>LR990078.1:622279-1822279 GCA_905147235.1 Erynnis tages
TGGTGTCCCCACCCCACTGAGGAGGATTGGCTCAATCGTGGCGGAAACACGCGCGCGGTCGCCGACGCGCTGACACCGCTGCAGACGCCACCTACACACAGTCGCACCTTCCTCTGATACTCTATACAGTATACACCTATACGAACATGTACAAGGAACAGTACCTACGTACCTACTGCTTGTTTCGTAGCACCATCGCTGGTATCACAGGTGTAGATGTAAATAGATAACGCAAGTTGGCCCGTCAGTTTGAAGACTGGGTTCGACGCGACTGACTTCAACACGAAACCGAATCAAAAGTGGAAAATCGAATGATAGTTAAGTACCTATATGAATTATTCGATTAATTTATTCATCACCATTTGAATCGATACGAATTCTTCATAATAGGTACCTACGTAAATGACCTAAGTTCATTTTCAGCACGAAGAAGCTTAAACAAACTGTAAAATTTACTGACATCAGACGTTTAGTACGTAGAGAGATGTATAGGTAGATACGTTTAGGTACAACATTGAGAGGTAGAAATAATATCTTAAATTGTTCGTGAGACGATTAAATATCAATGCATACCGACTAAGATACCATCGGTTGTAGCATCTAGGAACTGAAGGCTTATCAACTTTACGTAAAATTTTCCCCTAAAAACCATACTTAACCTTTTCTATCAAAAAAACTGACTTTCATTTTTACAGTCAGTAACACAAATATAGACTTCACAAAGTTAATGATCATAATGAAAAACATTATATAAGAATACAATAGCTAAGTATTTTGAACCATGTTACCGCCTGCCATTATAAAAGTCGCGAAAACCGCCACAACACTTCCATTTCCAAACGAAAAGCTGACAAAGAGTGGAGTCAATCAAATCAAGCGACCCTCGATCGCCGAAAACTCAGCCAAAAGCCGTTTCCTCCCTTTCAGTTACAGTAAATACCAAGTAAATAAATAAATACGAGTGGAGGCGTGTTTTCCGCGAGATTGGAGCAATTACGCCGCGCGCCGGCTGCCGGCTGCCGGCTGTATGAAACAATATTTCGATTTGTTGGCCTTTTCAATGATTTTCACGATGTCGCTGTCGCTGTGCTCGTTTCAAAGATATTTAAGCGTTGTTTTTGAGAGACTTTAATGTAGGTACAACTTTAAAAACTGGATAGGTAATAATTCACGTCAGATTCCAAAAAATCATGCAGCGATGTCACGCTTTTATAGGTACTGATGAACCGGTCACTAGTAAAAAAAAATTGGATTGATCGTGCATAAGAAGCTTGTTTAACGTTCATCCATTTCACTTAAGTTGTTCGGAATCACGACAAATGATCGTGTGTTTATCCACTGTTAGGCTGTAAGCACACGGCGTAGGTATTTTAAACGTGCAGCCAACGTACGTATGACTCCAACGTAAGCTTGTAACCTATGCACGGTGAACACGGGACGATCGATCGATACAGTTACAGCCATGGGTAGAGTGCCGAGCATACCGAATCGCCATCGCCAAAGTATTCGTACAGTACCTAAACGTCGGTCATTAGTATGGTAAATGTCTGACATCTAACCATACTTATGGCACACGTTAACAATATGAAAACATTGACGATAGTCTTCATGACTATCGTCGGCTCAGAGTCCGCGGTTTACATTGCTTCCAACGCGCGTACACGCGCTTCATGCGCATTGTAGGTAGGTTTGTATCAACTAAAATGCGCGTCGTTTGCGCGTGTGGATTTAGCCTTAGAGGATTAGTAGGGCTGCTCTATGTTTATAGGTAGGTATATGTTTATTTGTTTATACATACGTATTTTGCATCATAGACATTACTGAGAACAAGTAATTAGTATTCAGTTTCAATTTTAATCCCAATCAAAGTCCAGTCAGTGCGTCCGGTGCTCTGTTATGAAATTTATTGTAATTTACATCACAATAAATAGTATCTCAGGTAATTATACAACATACTTATTTACTTACGTGTGTTAGGTATAAACTTCAATCATAATAAAGTCTATGGAGCTCGCTATCTCAGCATCAAATTTAATCACCAGATTTAAGAGTGTTTCAACTATCAACTAATACTTATACTTTAACCTATATGCGGTCAGCTTAAACTGGCTAAAACATTTTTGCGAGTTATTTGATTTTTAACACGACAAAATTTAAACACAGGGTTGTGTATGGAACTGCGCTTATTGAAATACGCACTGACATGCGTCAAAATGTACGAAATAATGTCGTATGTTCAACTTTTGCGAGCACATGGCAATTAATACACAGAGTAACATCACAGAGGTATACATAGAACAGTGAAGCCAGGCTTCCAACTATCCTTCGGTTAAAAAGAGAGAGAAGATTGCGGTACCTTCTCTATCTCTCTCTTCTCGCGCTTGTGCAATTAGCGAGAAACAATTCAAGGTAGGTACCTATTGAAATTGTTTAATATGCATGCGTTAGTAGAGAGAGACAGATAGGGTACCATAATCTTAGACCTATCTCTTTCTAAGTGTCGGACATTTCCACTTACAGGCAGCCGTATGTATGTCTCTCCTACTCTAGTTATCTAGTATAATACCTCTATGGGTAACATTTAGTAGACACCAATTCAATGGCAAATTACATTGAAAATTTGAAACTAATCTAAGTCTGCACTTCTATAGGTACTGTAAGCAAATAAAACGAATTTTTCTATTGGCAATCATTATAGTGACATTTCCATTATTTCATGTTTACTCAGAAAGAGCCCATACAATACCACACAATACCGCGCATCAACACCACACAAACAAGATGAAACCCTGGAAATCAATCCAATGCTCCAATTATTCCCGAGTGAATAAACATTCAGCCCTAAATTAAAACAGAGCGTCTATGGGCGGACGGCGGCATAGATTACCCCTATTGTTGAAGGTTCGAATTCGACACACATTCAGATAAAATAACAATAAATTTCATTTCTTAGATAAATTAACTTTAGTACTTAAAAAGTTCATCTAGGTGTATTTAACCCTTTAATGACTGCATTGTCGGGTTTCCTCTCACACTGAGAAGGATGTAGGCCTTAGTCCACCACCCTGGCCTAGTGCGGGTGGTGGACTTCACGTGCCTTTGAGAACTTTTTTTTTCTTTTGAACTCAGGAACGCAGGTTTCCTCGCGATGTTTTCCTTCACCGTAACAGCTGGTGATTTAATTTAATTTTTATAAAGCGCACATAACTTTTTTTACAGTCATTACAAGACACGACTAGGAAACCGCTACGCTACTGGGATATTTCCTTTTAATCATCTAGGTTTCTTACTTTTTAAGGAAATGTTTTGAAACGCATGCGTTTTGCGAGACAGCTATAGCTAGCCTATCAATATAACATTGTTTCATTGTCTGTTTCTGTTTCACAAACTATTAAATAAACATAAATATATATTTGTTATTTAACGAATCGTGAATGTAAAAACATTTTAGTCCCGTGTGTCTCCGCCGCGAAGACCGAATACAGGTCAGGACAGAAACATGTCGGCATCACCGATAGGATAGTACCGTGAGTAAGACCGGTTGATAAATAATTAAAATATATATTTGCACATCAAATCATCACAAGACAAAAACAAGGAGTGTTAACGCGTGGTTAACACCACTGTCAAGATAATTGCGACCAATTCGAAAGTCAGTTTAATTAAATGGGACCTCCAGCAGTTATAGAGCGCGCCCAAACACGCTCCCTGGCGGGGCCCCGCCTGCTGCAGTGGTATGAGGCACCACATGCTGTCTATTGCTCATTGTGAATATTTGTGAGCAAGCTTGTGAGCACAATTCCATTCATTTTATTTGTCAACAAGCCGACCCGGCCGACTTAGCTCTTTCAAATAGATAAAGAAGTTTCGTTATACTGTTAAAGAAGAACAAAAAGTAAGCATTAGTAAAAACAGTAGATATTACAACTTATTCTTTAATTTTACCTAAGTATCTACGAGAGGCGCGCATAGCCCCACTGCTTGTGATCTACACAAGAAGAACCACTCAATCTATATCTCTAAATATTTTATGTAAGTATTTAAGTGTGTTGCAGTGTACCTAATGTTCAACAAATAAACAATTATTTCCTTTCTTTCTGAAGTTCTTAGGCTCTAAGTGATCATTGATCAAGTTGTCCACCAACCCGCAGTAGGCCAGCGTGGTGGACTAAGGCCTACATCCCTCTCATTGTAAGAGGAGACCCGACCCTGTAGTGGGTCATTAATGGGTTAAAACAAGTGATCATTAGCACAACAGGTCTAAGTAGGCATTAGTATATATTACAATAATTCAGTTTTTTACCTATCTACTAACTAGATCCATGTAACTTTTCAATAGGCGGTAATTTTTCAGGTGATACAAAAGAATAATTTATAAATTGAAACGCCCCCAGAACGGTTTCGGTAAGGATCACGTCTTAATCCGGGAAACCTCTCATCGACACTCGAATTGAGGCGAGTAAGCGAGTCTCATCGTCCCATCTTGAGGAGCGTTCTCTGCGCGAGCTAATGTTGTTGAAATATTGATTAATATTGTCGCCATGTTGGATTGCCTCTTGCGGAAGCGTCGCCGGAAGCGCGGCCGGATAACGCTCCGGTTTAGATACGTTTTTGTTCCCATTGTCAACTGGAGTGCTCTCGAGGAGCTCGCGACGTGGAGTGGCGCATTTTTATAACGCTTTTCATATTTATATCTACCCCTACTCGAGGTTTTAACAGAATTTTTGCTCGGATTTTGTGATTAGGCAGGTAATAGATTTTTTTAAAGCATACAATGCGTGTTATAAAATTTTAATGCGATGAAAAAAGACAGGACTGAATTACACCTGCACTTACACACTATAAACTTACAAAGTGGAGTTCTATTAAATACTTCTCTAAAATACTTTATTGTAACTGTTTACAAAACTAAGTTAAGTTTATTCGTAAGGTCGGTTAAGGTTCGTAATGAATAATAAATTAAGCATTTGACACACTCGACAATAGACCTAAGTAATATCGAGCAGAATGTGGGAATATAAGTTTTAACAAAAACGTTTTTAAATACTTACTAAGGAACTACCTACTTAGATATTTATAAAAAAACCAACCAAAATACTAAATACTGAATAAAACATTTCAGATCAAACCGCTTTCATATTTTCTGCACATCCTGAAGGTTAAATAAAGATTGAAGTACTAAGCAGTTAAAAATAAAAATTAATTTTACATCACACTCGCAGCAAAACTCCAGCTAGAATAAATCACATCATACTCGTAACGTTTTCACAAAATCACTCTTGAAATCACAATGAGCGAACTCCATTTCCGAATTCAATTCATACCTGACGAGAACGTTGAGTGAGTACTGAACGAATTGTAAAACGTTCTAAACAATGGAAAATATTTAAAAGCACACCAAGAACTCGTGAACACCAAATTGAGCAACCACCGAACCGATCAAAATGTATTTACAAAGGAAAACAATAAAGCCCTCAAACGCATACAACTTTGAACCTACGTTTTGCTACAGGCCGTTGTGGAAACGAACTCAGGGCACATAACAAGCTTTCAAATATTTATTCATCACAGACTCCTTTCAATATTCAAGTAGTTACTCCCAAAATTTTACATGGCAGTTATTGTAATAAATGCAATCAAATTTTAACAAAACTTGAGTACCTACTACTTAAGCTTAGTTGTAAATAATTTCACGTTTACATTTCAATTTTTAGGAAAATTTAGATTTAAAAAATATAACTGCGGTATTCTTAATTTACGCATGTGAATAATAAGTAAATATCATCACACATTTTATTCATGGCTTCACAATAGGGAATATATGCGTTTAACTTTAACAAGACTAAGTAACAAGAAACTGTCACGTCTCTTAGATATTTCGCAACTGAAGGACGGAGGGTTCTTAGGTATGATTTCCAAAGAAGGAAAAATTTAAATAAAGATCGTTAATGATTGATTGGCTGATAGCGTGATCTTGTCTTGAATGAAAGACATTCACGACTGAATTCTAGTTTGAATCATTACCTGTTTAGGTATTAATTTCAAGAAACACAGGTATTAAAAAATATAGAGCAACACGCAATTTCATCTCTACATTTTTCATGTTAAACATCTGTTCTGCCTTGGAATTGAAAACATTTATCTTAGCATATTGTTTCGAAAGCCGCTGGATGGCTTTCTACCCCGCTGTTTCGAGCCACGGCAGCGCTGCGATTGTAAATGCATAAGTGTTGTTTTGCAATTGTAAAGTCCCTTCAAATGAACAGCTGATCGTAAAGCGTGCCTATTATTTGGAATAGCTGCTCGAATTGTTTATGGTTTACGATGTTCTGTCACTAAGGAAAAATATAAACTAGGACATAGGTGTATAAATAAATAGTTTTCATCTACCGTTTAAGACCTAGAGTTTAAGGTCTACTGAGCTCTGCTGCGGTATTCAACTTATATTAAAACTGTGTAGTCTATGTAAGCATGTAAAGGAAAATGTAGCTATCTAAGTTTATTAACTGATTTGGATTAAACAGATAATTTACATCCAGAATTTTATTTCGCTCTTAAATTTCATTCCTCCGCAATGGATGAATTGAAGCCAAAAAACGTAAAAAGACATGTTATTTTGTCAACGGTACCTCTCTACCTCGCTTTACATCTTTATTAGCCTTTAATGAAAATCCCTAAATTCTTACAACACTGTCCTTCACGCGTTTTTGCATGATAATAATGTTTGGTAAAACGTTATCCTCATATCAACGAATATTATTTTAACACTTCCTTGCCAAATCTAAAGAAACTTTATACAGTACAACATTAAGAACAATTTTGCATCATTTTGATTTAATGAGATGAAACGTCCCTGTTTTAAAAACAGGGCTCATCGTGTAGTTTTTAATTACATTCGTTTGTGCAAAAACACGAATATGCTTTTTGATGAAACTTACCGTGGTGCTATAAACATTATAGTCTCGTTCAAATGCAGTGTTATTTTATTGTTATTACAAGTAAAAGTAATGAGAGGTACCTACTAAAAATTAAAAATATTTTGTACGGTACGTAAATATTTTTATAGGCGGTAGGTACTTTATTACATTTAACATAGTAGATTAAATACACGATGAATATCAATATTCATACTCGTAGTAATAATACTCAAGTACCATAATACCCGATAATTACGAAATACTAAAAATAAAAAGAAACAATTAGGATTTTTTTACAAAAAAATATCGAATATTCTATTGTACATTTTTCAAAAGAAAAAGTTTTCAGTTAGCGCAGCCAATTTTTTTTCACATAAATTCAAGAAGTTTTAGCTAAAAGCAAGTGTCAAACTAACAGTCTATAAACAGAAATTTAAAAAAGTACCTAACTATTTCTGTATAGCTAATGGTTCATTCGAAACATACAACAAAAAAAGATTTATAAAATATAAGTGCCTTTTAATTTGAATAGTATAGTTGAACTAAGCCCCACTCACGACCCGTTACTGCTCGATTGCTCCCAATAAACAATTCGACATCACCCGCCACAAACGTCGCCATAATGAGATTTCGCGCCAAACGGCCGGTGGAACTTTTTTTAACGCATCTGTCGCAGGTCGCTCGTGTCCATTCTGCCAAATCTTTTTACTTTTTTCTGCGCTTTCTGCGAGTTACAAGTCGATCCGATTTGTCACCGGGGGGCCGGTTTGTGCGATACTAACGATTACTTTTGAGTTTTGTTATTTGTTAAGGTTATTGCACGTCCGTACGTCCTTTGATTGTCCGAATGTGACGGATTTGCGATTTTAACGCCATTCTGTCATATTGAAACTGGACACATTTTGAGAACGAAAAGAGGATTAGGGAAAGTACGTGGACTGACAAAAACTAACAACGAATTTTAAACATGTTAATCTCCTTCTCCCCTTTGATTTCAAAGCAGGTCGGTAATATTTTGTATCATAGACATGGTAGACTTTGTTGTGTTATTGGAGAAAATATCACCGAATACATAGTTACTTTAAAATGATTTTCTATTTTTGGATATAAAGACGATTATTTTATATTCCAAAGTCCTGCTACAGTTACTGGCTAGTTTCTGAATTTATTATTTTAGAAAATATTGCATAAGTACTGAATATTATCTGGCAGAAAACCGAGAATTCAAATATTTGCTTTTTCAAGCGAAATTCACACGAGCAAAAGCAAATCAATTAACATGTTCCCAAACGCTACGATATTTCGTATCGAAGTAATGAATACGAAATCGACCCAGCGCGTCTCGGGAGACCGGCACCGATACATAAATCATCTGCCTACGTTCCTAGAGACGTATCCGATTTAATTAAGTCTTTACGAGCATTTGCGACACGATGTCTGAATGGCGGAGCGCCTTCGCTTTGTCGACAACTAGAGTCGCATTGTCGGCAAGCAGTGGGAGGCTGCCCTGGTTTCCGAACACACCTGTCCTCTAAGGATGCCCAAAGATGTGTTGCATCGATATATCGCATCGTAACACGATAACACGATAATATCGCTTCCTTTTGTATTGATTTCGTAACCGTACCGCATGCTTCTTTATTGAACATCCTTTTTTATTTCTTTGCGAATTTGGCGATTTAATTCGGGTTTTTTTGTAAAAACGGCTATTTTTACAGTATTCTTTAAAATTAGTACGTAAAAAAATACTTATTAAACATATTGTGTTCAAAATATCCACAATGAAAAAAATTGCATAGCACTCGCAGCAGCATTTTGTTACGATTTACTAGGAATTTTCAAGTTATAACGTCAATAAAATGTCGAATCTTGATACGATACATTAATGCGATATTTCAAAGTGATACAATATATCGAAGCGTATGGTCTATAAAGCTATAAGGTCTAAGAAGCGTATCTTGTGGTCAAAATGTCATATTAAAGTACTTTTTAGTCCATATTTTATTGTGAACTGAATTTGTATGTATGTATGTCCGCAATAAAGAGTATTGTATATCGTATCGTGCTATATCGATATTTCGATATCATCAGGCATCCCTAGTGTTCTCATCCACCGCAACCCACACTCGCTCTAACCCCCCAACATTAAAGTCCAATTCTAAACACATCCCCAACGCGTGGGACATAATGACATCTCAATATGGTGCGACGACGTGTTAAGATGGTATTGTCGGGCCCACAATGGCGATAATTGATCGTGTCGAGACGCAGATGTCGGCGCACCCTTTATTCGTTCCTTGTTACATAGATACAAAATTTATTTCGTTTGTTTAGATGTCTTTATGTAGGTTGGAGGTGTAAGAGGTAAATCTTTTGACACGTCGAGGGCTGGTGTCCGATGTTACGTGGCGGTTTTTGTGGTGTCATCCGGACTTTCCGATGTTTCGATTTTCATTTCTCAGTAGTCAATATTTCTATGAATTAGATTGGGAACATTTGACTTCATAAACAGATCACCTCGTCGCTTCAATTGATAATGATGTGAACAATTGAACATCATAGCGGCTGGTTGACATTTATATTACATATTATGATCAAGGATTAACCAAGAGACACCATAGATATTTTTTTTTTGTTTTCTTTGCTCGGATCTCTCACGACATAAAGAGGATGCTAACAGAAGAATGTTAATAGAATAGAGCTGATTACTATAATACTGCTGATTTATAAAGTTAATTTGAACTATTAATAGAATACGCTCGGTCCCACTAAAACCTCGTGGAACCACCATTTTAAAAATCTAAAAATTACTATAATAATGTTGCCATAAGACTATGTCTAACGAACTCTTAAATTATGTAGTACTAGATATTGCCCGCGGCTTCTTCCGCGTAGATTTTATAACTTGATCCAGAGAGGGATAAAAAGTATCGTATTTTTTAAAAACTACCAAATTTTATCCAAATTCGTTCAGCCGCTTTGCGTGACAGTAAGAAACATCGAGTCATCCAAATCCATCCACGCATCCAACCTCACTAACTTTCGCGTTTATATACTTATATTTAGCGTTTATATTACAGTAAGTAGATTCGCGATCGAACTTAGATAACGTTGATCATTGTTTGTTCCACTTCAAACCAGAGCACATTTGTATTTTCTAACCCTCGAAAAACATAACAAATCTGAAAACAAAACCGTAATCCGGCGAGTGGACCGCTCGTTATTATCAAAACATTAGCGCGCGTCTGACCGCGGGGCGCCAATTATTGCACTGGCAACCCCATCACGCGATCATTACGTGTGGATCGTGCTTTAAAGCTGGAAACTTACTCTTGAATTGAATGCATTTTAGTTACAAATATATTACGTCTAACATCATCTTTGTACAATTGAAATAGCTACTTTCTTCTTCTTCCGTTCAGCCTTAGTACTCTCTTAATCGACGCGACACTGCCCGACTGTGGGTTCTTTGAATCTAACGGGTTCCCGCTGTCGTCTTCAGGTGATCAGTCCACTTGGTTCGTTGGAGATCTGTACTGCTTTTGCCGAAACGTACTCTTGCCGTATTCCGTATCTACTCCACCCGGTCCTGAGCCCTCTGAATCCAACGGTTTCCCACTGTCTTCTTTAGGTCGTTAGTCCACCTGGTAGGAGGGCGGCCTGTGCTCCTTTTGCTTTAACGTGGTCGCCATTCGAGGACCTTTCTTCGTTATAAAACATGGTATAACAAGCTTTAATCTCGAAGGAAGATAGTAAAAACTTACGTCCATCAATATGTATCTCTCTTCGGAAAGACGATCGCATTGGCAACACCGTTACACTCGTTTACTGCGCGCGTGCGCCGCGGCGCGCCACGCGACTATGTTTTTTGAGTTGAATGGCGATTATCATTGTCCGTGGATGTGAAACAAATGCATTGTGCTCGTTAGTTTGTTTTCCGAAAATTATTCAAGCTCTATTTTTGTTTCTATTTTCGCTTTAATTTATCAGCAACCACCTTGTTTGGAAAATCCTGAGTCAGCTTAAAGTACCTTAAATAATACCTTAAGTAGTTCGCAAAAGATGCAGTCCACGGTTAATGAAAATGTTAGATTCCTTTGAGATTTAAAACCTTGGGACTATCACAGGTACTACATATTTTGATGCTAAGCGGCCACTGCGGCTCATAAACATTGAGTGTTGAGTGTCCAGCCTGAAATACCATATTTCCTATCCCTATTCTGAAGTTGTGAGTGGACATGTAGCCAATCGCGAGGACTAAAATATTCGCTTCCAATAAAGTGTCTCCGCCAACCACGACATCACCCGAAACGCAAGACATGAAGTACCTACATATTGGTTCACGCTAGTTAACGAGAGTGATAGTAAGCTATTTCCCCGCGGAGCTTTTATGGGCTCTACTACGTAATACCTATAAAAAAATATAAATTTATCTACTGGGAGTTTAACTTCTGATAAAATGTTCGTTATTAAAAAAAGTATAAAGTATCTTCAGCAACCACAGCTGAAACACAAGACATGAAGAACATCCTGCTTTAAGGCAAGTGAAGAGGCTGGCGGTAAGGTACCTCCCCTGTTCAGCTACTTTGGCTCTATCACCTATAAAAAATAATGAGCTTCACTACCTTACTTTAACATCCTATAAAGTACTTACAATTTAATCCAAATCCCAGACACTCGACCATTACATCCACATTAGTTCGAAGCCAGCGAGCAAGCGGCAAGGACCACTCATCTCATACATTTCTCAGGCCCAGCAGATTTCCCCAACACTCCGAACGCACTAATCTGTATAACAAGCGGTGTAATGATCTCGAAACAATTAGTAGTAGCGGAAGCACATTCACAAAGACGTCGTGTTTCACGCAAATAGCCTTAATCTTCGATTGCCAGGGTTGCCATGCGAGAAAAGTGATAAAACTCTCAAGTTATTTTTTTAGTTTAAGGTCTTGGATTCTAGCTTTTAGGCAATGTAGAGAAGCAAGAAGAAAGAAAACTGAATAGTGTACCTAGACATTAACTGCGTTATTGTATTATTACAGGAAACAATCGAAAACTGTAGATATCATTATACATTATGTTGCACTTTTTATATTATATAGGTGGCCTACCATTGAGACCAATTATAAAAACCAAATATTTTTTTCGTATCAACGTTTCGTTTAGATACTTCCATTCCAAGAAAACTATAAACATTTTTTATATTTTTATTTTATTGAACCTAATCAGGCACGCAAATAGGGGCATAGGGCAGCCCTAGCACCTCCCTTGTTTGTGACGTTCACTCGCGATTAAACACCCAATATTCCTTCCCGCCCTTTGTCACCGTTCAAAAGTCGCCACTCCACCGCTCACTTTCATTCATTTCCTTATAATTCTAATTGTGGGAAAGACCACTCGAATTTTTGCAATTTATCGAACACGATTGTGGGAATAGTTTTTTCTTAATGCGCAAGTTTGAACACAGTCATTAATGTTTATTCGATATTCAATTCGCCGCTGCTAATTGCGCGGGAACTAGTCTATGGCTGCGCAAATCATTGTTCTGTTGCAACTGAATTGAATTTGGAATACTTTCAAACAATTAAATTGTTAAAGTCATTATAAGTAAAAGAGTAGGTAGGCACCTAAGCTACATTAATTTAATGAAAGTTGAATTGTAGATAGGTATTGCAAATACTTAGTTATTGTCTTTGACTTGTATTGCACGAAGATTAAAAGTAAATGAACCACCTAAATAGGTACTTTGTAAAAATCAAACGAAAGTCTTTCGAAAGCTTGGATATCGAAGCCAAAGGCAAAATCGATAGATAAAGTCGAGCGGTTACAAATTAAAACTATAAGCCACTGTACAATATTGACGATAATCAACGCAGCGTAATATTATTCTAATGTAATCTGAAAATCAAACAAAACTGTATAAAATTGGAACGGTGAATGTTTTCTTTGGGAGCAGCGGCGTATCGGTAGCGCCGCCCGGGGGCTTGCCGGCCGGCCTCGCGTTCGAAAACAATTAGTCGTTAAAAAATAAAGAAATGGGGTGATTTGGTTGGGACTAGGCTTGGTGAAAAAATATCGATATATCGATTTATCGATACTTTTTCCTCGATATATCGACGTCGATATTGATATTTTTATGTCAGTAACCCATTGATGACCCACTACAGGGTTTTGTCTCCTCCCATAATGATAGGGATGTAGGCCTTAGTCCACCACACTGGCCTACTGCGGGTTGGTGGACTTCACATACCTTAAAGAACATTTTTTTATTAACCCTCAAGCATGCAGGTTTCCTCACGATGTTTTCCTTCACCGTAACAGCAGGTGATATAAAATTTAATTTTATAAAGCGCACATAACTTTTTTTACAAAGTCATTAAGTTACTGCCAGTGGGATTCGAACCCAGACCCCTCGATTCGAGGTCGAATTCTAAGCCATCTTTAAAAACATCGATATTTTATTTCGTTTTCAACATCCCTATTTGTGACGCAGGGCGGCCTGGGGCGCGGCAGTGGGAACCTCCTTTGTCTCTTGGTCACATTCAGGTTGCTCACTCGCAAGCAATGCGTCTCGCTGCACACGCAGACACCCGGTGTCGCCTGCAGTCAGGTCGCACGCCCGACTTGCGATCAAACGCCCATATGGCGAATTGCTCCATTGTTCTCGGTTCATTTGGATTTGTTGGTGGTTATTTAAAAACATTTGTTCGTTGTTGGCACTCTTTTGTTGTTTTGAGTCAATTAAGTTCGGGTGATTCGGCTGCAGGTACCTACCATGCCGGATTTAATAACGTATTTTTCTCTTCATTTAGTCTGGAGTTTTTCGCACCCGTTATTGGCAGATACGATAGATACGTAATGAGTTCTCTATTATGCTCAAAGGCATGAAGCCCAAAAACTCACCTATTAGGCCAGTGTAGTTAACTAAGTCCTTCATTCCTCTTATTGTGAGATGAGCTCGAACCCTACAGTAGGTCATTAAGGAGTTGAAGACAACAATACTATCCAAAGCTCACTTCATAAGTTACAATTACAAAACAATAATTTATCTTGCAGTGATATAGTTTCAGAGTGAAATAAATCGTCTACTCGTCTATCGTAATCTGTGTATTCCATTTCTTACAACAATGTCAGTCAGTCACAGTCACCAGAAATGTAAGTAGCAGTAATAGCACTTTAGATAAAAGTTCAAACTGGTTTAAGGATATATTATGAGATTAATGTCTTTGAGTTTTATTGCCCACCAAATGACCTGCAACTACGTATCTTAACTACGGCTCTGGCTTAATTGAAGAACACTCGCCCCGAGCTCCTTCTTGTTATTCAAAACTAAGTCTATCAGAACATTTATGATAGGTAAAGTCGCCACAACTATTATAGTTAGACGTTGGTATATATCGCAAATTCTGTGGGCAAACAATGTCATAGCAATGGGGGCATGAGTTGCGGTCATGTCATGGTTACGCGTTTGTGGTTACTTGGCGCATACCACGGGCATGAGTCAACGTCTACTGTGCTGAGATAGAAATATAAGTCGGAGAGTCGGAGAGACTCTCCTTTAAATCTATACTAATATTATAAAGCTGAAGAGTTTGTTTGTTTGTTTGAACGCGCTAATCTCAGGAACTACTCGATCGATTTCAAATATTCTTTCACCAATGGATAGTTAAGATGTCCCTGAGTGCTAATAGTGCTATAGGCTATGCATATACCACGGGCGAAGCCGGGACGGACCGCTAGTTTCAAATAAAGGGGCTGCTCAAAATTTCGGATAGTATCTACCATAGCACCAGTGACAGTTCGGTTTGAGGTTAGATATAGCTACCCTATCTATAAGATGCTGCTGCTGCTCTATAACATGTCTCACCATTTCGTGCACTGCTACTCATTTTTACAATTAAAACTGCGATTGAATGTCGGCTAAAGAAAATCCGATTGTTTGCCCAAATTTGGTTCATTGATTCTTCCTCGGTGACAATGGGTTGCTTCGGTACTTTGTTTCTGACTAGAATATTATTTGGACATTATTGCAAACATTTTAAGCCAAAAAAATTAAAACAAAAATTATGCAAAACCTCGTATTCCTCGCACTATCGTCACCACTTCATCTCCTCGTCACCCCATCGAGGTCCTCGATACAATCTGTCAAGAGGCGTCAGGGACAGGTGGACTGTTGTGGATATTAACGTGGATTTTTCTGTTGCATAATTAAGCACGTGCTAAATGAACGGGAGCGTATCGCCGGAATCGCACGTTCGGCCAGAGGGCTGCTGTGCTCCCTTTGGGCTTTATGTTGATAGATTTTAAAATGTTTTTAACACTCTTTTCTTCATATTAGTGCGCATAACCCCGATAGACTTTATGAACTTGGATATTTGTTTTTTGAATCGCTTTTCTTCCTTGAAGTGGGCGAAGCTTCATCGGACTATAATTATATACCATCGATATGGACGATCGAGACGATACGACGATATACGATCGCCGTTTTCCCTGAAGTGCGAAAAAATCCCTATTGATTATAGGGATTATAGGATTATATGGTGTAGATCGAAAAAGTTATTACCTAAATGTCGTGCGCGGTCAGTACTTATCTTACGAATTCAGGATAATAAACCTCAATTCAGGATTATCCTGAATTGGTTTGAGGGTTAGCGAGCGGCCGATTATGTCGTCGAATGATTAACAAGTACCTAGGGCAAATTCCTCAAGGTCCCTTATTGAATGCCTAATGCCCACAGCTAATGCCACTAATAGAGACCGCAAATATGTAGATATGTATGTATATCAAACGATGTCGATACATGGCAACTCCAACGAGCCCTCTAGCAACAGCAACACAGCTATACGAACTACATATAGGTCAACCTAACAAGAAAGCTCAAAACACGTTAGTTAGCTATCTGTGCCAAGAATCCTGGTGTGATTTTAAAGATATCTGCCTCAAATCCCGGTACCAAGTGGAGCAAGCCCACTCCGGCGGAGAGGACACGCGCGTGTCGAGTCCGCGTTCTCTGCGACGAGTGGCTAATCGACGCACGTGGCGTCATTGTTGTGGCACTGCACACACTGTACACTCTACAGTCTACACTCTACACTCTACAGTGTACAGATAAACGCTGAAAACGCATGTTTTAGTGACAATAGACGTTAAGAATCTGTTGCGAGTCAGTGTCAGGTCTTATTCGATCGACCAACTATCACGACCAAATTGAAATACAGAAGTGCGAGTAAATATCATCAACATTTAGTACGACTGTACGACTTAACAATTAGGACAAGGGGAAGTAGGCAAATAGACATGATGTAACCAGAGAGATTGTTGAAATAACTGCAAACACTGTAGAGACAGTGTAGAAATAAACGATAAACACGCATGTATTAGAGACAATAGACGTTAATAATTTACCTGCGACAGGTTACACTTTTAACAATAATTGTTATGGATTTACACTTCTCGTCGAATCGATAAGGTATAAGTAAAAAATAAAAATTAGATACATAGGTAAGTACTACTTTAAATTATTTTAATCCATCCCCGAAAGTTAATAGCTAACAATTAATTTTCGGATTTTATTTCAGATAAAATAATTTTCTGTGAGATAATTTACTTATCACGTTTATTTCGTTGTTTTGTGACTAGTATCGCCATCTATAGTAAATTAGCGTAAATTTAATCATACATTGCACGCCATCTAGCGTCGAGTAGCAAAACTAAAGATTGTGAATACAATTTTAGAGTAGTGTTGAAATTACTAAGTTTCTTTTCAGTCATTTATAAAACATTCCAAAGTCGATACTAAACTATATAATTGTAGAATTTTACTAACGAGTAGTGTCTTACACCATTACAAGTATTTTTAACCATAATATTTTTATATCTTTCCGTCCAAAAGCTCGTAAGTCATTTTACTAGAGACCATTTTTCACGATGGTTATATTTCCCTCCAAATGTTACCCACGAGTCGCCAAACAAGCAACCCGAGTCGGTCGCAATCTGCAAAAATAAGTAAATTGCTTCTCAGGTTATACGACGGTATCCAATGTAGCCTGACCTCTGAAGTCGGTTTCAAGAGCCACGTTGAGATGGCATAGTAAATTGGACGATTTTGTGCTCAAGTTACGAATTACGATCAACAGAGGGCCAGCAAATATTTGATGACGGGTAATTGTCATACGAGAAGCGGTCTCGATTTACACCGCTCTTCGATGAATGACCCTCGGAATAATTTGAAACAAAAAGACACAAGGACTTACACGTTGATACAATTTAACAGCTAAATGCGCAATCTATATGTTTATGTTTCAACTGAACTGAACGTGTATGGTCCGTTGATGTATGGTGGTGTTCTGTTACTTCCTTAGAAAACAGACATGAAAATAACTTTTATTTTACCTTATCCTTATTCTTTATCTTAACTTCTACTAGAAGGTGGTCTTAGGTGGTAGAACTAAAATAAAGATGAATTTGATAAATTTTATTAATGAAAGACTAAGTAGGTAAAGTTATAATTATTTCTGATGGAAATTAAATCGAAAAAAAATAGAATCCTTAGCAGCAGATACACAGCCGTACATTATCCCTACCTACCCGAGGACTGAAAACGGACTCTTTTGATGCGGATCTAAAATGCAAGTGACTGGCTATAAAGCCAGAACCATTCTGATTTATAATTAAAAAGTAAGATGACAATTATGACAATTTGCTTCAGTTTTATTACATTGTTTACTTCAGTGCTCATTGGACGCTACATTATTTTCCATCAATTATATTGTTCCTCAGTAGTTCTTAGTATAGTTATTTAGGTGAACTCGAAAACATGAATGTACACAAATTATGGGAATACAAGGACTGCGTCAACGTAAACGGGATGATGTTAACCAATGAGCTGATTTCTTTGCTACAGAACTCACTAACGTTGCTGCAAGTGGAGAACCATTTCAGCCACATTCAGTACTGGGGCCAGTTATACGCGATAGACTCGGATTACCACATCGCGGTTGGCATAAACAAAGACGCTATAGACGACAGAAAATATTTCTTCACTACAGACTTCAAGTTCTGGGGGTTGCTTCCTAAACCGAAGAGGAAGTACAAGCATCTGTCTCTCCTCTCAACCTACCCTTTCCGGGGAGATCCGTCCCTCAAAATCAAATTCCTGGACGAGAGTTACGAGGAAAACCATCCGGAGAGATGTCAGTTCATGAAAGAAGAAAACCGTCTCGCTTCTACCATCAGCAACATTAGCGATGAAGCTGAAGTGTGTGCGAGAGGGCAGCTCATCAAGCAACCTGATGGATTGGTCGTCATCAACCCCAATTACTACGGGCTGACCCTCTCTGAAGCCAAGTTACTCAAGTCCTATCTCCACATCAGGCCACCGCAACAACGTTGGAACACGAACCTGCTAACTCGCCAAGATTATAACTATAGCATGGACTTTTTGGATTCCATCGACCAGGATATACCTAATGGCTGTTGGAATCTATCCGTAGAAAGGTCTGGGGGCGTGGCATACTTAAAAAATTTGTACTGGCCTGGCATGACCTACTTTCACAAAGTTAGGACTCCCGATGCTGGATTCTTGTACATTGGCAATGGACAGAAGAATTTGGATGTGCCGTTCCTTTTATAACTTTAAAAGACAATGCTGTTAATTTAATTAAAGGGACTTTATCCACCTAGAACTATTCAATATTTACCTAATCTAAAAAACATTTCACACATGAGTATCAATTTTATAATGAATATTGATTTTTTCAAACACATCAAAAAGCCTGCGTATTATTAAACGTTTCATTAATAGTATCCATTTTCTTCAGAGATATTAGTAATATTGCAACCTATTTTTCCACTTGGTTGGCTACTTCCTTCAGTTTATGATTTTTATTCTATCTATTTTATTATGTCTGTACAATAGATTGGCAGCTATGGTTGCTTGGCGGCATTTGCATTGTCTGTGGAGTGGATTTGATTTGGCAATTTATTGGCAATTGGCATTTGCGTCTTGCAAGTTTTGCACCTTTGCCCATATTTTAACCGGCTTTTAACATTTTTTATGTCGTTACTAAATTTATAATTACCATCTGTCTGCGAAATTGTGAAACAGAAAAGTAAAGATGTCGACAAACGGCGTGAACGCCTGTGAGGATACAGAAATGGCGGATTGCGACGGTGAAAAAGTCGTTACAATGATGGATGTGTTACAAGAACAAGAAGATTTTGAAGAGGATGCCAACGCAGTCTTGGGCGCGTCTGATGAAAAAAATTGCACCTATGCAAAGGTAAATTCCATTCTCTTCTTGCGTAAGTGAATAGATTACTTTTACAAGCAGAGATGTTCGACAGAAGTGAACGTTAGTTCTACAAAGAAACAGGTTTAATGTTTCATTGAAAAGCCAGGCAAAGTCGGCTTTAAGTACCTACCTATGAATTTACTTTCTTTTATAATCATATCATTCTCTCATATAATCACCGACTATATAATGAGAGTAACATAATGTGTCGTTTCCACTTAAATGTTATAAATTGATTACGTAGTGTACTTACCATCTAGTCTGGTTTTTCATAGGTCCCCATGGTGGGCTGAAGAAATGTAAGTTAATGTATGTGGACATAAAAAACTTTGTACTGTTTTCTACTTGTTACAAATAAAGAGAATCCATTTAGATCTGCAGTCACCAAATGTTTGTTTGATAGTGGTTATCTAATTCCTTGCTGTAAACATTTTTTTACCGGACTGGAAAGGTAATGTCCAAATATTAATCCAAGCAGTTACTGCAAACACTACTTAGTACTGAATGTTTAATAAGTAAACACAATAGGTAAACAATGGGTATGTATCACATGTGACTCATTGAATGGCTAAGTGAATTAATCACCAACTGGTATCACGCCCTCAACTAATTACTTGTGGAAGCTAACTAAAGCCATTAAAGAATTTTCAATCCCCAGTTCGTGGGAGAGATGGCTCCTGGGCCAAAAGCGATGCTGATAAGGCTATAAAGTTATAACAGTATAGTAAATCACTGAAATATTCACTTGGTAATGGCTCCAACACTGGTTGGAGATTGCAAAGGAACAAGACCCTTGCGGGTTTTAATCGTATTGTACTGTTCCTAATGTATAATAATAATGCTTATATTGTTCCAGGGCTACATCAAAAGGCAGGCACTCTATGCTTGTATGACTTGTTGCTCAGATGCTAAAGAAGACCCCACAAAACGGGCCGGAGTGTGTCTCGCTTGCAGCCTGATGTGCCACGAGAATCATGACCTCATTGAGTTGTACACCAAACGTAACTTCCGCTGTGACTGTGGCAATCCTAAGTTCAACTCTCACCTGTGCCAATTCACACCTGACAAGGCAGATCTTAATGAAGAAAATGTATACAACCAGAACTTCAGCGGAGTGTACTGCACATGCCACAGACCATACCCTGACCCTGACGCTGACACAGAGCAAGAGATGATCCAATGCATCATTTGTGAAGACTGGCTACACTCCTCGCACTTAGATGCAGTCGTACCTCCCAGTGACCAATATACGGAAATGATTTGTAAGGCGTGCATGGAGAAAAATGAGTTTCTACATGACTACAGCGATTTTGCTGTAAACAAAGAAAATGTGGATGTTGACATTTTAAACACAAGCACAGAAACTAGTGTAACATTCAGGTGTAATGGAAATGCTGATGTTGATATGGTAGAAGGTGAAAACATTGACAGCAATGCAAAGGAAGAAAAATCTGACATTTTGAATGATCAAAAAGACAACAATGAAATTAATGCGGAAGTAGGAAGTGAAGTGACAGAGGAATCTAAAGAAACGGAAAAAAGTGAAGAACCTGAACCTCCAGAACCTTCCAATGACCAAACGGACGCGCAAATAGGAGATGAATCTACTGCAAAAGAAAGCATAGCTAATGATGAGCAAGATAAAAAAGACGAAGTTGTGACTGAAATAACTGTACCGACAGAAACCACACCTGAGCATGATGCCAAAGAAGCAACATTAGGAAATGAAACCAAATGCAGTGAAAATGTCGAAACCACAGATGAAAACATCACTGAAACAGAAGAGATAAAAACCAAGTCAGAAGAAATAAAAACCTTAGAGGCAAGTGAAAAAGACAATGACAAAGGTGAGGAATCTTCTAACATAAACGATGCAGCAGCATCTGAAGAAAGTATAGAAAAACCTGACAGCCGCAGTCAAGAACAAGTGGAAGAAGACTTACTGTTAGCTGACCCAGTAGAAAATGCTCCAAGTGAAAACAAAGAGACTGAGGCCACAAATGACAGTACACAACAGAAAGTCAGTGATCCCGAATCAGATCCACAACCAATGGAAGCAAACGAGTCTGAAAGCACTGAGGATAAGACAGACAAATCTGACAATAAAGACAATAGTGAATCTCAAGTGTCATCTGTTTCTGAACAAACCAAAGATTTTTCTTTATCAGATGAAAAAGAAAAATCTGAAGCTGAAATTGACGAAAGCAAAGCAAATGAAACATCAGAGGATACAGTTAAGAAAGATAACAAAGAAGAACAGTCCAATGACATAGATTTAAAGGATAATCCTGCCGGAACTGAAATTCTTAAAAGGAAGCTTTCAACTGATGCTGAAAATGATAACTCTGAAGTGAAGAAACCAAAACTGGACGAAAAAGAAAAAAGTGATACATTGTGTATCAGGCCAAAAGGAGTGAAGAAAGTTTACAAGGGTGCAACGTTCTGGCCTTCTAACTTCCGGCACAAATTGTGCACTTGCAATGAATGCATTTCTATGTATAGGGACCTGTCAGTATTATTCTTGACTGATCCAGAGGACACGATGTCAGCGTACAAAAGACTGGGGCAAGAGAGAACTGCTGGTAAACCAATGACGCAGTATGAGAAAGGAATAGCAGCTTTGTCCTCTCTCGGGCACGTCCAGCAAATAAATGCTTTGACTGAATACGGCAAGATGAGGGACAAGTTACTAGAGTTCTTGAAAAGCTTCAAAGAGAAGAAAGTCATAGTGAAAGAAGAAGATATCAAAGCTTTCTTTGCAGATATGAAGCCTGTGAGGGAACCCGATGGTGTATACTTCTGCCGATGAGCTGGTTATGCTTACTTTTTAATGTATTTTGTACCTTTTTTTTATTAGACTACATAGCTTGGTGGAGAATGATCCAGGCTTTGTTAAATTAGATTTTAAGTAATTATCTAGACATTCAAGTTCTTTTCATAATGAATATACCAATAAATGATAATATAGCAATTTATTTTTATTTTTAATCAACTAAACCCAACTCAAACCTGTTTTTTCAATATCAAAAAATCAAAATCTAAGTCCTATTATTCATTGTCAGGTAGGTACAAGTTGTGTACACTTAATGAACGAATACCTTGAATTGAATACCTTGTTATAGCCAGTTTTCCTTAATCTTCAAAATCACAATATACCTTTGATATGGCCACACCATGTAAATTTTTTGCAAGCTAAAAACATGATGTTACAAAGAAACAAAATTAGTTAAAATTATTGCGCAGTGGCAGCGATAGCTCGGCTCGGCGCGTTTTTATGTCTACCCTCATATGATTATAAATTAAATAAACAAATGCCTGACGGAACTCTCATGGCAACTAAACCGAACAACTTCCCATAATATAGGGAACGAAGAATTATTTTTCAAAATATTAAGGGTTGTAGGAAATAAGAAAAAAGCGAATTAAGTATATAAGAAGGATAATTAACTTTATTGTTAAGCAACATGGGGTCACGCGTACAGTATGTCATAGTGGCCGGGACGATACAACAGGTGGACCAGTGGCTTGGAGCCCTCCGGGAAGTCGTGAGCTGTTACCTGCAATATAACAACATGTTATTGTCACGATTCATAAATTGTTTGATTTTAAAAAACAAATGACAAATTAATACAATAAGAGCGAATGTGATACACAACATAGGTTTACTCCTGCTGTAAATAGAAAATTCGTAATATAAAACATGTACAAAACTGAATATAGGAGTACTTTTCTCTGGCTTTTTTCATCAATCAGTGCTGGATGGCAAATAATCAGTAGGATTACATAAAATTATAACTCCACATAATGAAGTAACATTTGAAGAAAAAGTATGAACACATTGATAAATTAATAATAATTCGGTAGTGTTGGGTAGTTATTGGCCCAATATCCAGAGACATGTCAAAACACACAGTTAATCCAATATCATGAACCCTGTTATATACCTGACTGCCCTCCCCGCGGTCCATGTACTTCACCCTGACGCCGACGCTGAGAGCATTGCTTAGTGCTATTATGTGGATGTGGTCAGACTCCTTGTACATAGGCTCAACTTCCTGCAAATTGAAATAAGACCTTTGTAACTTCTAAGTAGCAAAGTCATAGTAGCTCATCCAGGGACATACATTACTACCAACCTCTTAGTTCCACAAAGCAATAATCTTCATGTTCGGTACTTTAATTTGAGGAGTTTGATTGCTGGACACTTTGGCTTACAGACAATATCTGCAACCTGTGACTGACTCAGTGCAGGGCTGAGTCTCCTCTCAGAATGAGAAGGAGGACTAAGGAATCACGCCTTAGTCCACCACACTGGCTTGTTGCGGTTGGATGGACTTCATATGTCTTTGAGAACTAGCCATTGGACGAAGGTGTCTGGGCCACAGTAACAACTTAACATTTGGTGGCCTGCGTGCCTGTTTGCTATGTATTATATTAAAAAAAAGGAATAACAACAAAGAAAAACATGAAACATTATTTTCTTGATTCTAACCAAAAAATTGATTCTTACCTGTCTACAAAACTCAGTAACCGTTCTTGATCCCTCTATGAAGTTCTGGTAGAAGTCGTGCTGCGTCTGCAGCTGTCCCGAAGTGACGAGGCGGAGGTACACCACTATGTAGTCGGAGTAGCCCTGCTTGTTGAACTTGTCGTGCAGCTCCTCGCGCACCAAGTCTAGGTCCTCAGGTGAACCGTTTGTGTGCTCGCCTACCCGTTGTACTACTTCCATAAACTGCAATTGTCATGTCATGTCAGTACCCATTAATGACCCACTACAGGGTCGGGTCTCCTCTCACAATGAGAGGGATGTAGGCCGCCGTCCACCACGCACCACTACTGCGGGTTGGTGGACTTCACACGCCTTTGAGAACATTTTTTTTGTGAACTCTCAGGCATGCAGGTTTCCTCACGATGTTTTCCTTCACCGTAACAGCAGGTGATATTTAATTTCATAAATCGCACATAACTTTTATTACAAAGTCATTGGTGCGTGCCACTGGGATTCGAACCCGGACCCCTCGATTCGAGGTCGAATTCTAAGCCACTGGGCTATCACCGCTGCAACTATGATGGGTTTATTATTGGCACCAAAATAGTTCAGTGGTCACCAGCAAACGTAAGAGTTACCCTAAATAACACTGTACACTGACAGCCCATATTATGATACCTTGTGCTGTAGGTGCCATGGAAACACACAAGACAAGACATGCAGATGACACAGTAATTTCAACTTATTAAATAGGGCTGGGTATCAAACAGGACCTTCTTAAAACTTTACAGCTGTCTTAACCCCATGGCGATGACTAAGTCTCAATTATTTTCAACAAAGGGAAGTTTGGTTGCCACATAAACATATTTTATCCCTCTTTCTTAGTCTAGAGCAGTGTTTTTACAGGCATAGATTCCCAGCCCAAGAGGTCCAAAATATTCAACATCACCTAAGATCTGATACAAACATTTGAAATTGAATCTAGACAAATAAGCAGCTTGAGAACATCTTTAAGTAAAGCAATCTATCATTTTTTTCTTACTGGCTTGTTAGCTTTAATTTCTTAACTTCATTGTTAAGGAAATCAGTTACAGTAGATTTATTTAAACATAGTTATACATACAACTGATTAATTTACATTATTTATGAGACTATCTCAGAACAAAGAAATAAACACAATGGAATTAGTCATCTTTGATACAAGTAAACATGTGAACATCAACAAATTTAATGCCATACAACATAAAAATTAACTGTATTGCATTCCAGTAAATAAAAGCTGACGAAGCGTAATATATAAGTACATACATATTTCTGTGTAGAAAAATACATAACCTCTAAACTTACAGTCTCATAGAAGTCCTCCACTGTAAATTGGGAAAAGCCTAAAGCGACGAGTATTTCCTTGGATTTCTTAGCTATTTCATAAAACTTATCATATTCCTGTTTATCAGTCAGCAAGTGCTCTAAATACGCGTAAGAAAATGCTCTGAAGAAACAGTTGCCGTCCGGACGTGTTCTTCGTATATGCTTGTACTTGGAGGCCAGGTCTTTAATCTTTGCGAGATATATTGGATCCTCGTTGTACTCTTTTTCTAACGACGAAAGATCCTCGAGATCACCAACCAATGGAATAGTTTCAGATATCTAGAAAACAAACAAACACCAAGTCGTCAGGGCGATGTTTTAGCAAAATTTTGAAACCACTGAACAAGAAAAATGGAGTCGTTGTATCCTTTACCTCTTTCTCGATTTCCCGCTGCTGTTTCATAATCAACTCATCTTGATTTATTGAATTATCCACTAGGTTGCCGGTGCAGCCGCTACTGCTCGAAGCATCGTCCGCCATTTTCGATTATTATGAAAATAATAATGATGACAGATGAGACAAATGACAATCCGCAAAACTGCGAATGTCAACTGTGTTGTGGCTGTCAGTTCAGAAACTGTCGTGTAAATAAAATATAAATGAAAAAAAAATAACCGACAAGTTGTAAGTTGTTAGTTAACCAAATTAAACTTTGCAAAAAGTATTGTCTGTAGTATTTTCTATTTTCCCCTTTGGTTATATTATAAATACAACTCAGAAAAATAATGTTAATTAACTTGTCAGGGGTTACTTATATTGCGTGCTTTGCCATGTTGCTGAAAAATTATTAATTATAATTATAATAAATGCAAACCATAGATATGATACTCGTCTAGGTAGATAATTCAAGCGCCCGAACGCGCCAACAATGAACAAATTTATCGGCTAATTGTTACTCCATAAGTTCGTCCCGCCCTCTCAATCTCTCATTGATGATACAGTCGTTGTGCGGAAAACACGTTTTCAATCTCATTTAAAAATGTCGAATTGCGCCATAACAGTGTGCAGTTATACAAAGGACGATTGCAAACTACTAAAAAGGTTACCTACCTATCATATCATCCCCATTTTACAGGGTTGCCAGTTCTGTGAATTGAAATTTCCCATGAAAGCGTTAGTTAATTTTTGATAGGTTTATTCACGATCTAAAAGTATATTATATAACAATATTATAATCATTGTAAAAGTTTACTGTTTGTTACTCCTTGACGCCGCCACGCTTGAACGGATTTGAATGAAATGTTGAATAAGGGCAAATAAAATCTACCATACACTACCGTACTATTCAACATTTTTAACCAGTTCCGCTATTTAGAAGTGGTTGTTAGATGTCATTTAACAAGTCATTCATATCGAAACTTGCAGAGCGTTACCGTTCAAATATTTGGTTCCATTTTGTAACTGTGATTTTAACTGGTAAGTTTGCATTTTTTATCATCAAATTATGATAATTTAAGTCTTAGGTATTACAAAATTGATCTATGAAATATTACAATCTATGAAAACGTTACTTCCAATTTGTTTGGTTACATGGTATGTATTATGGAACGTCGCAGTTACAAAATGGAAGTATAAGGGCAAGTTATCATACATAAAATGTACTATTCCGCAATAGTTGAAAAACAAAAATTAGCTGATCATTCCATACAAACAAGGTTTTATTATTCTATTTTTTAGTTCCATATAATAAAAGTGTATTTTTTTTAGTAATTTTAAACTTTAATTTATTACAAAATGGATCTTTCATTGTATGACTTGTTTTATAAATTTATTATTAAGAATACGAAAATAAATTGCTTTCAACAATAATTTTTCTTTCATTTCATTGTACCTACTTAACTATAAAAATATCATAATTAAATTACCTAATTCAAATGAATACAAAATAATTACAGTTTTCTCAAAGTTGTAACTTATTTTTACCCATTTTAATGGGATATTCTGGGCACTGGAATCACTCAGTACGCCTGTGGTGACGTAATGCGCGTGTCAGTAACGTACCTATGCTTGTATGCGTTATACACACACAAGTGTTTCAAATCTGGCCTGTTGTCGTGCGTGGCAATAGTGGAGTAACGCTCTATCTTGTCTAGATAGATACATCTATGGCGCAAACAGGCTATACAATCCTCGGTCGTATTACTAAAAATGTTCCAGATATTAGTAACTATATTGTTTTTATACCAGCCAAAAAGGGTTAAAGCTAAATTAAAAGCAACACTATCAGAAATTATTTTATTAATTACAATTACTTTTTATCTAATCAGCAAACATATCCTCTATCTTCTTCTGTACTTCTTTTTCTGTCTCTGTGTTGAGTTTGTCCGGCAACATCTTGACTGCCTCCATATCCACCTCAGGGACTTCACCATCGTCAGTGCTGGCATGGGATTTTGCCTGGATAACAAACATTTTTTATAGGTACAAACATAAAGTCAAGTAATACATGGACTTTGTGTTATGAATGGGTGTGCATGCAGTGGCCACTTGATAACAACAAGACCATTAACGGTTGGTTTCAATAACCGATCTGCAGATTTGATTTGAGATAGATACTGTTATGAGCTTTTGCTTAACTTTTTCGACTACTTGGAAAAATACTCAATGGCGTAGCAAAGTCGTTAAGGCAGGTTCAACTAGTTTTAATATAAGATGTTGTACCTTCTCGAGCTGCATCTCGAGTTGCATGATGGCGCGCTCGAGGCGGTAATTGTCGGACACGAGCTGCGCCCAGCGCCGACGCAGAGCCCTCAGTCTCGCACCACTAGCTGTCTGTGACCGCTTGCGCTCCCAGTTCACTGATGCTATCTGCTTCCTGAAACCAACGACACAAACTAATGTTACCCTGAAATGCTTGTTACCTGGTAACTGTTAAAAATAGTTGGGATATGGACATCATTCTCAATCAATTTAAAAATGTAATTTCCATATTGTGTGATGAACTTGAAAAAGGACAGACTTTTTTTTAAAGGACAAACCTAAAAAAAATATTTTTTTAAATATTGATGATGACAAAAAAGATAAATTCGTATCTTCGTTACTTACAAATTTTTCTGTTGGCAATTTGATATAAGCACCTCAATTGAAAATAAGATAGGTCAAAACTCTATTTAGTTGGTTTAATGACATCGTCAATATTGGTCCGGGAGAGACTTATGTTGATTGGAGAGATAGAGACAGCCACATTTTATAGGTGGTGAAGCCATATCAAATGATACACTCACCTCAACTGTGTGTGCACATTCTGTGATCTTGTGACCAATGACTGGAGCACACTGAGGTAGGAGCGCCAGGCCTCGGAGCCGTACTGCAGCTGCAGCTCCAGGTTGAGGACCCGCGTGGCCTGGTGGGACAGCTGGGCATGCGAGTTGTCCACAGCCTCCGACCAGGCTGTTGGTTCACCGAGACGACCCGTTGGAGGAGGGGGCAGCTCGTATCTGTGGAGCCAAAGTTAATTTTCTTTCATGATGACAACCCAAGTGGCGCAGTGGTTAAGACACTGGTGTGTTGCGCGGAGGGTCCTGGGTTCGATTCCCAGCAGAGCAGAGATTTGAATGATGAATTTGAATTTCTGCTTCTGGTCTGGGTGTGTTGTTGTTATCTTGTGTGTGTCCATGGCGCCCACGACACAGGGAATCCTAGTGGGGCTGTGAGTGTGAAGTGTTATTTCATTTGATGATTTATTACAACAAAGCTATTGTCATCATCATTATTTACAATCAGGTACTAGAATATAAGGAAATGGTTGGAGGTGTCTTTCGCCAACAGGCACACAAACACACATAAAATCAAGAAGGCAGAATAGAATAGAGTTGTGTACCATAACTGTAACTGCATAAATGATTTAAAAAATACTAGAATATATTATGTCCAGCCAAAAAACTAATAAAATAATTTAAAAAAAAAACTCCTTTATACTCTATACCTTTTCATAGAGAGAGGTTCCATTGGCAACCGCTGTTGGACTCTCTCCATTTCTCTCTGTAGGGCTGCAGTTTCAAATGCTGTGCTTGGTTCAGGGCCTGCATTTTCTAGATAGTTCTTTGTTGGTCTGTATCGTCTACATTCTTCTTCAACCATAGCCAAAGCCTGCAAAAGGAAAAAAATGTTAATATTATGAGTAGCAAAGGATTTCTTCTTTTTTTGAGGTTGGATGGCGGTGCTCATGGGCTGCAGTGACCACTTTACTTCAGGCGGCAAAAATAGAAGATAAGGTCACTTACCGCTTCTCTAACACCTGGGTCATCATAGCCCTGGTCAATATAAGGCAGGGCATCGACAATCACTTCACCTGCCATTTTTACAATTAATGAATTAAATTTGTTACACGTATGCGAGTGAAGGGAACTCAATTAAATGGATTATAAAGATAGCTTAATCATTTCAAATAACAGTGTTTATTTTGTGCTCAGACAGAAAATAAGTTTCATGTTTGTTTTAAATTAAACATGATTAAGAACTATGAAGATTAAACTCTCTGTCAGTGTCATGAATGACAGTGACGGTAACATAGCTTTTTAAAGGATTTTTTCTTCCTTTACGATGCGCATTTTTATCGCAAGCATATTATATTTTGTTATAGTTTAAAAAATCTATTGTTTTAAGCGGTATATTTATTCGACACACTGTAACTATCAGTCCATCGAAAACTAGTATTTTAAGCTAAATCGATAGTTTAATTTTACTTTTCTAACTTGGCAATAATTTAGTTGTCATACTTTGACTTAATTGAGTATGACACATGTTTAACATTCTCACCCATGATGACATTAATCATGATTAATCTGACATCCGTAATAAAGCCAATATTGCACCCCGTAGAAATAGAAATTTTATTTGTTTAATTTTTACATTACGGCTAAAACTAAATTCTAGAAAGGTGTTAGGCGTCAGATCACATCGGATAGATGTGTATGCAAGCCGCCAAAAGACTCAGTTTAATTGTAGAACTTAATCCAGTATACGTGTGACAGCTGAGGATGACTCTTGCGGAGTTTTTTAGTTGCTCTCTCCTCGCCTTCGGGCCTCCATTGGTGATGTTCGCCCTGACGATAGCCAACGACCCGGTACGCATAATCATAATGATAGCAGCAGCGTTCGGATGGCTTGTATCATTTCTACTCTCATCGGTAGTATGGTACGCGGTAGTACCGTTGAGATCACATCTAGCGTTTGGAATGGTCTTTGCTATTATAATACAGGTGAGTGTGAACTTTTTTCTATGATTTGCTAAATGTTTCTGCCTGCCTGGTACCCATTACTGAACCTCTGCAGGGTTTTTAATTTGTGCTAGCTAGAAATGAATTCGGTTTCAGGAATCATTCCGATACGGCATGTATCGTCTGTTACGGAAGACAGAAGCGGGGCTGAAGGTGATATCAGAGAATAATGAAGTGAACAGTCATAAGCTGGAGATCGCATATGTATCGGGACTTGGTTTTGGGACTATGAGTGGAGCATTCGCTCTCATCAATGTACTGGCGGATTCTGTAAGTTTCATCTTTGTTTCAACATTTACATTGGTTGTGTACCAAGTGCCTACTAATAGTAATTTGATAAAGAAATCTGTGTTATTGACATAATCAACTAACCCATAGTGATACAAGCTCTGGATTTTAATGCCTATAGGAGTCTGTGGTAAGCTGGACAATTTTTCAGCATATATAACAGCATAAACGATAAGAACATCCAACTAGGATTTTCTGAAAGATTACCACACTAATAAACAAGAAATACCATCATGGGTAACACACACCATACTGTTTTTCACCACAACCTTTCTTCTTCTATATTGTGATTAACGCATTACAGGTGGGACCAGGCACATTAGGACTAAAAACCGGTACTGAATTTTTCTTTGTGACCAGTGCAGCGATGACTCTCTGCATGATCCTACTCAACACCTTCTGGAGTGTGATATTCTTCAACGGTCTGGACGAAAAGAACTACCTCAAGGTGGCGTGGGTAATTGGATCCCATTTCTTTGTCTCCGGACTGAGTTTACTGAATAAGAAAGAAATCTATGCTGCAACCATCCTGCCTTCATATGTTGTGCTAATAATCACGGCATTGCTAGCATACAGGTGCGCAGGAGGCAGCACCAAGGCCTTTCTACAGACCTTTTCTAATAGTAGGACATAGTTTCCTGTAGGTATCATTCTATTACAAAACAGTTTCTTTCATAGTAATTCCTGGGATTAACCAGCCATAACTTTGTCTCAAAATAATGGGTAAATGGAAGATTCATTAGCAATAAACAGCGAAGGCTCTTGGTTGTCACAGACCATCCTAATTCCAAAAATATTATCTAAACAAGTTATTATGTAAGTATCATAATACTATTTGCGGTTGTAAAATATACACAATTGTTAGAAAATTTGTAGGTCAATAGAGATTTTTATTAATAACACAGTTTCTCCAAAATTTTCAATAGGATTTGAGAGTAGGTTTTTGGGAATTGTGGTGCTCAATACCCACAATTTCCTGCACCATAAGTGCTCTTAAACTTCCTCGTACAGTATATTGTGTCATGCTTTTGACACGCCTAAACCCAGATTGTTACAAGAAAGAAGACTGTATTACATGACATTATTAGCTAGCTCAATGATTGTACAGACTTGCATTAGTGGTATACTTAAATTCTAGACAAAACATCCATTAAGCTTTAACAATAATAGTTTATGTTGTTTCCCATAGCTTAAGATTGATTTATAATGTGAGTTTAGAACATAAATTTGTGACTGACATGTTATTGTTAAACATATTCTTCATTTTGGGCTATGCAGCTCAAAAGGAAGAAGATAAAACAAACATTGCCTAGGCTGTGTGACCACTTCACATCAGATGGTCGCTGCTTTGTGGGTGGTTGCTATTTCTGTGGTATAAAAAAATCACAAAGACATGTCATTCTATACTTGTATTATTGGTTATACTTATGTCTGTGATTTTATTAGATGAATGTTTTGAAGCCGTGAAACCTATACAGTTGTTGAATGCCTTACACTATTGCCAATTATTATTACTTATTAGAGACCACCCAAATCCTGTGATACCAAGACTCAGTAATGTTTGAATTTACTTTTATGTTATTTATTCATTATTCTACATGTACTACATGTCAAACCCTTCATGTAACTGAAATTGAACTTCTGTTGCTTAATTTTTAATCTTTTGTGTCATCGTGAGGCTATGTTTTATCAATTATTATCTTTTATTGGCCGGTAAAGAAATATTTAGTTCATGTTTTGGATATTTTAAGAACAATGAAGAATAGTGCAAGTTGTAAGCAATTTTCTATAACAGGTATTGTGCGTTGTTGAGTAATTAAGTCTTAGGAATTAAAGTGTATTAAAGTGTTCTATAAGAAAATAAGACTAAGTGATTGAAGACACAATTGTACTAGGGTAAGTGCCCTTTTATACTTAACTTAGTCCCAATAAGCCAAGAAAAAATATCTTAACCAATTACCTGTTATCATCATAATTATAATAAACGTCAGATATTATGATTATAATCTTAAATAACTATAACCTGAGGTGGATTATACATTAGGCAAAATTGACAAGTGTCTAGGGCTGCAAGGTATCCAGAGGGTATATTGTGTTCTACTAAAAACTGTTGAATTGACTAGGCGCAAACTTAATGAAATATTTAATGTCAAAACTAGAGGTATGGATATACCTACACATACGACTTGCAAGACTCAGGTACACAAATACTAGTTAACATTTTGAATAGATATACCATCCAGAAAAGAACGAGGTGCTTGCCTAGGGCAATGTAGATAAATAATCTGCCTCTGATTGTTAAAAAAAACAAAAGATCTCCAGGTATTTTTTTAATTACTAACCAAAATATAAAAGTTATTCAAATTGGCTTCCTTAATTTATTTTATAACTTAATAACTAAATTATTAACTAGGGATTTAATAAATGACATCGGTTAATTACAAAAACTTACAACATAATGGATTTTAACTTACGCAGATTTATATTAATTGTATTACAATTATTATAATATTATTGTATGTATACATAATTAACAGATCACATTAATATCAGGGTCATACAATAAACATTCCTTTATCATATACTTTATTCTGTTGTATATATAGGACAGAAGTTAAAAGCTAATAGTAGATTCATTAACAGTTATATAATGTAAGTTTTTGTATGAAAAATATATTGATTGAATCACATTGTGTTTGTTTTGTTTCATTTTTGACTGCTATACCATGCATTTTTTATCAATCTCCAGGGCCCCATGTCTCTAACTAAAAGCTGCTCCAATGTAACTAGAAGTGTCCAATTTCTTTGTGTGAGTTAAAAAAATTCTTAATAGTTGTCTCAGCTTGTAGTGTAAACTAGATGTAAGTTTGAGGTCACAGTAAATAAGCTGGGCCTGACAAGAGTATATCTTATATCATTCAGTTCTTTTGACACACCTAGCAGGTTCTTGTAAAACTCATTAGTAGACAGGATCATAAGACCATACACCAGGCACAACCTTCTAAGGCAAATCTTCCTGCAGTAGTAGAACGAGAGTTACTTGTCCACCTCATCACCCTCGTCAGCCAACTGCATCAGCAGTGAGTCTACCGTCCAGACTGTATCTTGTTCGTCTTCCCCCACATCAGGGATGTATGTGTTGAGGACTTGCAACACCCCCTCAATCCCCTCTACGGTACCACTCACCCCCACACCAACCTCAGCTAAAGCATTTACTGTTTCCGTGTCCCTTTGCTCAGAGCTGGAACAATAAAAATTAACAATGTATTTGTCACAATTTCATATAATTCATAGATCATACTACTAATTTTCTAGCAAACCATTTTGTGGTTGTGACCAGCAAGCAAAGCAATTGCTCAAAATCAGTGGGAGCTCATAAGGAAGAAATCTCCTATAGGTTCAAACTTGTTAAGCTCATTCAAAAATGTGTAAGTCAAACTTTAGTTTTATTTTTGAAAGAATAACATTCCTCGCTTATTTGACCACTGTCACTACGTTTACTATTGTGACATATAAATCAAACCTCTATTAGAATTCAATTCCAGGATTTCTAAATTATTTTTTAAAAAAAGGCGCAATATATAAATTGTTTATACTTACGCAGGGGGCTTTGATACATCCTTCTCAAGAATATCTTGCATATCGTCGAGGTCTGGAATTGTTGGTATCTCATCAGCAGAGTCTGGGGTCTTTTTAGGAATAACAAATTCTCTGAATAAAAAATGAAACTTCAGTCTCTTAAATGATTAGAATCATTAATAACTTTTATATAATATTAAACGACTTACTTCGCCTCAATATGAGTCCCTTCGGCCCAAACCCCTACTTTTTTGGGCTCCGGTATAAAATCGCTCATTGTCTTAGGTATTTTGTATTATTCAAAGTAATTTTTGATTTTAATATTTTGTGTTATCTGCCCGAACTGTAGTTGTGTATCATAGAGTTGTTTTGGGATGAAATTAAACTTATTTACTGTATTGTAACAATTCAATACACAATTTGTTTTGTTTTTAGTTCTTCATGATTGTTTTATCGTTGCTAATGACAACAAGCTGTGCACTTGCTTCAACAAAACAAACAAACGTCAAAATTCGCTTGACAGTTGACTTGACGTCAACTTTATGTCAACAATTTATTTTTTAAGAGATATCTTGATCCATGTCAGGGAGAGAGAGGGACGCACGTTCAGAGTTTCATGTTCAACTTCAAATATAATATTTTAGTTCCGATAAATAATACGGTCAGCCTGCCTACATGTGTAGCTTTGAACCTAATATTATGAACATTATTATCTATGCTTTCAACAATCTTAAAATGTTGTTTATACTGAAACTTCTTGTTTTAATTACGCTAATTTATGGCTTAAACTTTTACCATTACCAAATTACCACTATGATTCGGTGTTCAAGTTATTCAGAACTTGCTATTATTCAGATTTTTTCAAAAAATCTATCTAAATCAGATTTTTTGATAGCAGTAACTGTTTATAAATGGGGGTTTACACATAATGTCGCAACAGCGGTCTTTAGAAATGCTAGGGAAAATTATGTAGATGCTACAGGCACTGTAGCAGTATCTTCTGTGGGTCAGAGAGGGTCAAATTTTCATATAGAGAAACATTAGGTGTATTGATTTTAAGAAAAAGAAAAACAAAGCTAGAACTTAACCTTTTTATTAAATTTTCACATAAATCATTAGAACCGAATTTTAACACATTTAATGTGTACTTACCCATTATTTGCACGTCAAACGCGTCTCAAGTGTGATGTAATGGCATAACATAAAAGATTTTACAAAATTTAACACCCATATCGAGTTTGTAAGGGATGATAAAACGTTTAAAGTATTATGCAAAACAGTGTTGCCATATAAATGATTAAAAAATGCTAAAAATAAAAAGATATAACAAAACAAAATAAAATCAGTACCACATTTGGAAATCTTTACACATTTAAAGTCTTAAAAGTCAACATTATCTGGACCGTAGCCAAATGCTAATGCAATGGCTATAAGCAATGCATATATTGGGTAACATTATTAACTAGACATGTTGGAAGCTGTTCATTTTATTGTGCTTCAGATCATTTCTCTGCAGACTGAAGAAAGTATAATATTTGAAAGAATTGAAATATCATTGCACAAAATAAGACACAATACATACAGATACATTTTTAAGATTTCTTTCTACAAATATCAAAACAAAGACAACTAAAAGCGTTAAATATTTGGTACCAAAAGTAATTCATATTATATTTCTGTCCTCATACTTCTTAAGTAAATTATTACGACAATTGAGAATCGATTTAACAAATCATATTAAAATAGTCTCTAAATTCATAAAAATAAATTCTCGTAAATCTCATAAGCTCTGTAAATCTCCTATCTCCTAACCAAAACAATGACATGTACTCTCAAAAACATAATATTGCTACAATATTATTTTATTATTTTTCATGTTTTATACACTACAACTACAATACAATATGAATGCATTAAAAAATCCTTGGAAGTGGAGAGAAAATTGCATTTATTATGAAGAGCATGCCAATGTTTAGTTCATACCATTAATATACGTAAAATTGCACCTTAAAATATGTAGAAATAGAGCAGATATTTAAATAACAACATATCAAGCTAACACTTACATACTACCAATCAGCTTCTCAACTTTTCATCACATTCAACCGTGTCAACATGAAAACTTACAACAGTGTGATAAATTATAATGACCAATGATGATAACTTGTGATGACAAATGATTCTGGGCTAGTGAGTAGATTTTGTTTGTCACATAATTTTGGTGTATTTTATCCTAATAGGCATTTCTCATCCAGTAGAAATGTTATTGGATCACTTTTTCATTTATTTCAATAAATGTGTATAAAATTGTTACAAAAATGACCTAACAGGGAAGCTCGACGCTGCTAATTCTAACTTTCAGTGTCTTTAACTAAAGTTTAACAACTTATCACGTCACCGAGGTACAACATAAAGGCACAAAGTGTACTAAATACATATTTCCAAATTCGTTCACATATTTATATCGACAGACACCATAATCTCCTTTTAAGACACTCCAGTGTAATCATAGAGATCGCTTGCATGCCACTGCACTAATTCAGTTCGTGTAGTCCTTGCTGCGTTACAGGGCAGATCATTCAATACCAGAAATTGCAAAAAGGTAAACCAGAGTGTTTTCTAGGGCTACAAGTTTCTAGGGCTTGCCAGTGATGTTGACATTTTGTTTTATGATTCACTGTATTAAATCAAATAATAGTAAGCCTAATTGTACGTAACAAATTGTATTTCATACTTTCTTGAACTTCTTTTTTAATTTTTTAAAATTATTTTTTGTTGGATTAACTTTGAGGCCATTAATAAAAATATCTATAGTTAGTTCACATTAGTTCACATGCAGTTTACATAATCCACAAATCGAGGCCATAGTGGAGGCCACTGGTAGAAGTTTCACTATTCCCCGTTCACATTACAGTCCATTGAGAGATTGTTGCGGAGACTGCTGGTAGAAGTAGGGGTTTTACTTTTCACTATTCACATTATAGTCCTAAGGTTCACCCGGCACATAATTTTAATATGATTTGAAGTGGAACTTGTTTAAAACTTCATGGTTCACAGTTCACATTGCAGTCCAAAGTCAGAAGTGGCACATTGCATGTATATGAACTGGCACTTTGCACACATGTCTGAAGTGGAAGTTATTTAAAGAGTTCAAGGTTCACTGTTCACATAACAAATCCAAAGTCTGAAGTGGAACTTGCTTAAAGGCTTCAAGGTTCACTGTTCACATTACAGTCCAAAGTTACTCGTGGCACGTTGCACATATACTCAAAGCGGATCATGTTTGGGGTTGTAGACGTTGTAGTGGCGCTACTGGTAGAAGTCCGCGTTGGTGGAGAGGCGGTTGAGGCTGTCGCTGAGGCCGAGGTCGGAGCGGTCGAGGAAGGCGGGCAGCTCGCCCGAGTCCAGCGCCAGCGCCGCGCCCCCCGCGCCCGCGTTCAGCAGCGCCGACAGCGAGGGCAGCGACTCGCTCGCGTTGCCCGCCTCGCCGCCCACCGCGCCCACCGCGCCCACCGCGCCCACGCCCTGCTGCTGTTGCTGCTGCATCTGGGGAGGTAGTGGAGCGATGAACACACTGATCAGAACACCTTTGGTCCCATCGGTTTTAGCCAGCGGCCAGCTCGTATAGCTAGCCGTTGAAGATGAAAGGTCCTCGAATGGCGACCAGATCTCGGCAAAATGAATACCTCCTTCCGGCCAGGTCCCCGTCCATGGGCCGAAGACAGCGTGAAACCGCTAGATTCAAAGGGCCCAGGACGAAGGCGGAGGAGCGCTGTTATCTGGCGACACTACAATGCCGATAATGATGTTACTCCTTCTTTTTTAAAACTTTCCTTTCTTCTCCCATCATTTATCAGTCCTTTAAATTATTTTGTGCAACTTTTATTTGCTTACTTTGAGAAGTATGTTGGTTTTTACATTCGTCTTCCATGCATATAAAACATGTTAAAATTACCGGTTGCATCAAGCCGGGCGCGATCAGCCCCTGGTGCGTCACGTGGGCAGGCGACAGCATCATGTGGGGGGACGGCGCCTGCATGTGGGGGGAGGGCGCCTGCATGCTGTGAGGCGACTGCACCTGCATGTGGGGCGAGGGGGCCTGCATGTGGGGCGAGGGGGCCTGCATGTGCGGGGACCCCACGTGCATTAGGGGGGAGCCGGCCTGCAATTAAAAAGCATCATTGAGGTTCATTACGGTCAGAGTTTTTATTGTTCATAAGGAGGGAAAGTGATTAATGTTTTATAATTTTTCAAGTGTCTAATGTATTCTTTTTCAATTTTGAAGGTAAGCCATCGCTGTTTCTTTATATGAATTTGTGTTTGATACTACTTTAATTAATAAATCCTTTAATACACGGTATGCCATTTTTGATATCGTGACACTTCATCTCAACATACAAAATATTGTTATATACAATAATTTGTTTATTTTGCAGATATCCATTGTTATTGTATTTGTATTTTATTTTATTTATAACACTCCACACATGTGTAACATGTTTTGGTATGGACCTACCACCCTCCTATCTAGAGGTAGGTGCTACTGGTAGTGAGTAAGTTGTGATGGTGCATACCTGCCCGGAGATGAGGGAGGAGTTTGACTTTGGGTCGATGCCCGAGCATGTGCCACATGAGCGTATTATTTAAGTTGTATTTATATTTGTTTGCAACAATCCGCACACGTGGAACTTGTTTTGGTATGGACCCACCACCCTCCCTTATCTCTCTGAGTAGGTATATACCATAACAACTTATTCCAATAGTACACGACACGTGTTTCGCCCCAACACGGAGCATCATCAGGTGATGTGGACTCTACAACGGTCGGTTGCCGAGTGAGGTCGCCGTTCGAGTGAGCTGCTTATATACCTTTTCTCCCTGCCATTATGACACATCGAGTGTAAAATATACAAATTAAATATTTTTGAGGGAGATTGCCAATAGCGGGTGTATCGGAGTAGCGAGGGCTGCCCTGGTGGCGGTGTATACCTGCATGTGCGGCGAGTGCGCCTGCGCGTCGGGGGACAGCGCCTCGAGCCGCGCCGCGCCGTAGCCCGCCGCCGCGCCCGCGCCGTACTGGTACCCGCCCGGCACGCTCCATTGTTGCTGAAATGCATTCAAACCAATCTTATTGCTACTTGATCGATCTCATATTACACCCGACACCACCTACACACCTACACACACACACACACACATATCAATAGCACGAAAGTCCCTAGAAGCAAATATATACTTGCAACAATCGCTAGTTAAATCGACAGTCTGCTTGATGGAGTTCAATGAAATAAATGTAATTAATTAATTAAAAGACAGCAGTCAATGAAACCTTTTAAAGATCCTATGAATAGTTTAAATCGTGTATATTACTGAGGTTGACCGCTATGCTATATCTCACTAGTTTTATTTTGGGACACCACGATAAAAATACATTCCATTGGACCTCTAGCTAGTGTACCGTCGCTAGGAGACAGAAGACGCTTGCGACAGTAAGGTACTACACTCACCCCATAATCCTGGTAATAGGCGTTGGGGGGCGACAGCACTTGCTGCGGACTGCGGAGGCCCGCATCTGGAACAAACAATACATGAAGTGCGTGTCGTATGGCAGCAGAAAAGCAGCAGAAATGTTTCACGAGAAGTAACATAAAAAGTAAAATAAAGTGGGTATTGGGTATTTGACAGTTTGTTTTGTTGTGATAAATGAAAAGATCATACATAAGTTTTATAACAAAACTTTTTTTTTTTTTTCGCAATAATTCAAAAGTTATTTCGAAATAAAAATTAAGTTTTGAATCCAGTACCGAAGACACGCCGACAACTCCCGAACAAACGTGAGGTCATAATGTTAGTTTTTACTCATTGCAGTTGATAGAAAAATGTTCCCCAAGATGACAAACTATGTAATGTCTAATGTCTAGTCACGTGTCATAGCCGTAAACGCTGTACTGTTATTAAATAGCTATAACATTATGACGTCACAACTATGGTGACCAATCATGGCGCGTTTATAGTCACGCGATCTTTATTTAAATTTCAGCAATTTTTAATTGTTTATAATTAATTGAAAAAATGTTTTTTTTTGTTTTTTGCATTAAATATCAATATTATTAATAACAAAGTTTTAATATACATAAAAAAAATCAATTTTTTTTTAAATACCCAATTGTCTGAATTGTATTAGTATGTCTCACAACAACCCATTAGTAATTCAATACCAGGTCGAGTCTCCTATCTGAATGAGAAGGGTGCAGCCCTTAGTCCACCATGCAGGTGAGTTGATGGACTCTACATCGCAGAGAAGACGCAGGCCCACAAAGTTCCTCACCCCTTCCCTTGGAATTCCTAGTCATTACAACCGGAGTATCACCGCTGATAATATATATAAATGTAGTATAATATTATATTAATTTGACTTGCCTCGAGGTTCAAGCTTGATTTGTGGCTCCTGACCGAAGGGCGGGGAGGGACCTGCAATACACCAATACGTTAACACTATAACATTTCTCTAATTATTTACTATTTTACCTGTATTTACAGACTTTGCCAAAACACACTTGAACGAGCAGAACATTACACTCATATACACACTACTGTAAAACTCATAATACATATATACCTAATAATAATAAACATAAAATAATTGTATCAAAATAGCCATGCATATAATATATTGTACAAATATATAAAACTTTTAAAAAATCATGCATAAACGTAAATAATTCGTTATTTTAGAGCGCTCATAATCCTAGTCTAGGAAATCATAATGATAGTCCTATAATGTCCACGAAATCAAAGAAAATCTGGTCAAAATTGGTTAAGCATCTACCTACTCTAAATAAAAACCAAAAACCTTACTGCAACCATGCATGTAACAACACTAAAAAGTAATACATTAATGCTAATATACAAAAGTGTGAAGAAAACAAACAAACTAAAAACACATCTGAACACACCCATGCTAACACTTTGTACCCGTACCTTCGACGGCCAGGGAGGGGGCGCTGGTGAATAACTATCAATAAAACATTCATGATCAATTTCCTTTTTATTAGCGTATTAATATAGACTTTCGCATCACTCAAGCTTAGTTTCATCGAATACTTCGTACGTAAAAATGTAAAAAATTGTTTAATTTGAGAACATTAGTTGGACGCCGAAGGAATAAACAATTATATTATTTAACATTTGGACAACGTAATCCGCATTCGGCTCCGACTACCTCATTAAGACCTCACTCGATACAAAAACTGTCAAAAACACTACTCTACTTGAAAGTTTATTACAATATAAATTCTTCTAAAAATTTGTTAATAAAAATTTTAATACTTAAAAAGGAGATATGTGTATAATAATAAAACAAGTAACTCAAGTCACCACGACACAATAGGGACACAAAGATAAAACATTAACTAACGTTTTTTCAATCAAAAGTAACTAAAAAGTTTAGTAAAAATAATTTATAATACATAGTAACTAACATTATGAGTTAGCACGAATCTTAAATGGTACTATGGTAACATAACATATTAGACCATTGCGAACCATCACATACGTTGCGCTCGGTTACGGTCTCACTATTACAAATTAAATATCTCAATAAACAATTTTGTTATAAGTATCAATATAACAGCAAATAAATATCAATATTATAAAATCCAATTCAAATAATATATAAATTGATATAAACATATTTTATAAAAAGTTTTTAGTTATATTTTATAAAAGATTTAATTAATTATCGTAATACTTTTTTATATACACGTACCCAATAGATACCCAAATAGATGTGGTTTAATATATTTTTTAATTAAAAACGCGGATGTAATCTCGAACTGAACTTTTTTATGAAAATTTGTTTCTGGACAAAGGCACTGCATGTTTTTATAAACTTTTACAAAAAAGCATCAAATGCTGATTATGTATATTGTATACACAAATAAATATACTTATACAATGAACATGAAGCCATAAAATACATTTTGCAATAAAATATTATTATATTAATGCTATTGCATCCCACGGCCTAGCACACATTCTTTAGCACTGACTTATTACTTTTTAAGTAACAATTTGTACTAAATAATTCTTATGCATCACGAGTAGCGCATCCATTACTTCACCTATCGATTTAAAAGAGTTTCATTCCTCACTGGGTATCATAGACTATTTCAAAAGCATTTACTGCGTTCAAGCGATCTACCTCAAAATAAGAATTCAAGGTAAAGTTCCATTTATAAATTCAGCAACAGATGGTTTTGTAAACTCAATTTACAAAAATTTTGATTTTTTTAACAATTTGGTTCAATTTGCCCTTTAAAGGGTAAATTGTCTAACAAATAAAGGTCGCCCAAAACAAAGTATAGGGGAGCCAGGCTAGCGGCGGACTGCAGCGCGCGGCCGTAGCATAGTGGCCTGGCGAGCTCCGGTGAGGACATGAAACTCATAAAACTCTGGATTCCAAGGGTTAGTCTTAAACTATTTATGTATTTACCTAATAGTTAGTAGAACTCGTTGAACGAAAAGACACGCTGTATACACTATCATAAATTCATATTCGATTTAAAGAAATTCGTATTTTAAATAAAAGACTACAAACACACAATCAACAAAATTGCTTTGAAGCCATTACACAACAAGTCTAACTATGCTTCACCCGGCAACCGACAAAGAACGACCGCTAACATTGTTGAAATCATCAAAACAAAAGTTTCAAGGCTTCATTAATTTACAACCTTTGCTTCAAAAGGCACAAGAAGCACTAAACCTATCTTTATGTAACCAAACACTATGTAGTTTTCCGAATATATTTTTTCTACGTGGAGCAATTATACACTATATATTTATATTTTATAATGTATTTTGAAACTGATTCACAGTTAACATCATAATTTGACATGTCGAGTTGTAATTAGATTTTTCTGATGTTGTTCCACACACGAGACAAATAAGGAGTACTGAAGGAATAAGTTATGATTTCAACCGTACCAAACCCCCATTGGTCTTTAGCAATTACCAATCTTATTCCTTCCACAGAAAAAAATTCTTCACAATTTGCATTTAACATTCATAGCGTTACTTTTACACAGACAAATAATACTTGTACAATATATCATAATAATATAATACCACAGGTTAGTAATAACCAATGTTGTTAATATCCAGCCATTACCTATATTCCTAAAACGTTCCCGAATTAAGCACTTCCTAACAACTAATAAGTAAGTACATATTTTTGGGATTTAAAATTTCTACCAAGTACACGAGCTCCACGCTCACTTCCACCACCACAATGAAGACGAATGTGTACAATACAATCATACCACAGTTAATAAATATATCCATAGCCATATACTTTAAATTGACTTCAATCAATACCATAATATTAAAAAAAAAACGGAACCAACCAAGACCATACTACTGACCAAATATCACAATAGCCTTCCAAGTAGTGAGCACCTCACCGCGTGACTGTGCAATAGATGGTTTGCGTTCGAAGCGCGATACTGATATCACACCCATTACGCAATCAACACATACAACATAATATTTTGGTACGCGCTAGTACACCGATACCAAGTTAGGCATGGAACCATTACAGTATGATATTATACGACTATGAACAAAGCCGCCACCAATATTACGTGTGCCGTGACGTATAAAGTGTGAAGGACACTTACGGTCTCGTTCGAAAGACTCAATGTCCCTCGTGTCGAGCCGTTTCCGCTTCTTGTGGATCAGATACGCTAGAACATTGCAACCATACTGTTAAACATTGCATCGTTACGAAAACATTTTAATATTTTTAAAATCAACAATTTAAAAAAAAGATTATTAAAGTCAACAATTTAAAAAAAATATTGTGAAAGTCAACAATTTAAAAAAATACATACAAAAAGCAAGAAGAATTTAATAAAGCACTAGATAACAGGCAAAAAATTGGCTAGGAAATTATAACGATTTAACAATTAAATAGGAAAATTAATTACTTAATTTGCTAATAACAAAATTAATACTAAAAACAAAATTATCAAAAGGTTATGTAACATGAAAATAGGAAAGGGATGGAGGAAAAAGCTGAAATCAAAAACTTAAATAAAAACAAAAATTAAAAAACAAACTGAAAAAAAAAAACAAAACAGTTACTTAATGCAAACACAACAACGATTAGAAGCACAGTAGTAAAATATGTTATCAAGCTTTGGTTTTTGTGCCGCTTGGAATAAGATTTTATTTTAATTTTTATTCTTAGAATTATGCTTTATGGTTAATGATTTTTACAAGAGAACATCAACAAAATAGATTTCGATTCCGCATGCTGTTAATGGCTTAATATTTTGGCATCAATTGGATGGAATTTTAAACAGTAGAAGACTAGTTTTAGGGTGGCGTTTACACCGTGGCACCGTAGGCGTAGTTATTTTGTATTAGAACATACATTTAAGAGTACCTATTTGAAGCTCCGAGATTTCATGACTAGAATATAGACTATTAATTAGTATTTTGTGATACTTTTGCTATAATTTCTTGTGTTGAAATTTTATTTTAATTTTTGGAGAATCGATGTTTACTCATGTTTGCTGATGACGTTTTCTCCGAAAAAATGTCGATACAACGGTTGTTTTAGGCTGATGTATCGACACTTTCAATATCGATATTTTATTTTTGGTATTATTCACACATCATCAATCAGTCGCGACCGCGACGCATAGAGTGAGTTTACGAGCGGTACCGGACAGGCTTCACAGGCTATCGGACGCCTGCCCAACCACGGATGTGGCACCTGATGGCCGTCCGGTCGCCGTAACTTTGATCGCTCTCCTAGGCGTCGGCGTTGTAGTGCGCGGGGTCGACGGGCGAGTAGTAGCAGCTGGTCTCGTCGAACTCGGAGGCGGTCGCGTGCGGCGCCACCGCCATGTACAGCGCGTAGTGCTCCGCCTCCGTCAGCTCCAGCTCGTCGCGCAGCCGCCGGTACGCCGCCGCGTCCAGCGCCAGCACGCTCTCCGCCACCAGCACCGTGCCCTCCTCCAGCGCGCCGGGCGGCGCGTCCCCCCGCCCCGGCGTCACGCCGCGCCGCAGCGACGTCGCCGACGCCGAGCGCTCGTCCTCGCCGTCCCCGTGCAGCGAGATGTGCGTCACGCTGTCCGCGCCTCTCAACGCGCCCGCGGCCGCGCCCCCGCCGCCGCCGCCGCCGCCCTCCCGCAGCGAGCCGTGCGACACGGACGCCTTGAAGCGCGCCGGCCGCTGCCCCGACACGCTGCTGACGGAGCGGCCGACGGGCTTGGCGCGCGCCGCCGCCGGCTCCGACTCGACGCTCGGCGCCGGCGACCTCTCCTTGCGCCGGAACAGCCGCGACAGGAACGAGCGCTTCTTCGGCGCCGGCGGCAGCGCGGGCTCGCTGCGCGCCGGCCCCAGCGCCCGCGGCGGCACCTCTAGCTGGCGCGTCACGGGCAGCTGGCGGCCGGGCCGCAGGATGCTGTCGACGGACGTCTGGCTCGTCTTGAACCCGTCCGCGGAGGCGGAGGCGGAGGCCTTGCGCACGCGCTTCGGCGGCAGCGGCGGCGCGCGCTCGTCGTCGCCGTCGCGCTTGAGCGGCGCGAACTCGACGATGGGCCCGCGGAAGGTGTGCACGGCGACGTCCTCGTAGGGCGGGTCGGGGTCGGCGATCGGCAGCGGGTTGCGGAAGGCGAGCTGCAGGCTGGTGTAGGTGCCGGCGTCGTCGAAGTCGTCGTCGGGCGCGGCGGCGACGGCGGCGGGGTCGGCGGCGGCGGCGGCCTCGAGGCGCGTGCGGCTCTCGGAGTAGATCTCGTCGAGCTCGGCGACCTGCTCGAGCAGCTCGTCGAGGCCGCGCTCGGGCGCGCCGGAGCCGTCGATCATGTCGACGTCGCCGTTGGGGTGCGCGAGCGTGGCGGAACCGCTGTCCTCGGAGGGCGACACGCTGCCGGTGGTGGAGCTGACCGGCTCCACGATCTCGACGGTCTCCCCGACGTCTCCGGGCGGCGTGTCCACCTCCACCAGCTCCACCGTGTCGACGAGCTGGGCGGGCGGGGCGGCGGGGGCGGCGAGGGCGGCGGGGGCGGCGCGCTTGTTGTTGTTGGGGTCGGCGAGCAGCAGGGAGAGGAAGGAGAGGTCGGGGCGCGGCTTGCGTGCGGTACCTGAGTACTCGTTGTCGGGGATGTACTTGAAGCTGATCTTGTTGCTGCACGCTCCGTCAGTTTTCCTCTCCAGGAACAGGTACGTCTGTAGATGAAACAAAAAACCAATGTCATAATGTGCTCAGGTGGTGATATGGGCTCGGAACTTTGAATGGCTTTCACCTCTGACACTGATGTGTCAGTGATATTATAACTATCTTCCATAATGTTATCGACGTCAAGTTTTTCCCAACTCATTAGCTCAAAAGACATCACACCGCCTCGCTGCTGCGCCCCTCGAACACCACTGAGACCTCTACGCGCGTCACCCGAGCACCTGAGCAGCTGGGCACACGGCGAGGGCGGCGAGGGCGGGAGGGCGAGTGACTGACCTCCACGTCGTCGGCGGGCAGCGGGTTGCGGTAGGGCGGCACGGTGCACACGATGGCGTACTGCTTGTGCACGTGGTCGATGACGGCCGCGTCGCGCCACACCACCGCCTCCCCCCCGCCCCCCGCGGCGCTGCGCTCCTCGAACACCACCGAGATCTCGTCGCGCGACACCTGGATACACACAATGTATCGTCACACGTCATATTTTATATTGGATTTAAGCGTGTATCAAAAATTTGAGTTTTGTAACGTTTTTCGAAGGAAAAAGAGGAACGGGCCTAGGATACGGCCTAGGGCGATACCCTCTTTGATAGTGTACCTAAATGACCTGGTAGCAGTAGCTTCAACTTTTAGAGTATTTCGGGGTTATGCAAGAAATCTAACAATAAAATGGGATGTTTAAAACGACATAAGGAATAACTATCTAAAGTAACATTTCATAATTGACGCAATCAAACGCCTTGGACACGTTAAAGAAAGTAAATCTTTACATCGAGAAGTGACCGTTGTGACACTTGCGTGACCGTTGCTTCGTGAGCAGCAATACAATAAGAATAGAAGGAACTAGCCGATGTCAGTGGTCAGTGGCCAGGTGACGATGCAGAGTCAGACTGATGGTGGTGAACTGATGATGCTAAGCCGTCAAGGGCAGTGGGCGGAAGGCAGTTATTACCTTGTCGCACAGCAGGATGAGCTGCAGGCCGCCGCGCGCCGAGGCGGTGCACGCGCTGATGCGGCTGATGCTGAAAGTTCAAAATTCACTAATCATTTATTTGCACGAACACTATAAAGTTTACGATTTAGTATATATTTGCAGAAAACAAAGCACCGGGCCCGGTCCTGGGCCCTTTGAATCCAACCGTTTCCTGTTAACTCCTACATAACAGATCAGTCCACCTGGTCGGGCCGGCTTATACTTCTTTTGCCCAGACGTGGTCGTTCGAGGACCCGTCGTCTACTCGATAATTGATGCGCAGCTTAGATTTAGGTTGAACGATCCTATACTGACCTGAGCTCGCTCATGGCCTTCTTGTCGTACACCATGTCGGAGACGACGGGCCGCAGCGTCTTGCGGTACTTGCCGCCCTCCTCCAGGTACACGTGGAAGCACAGCCGCACCGCGTTCAGGTTGATGCTCTGCGGGTTGTTGCGGTGATCGTATCCCGCTGCGGACGTACACGGTGACACGTTAGTCGACGACTACGTAGCCAAATAGACGCCTCGTGCTAGGCGAACGCTTGCAGACAACACATTAGGCTTATAAGTCTCATCCACAGGATAACGAGCGCGGAATCTATTCAGGTACCGACCGCTCCCTTGACCCATGTTTAACCAATAGGCGTGTTTCCACTAAGAATAAATCGGCTGGTATAGGGTTTCTAATGATTAATCATGTTATGTAGTAACCAAATAAACATTATTCATTAAAAAAAATTCATTAAAATAATTAAAGATAACCAATATTTCCGGAAAATAAAACCCGCAAAATTGGCCGTTTAATCACGTGACATTAAAATGATTGAAAACAAATCAGAAAAGCGTGACGTCACGCCTCGCGTAACGTCACTAACGTCATTTTGTTGCTGTCATTTTCGTATACAGTGAACAGCTTGTTTCGCGAGGCGTGACATAATTCAAGACGCCATGACAGTCTTGGCCCTTTTCGATGTCAATTTAGAGTTCATTTCTAAAAACGCAAAATTCTTAGGTAAAATGGCTTATCTTGACTTTCTTAAAATTATATATTTTTGGGGTAAAATAGATACCAAGCTGCATTTTTAAACTCATTTCCAAATTTTGTCAACTAGCCTATTGTATAGGGACCGTGCACGGCGCCACCTATGCCATCTAGTGTCATTTATCGGAACTGCCATATTGCTTTATGGGTAGGATTACTACCGTATGTTAACTTTTTGAAAAGTGTATCACAAATAATTTTGTATATTAAAAGGCTCATTAAAAGTGTATTCTTGTATTGATGGATGCTCCAATACTTCCAAGAATAAAATATATAAGTATATTAGTGTAAATTCTCGTAATTTTCCACTGATAGTACCGACATGCTCTGGCTAAAAACTATACGAAAAGTTGGATAAATGCAGTTAAAAATACACGTGACATGAATTCAAACGGTAAAAAAGAACTATCAAGGTTTTTTAAATGAAACTAATATATAATTTGTTTTGAGATTAATTTAAAATTCAAGTTATTTTTATTTTCAATGAAAAGGACAAATTTGTTCTATTTAAACATTTTTATTTATCACACAATATCAAAATACCTGGCATTCATCTTAAAATAGATACTGCTTTATGCGTTGCTCACTTTATTTAAACAATGTTATCTGAAAATCCTCTACACCCTTTTAATACACCAACAAATTTTCTATTGAAAAGCACTTGGACCAAATACTTTTAGAATTTGAAAAATATCAACGTTCGCACGACACACACTATTCTTGATATCACTAAAATCGCATTTTATACATGTAAAGAAAAATATAATTTTCTTAATTTACGAGTATCAGTACTCTATGTTAAATATTTCCGTCAATCTGTGGTCGTGAATCTGTGTACGTTGGTAACTATGGAGACTGTCAGAAGGAAATATTGATATTCTAAAATGTGTATTTTGTTGTAGCAAAAAGCTTATGTTATAATTAATTTGGTGATTTTAGATTCGACACTTTAATTATAAGCATTAAATGTCGTTTCTTTTCTAAAGAGAAACTCAATTGTGTTTTTAATTTTAACTGTCGCCTAAATCACACATAAATCATCTTATAAAACGACATTTATTGTCAGAAAATGGAAAAGTTGAAATTTACGTTTCAAGTAAAATCAACAACAGACGGAAAGTCAAATTATATTGCGATAACCTCAATAGTCACGCAAGATGAAAAAGCTTTCCTCATTCCTGAAGAGTATCAAGCAGCATCACTTCACAAACATATCCAAGCCTCTAAAACCTATGTTACACTCAAAAAAAGGCATCAGACTAGAAGTGTTTGGATAAAAATAAACGAAGGTATATTACAAACATACTTTGATGAGGATGAGAATATGATCTTTCAAGACCAATACCTGGAGGAAATTACACAAGAACAACTGTCAATTGTCAATAAAAAAAGTATGGAAGATCCGATAGTGAAAATTTTGGAAAAATTAATTGAGGGTCAACAGAACAAAGAAAAACAAAGCATTAAAAAGTTATCCGATAGGTTTGTTATTGAAAAATTTGATGGTAAAAATATGGGTGCATGTCACTGGATGGAAGTATTTGAAAAGGAATGTGCAAGATTTAATTTAGAAAAAGATGAGGAAAAAATTGAAATATTTAGATTATTTCTAGAAAAGTCATGCACTGACTGGTATTCATCCATGATGATCAAATATAGCTTACAGTCAGAGTGGTCAGAATGGAAAACAAACTTTCTACAAACCTATGGAAACAAAGGGTGGACTACTAGCAAATATGCTTTGTCTTTCAAATACCAGGCCGGGTCATTATTAGATTACGCCATTAGAAAAGAAAAGCTGTTACTGGAAATAAGAAAAACAATTGATAAAGGGACCCTTATCGACATAATTGCTGCTGGCTTACCGGATTTCATAACGGATAAAATCAATAAAGAGGAAATTATACACACAAAAGACTTATTTAATGAACTTGGTAGGTTGGAACATCTAGTAACAAGGAAAAAAATTATAAAAAAGAAAGATGACACTAAACCAATAAGAGAAAAATGTAACATCTGTGAAAAATTAAACAAAGGTGTGCGCTATCATTCTGAAGATTCTTGTTGGTTCAAAATGAAAATAAATGGTGAAAAAGATAAGAAACAAATAAGAGTCATCAACAATTCGGAATTGGAATGTGAATTGCAATGTGAAGAGCAAAAAAACTAATAGTGCCGCCATTAATTAAAGTAAAATTAGTATTGAATAAAAAAGTTGAAGTGTTTGGAATCTATGACTCGAGCTCTAATGTGTCATTGATTAATTCAAAGATGTTAAAGATAAAGAATAAAGAACTGAGTTATACTAACAATACTAACAATACTAACTTAAAAACAATTAATGGCGTTAAAAAGGCAAATGGCTTAATAACACTAGATGTTAAGATATTCAATATTGAAAAAAAAATGGATGTTTTTGTTATCGATAAAGAAAATTTCGATTACGATTTCCTAATTGGACTTGACTGTATTAAAATGTTTTATTTAACACAAAATGAAGACTTAGAAATTAGTCAGAAAGTGCCAACAAACCAAATAAGTGAAATAGTTTCTCAGGAAATAAAAAAATCAAATAAAGATGTTTCTAAGGAAATACAATTTGATAATTTAGTAAACTTCAATGAAAACTACAAAGAAGGAAACTTCAAAATTTGTATAAATCATCTAGACTATCAAAAACAGGCAGTAATAGATGACCTAGTATTGAAGAATAAATCAGTATTTGCGAAAGACAAATATGACATTGGAATGGTGAAAGATTATGAAGCACACATTGATCTGTTAGTAGAAAAATATTGCAGTAAAAGACCATATCGTTGTACAATTGAAGATAAGAAAGAAATTGAAACTCAGATTGCTAAGTTATTGGAAAGGAAGATAATAGAAGAATCATATAGCCCCTTTGCGGCTCCAGTTACATTGGCTTACAAAAGAGATGAAAATAAAAAATCTAGATTGTGCATAGATTTTCGGGACTTAAATAAAATTGTTATTCCACAGTCACAGCCATTCCCACTTATTGAAGATCTTATAGTAAAAACAAGAGACTGCAATTTTTTTTCAACCCTAGACCTGAATTCAGCATTTTGGTCAATACCTCTACGCGTCGCAGACAGACACAAAACTGCATTCGTCACACAAGAGGGGCATTACCAATGGACTTGCTTGCCATTCGGCCTAAAAACTTCACCAGCCATATTTCAAAGAATAATGTGTAATATAATACGGAAACACAAGCTGGGAGAGTTCACAGTATGTTACATCGACGACATATTGTTGTTTTCAAAAACTTTTTCAGAGCATGTCAGACATCTAGAGCAGCTATTTCAAGCAATTAAAAGTGAGGGTTTAAGGCTAAAATTTTCAAAATGCATGTTCGCTGCTGACTCCGTGAAATATTTGGGTCACATTATACAGAATAATTCCGTTAGACCTCTGAAAGACAACTTAATATCCATAAAAAACTTTCCTACCCCGAAAACGCAAAAAAATGTGAGACAATTTTTGGGAAAAATTAATTTTTATCACAAGTATGTCCCGAATATAGCAATAAAACTGGAACCATTACATAACCTATTGAGAAAAGGACAACCATTTAATTGGACAAAAGCATGCCAAGAGTCATTTGTTGAAATGAAAGAGTTATTATGTTCTCAACCCATATTGACAATCTTTAATCCAAACTTGCCAATTCATATATATACAGATGCAAGTTTACAAGGAGTAGGAGCAGTTCTAAAGCAACCACAAGAAGACAATGAAGAAAAACCGGTAGCATACTATTCCAAAAAATTAAATGAAGTCCAGAAAAGGAAAAAAGCTATATACCTCGAATGCCTGGCAATTAAAGAATGTGTTAAATATTGGCAACATCTGTTAATAGGCAGAAAATTTACTGTCTTTTCAGATCACAAGCCATTAGAGAATATGAACATAAAATCAAGGACAGACGAAGAATTAGGAGATCTAACATACTACCTATCACAATATGATTTTCAAATAAAATATTCGCCAGGGAAATACAATATCGAAGCTGATTGTTTAAGCAGGAACCCGGTCTTAGAACCAAATGAAAATATAGATGAACAATTAAAGATAGTCAATATAATAAAACTAGAAGATATCATCAAAGACCAAGAGAAAAACGAAAAGATACAAAACAGAAAAGACAGGTTAATATCAAAAAGCAATATTTATTATAAAGAAGTAAAGAAAATAGAAAAAATAATATTGTCCGAAAAATTTAGTATAGAATTTATTAAAAATGTACATGCACACCTAGGTCATATAGGAATTAATCAAATGCAAAAAATGATAAGCTCATTGTATACAGCGCAAAACATGACCAAAAATATAAAAAGAATATGTGAAAGGTGTATAGTATGTATAAAGAACAAATCAAGAGGACAAAATAAATACGGATTAATGTCGCACTTGGGGCCGGCCACAAAGCCATTTGAGATATGTTCTATTGATACCATAGGAGGTTTTGGCGGTTCAAGGTCAACGAAGAAATACTTGCATCTGCTATCTGATCACTTCACTCGCTATGCATATATTTTGACATCAAGTACTCAAAATGCAAATGATTTCATCAAATTAGTTAGAAACTGTTCAGAAACTCATGATATCGGCCTGATTCTTACAGATCAATACCCTGGCATTAATTCAAAAGAGTTCAAATTTTTTTTAGATGATATGAATATTCCAATAATTTTTACTGCTGTGAACTCGCCATTCTCAAATGGTCTAAACGAGAGACTGAATCAAACGTTAGTCAATAGAATCAGATGTAAGATAAATGAAAATAACAGAAAAACAGCTTGGACAACCATAGCTCAAAATTGTGTTAAAAACTACAATGAAACTGAGCACACTGTCACTGGATATGCTCCAAAATATCTGCTATATGGCACAGACGTTACGATTTTACCGACTGAGTTGAAACTTGAAAAGATGATGAAGAATGATTTAATCCAAGACAGGAAAAGAGCACTGGAAAATACAATCAGATCACATCATTACAACAAAATATTATACGATAAAAATAGAAAACATATAGACTTCAAAGTTGGGGACAACGTTTTTGTGGAAAATGGAAACAAACTTAATAGGAAAAAGCTTGACGAACTGAGAATAGGACCATACAAAATTGAGGAAAAAATATCAAATTCAATTTACAAGATAAATACTGGTCATAAAAAATCGGAGTCAAACTTTTTCCACATCTCGAAACTGTCTCCTGCCCCTGAGCTTGACTCACTATGAAGTTAGGCTGATTTTCTATCTTCCCTGGGTGGGGGAGATGTAAAGAAAAATATAATTTTCTTAATTTACGAGTATCAGTACTCTATGTTAAATATTTCCGTCAATCTGTGGTCGTGAATCTGTGTACGTTGGTAACTATGGAGACTGTCAGAAGGAAATATTGATATTCTAAAATGTGTATTTTGTTGTAGCAAAAAGCTTATGTTATAATTAATTTGGTGATTTTAGATTCGACACTTTAATTATAAGCATTAAATGTCGTTTCTTTTCTAAAGAGAAACTCAATTGTGTTTTTAATTTTAACTGTCGCCTAAATCACACATAAATCATCTTATATACATTTTACGTAATTTAATCCGTAATTTATAGTGAAATACTGAGTTATTCCTCGTTAAGCGACATTATGAAAACATATGAAAAACAAAGGGACAATATTGCACTTTGTGACAGTTTGTTTCGTTTTAATCCGCTAGGTGGCGTTTTGTAGTTTCTGCACGGTCCCTATAGCTCCTTCGAACGGAACTAATTCGAATGTGTCAGTAGGAACATGGCAAACTCAAACAGGCAGGCTATGCGCGCTTCACTTAAGAACTAATCAGTTGAATTCATTTTAGTGTCGTAAATTAGTATACAATAATGTATTACAGTAGCAACATGCTCGTGGCTTTCTCGCATTATAAAACCTACTACTTTGTTAAAGACTTAACTGGTGGCTCTGTAAGGTTTTGAAGTATTTGCCTCTTTATAGTAGTTGGCACTTGCCAATTTTATGTGTGCCTAATAAATATTTTTTGTTTTTTTTTTCATATATTTTTTCCAACGATACTGATTCAAATTTTCAATACGCGAATACACAAAACATTTACATCAATTCACTTCGCTAATAGAAGCCCTCCAGACGGAAATACGACGCGCGGAACGCGGTCAAGTTGGCCACATTGTCTTGCAACGTGTATGATACGAGGATACGAGAGTAAAGAATGTGTGTGTGTGTGAATCCTCGGATATCACATTGAACTTTCATTGAGTAGATAGACCAAAGATTTTTATATGACTTTTTAGTGATACATAACCTCTGCAAACTTATTTTCGTGTGTTAGGGTAATCTTCTTACTACGAGTACCTATGGTGTACGTGAAACGCTTTATTTTTTTTTCACTATCACAAAATTGACTGGAGATTTCCGGAGGTCATTTAGTCCGCCCCTTAAACCCCTTAATGAGTTTAAGGGTATTATGAGTTTAATGACCAAACTTTTACTTTTTTGAGGAGTAATAACGCCATCTCGTGATATACGAGTATGTGTATGTGTTCGAGTGTGTGCGTATTTGTGTGTGTGTGTGTGTGTGTGTGTGCGTGCGCGCGCCCGTAGTTATGTTTACGTGCGTGTGTATGTGTGCGCGTGTGTGTACATGTACGTGCATGTGTGTGTGTACGTGTACGTGCATGTGTGTGTGTGTGTGTGCGTGCGTGCGTGCGTGGGGATACTGACTGCGGAAGGGGTCGATCTTGGCGCGCTCGCGCTGCAGCAGCGCCTCGGCGACGTCCTTGCGGCGCACGCACTGCACGCCCAGCTTGCTGAAGGAGATGGTGCGGCTGTCGGCGGTGATGTCGCTGCGCACGCTGTGCACGCCATTCTGGCAGTCGTTGCCCACCAGCTTGTGCGGGTGCGGCCTGCGACACGAACGACCGTACACATTCAACAATATACGAGTATATAAAACGTTTCGCAATTCTGCACACGGACAGCTGTTGTTCACTGGGTTGAGCACAAAACAAACATATGTATTAAAAAATCTATAGTAAAATGCTTCACATTCACAGAATCAGACCAGTATCCCTTGAATCGGGTGTACCATGGACACAAGAGGGAACAACACACGTACCCAGACCGTCTCAGAATTCTCTGCTCCGTTGGGAATCGAACCCAGAGGAATGATCCGCAGTGTGGTCTGTGTGGTGGACTTGGGCCTACATCCTTCACATGGTGGCTCATGGATTACATGGACCATGAAGGAAAGAGGAAACCGGCAAGACGCACTCTTAATTTTAGGGTTTTAAATTAAATTAATGTGAAACTTAAATTAAGTAACAACTTAATTTAAATTTAATTAAAAAGCGGTGATAGCTTAGTGGGTAATCCATCCATTCACGAATTACTTTTAAAATAATGTTGTGAGCTAATTTCCAATAACTGATTCTCTAGTTCGATCTTCAAATTTCAGATAGAATCAGTAACAGAATGATTAATGTTCTTTGAAATCTGTTTGAGATACAGAACGTTACATAATATTTGCTTATTTTACAACCATTAGTGAAATTTCAAGAGAACCTATCCGGATAACGTACAGTGCATTAACGTGCCAGCAACACGCAACACAAGGCGTGTGTTGCTTACATAAATCGTAAACATTTTTGCAAGATGGAAATAGCAGAGTAGTGAGGACTGAGGAGACAGAAGAAGCCTTGTAGCGAGAGAATTTTGGATTTTCATCGACAACTACGTCATCGAAGGATGGTTGAGTTATGAGGACATAACTTTGTAGATCCACTGGTTATATTGTTATTTGGTTTGAAAAAAAATTAAGGTATGCTTTGATGATATGAAAAATTATTACCGTCATTCCTAAGCGTACGTTCTTTTATAGTGAACTATATTTCTTGTTCCCGCACTACTTAAAATGCTGTCATCATTATAAAAATAAATTAAATTATAAAATTTAATACTAAGATAACTTCCTGGATAAAAGAATAAGGAAAAATAATAATAGTTTAATTATAAGTGTACTTTGATAAGTCACACAGTGTACCTACGTTAAAAAATTTACACTCACATCACATAACAATATTCAATCAAACCTGCGACATCCACATGTACGATAAAAATCGAAGCGTCTATCGTTTGACTAGTCTACGTATGTGACGTCAGTGGTCTATTTCTGGTGAGGTTCAGCGAGACGAGTGAGTCAGTGGCTATTGTAATTCCCAATCTGCTATCAGGGCCCATTCGTTAATTAACTTTATTTCCGCCACCACAGATAAACTTATCCTGTCATATCTTAATATTTGAAACACCTATTGAAAAATTACTTAGAACTGTTATATTTATATTTAATATGAATATTCTTGAATGTCATAACGCGATACTTTATAAGGTAGGTATTACAATTATTTTTAACATATGTACTAACTAGCTGACCCAGCAGGCTTCACTCTGCCAATGATTTTTTTTTATTTTTTTATTTAATAGCCGATGTTACTCAGGCTGAATGTAGCTTTCCAATGGTGAAAGAATTTTTGAAATCGGCCCAGTAGTTTTTGAGTGTATTCGTTACAAACATACAAAAATACAAATGTTTCCTCTTTATAATATTAGTATAGATCTGTATTTACTTATTAATTTCCGTCTCATAATTGAATAGGCATAAAATATTTTTTTGAAATAAAATAAGTCACTATTGTAACTGTTTGAAAATAACGACTAATTAGTGGTAAAATTATTCTTTTATGATCATTTTTTCCTGATTAATATAGCTAGTATTATATATATACCAATTGCGGGTTGGTAGATTGTATACGACGTGAATTGCGGGTTGGTGGACAATTCACCTGGTCGGTCACATTCAAGGGTAATGACCACCACGCTGATCAATTATAGAAAGGTTAAATTACGCTGGCCAATTGCGGTATGGTTTACTGAGTACCAAGTAGATCCATTGCGCATTTGTGAACAATCCACCACGCTGACCAATTGTGGAATGGTTAACTGAGAATTAAGCTGGCCAAAACGATATGAGTAGACCAATTGCGGTATGGTTTACTGAGTACCAAGTAGATCCATTGCAGAGCGGATTTCCATCACACTGGTGAATTCCAGATCGATTGATTGTTTACCACACAGTCCAATGCCAGGTTGGTGGACAGTCCACCGCGCCGGCCAATAGTGAGCTAGTGAAAAGTTCACCATGCTGGTCAATTATGTGTTAGTGGACAGCGGTCGAGTGCGAGCCGCTGGATCGTCCACAAAGCTGCAAGATTTGCTATTCGGTTGACTGTATACGTGTATACCACATTGGGTCCTAGAGGATTGCCGGTCAGAACAGAATGCTGTCCAGTTTTTGGACAGTCTTCCAGGCTGAACAGTTGGGTGGGGTATTCGTTGCTTTTCGATTAAAAAGAAAAAAAAATTAAAATTTTAAAATAGTTTTTTCGTCGTAGGCGATCTCACCGGTAGGGCTCGTCGCAGGTGACGCAGCAGACGACGACGAACACGGCGCCGGTGTAGCCGCCGATCTCGATGGTGGGGTACGTCTTGCGCTCCGGCGTCGAGTTCACGCCCAGGATCGACCCCGCCGACCGCCCCTCGCACTCGTAGCGGAACCTGCGACATGAACGATAACCTTATCAATAAATAAATACATACTTCTATGCACTTTAAATGGACAATCAATGAATACTTAATTGATTGGTAAGGTCGAAGCGGTGATAGCCCAGTGGCTTAGAATTCGACCTCGAATCGTGGGGTCCGGGTTCGAATCCCAGTGGCACGCACCAATGACTTTGTAAAAAAGTTATGTGCGCTTTATAAAATTAAATATCACCTGCTGTTACGGTGAAGAAAAACATCGTGAGGAAACCTGCATGCCTGAGAGATCACAAAAAAAAAATTCTCAAAGGCATGTGAAGTCCACCAACCCGCAGTAGGCTAGCGTGGTGGACTAAGGCCTACATCCCTCTCATTGTGAGAGGAGACCCGACCCTGTAGTGGGTCATTAATGGGTTACTGACAAGGTCGATTTAGACTACGAGTCGTAGTAGCGGGATTGCATTAACTACGACAACTAAAGAAATTATAAAAAAAAAACGACATCAAAAAAGTATGAAATAAAATTTGTTACATACTTTAGGCCTACTATTTTTTGAGGCATATTAAATCCATTAAGGCTGTAATCAATGATTGATTAATATTATTATATTAATATACCTACTTTAAACAACCTACAAATAATACTTCAATTAATTAGTAAAGCTTTATTCAATCAATCAATAATCTCTATAAGGAAGCCTGAGTATAAGAACGCAACCAAATACCAATACTTCTCCAATACCAAATCTTCTCAATGGATTAAACAACAATGCTCTTCTTTATACGAAGCAGAATGTTACACTTACGAATTAATTTATCAATTACGAACACTTCCTTATCGTGTCCCTTCTGACCTCTCGGAGTTTTTCACTTTTTTTTCCTTATTCGTTTCTTTATTAGAAGTTCACAAGTTCACGCAATTTATCGCGTAATAAAGCAATTGACGAGTCTGACAACATACTGCGTCGCCTGTACCGTAAAGGTTTATTCACATCTACCAACACGTAACGTGGCCGACCCCACGGCCACGTCGCGCGTCGGGCAAAAGTATTCACATCACCGACGACGCCATCAGGCGCTGTCAGGAATGTCATTGATAGAAGTCGCTAAAATAACTGGATCGAGCCAAACAAAAATAATTTTGAAAAATTAAACCAACTTCATAAAAGTTTAGTATAAAATAATATAAGTAACCTACATACTTTAGGCTTTTTTTATACTTTTTATTTTTGAGGTCGATGTTTTTGTATTCCAAGTTGAGAAAAATGCAAATAAACAAAAAAAAAAAGAACGATCAAGATCCGCCAATTAGTTTAGTGCGACACGCACACGAATACGATGCACGATGCGTTGCTAAAGCGGTTTGTAAGAAGCTCACCTTCTGTACTCTATATTCTGTGTTGTTATTGTGACATCGCTTCGTTTGGAACAGGAAAACAATCAACAATAATATCTGTATATTAGATGATATTAGTCACAACGCGTGTTTAAAGCCGCTAGAACCAATTACCCCTACGCTTTACGTTTTTATACAATCACAGTATCTAGGGTATCCTTATTTAATTGCTGTTGACATTAATGATATTATTTTTAAATTAAAAAACGCGGGTCGGCCGGGCCCCGCATCTTATAGTGCTGACTTCAAAGTCACACGCAAGGATGTGTGTGTCTATTCTATGTATCTTGGGTGCTCTGGACAATTACTCACACATAACTCCTTTGAGTTCAAGACTGCAACAGACAAACACAAGAACAAGGGAATCGAACCCCTAACCCCTCGCACGACACTTAACAAAAAGAAATACCTACACATATCCATTAACACATCGTCGAGAACAATGGGGGAAGCGATCTCGTGCCGATGAATGAACGCAGCTATTCCATTAATTTGCCGACTATTGTTCGCAGATACTCGTACTATTGACGAGGGCGATTTGCGCGGTCGCAAAAAACAACAACACTCTACAACAATGTCGACATTGGTTGCGTGGAGGTAGATATACATTGTTGCTACTTCCTTAGATGACAGCATGCCCAGTTTATGCCTGGACCTACAACAGTTGAACACTGTCAAAGTGTTGTGACAAAAACCACAACACTACAACAATGTCGACATTGCGTGCATGGAGGTAGTTATACATTGTTGCTACTTCCTTAGATGACAGCATGCCTAGTTTATGCATGGACCTACAACAGTTGAACACTGTCAAAGTGTTGTGACAAAAACCACAACACTACAACAATGTCGACATTGCGTGCATGGAGGTAGATATACATTGTTGCTACTTCCTTAGATGACAGCATGCCCAGTTTATGCCTGGACCTACAACAGTTGAACACTGTCAAAGTGTTGTGACAAAAACCGCAACACTCTACAACAATGTCGACATTGCTTGCGTGGAGGTAGTTATACATTGTTGCTACTTCCTAAGTAGGCATGGCGAACACATGCCTTCCTAAGTAGCCATGGTCCATACATGAACGAGATGTAGGTCTATACTTCTAGTTCATGTATGGACCTACAACAGAAGAAATTGTTTTTTTTTGTCGCCCACGTAACGTGCTGAACATGTTACGAGCTAGTAAAAGTAACGTGCGTGGCGGCGAACTAAAATGCGCGATTCCGCGTTTCGGAGGGCACGTTAAGCCGTCGGTCGCGGCTGTTATCGATACGATAGCAGTCGTTTTAACCTTGTCGAAGGCCAAGAAAACATCCGACACGGGAAAGCCACTAATCTATTACTCCACCAATCCGCATTGGAGCAGCGTGGTGGAGTACGCTCCAGGCTTCCTGTTGTGGGCAGAGATCCGTAGAAGGGTAGCAGCCACAGATGTGAACGGGACATACACACATAGTGCGTCGCCCTAAAATTAGTGTCTGTAGTCAGTAGTATAGTTGCCGTCACGAGTGGTGAGCACAACTTTCATTGGTCGGTTTGACATTGACTGCGCTGCGGTGCACACGATTGGTTCGACAGTCGTCAGTTCGTCAGTGTGCGTCGTCTATTGGTGCAGCACGTATTTTCGACGGCTGTACATTGGGCGAAAGTGAACGATATCCCTACCACTGATAGTCTATGGTCACGTCTCGTGACGGTTATTGTAAGCGAGTAAGTGTTAACTAAAAAAACTAAAATGCGGTGATAGCCCAGTGGCTTAGAATTTGACCTCAAATCGAGGGGTCCGGGTTCGAATCCCAGTGGCACGCACCAATGACTTTGTAAAAAAGTTATGTGCGATTTATAAAATTAAATATCACCTGCTGTTACGGTGAAGGAAAACATCGTGAGGAAACCTGCATGCCTGAGAGTTCACAAAAAAATGTTCTCAAAGGCTTGTGAAGTCCACCAACGGGCAGTAGTGGTGCGTGGTGGACGGCGGCCTACATCCCTCTCATTGCGAGAGGAGACCCGACCCTGTAGTGGGTCATTAATGGGTTACTGACAAGTGTTAACTGTTAACTGACCTGAGCGCTTTGGGCGCGGGCTGCTCGACGATGCGCACGTAGGGCGCGTGGGCGGGCGACCACGCCATCGTCTCCGGCCGCTCCTCGAAGGCGCCGTCCGCGTCCTGCAGCACCTTCACTGCAACAGTCACCGCACCGCACCGACCGTCACCACACCGTACACTCTACGTACACTCTAGTACCAACCATACCAAGTAGACTTTACTTGGATAAATAAATAATAGTCAAAGCCATACGAAACATTTTCAAAGTTACCTGGGTCAACCCAGGTTATATTCGTGTAGAAAACAATTTCAGACTAAAGATTTTTATAAATATTACAAGGTAGGACACCGAAAATAAGGGGACTTTTATTTGTAGCTCACTTTTATTTTGTTGTCACTTTTCACTCTTTTTTTTACCTTCACTAACATATTTTTCCAAGTATTAGGGTAATTTTCTTAATATGGTAGATATCACTAAAACGATTCTCATCTTTTAATTTTTTTAAAGTTAAATAGTGGAGCCTACTTTTGATTTTCTACTATAGTGCCACTCCGTCTGGTCATACAAAAGTTATTTGGTCTACCAAGTAAAATTAATTTAAAGGTGGATGACACATCTCGTGTTATTATTTGTTTTGCTCACCAAACCAGTTCCAGTATCCCGACGATTCACATGTGTATTCAGACATTTTACACTAGCTAATATCACAGTCCTACGAAACACATTAACTACAACAATTCACAACATGCAGTGAGGCGCAAACTAAAAGACAAAATTAGGTGACTCAATTCTTCCTCAAATGTGGGAAACATTGCGTACAAATGTGTCAATATAAACAGGAATACTGTGAACAATTCATTCAGGCCTGCTGCGGCGCCTTACGACGCGATAAGCGCCCCTTGGCTCTAATTTGCATGCGGCTAACACTACTTTACTGACTGACTTAATAAGGGGTTATCGTTAAATTACGTCATACGAAATTCATGATTTTTGGACCCCTCCTTCTTGCCATAGCTACATAATTTTTTTTCAATCGACTCTACATCTTACATTAGAAAACGATTAAAAAAATTTGCGATATCTATGGTTTAAAAAGAGGAAAAGATGAACTTGTATCTAGCAATAGATCGCCTAGTCGCAGATCTTATTATATAGATTTACATCCGATACAGTAGGTAAATGATGATTTGCGGATACTTACGCACATCACTGAGATTCAGGTCGGAGCGTTGGTCGCCGTCATTCTGCTCTACGCCGCCCTCTGCGAACAAACAAACGCAGCATGAGACAACAGCATGATGAGAAGTGAAAGTGATGAAACTGTGAAACATTTCATGGGTGGTTGAACTATTTTAAGTAGCCCGATCTGACCCTATCAGACTAAAGCTTGGGGCCGCTGAAGGATGCGAAAGTGCACCCGTGGCCGCACGAATTGGCAGTTGAGAAGATCACGGTGTTGTTTAGCCGGTAAGAGTTGGGCATACTCGTAACTCTCTCTTTGAACAGACATAAAGTATCCACGATAGGTGGCCGGTACCGCAGGTTGCAGGTATCACTTACCATCAAGTGGACTAGAAATGGTGGCACTAACGATTTGGACTAGCTTGCATCACGAATTACATCGATCAGATTTAGTTCCGTTATTAGTAACGCCGCAGTGTAGAGATGAGTCTAAAGTTAGCTCCTCTTTCAGAGCTAGGTACACCACTTCATTTCTTCTAACTTAAACTAATGTAGGTGTAAGTTACCTAATATGTGAACGACTTCTAAGAGACTCGTGCGAACTTTACTTACTTACAAAAGACAAAAACGAAAACCAAACCAAAAGCTGCTTATACCAAACACCGTGCAACAATAAATTAAGCATAATATGTGACAGACATTGTGCTTATTGCATAATAATATACGGGGTCATAAATTATATGAAAGTTACTAGGTACTTACATTTATGATTATAGTGAAACACTAGTTGCCATCAGATTTAATTATTTCGATTTGTTTTTTTTTTATTTATTTCACAGAACATTTCAATCAAACTATAATTAACTACTCGCTTTTGAATTTTTGTAGATTTTTGTTTTCTCAATTTCTCAATCAACTAGTTAAAGACGATTTACGTGCATATTTTAAGAATTACAAAAATAACTTGTAAGTAACTCTTAAATATCACAATAAATTGATCCATTATACCCCTTATGGGCAACGTGATAATTTCATCTATCTGATTTAGCATTTATTATGTAGGTACATCAAACGGCTTTATCTAAAGGGCATTTCCTTCATAAAAAATTGCCATAAAACTCTAGGTGAATTGAAATATCCCATGAATTACCACCGGAAACCTTACACTAAACTGATACGATACGATATTGTAGTTGGCACCGGCCCAGAAAAGCTAATATAAATACTTTTCATGTGTGGATTTACGCAAAAGTCTAGGACATAACGGTAAGTAGTCCAGTCACTTGAACGAAATAAAGGAACAATCACTGGGCAATTACTGCTTACCTAAAGTCCATTTTTATTCTCTTGTCATATTTGGTAAACAATCTTAGCATGTCTTTTTATTTCGATTTGCGATTAAAAAATAATGCAGACAAAAAATTATGAAAATTTAAAAACAAATTGTCATTTAATACAGAAACAGATTTCTAGAAACTATAATTTATTTTTTTAAAGCAATTTTAAAGTCTTTTTCAATAAAAAGTAGTGCCAAGATTGTTTACCAAATAAGACAAGAGAATAAAAATGGACTGTACTGCTTGCAAGGTTTACTTACGAGTGGTTTATGAAAAAATAGTTAACTTATGTAATTTCCTAGTAAAACATATTTACATAACGTAAACAATTGATGGGCGCTTGTGATGATATATGTATGAAGGTAGGTGATTTAGGTCTATATAGGTGTTATATGAGCACACTAGTAATTGCTCATAGCAAATTCAAAATCATGAATCATCGCATTTTTGCGATGTCATTGTATTATTCGTCTACTAAAACAGATTAATCATACAACATTTATTAATGCTATTACAAATACAGTTCATATAGCAATATAGGATTGTTAGCTTATGTAAGTATATAACATATGTATATAACATAATACATAAATAGGTATCCCAATGTTCGGCGCTAGTCTTTCTCTATAACAAGGAATGAGCCCAATTAAAGCATACTCTACCAAGCCCAATGTGAATTACGGAGATACGAGCTACACGGATACGTTGAACGGCCCACAGATCAGACTCCCACGAAGTGAACGTTAACGACCATCACGATCCATCGATAACAAACGGGATCAACAGACCAACAAAAAAAAAATTGCCAATAAACACACATAACCAAACGGAGACACACTAGTCATTCTTCAAGTACGTTAAATCATAATATGTCTTTTTGCAGGAGTTGTCCTGAACACGCTAAGCGGATGATAAAAAAAGATAAAAGTTTCTTTGCGCGAATATTTTAATATAATATTAACTAACTAATGGTCTCAGGGCATTTTGATCAACCCGTATTCACTATGCAAATTTAAATGATAAAATACGCACCCGAAAACACGTTCCGCACAGACTTTTTCGTGAACCGTTTCCCGTTTACAATAAGCACCCGACGATTTCCTTACAAAATGCCCATTTTGGACCCAATCAACGTCGTAATCCAAGAAAGAATACAAAGTATCTCGTACTAGATATTCCCCGAGTACCGAAGCTCCGATAGGTATGTTGTATTAAAATTTTTAGGAGCGTAAATCACAAACACGCTATCGCAAGCGAATCTGCGTCCTCTACACTGGAGGAAACGTTTGCCATCCGCGAAATATGTATAACTAAACTTTAGTCATGAGGAAAACGGTGCAAAATATTGACGCTATGTTTACTGATATCCGTAACCCTATATATGATTTTTGCGGGCAGCTTGCGATCGGCTTGCAAAAATGTTTTCCTTTACATTTTATGCGTGATGATGACTGTTGATCGAATCGTAAGTTACAAATAGACGGCGCGAAATTAAAACTACTGATTCCATTCGCTCCGGAAGTTTTAACTTTAAGGGGGAGGAGAAAGAAGCTTCGTATGGAGGTTATAGTTACTAAATAAGAATGCTACAATTATTAACTATTTTATCCGAGACTTGTATTAGACAAATCTGAAATAAAGCCTAGTGAAGCAAACATACGTTGTGAGAAAAACTCAATTTCTACTTCTGACTAAGAGCGATCTAAAGTGAGAGAGTGAATTATTTACTAACAGCTCGAGCTTTTCACGACCTATATTGAACCATTAACAACACAAACTTTTGAACGTGTGGCCTCTATTCAAAGCCAGATGGTATTTAGCGTTCCGCCCGTAAACAATGTCCAAAGTCTAACAAAACCAGTGGGAAAGCTTAACCACGCCTTAAGTCGGTCAGTATCCGTCCCATATTCTAAATCAGTCCCTAGACGCAACGGCTATTTGCGGGCATACCATCGCCAACGATAGACGAATATCTTTTATGATAATCAGAAATGAAACACTAAAAAGATACACGCAGAACCCAACGCTTTAAGGAGATCGCAAATGTCAGAAAGAGATAAAAAAACGTCACTCACGTCAGATGTGATGTGTGAACACGTCTGATATACTGATAAATGGCAGTCGTTAAACCTCGTCGGAGGGTTTCAAAACACCCCGTGTCCAATCGTCATGTCGCTCGCAAAAGTTAGCCGTACGCAAATGTCATTGCGTATATTTGTCGCATGCCCGTGCGTACTTCAATCACAGGGCTATGGAGCTGACGTAGCTCCATAGCCCTGTGATTAAATTTTGCAGTGTTATTCGGTCGGTCGGTTATTTCAGTCTATTAGGACAATGGTGGATCCTCCTATCCTTAGCACGTTAGCACACCTCCGCCGCGAAATCGCGAAATAGCGAAAACGCCGAGTTTTCCACCGTTTGTCCGTTGTAATAAGGACGAAACATTCAAGCATTCCACGATTTCGCCCGCATTTCGCGATTTCGCGGCGGAGGTGTGCTACCAGCGTTAATGGGCAGAAGTACCAACAGTGGGACACGTCAGTGGAGAACCAGTGGGAAAGCTCTCGCCGCGCCCAAACCCGTTCAGCAATCGCCCCATATTCTAAATCAGTCCCTGAACGCAACGGCTATTTGTGGGCATACCAGTGGCGAGTCGCCGCAACAGGTTTGTTCGCCGTCGATATTTACGATTGCACATAAAGATCCCATTTCGCATAGCAACAAAGTTTCTTGCGAATCATCAAATTGTTGAAACAAATAGCGTTTGGTGCAATATTTTGGGTAAAGGTTGGCTGCAGTACCGTGAGTATGAAAACACTATATTCGTAAGTTCAAACAATAGTTTCCGATCGAGAAGCGGCACAAGTGGCACAACTCACGCTAAGAGTTCGCCTTGCTTGGTGACAAGTTCAATGATGCGATGGGACAACAAACAGATGTGGACGAGCCGACGGCCGCGAAGGGCATGCACCGTCTGTGACGTCAGCTGGCTGGGAATTCGCGATATAATTACGCATTGTTTAAGGGTTACGTACCTACTTGGATCGGTGGCGACTTCGTGACGTAAACTATGATTTGGTATGAGTGACGATGGAACGGCGCTTAGCCTTGTTTGGGTAGAACGCACTCAAACGCAACTCAGCACTGTTAAGGCAGTGTCTACAGTACTTGAAGGGGTGATCGCCTGTGGCGACTGCGCACCTTCGAACTTTGGTGGGCACGTCAAATTCGAGCCCGGCTATTAACTTATCGGCTATTAACTCAGTGCCTCAGTGCCTGAAGTCGAAAGTTTTCGAGCAATGTGTGTTGCCAGTGATGACCTACGGTGCCGAGACGTGGTCCTTTACTGTGAGCCTAATTCACAAGCTCAGAGTCGCCCAGAGGGCAATGGAGAGAGCTATGCTTGGTATTTCTCTACGAGACAGAATCAGAAATGATGAAATCCGTAGAAGAACGAAGGTGACCGACATAGCTCTCAAAATTTGCAAATTAAAGTGGCAATGGGCTGGCCACATCGTTCGCAGGACTGACAACCGATGGGGAAAAAAGGTCCTCGAATGGCGACCACGTTTAGGCAAAAGGAGCACAGGCCGCCCTCCGCCCAGGTGGACTGATGACCTGAAGAAGACAGCGGGAAACCGTTGGATTCAGAGGGCCCAGGACCGGGCGGAGCACCGTCGATTAGGGGAGGCCTATGTCCAGCAGTGGACTACTAAGGGCTGAAAGGAAGGAAGGAAGGAAGGAAGGAACTTATCGGGGGTGTCAGATGGGCTGTTTGAAAACCTCGACACAGGATGGCCCGTTGTTCCACCAACTCGTACTGGCAACAAGACTCACAGATTTGCCAGATTCCAGGAGACCACGCATTTGTCTAAGAGGTTCAAAATTCTACAGTTATTGAACTGTTAAAATTGGTGGGGCGTATTTTACGAAGGCCCTAGCCCTACGATGTCCCATGCAACCATCAACCGAAATGAAAGTTGATTAGTTTTGGGCAGCCCAAAAGGGCTAAAAAAATAGTTTGGTATCTGTAACCCATTAGCTACTTCAGAGTTGGATTTCCTCTTATAATGAGAAGGATGTAGGCCTTAGTCCGCCTTAGTTCAGTACAATCCGTTTTTTTTCTCGTGTCCAATTTGGTAAACGATCTTGGCACTACCTTTTATCAAAAAAAGTTAGTTACTAGAATTTTTTTCAGCATAAAATAAAAATTTCTTTTAAATCTTACTAGTTATTAGGTTTCTGCGTTATTTTGAAATCGCAAACTAAAACAAAAAGACACGCTAAGATTTTTCTACCAAATAGAATAAGAGTAAAAAATGGACTATACAGTCTAGTCTTGCCAAGATCGATGACCTAAGGAGGTGGTGGTCATCTGTCAGCTGTTCATCTGTCATGAGCACTTTGTTTTAACTTCATCGGATGAAGTAGCGGGAAATTTTTTTAAATTAGTAACTATAGATAGATTATCCATTATTTCTTCAATGACGTGAACTTTGCACGCAACTGATACCATTATCAGTTCGCCAAATGCTGCAAAACAGGGGTCAAAATTACCGATAGCATGCAGTATTCGACTAAAACAAATAAAATCTAGCTTTATGATTCTTTTACTTATTAACTAATATTTTTCCTCAAATGACTTATTAGGTATCTACAATTAATTCCGTTTTGCGAAAGGAATGAAATAATTTTAATTGTAGAAAGAACTTTCAATTGTGAAGAAAGAACTTTCTTTCATGAAGTCTATGACCATATGTCCAGCCAAAAATCTCAAATAGCATAACGATGACCAGCCTGACCATCCAATAACCTATAATAGGCCAGCATCATGAGAACAGGCCCGAACCCACAATGGGTCACTAATGCGTTTAACCTACCAACCTAAGACAAACCATAAAAGAGACTTTTTAATTTAAAATTTTGTTACAAAATTAGTACCTACTTATAAATCCGTACAAGGCGTGAATAGGTTGATAACTCGACTTGTATGAATTATTTTTTAATTGAAAAGTGGCATCTGGATCACTTGCTTTATATGGTGAATAAATGACTAAGTCGACAGGTCCGCTTTTAACACTCACACCAAACTTGTAAATTTTTGAACAACTCTCTACTAATGAGTAATAATATGACATCTGAAGATATCAAAAATTTATTTGATGAATAATTGAATAACTTAATGTGTAAAGTTAAGCCTGCCATTTATATAATGAAACTAACAAAATAACTCGAGATATTCAATTAATCACGCTACCCAAATTTGCGTGTTCAGTAGTACAAATCGAGTTGTCAACTTATTACCGCATCATACAGCTATATATTATGTGACAAGTAAACCTATCCATTATTTTTCTTATTGACCGTTATGTGTGTAATGAGACAAAGCGATACGTTAGAAAGTGAAAGATGTAGATTCCGTACATGGCGTGAATAGGTTGACAAGTCGAAAATGCAAACTTTTCAGGGCAGCCTTTTAAAGTTTACTTTTTATTGGTAAATCCATTTTTTTTTATTTTTGTTTTTTTTATTGCATTATATTTTATAAGAATCGACTTTTCAAATTATTACATAGAATTTAATTATTTTGATTATTATCATAACAAAAACAGACATAACAAGTCGTTCACCGACGACTTGTTATGTATTCACCTAATGAATTTAGACCCGAATTCAAAATTTAATTAAAATAAGCATAAAAATAAATATATTAACATTAATAAGTATGTATGTTATCACAATATGTAATTAAAAATGAATATTAGAAATAGTAGGTACTTAGGTAAGTATATAGGTATGTAGGTAAGGTAAGTATAAAAAAATATAAAGGAAATACTATTTATTTATTAAAAAAAAAAAACAAATCAAATTATAAATTTTTAAATAACCAAATAAAATCAAAGCGGAAATAGTAATTATTCACAGTTTTCTCCATTTTCTTGTACATCGGGGTCTTCCGTATCTAAATCTGGATCTCTGTCGGGAGCGCTATTATCGGTCTTTATATTTTTATAAAATTCATGAAATGCGGGATCAATTAATGGTAATAGATTCATCAAATCCTTCTTTTTTTCTTTACTTATCGGTAAAGTGTCTTTGGATACAACTTCCAGCTGTATGTTGTCAAAATTTTGTTTTCCCCTTTTTCTGTAATTTATTACTTTAAAAGAGCTTTCATTGTCCAAATCTGTCTTGAAACAAATTTCTCCTATGGGATCTTTATATTGCAGCCATTTTACAGGTTGCCATAAGAATTTATCACCAGAGGTATCCTTTTTTTTAATTGTGAATGGTCCTTTTTTCGAACTTAATTCCGAAAAATTTAGAAAATCATCAAGCTTCATTGGTACAACTAATCAAATCGCGTCATGTTTGTGGCATTTTCTTATGAATTTGCCTCCAACAATCAAAGAAGTAACGTTTTACTCAGACACATGTGGAGGCCAAAACAAAAACAATGCTGTTGCAATGATGTTTATGGTTTTACGGCACATGCATCCAACGCTAGAGACAATCAACCATAAGTTTCTCGTCAGTGGACACAGCCACATGGAGTGTGATTCGGATCATTCTCTCATTGAGCGCACAAAAAAGAAAACGCAGATAAAAATAAACCATCTCAATGATTGGATTCAACTGGTAAGATCTTGCAAGATTAATAATGCATTTAACGTTGTACCAATGAAGCTTGATGATTTTCTAAATTTTTCGGAATTAAGTTCGAAAAAAGGACCATTCACAATTAAAAAAAAGGATACCTCTGGTGATAAATTCTTATGGCAACCTGTAAAATGGCTGCAATATAAAGATCCCATAGGAGAAATTTGTTTCAAGACAGATTTGGACAATGAAAGCTCTTTTAAAGTAATAAATTACAGAAAAAGGGGAAAACAAAATTTTGACAACATACAGCTGGAAGTTGTATCCAAAGACACTTTACCGATAAGTAAAGAAAAAAAGAAGGATTTGATGAATCTATTACCATTAATTGATCCCGCATTTCATGAATTTTATAAAAATATAAAGACCGATAATAGCGCTCCCGACAGAGATCCAGATTTAGATACGGAAGACCCCGATGTACAAGAAAATGGAGAAAACTGTGAATAATTACTATTTCCGCTTTGATTTTATTTGGTTATTTAAAAATTTATAATTTGATTTGTTTTTTTTTTAATAAATAAATAGTATTTCCTTTATATTTTTTTATACTTACCTTAGCTACATACCTATATACTTACCTAATAATATACCTTACCTATATACCTATATACTTACCTAAGTACCTACTATTTCTAATATTCATTTTTAATTACATATTGTGATAACATACATACTTATTAATGTTAATATATTTATTTTTATGCTTATTTTAATTAAATTTTGAATTCGAGTCTAAATTCATTAGGTGAATACATTGACAAGTCGTCGGTGAACGACTTGATATGTCTGTTTTTGTTATGATAATAATCAAAATAATTGAATTCTATGTAATAATTTGAAAAGTCGATTCTTATAAAATATAATGCAATAAAAAAAACAAAAATAAAATAAAAAATGGATTTACCAATAAAAAAGTAAACTTTAAAAGGCTGCCCTGAAAAGTTTGCATTTTCGACTTGTCAACCTATTCACGCCATGTACGGAAATTAATAACTTGTTATTAATTTACTTCTTCTTCTTCTTCTTCGACTTCTTTGAAGATTGTAAGTAAAATATATTGTTGTTGTTATTCCAGACAGATTCAAACCAAATTGGTTTTACTTTTTTTTAAGTACAATGTCAAATAATTATAGAAAAACCAAAGAACATTTCCCAAGAGACTAATAATAATTCAACCATAACTAAAACATATGGGCACAACATGTGCCTACATCGTACACTACAGGACTGTATTCTAGAATGCAAAAAAAGCAAGGAAATTATTATCAAAATAATTTTAGGCATATTACTAAAAATAAAAATTTTATAAGGAAAAAATTCAATGAACTCTTTTTCATGTAGTAAAAAGCTAATTTTAAACCAAATTAACAACCTAAAATATTCATACAAATAATTTTTGTCAGGCCACAAAAATTAAAAAATAAAAATTTAAAATATTAATATGGCTGGTATTACTATTAAATAAAGCATTTTTTGGTGTTTTAATCACAGCCTTAAGGTACACTACACATTACGATTTATCAATACACATAATTATTGATTTTAATGTTGCCATGATTCAAAACTGCCAAATATTTTTGGAATTATTACCTATTAAACTAATATATTACCAACCCGCTGTAGGCCAGCGTGGTGGACGGAGGCCTACATCCCGCTCATTGTGAGAGGTGACCCGAACCTGTAGTGGGTCATTCATGGGTTACTGACTAACAATTATTACCAAATAAACTAGACCAATTGACTTCCAATGGCAAATTTACTTTCACTCACTATCTAATGAAAATAATAGGTTCTCTATAGAGCAGGATTAAAAACAATACCTTTATAAAAAAAGTATTTTCAAATATTACCAATATAGACATTGATATTTTAATAAAATTAGATAAAGAATTAACATACAGCCTTTTATATCACTTAACACTCACATTTAGTTGTTATGCTTTGGGTGTGATATCCATAAGTTTTGTGTGAAATAGTATACCACACCTGGCAGGGCTAACTAAATATTGTTTTATGCCTAATTTGTTGGATACACAATCATAAAGTGGAAAGATTTGATTCATTAAATGAATTAACAGCAGATCCATATAAAAAAAGTAATTAGTATGGTAGTTCCAATTCCTGCATTCAGTGGTAATGATTTGAATAACTTTATTTATTTTTTGTTTAAAGGTGTGTGTATGAGAAACCAGCACAGGGAAAATATATGGCCAAAAAGTGTTATTTTAGGGACATTATTTATGGTAGGTGTAACCCATTAATGACCCACTACATGATCGGATCTCCTTTCAAAATGAAACAGATGTAGGCCTTAGGCCAACATGCTGGCTTACTGCGGGTTGGTGGACTTCCCATACCTTTGCAACCTTTTTTTTGTGAACTCTCAGCAGGGGCTTGCATTGGAGTTAGGCACTGAAGATCTAGCTAGTCATAGGTACATCTAAATTTTCGTTTGGCCTATAATAACGATTGGTAGTGATTTTATTGTCAAATAATAAAAGAAAAATAATAAATAATAAAAATAAAAAATAATAAAAGCGAGCCTAATAAAAGCACTGCCTACTTTTTCGACTATGGTATGCACGCGCCTGACTCAAGCATGCAGGTTTCCGCAAATGCAGGAAACCGCAACAGCAGGCAATATTTAATTTTAGGTTAACCTCTTATAGTGACTGGACTGTCAATCAATTCTATACCTTATAACATTATGTTTTAGAATTTTTGAAGAAACGTGTGTTTGCTACATTGACCCAGTTCTTGTTTTCAAAATTTATGGTTTCTTCCAACAATGTATTTATAATTTTAAAATCATAATCAAAATCTAAGTGCTGTTTAATTTACACTTAACTTCAGTGTTATGTTCATCAATATCATTTACAAAATACACAAAAACATAAAACAATTGTTCATATTTACATAATGATCTAGTTGGCATGAAAATTGAATTGTTAAGTGCTACAGAGGTTATAATTGTGAATGTATAATGTTGTTTGTTGTTATTGTGATCCTTGGAGCACCCATTTTGTAATCAAATCAAGCTTCACAACACCAAAACATATTATTTTATATACAATTTTAGCTTCTGATTAACCCTTATCCATCTCTTATCTCAATTAAGAATACCAACTGCACAATAGATTCTGATGTAAAGAGTAATCACAAATGTAATACAAAGCATATCTAGAAAGGAATAGAAGTTGTACTAAAAGCTAAACACCATCATAAACTGGTGTATTGTTAGTGAGTGTGTGGCTCTCCAAGCAGCAGGGCGGCTCGCACCTGCGATATTTATAGCTCCCACTCACTAGCTGACTAATACATCTACAAGTAGGCTAATATTTACAGAAAATGCCAAAATTACTACTGAACAAACACTACAATACATCCGAATGCTCATAGCTTTCTCTCAAACAGCGTAAATAAGGAAGTGAACTACTCTAAGTTTGAAACTATAAGTGCAAAGTGGCAGGCGCGGGTGTCAAATTGTAAGAACCAACAGAAATTAGATCAAAAACGTCATGCAATTTCTTTGACTCGGTTTACCTCCGCCGGTGTCCATCGCACTTTATTACGAATGCGGCTCGGCCGACACCTCGCAGTGTTCCACGGTCACACACATTTATTTTAACATCGTCATGGCACAGGCCGATTCGCACTTTGCAGTTTCGGTTTCTGTAATGAACTTTGAACGCACTAAACCTCACTTTTAGCTATATTGAATAACGGACGCACGATCGACTCCACAAAGCGTAAACTAAAGACGTACCTCCTCGGGCATGATCCTATAATAACTGTCTCCGCTCGTCCAAGGAACTAGTTATCAAGGTCTCGTCTCGAACACACCATGCACAATAATTCCAAGAACTGTCGAACAGGTTATATATTAATGCTCGGCACTGTTGTTGTTATGCTTTAGCGACGGCCACTCAAAAATTTCAAAATGTAAACTTGTACGACGCGAAGGTTAGGCCCGATTTGTTTTTATTAAGTTATCATCATATTACACGAAGTTACGAACAAAGTTAGAACTCCGACGGCAACTCGGCGGACGTCAACTAGACTACGTCAAACTAAAATAAATTGTGATAAACACGTCTATGTGTGTAACCGCAGCACGTCACACTACTAAAATCGGCTCATCATTGGCCGTAATTTGTCACATGGCCACACTGTGTGACGTTACGGACACGGCGCATGCGCGTTGTGAATTTGAAACTTTTTGCATATGCCAGAGCGAGAAAGTAGCAAAACAAAGAAACTTTTCTCTCTTTCTTAAATTCCCGCGTTTTTCATTTAAAATTTAAACTTTGTCGTTTGTGAATTGTGTAGAACTAAATTTGTGGATATTTTATAGAAGAATTAAATCTTTGGCTTGAAGTTGTATAACCATTGCTATGATGATAGTCCGGTTACATTATGTTTTATATCCACCACAGTATTCTGAGCACCACAAGCAATGTGTTAAAACTCAAAATTCAAAGATATAAAGAAATACTTTCATCTTTGCATAGCTTTGACGCCGACAAACGATTTGGTAAGCTGATCTTGGCCTTTGGGTTTGTATTAGATTCTTAAAAAAATCTTATGTATAGTATCTGTACGGGCATCTTGGGTGGGGTCAAAAATTAAGGATGCGGTGAGTCACAGGTACTTAGGCTGCGTGATCCTATTTATTACAGTGCGTAGCGTGGGTGTAAGGAGAGGAATATTTCAGCATTTTCAGCGCCTTCGGGAGGGTGACTCATCGCTCGCGACCTTACGCATTTTGGTGAATGAATATTAAATTTATTTCCAGCTTTATCTTATTAGAGTGAGTCATTCCAAAATCATTTTTATATTTTTTGTGCTCATCTTCAGAAAATCTGAGTTGCCGCCGCTCAAAGCACGCCCCTCTACGCACTCTGCGTTTGAATGGGGGCCCCTAGTTACTTTCCAATCACCTAATAAATTCTAAAACAGTGCTTTATCAAGGCCACAGGGACACCATGATGCTAATGCCCAGGGCCCCCAATAGATGGCCCTGCCCATCTGGAACACTCGGGAATTCTAAAGGGTTGCAGACAAGGAAATGGACCTGCCATGATTAAAGGACCCAATCGTCATGTGTCTATGGGGCAGCGACGATTATTCTCTCACATTTTCCTGTTGCGAGCACAGTGAGTAGAACAAGTCTGTATCGTAATTAGAAAGTTTTTATTGACAGTCCGATGTGGCAACGACTTTGCAGTGAGTCAGCGGCGGCGAATGGACGCGCCGCGCGGCGGTGCCGGTGGCGGCGGTGGCGGTGGCGGGCGAAGGTCGCGTGCGGCGCCACCGCCGCTGGTCTATCGCGACTTCGACACCAATTTTCATTTTCAAAACAACCCCTCGCTATTCCTATTCACCCTTCAAATTGCGTATTATTACGCATAAAGGGTTCGCGATAGTAATCACGGGCTCGGTCCTTGACCTGCCTTACGATAGCGACTATCGTCGACACGATCGGTGCGTAACAACGAGGAGATAGGTTATGTTCTGAACCGGATCTTGGAACGGGTTTCAAAAATTGACCTTTGATTATATTGTTCTGAACCTTTTTCTTTAATTAGGTACTTAAGTAATAAAATTATTGAAATTTACCTAAATGATTTAGCTTTTGTCTATCAGGAGATACTTGTAGAAAAATAATCGAGAGTTGTTGTGTCTAATATGAATTTAAACTGTGGACTCCTTCGCACAATAGGTAGACCTAAATCAAAAATATTTTTAACCCATAAATGATCCAAAAGTAAATGATAGTATACCTACGAGTCTGTAACGTAACAGCACCAAACAAAGGCAGAACGACCAAACATTTGAAACATCAAAAAGCTCTATAATTGAGCTAAATAATCGAGTCACCTGTAGAAATTAGGTGTGTACGACACCTGTCTCCCGGTCGGCGGTGGCGTGGCGGTGGGCTCGCGCCAGGTCGCCTGCCGCCGGCCCGCGGCGCCGCTCGCCGGCGACACGGGGGCTGGCGCCGGCACACCCCTTTGTAAATTATTCCCGATACCATCGTACCTAACCCTTCTTTGGGCTTTGGGCTTATAATGTCATTAGTGCTTAATTTATTACGGCATTATGAAAATGATTATTTAATTTTGATGTTTTAAACAGTAACATAAAAAATGTTTTTAGAATATTCGCAGCAGTTGAAAAATAATGAAAAGTAAACAAGCGTGCGGTTCCACTTGCTGTTAAATATTTTTGAAATTGATAAAAAACATGCAGCCTAGATACAACATACAAATGAACATGCAGCCTATGGAATAAGTAAGTATGTGGGGTCAGCAGCAATTTACCTCTTCATAACTACTAGTACCTACTTACAACAAGGATAGCTTGCGGAACTTATTTGCTTTAGTCATAAACAGTTTTTAATTTTAACCTATGCTAATGAAATTATTTTAATTCACTACCTTTTATTACCGTGATAGAATTACGATTGAACCAGATTTAAAATAATTTGATAAATGAAACTCCAAATATTTTCACAATCATATTTATTCAATAACAATAAACAATACAATAACACTTATAAAACTACTGCAAACAAACTTACCTAGCAAACATTGTAATCAAACCTAATCAAATACAATTCAAAATATAAAGATAAAGCACTTATGTATAATTAGCATTAACATACTTACCAAATTCCTTGTAATAAATCAAAATACTAAGACGTTGTTAAAATATGCAGCTACGAATATCCCCTATACACGAGGGTCACATACAAAGGTAGGTTACGAGTAGTACAGCGATGCTAACATGATAAATGAGGAAAATGTTGGATTACGAAGTGAAAGTTACAACCAGTTACATAACTGTGTTTGAAAAATATTAAAGAAGGGTGTATGTTTTCGATATTTGCTTGTCTCTTATCAGTAATACGGAATACCTAATCTGCCAGTGTAGCATTACTCTGGCTAGTGCGGTGCGGTGAACCTATTTGTAGTCAATTATGAAGCAATAGTTGAGACGGGAGTGTGAGGCTAGCAGCCGTGCCGGGCGGGGACTAGCGACCACAGGATCGCTTCAGGGAGGGACATCGGTCGCCGAAACCAAGACCGGCAAGTGCCAAGCATACTGGAAAACAAAAAAATATTATTTCACCTTAATTTCAGCACAAAACTGCGGTTCATTTCAGAATGAATATGCAGAAATTTAAGCACAGCTCCGGTTCCTAAAAAGTTTTACTTTTTTTATTACCTATAGGAAGGATATATAATTTTTTATTTATTTATTTTAGGACCAGGGGGTCGCTAGTGTGTTGCTAATTTAACTTTACAAACGATTTTGCTACAATAGCTTTGAACCACGTACTGTAGACACTACTTCTATCCCCCTTCTTTTCCACTGGTATTTTTAAGCACTCGCCTAGTCCTTAGTTCCAATGGGGTTCACTTGTTTCTGCCATCCAAAAATGGTGCTCCATCAAAATCAACATCATATTTTATTTGCAAAGGCACAGGGGCCCCATAATCCTAATGTGCCTACCCCCTAACAGGCTCGGCACGGCCCTGACTTGTTTCTAATAAAGGAAACCCATAATTATACCAGTCGGTGAGTATTTAATTTCATTTTATTAAATAGTGCTCTATCCAGAGCAATCAGGCCCCATAATCCATTGTACCCCGGCCGCCAACAGGATAAGCACGGCCCTGACGAAGCAGTCACAGTTTACAATACAGGGAACGCATAGCGTGTTAGTTAGCGCGTTAAGCTACACGTTAAACCTTGTCCACATTAGTGTTTAACGTGTGGCCTAAAGCTGTGGACATTACTCTGTGAGCGGCGTAGGCCACCAGGCGAGGCGCTCGGCGACGCGGCGGAGCTCCTCCTCGCGCTGCGCCAACCGCGCGCGCAGCTCCGCCGCCTCGTGCGCCGCCAGCGCACAGCGCGCGCTCAGCGCCGAACACTCTTGCGCACTGCGGCCGCGCGCCCTGCACACACCGTGATATGGCTTCACTGACGCTTCATCAGCGGTGATAGCCCAGTGGCTCAGAAGGGATCGAATCCCAGTGGCACGCACCAATGACTTTGTAAAAAAAGTTATGTGCGCTTTATAATACTAAATATCACCTGCTGTTACGGTGAAGGAAAATGGCCCCGCCCGATTCGGTGGACGACCATTAAGAGCAAAGGAACGTTGAGAGGAACACCGTAGGGATTTAGCCGGTAGGAGTCGACATCACCCTTGTCAGGAGCTATCCAGTCCCCACGTGAAGAGGCTACTAACTCCTGCTCCACGCGCAGGCGCTCCACAGTGCGCTTGAGCAGGCGGTCCCGCTCGTCCGCCGCCCGCCGCGTCTCCTCCAGCTCGGCCTCCGCCACGCGCAGCAGCGCCGCGTGCTCCGACAACTCTTCCTCGAGTAGATTTATCTGGGTGGATATACGAAGGTAATACTTCTTCAATATGACATGGTGTAGGTTTCTTATTTATTGAAAGTGCGATGTGGAAATGCTAGATTCAAGCTAGACCCGTCCTGCGTGTCCTAATTGCGATGACAAAAACGGTCAAGCGTCAAGCTTGTCGTCCGACAGTAATTGCGTGAATTTGTCACATGTAGGTACGTTCGTTGTGACGTTTTGTGACATCCAATTAGGACAAGGCCTCAGTCGGGGTGGAGTTGTACTCTGTTCATCATCATCGGTAAGGGCGGTATGTTCTTGTGTCGGAAGCACTGCGGCAGCCGCACAAACGCTACATACATAATTATTACCGCGGAGCGCGCGATCTGATGGGAAAGGAATCTTCTGCCACAATATAAAGCAAATGATACAAACTCACCCTCATGTACGCGTTGTCTCTTTGCACGCGCGCCTCGTCCCGCGCCGCGCGCTCCTGCTCGCATTCCTGTTCGCGACGTTCGAGGTTCGCGCGCGTCGCGTCCAACTCGTTACGGGTGTTCCGCCACCCTGCCAAAACGAGTGAGCTTTTCACGTTTTTAAAGTTTCTTTATAAAACATTTGAGTAGTTAACCCCAGCGGACCAACAGATTATAGAAATGGAGGTAGATAGAGCGGCTTAGTGATTATACTAAACTAAGCGCATATATATGAGCCCATTCCAGTCTCATGTCTGACGACTGATAGAATGAGTGTGAGGCTTGAATGCCGCTAGCTGAACTAGCGGATTCGGAACTAGATTCGGGACAAATGTGTTTTATTGCCTTTCAACCTACCTACTTCTATTTTCTATGAATCAGATCAGTCAAATTCTCCATTAACCGAACATATCCAATGGACTCGTGCTTTTATGAAAGCAAACAAAGTGCGAGAGCAAAACTAAGGGCATCATGAGGTCTTAAACTATTCGAACTGTTTCCATTGATTTTGCACGAAACTCACCGATACTAAGCTCTGAAGCACGGTCTTCAGCGGCCATAACGTCTTTTTCTAATGCCAGTTTTTCCTGCAAAATTGCATAACCTTGAAACTTTTCAACTGCACAATGAGGAAAAAATAAGAAGGAAAACATGCAACAATTATTAAGTTATTTCTCAAAATATTGTTTTAAAACGGGATGTTTCTTATCTATAAAATTAAATATTGAGAATATTAAATATAAACAAAAAGTTCTTACCTACATCATAGGTCTTGGTGCTAAATAATATTTTTAAACGCGTCAGACGATTAATTAAACGAGCAATGATTAATAAAAATAATTAATCTAAATATAGATAAATACCTAATACTCATTAAATACTCCACACTAAAATTCCCTATGTCGTGCAAGACAAGACAAATCACAGACACCCAGACCAGAGACAGAAATTTAAACTCTTCATTCCATATTCTGCACCGCTGAGATTCAATCCCATTCATGTCGTCTTGCTCAGATTGAGGCGGGTCTCATGCGTCCGAGAGCTTTGAAATACCTACTCGTTCCAACAGAGCCTTCTCCAGGTCCTTGTCCCTCAGCAGCTGCTTGAGGCGCTCCAGCTCGCGCATCGCCAGCACCACCTTCGCGTTGTCGGCGTCCAGCAGAGACTTCAGCACCCACACCTGCACCCGCAGGCGTTCGCTGCAGCTCCTCTGGAAAAGGGCTAACGTAAAGCGCGTTTATATTACGCGCAGCAGTTGGTCGACCCGAGTGGACGGCGGTCGAGGGTTTGCCGCGCGTAATGTACACCCGAGAGGGCCGATGCCGGACCTGTATCACCTAACACCCACGCTGTTTTTCTCAACGCTCCGATGACACTACGTATCACATCAATACTATCGTGTCTTTCAGATTATTCCGCAGCCTCTAAAACGTAACTTCTGCTGTCTGTAGGTACCTAGATACGAACTGTATGTTTGTTTGTATGTCCTAATATAGTACAAGGTATTAAGGTATTATTTAATTTATCGTTTAATCGACGCTCAACGTCAAAGGTCAACGCTACATTTAGCGAAACACTAAGAGATAGACCAGCAGCGTGCAGTCATGGATGAAATGGAGTAATATGGACAATTTACATGCGTTACCTTCAAATCGAAACTTTGAACCACGAAATTGATTTATGTGATGAAAATATGGGATGATGATGACACGCTTGATTATTACGTTCCCTGTTCCTCAAGCTGTGTGGTCACGGCACCTTAGACTCCAGCGTCCTCCTGAGATTGAGGATCTCGTCCTTGCGCCGCCGCCATGCCGCCACCAGCATGAAGCGGCTGATCCGAGCCGCCGCCTGCGCCTCCGTCACTCCCAACTTGCGTGTCGACCTCGGTAATGGGACCTCCTGTGCCCTAGCCTCGCTGGGGAGTAATCAAAAATTTCAACGTCATAGGGGCGCATGGATAACAGAATATTTATGTAATGACGAATACTTCCCCAGATGCCCCCGCGTTCGTCCCCGCGAGGGGATGGATGCTACTCGACAACTTTTTTGCAGTCCCGCCCGTCCCGTCGATGGGACATATGCCACGGACACAGACCAGTAATAGTCCCCCTCAGGGCTGTCGATAAATTTGGAATGGAAGTTTATGAAATTTATTTTTAAAATGAAACTTTATCAATTTAAATACTTACATACGTCATTTACAAGACAAATAATGAAATAGGTACGTACGTGTTACAGCAATTTTCAAAATATTGATCCTCAAGGCAAACATATCATTTAGTCACCGCCTTAACGACTACGTGAATTAGGTATAGAAAATTAGAAATGAGTAGACAAACCAGTCCTTCTTGACTCGCTTGCTGGGTGTGAGGTCTTCCATAGATGCGGCCTTAGCGCGCGTCTTGGCCGGTTCGGCGGGGGTCATGGTGCGGTACTCGTCCAGGCAGCTGCGGATCCGGCTCAAGTTGGGGCTCGGAGCCGCTCGACGCCCCGTGAACTTGCTTACGGGCGTGGAAAATAGTTTCTTTGGATTGATAGCCTGCATCCGACTAGGGTGGGATAAAATTACTTCTATAGATAGTTATAGTTCGGCCAACTCCACAACGCTGGTCTACTGCGGGTTGATGGACATCACATGCCTTTAGGAACATTATGGAAAACTCTTAGACATGCGGGTTTCCTTCACCGTTAGAGCAGGTGATATTTTATAAAAACTTGTAAATCTTAAATCTGAATTTTCTCGGAGTGGTTAGATCTTCATAGTTTCGCCGTTAGTTAGCAAGTTCTTAGGTTGCGTTTTCACAGACGCGGGGCTGGGCAAAGTAGAGCCGAGCGGACCGTGATGGCAAATCACTCGCCAATCACAATCACAGTGCCCGAAATCTCCAGTACGCATCAGGGAAAACAGTGATATTGTCTATTGTCTAATTGTATTCTGCCAAGCTCCGCATCAGTGGAGACGCTCCCTTATTCGACAGAACAATTTCGGCGCTACAAACGATTCAACTGTTAGGCTTCAGTGCTTTGGTTCTGGTTAAAGTTAAATGTGTCAATAAACTGCAGAATCTATTTTTCTTCAGAAAGCCCATGTTTGTAATGTAAAATTACGCAAGTTTGCTCTATCTTGACTATAAAAAGAGGTAATGATGAAAGGATGACTGATATCGTAAGACTAAATAAAAGAGGGTAAAATGAAGAAAGGATGATTGATTAGGAGGTAGGTTCACAGCTTACGCAGGTGGCGTAGCGGCGGCGTGTCGGCGTCGCTCGTGCGCCAGGCCGCGCGCGGAGATGTCGCCGGCGCCGGCGCGCGCGGGCGACGCGCTCTGAGCCGTTTTCAAAATGTTCTCCGACATAGCGAACTGTGCCGCTACTGCTAAGCCGCTTTTCAGGAAAATTTTGCTAATGTTACTAGTCGCAGGTATGTGTAATTGCTTTTGAGTTTGTAAAATTCTGTAGATTGATGTTTGTTTTGCGATATTTTCAACGTGTTTGACAAGTACGTTTTGACGGACTGCTTGATTTTTTAATTATTTTGAAATTGGAATTATTTTGTTTTTTAATTTGACGGATATCCAAAGGTTTGCAAGTGAATGCGTAGATACGTGTATTATGATTTTTGGACTTACTGTATTGTTGCCCCTAAATTATAAAATAATTAACAATACCTGAGGTCGAAGGTTAATGAAATAAAAGAAGATAATCGTATCCCATGTATTTATTAGTTCAGTCTTAAATTTCTAATCAACAACTACAAAATATCAACGTTTGAAATATATAACACTAGCTGACCCAGCAGGCTTCGCTCTGCCAATGAATTTTTTTATTATTTTTTTATTTTTATTTAATAGCCTATGTTACTCAGGCTGAATGTAGCTTTCCAATGGTGAAAGAATTTTTGAAATCGGCCCAGTAGTTTTTGAGTTTATTCGTTACAAACATACAAAAATACAAATGTTTCCTCTTTATAATATTATATATATATATAACATGAGGACATTGATCAGAAGGACTAGAACATGAGTGCTCATGAACATGAAAGGCTGATGTACAAACTTAATGGAGATTCTTAAAATGAGAAAATAAATTACACTAACAGTGTATGCTTGCTTTAAATTTTACGTACAAGTACAATATTTAAATATTACTGAGATTTTTTTCTCAAACAAAATTATAAATACTTAGTCGTATTTTAGTGTAAATCACAGAGGCCGCGTGAAGAAATGTACAACAATACATTTTTACCTATCAAGAAATATAATTATGCAGATTCATCCACCCACAGAGCTAATGCAACAAGAAGCGATACATTATCCATTATACAAACTCACCACTAAACTACGTAACTTAATGTTGGAAATTAAATTATGAGTAGATAACGATTTTATGCTGGTAATAAAGTATATTATTTACTTGAAGGCGGAGAGCTTGAGTATTCATCATTCAGCTTCATGGTTCATACACTTCATACTATAGTAACAATAAGTTACTTACTGAAAAAATATAAGATAGTAATCAAAAAATTATCTTGAATTAATGTTCACGTTTCCGTCACCTATTGATGAACCATATTTTTTAATTTTCATTCACATTTTAAATAAAATTTAATATATTCCATTGTTTTTCTCTGTTTACGATATAACATGATTTAGAAAACTTAGGCCAGACTTATTTAAACAAGTGAAAAAATATAAGGGCATATCTATCATAAGTTAAGAAATAAAAATTAGATTTATATTAAACGCTGGAATTTATGTACTTTTGTTGAACACAATCATCATTTGCTATGTAAAATGGATAAAAACGTCTTTTTTCACTAATTGAATCTTTAGTTATTTATTGCTATATGTGTGTATTTTAAAAGATACTATGCTTCGTATAATTCAAACCATCTTTATGTCAGCAATCTAAACTTCTTTATAAATTATTGCTAATATTTTCTACAAAACTTTTCAACAATATTCAAATAATTTTTCTATGGTAGAAAAGATATTGTCTAACAACATCGACACTCAAACAATATGTATAGTAGTCTACTACAATATGTACACGGCTTTAATATAAATCTTTGATTTAACATTATTTTAAGCATATTTACACTTGAGCAAATCTGCAAACGTTTTGATGTGCAACAATGGCTACCACTTACACTAGCTGAGGAGTACAAGTGTGCAACAAGAGGAACACTAACACATCTTCAATTGAAACTAAAATCTAAAACAGGATTCACTTAGAGTTAGTAAGTGTACTTATACAGAGTATACTTAAGGAATAGTAAGTTTTTTTTCGATATTAAAATACCAATTGAATACCCGATGTCTTAGAGGCAATGTAACGCAATATTGACATAGGTTATTGTGCGCTTTTATTCACTTTAATGTTATTCAAGCGATATACAAATTACGTTAATATATAAGAAATTCTACATTAAATGTCTGTCTTTGGAAATTAATCTTTGGGAAAATGTTAATAAAAATGCCTTTTCAGTCACTCAATAGAAGTGTTTGAATAGCGTTTATGATGCAACGCAAGAATGCAACTATGTAATGAATGAACAATATTCCATATATTTCCACTCTTCAAGGATTCAACACTATAGAAAGGACTGGTAAGTTATATTCGACCATATTAAGTTTTATTAAACCTATTTATCATATAATAATAGGAAATTTTCAACAAACGAAAAAAAATAATGAAACAGACTAAAATTATTAATTAATTAGTTTTATATATACGCTTAAAAATATACAATGTTTAAATTAACATTAAATAAACCCAAAAAAATAGATACTTTAATATTTCAATGGTCCCAACATGGTATAAATTTTAATTCCGATATTTAGGAATGCCATCGAGTGACAAGAAATCTACAAGAAATGCAAATAATTTCTAAATAATTCGATGACTAGACAGACTAGGGGTGCACCTTATAAATAATAATTATATAAAGCACATGTTTATTAATGGACAATAAGCAATACTTAACGTCTAATCTCAAGGAAGTGTTTTTAAAGATAACAATTTATTGCTAGAAAGTGGTAGATGGAGGTAGTACGATCGTGGGGTAGATTTTTCGATCATGAAATCGTATATTGGACGTGCCGACAGGTTCTTATCGTAATGAAACAGCCATAGCCTATCAAACGGATCATCCCTGGGCAACGAAGTGTGCGCATCATATCAAATTTATAATACAGGTAATTAATTCACACAATTGCAAATATAACATTAGTTTATTACAAAGATAGGTAGTTTATGTATGTACTACCATTGTTTTCAATCGGGTTAGTACTTAGTAGGCATTAATTACTTAGATACCTGCCCAACAAATTTAAGCCCGTAATATTTGAATATTTAAATTATAATGTACGCACAGCGTCACAATAAGTAGTTATTGTCACACGTTTCAATTCCAGTGGCCGAAGGAATGAGAGGCAGGACCCTTTGTAAACTTAACACAGAGACGAACAGCAAATTATACAGCTAACATCGATACTATTCATTTATACTAAGTAATAATGTAACGTAATGTAATGTACTCGTTACAATATACCGTGTACGATAATATAACGAGCACATTATAGTTTACATTGTAAGAAACAGTGCTTGTCTGTTTCCAAAGTGTCTTCGGACAAGACGTTCGCACAATACGAATATACAAGACTGTGCTGAACGCTTATAACACGTGAAATATACCTATACTACTACGTACTATATATACAGTGACTTATATTTATTTTCAGCTAAGCTGATTAGTAATATGAATGTGAGTTTCATAAACAATTTAATGTATTTATATCGATATCTCGATTATCAAGTCGTTTTTTGTATGTTGAGTATATGGAGCCTGTATTATAAATATCTAGAGTGGCAATAAATAGGGGCGTCAAAATCAGCGAAGCGCTTTTTGGTTTCCTCCGCCAAGGAACAAAGAGTGGTAATTAATTTTTTTTTTCTGAAGCATTTTAGTAGAATGGCGTGCTCATATAATATAGTCATTGCAATTATTATGGGGTTCATTGATAGTCTAGGACATCCTGTACCATGCCGCGGATGTATGGGTAGGCACATTTGGCTATAAAGGCCTATTTAGACACTTTAAACACCTGAAACGCCAGTACCATTCGTATCACACATAGTGTCAATTGTCGTAGTCTAAATGAGCATAATGTCGTGTAATTAATAAATAAATAAAAATAAATAAAAAAGTAATGCGATCATACCATGCCAAGCCTCGTTGTAGCTCGTGTGTTGCGTGGCGTGTTTCATGTGGCATGTGTCGAGTGACGTGTGGAGCGTAGTGTGATCATAATATGATGCCAAGCCTCATTGTAGCTCATGTGTTTAGTGTGTCGCGTGGCTTGTGTCGTGCGTCGTGTGTAGTAGTGTGATCAGATCATACCAAGCCTCGTTGTAGCTCATGTGTGTCGTGTGGAGTGTAGTGTGAGCATACTATGTGGAGCCTCGTTGTAGGTGCGTCCGTCGTGTGTGGGGCGGAGTGCGGTGGCGGCGCGCTCAGATCATGCCGAACCCCTCGGCGCCCTCGGTGATGGCGAGCGAGAGCGCGCGCACGAGGTGCTCGTAGCTGTCGTAGTCGGGCAGGCACAGCTGGTTGAAGCACGTGTGCGCCGTGGGCAGCGCGCCGAACGTGGGCGCCGCCGTCAGGTAGAACCGCGGGCTTAGCTCCTGCACACACCGATCGTTCACGTCAACTCACGTCACAGCTCCTCCCGATCACTCGACAACTCGTGCTATGTTTACATTTAACAGTGAAAGCTAGAGAACAGCACAAAGCTCAATCCTAGTTACTATTATAAAAGTGAATGTTTCTGAGAATGGATGGATGTTTGTTACTCCTTCACTCAAAAACGGCTGAACAGATTTGGATAAAATTTGGTACGGACGTATATGGGATACGTTACATCTCTCAAAAAAAAAAAATTCATTGTCAGGTACAGTAAACTAAATCGAGCCCAATTAAAATGGTATTTTAATGCTCATCGGCACAGATAAAATGTTGTCGAATCCTGTCTGCATAGACACGCATACAAACATTGTATGAAAAAATATTTTTTTTGTCTGCCTCGTTACTAGTCGTTACGTGTTTGGCGCGCTACTTACTGACAGATATGAATAGACCGCAGAGTGTAGCGGTGGGGGTTATTGAAGATCACATAGTGGTCGGTTTCTAAGCTACTAGTATAGTCAGGCCTGGCCCATTCCCGTGTAGGTATCAAAAATGTACCTACGCTACAGCGGCCGTTCCGAAACGGCTCGTCAGTAGGGCCTAACGCGCGAGCTTCTTTTGATTATATAGGTACTTCATTTGTTCGTTGCATTGTTTAAAACATGGAGAAAAAGATACTGTCCAGTGTTTAATTGTCTTAACAAAGATAGCGAGTTAGATTCATTTATTTTTTAAAAGAACACCACCCCATTTTTCGTCATAAAAAGTAAAATTTACGCGCTTGAAAGAGATGCAAGATGTAGATGAGCGTAGGTGATAAGCGCTGCGCGATCTGAATTGAACTTAATCGTGTCGTAGCTAGAGTGTATATTTCTTTAAATGAGTGCGAAGTGGGCCTTCTATACGTGCTATAATGTATTCTGTGTATCTCGTATACGAGTAGGGTACAGTAGAGACCTGGAAGCCGCCGGGCGGCAGCTGCGCGCAGCCCGTGGTGAACTGCAGCAGGCGCGCGCGCTCCTCCGTCGTGAAGTTGGCCACCGCCGCCCAGAACCACGCCAGCCGCCGCTCCCACTCGCGCCCCGACCCCGCCACCACCGCGTGCGCGCGCCAGTCCGCCACGCACACCTCGCCCGTGCCGCACACCAGCAGCTGCAACACACACACTCACACACGTCGGGTGCCGCTCGCCCGTCACGACCCGCACGTGGCGCGTGACGTCACCGCGCCCCCTCTCCCCCTCGCGCCCCGACCCCGCCACCGCGCCAGATGCTGCAACACTCGCGTGACGTCACCGCGTCATAGCCCCGCTGTGTGAGTACATGGTACGCGCTATGCGTACTTGATTAAAACGATATCGGACGTGGTCAGTACCTGGACGGGTGAATGTATTTGGGAAACAAACGATTTTTTACAATTAAAGCACACAATATACGTCATAAGTCAGTAATGTTTCCACTATAATTACTAGAAGGCCTCTGTGAGGAGGGGATAGCAGTCTTTAAATCCTTTTGGACGTGGCCACTATTTCGTTTCTCCATAAATACGTATTGGAGCAGCATGAAGTAGCCTCCCCTAGTGAGACTCTTGCCCAACGGTCAACCACGAACCGCGCAGTCAGGCCACCACCGTGCAGCGGGGCAGCACGTAGCGGGACAGCGACACGGACCTCGAGCTCGTTCTCGTCGAAGATGGAGAGCAGGTTGTCGGGCACGAGCAGCGCCAGGCCGCGCATGAAGGCGTCGGTCTCGGGCCGCGTGCGCGCCGCCAGCCGCCACTGCGCCAGCGCGTCCAGGTACTGCAGCTTGGTCGCGTTGCGCACCTGCACACACACACGACACACACACCATCACGTTATGCCACTTGTACAGCGTCTTTGGCGCTGAACTAGCAAATTAAGAATTTATTTAAGTTTGGCAACTTATAGATAGAGCTCATTTTTAACAAAATGCCCCCCCTCCCGCGCCTCACTCTGAAGTCCCGGCCGCCGGGCACGAGACCCCCTTCTCCCCGCCCCCCACGGGTCACTCACCCTGAGCTCCCGGCCGCCGGGCACGAGGCCCCCTTCTCCCCGCCCCCCACGGGTCACTCACCCTGAGCTCGCGGCCGCCGGGCACGAGGCCCCCTTCTCCCCGCCCCCCACGGGTCACTCACCCTGAGCTCGCGGCCGCCGGGCACGAGGCCCCCTTCTCCCCGCCCCCCACGGGTCACTCACCCTGAGCTCGCGGCCGCCGGGCACGAGGCCCCCTTCTCCCCGCCCCCCACGGGTCACTCACCCTGAGCTCGCGGCCGCCGGGCACGAGGCCCCCTTCTCCCCGCCCCCCACGGGTCACTCACCCTGAGCTCCCGGCCGCCGGGCACGAGGCCCCCTTCTCCCCGCCCCCCACGGGTCACTCACCCTGAGCTCGCGGCCGCCGGGCACGAGGCCCCCTTCTCCCCGCCCCCCACGGGTCACTCACCCTGAGCTCGCGGCCGCCGGGCACGAGGCCCCCTTCTCCCCGCCCCCCACGGGTCACTCACCCTGAGCTCGCGGCCGCCGGGCACGAGGCCCCCTTCTCCCCGCCCCCCACGGGTCACTCACCCTGAGCTCGCGGCCGCCGGGCACGAGGCCCCCTTCTCCCCGCCCCCCACGGGTCACTCACCCTGAGCTCGCGGCCGCCGGGCACGAGGTCGCGCGTGGCGACGAGGCGGCCGCGCGCGTCGTACACGTCGTCCGCGAAGTACAGCTCGGGCAGCGCGTCGGCCGCGTCCAGGTCCGTCTCCAGCACGTACTTCACCTTCGACAGGTACAGCTCGGGGTCGTCCTGCTCGAAGTGCTGGAACGTCGCGATCGACTATCATCACTACGGGTCATCGAGTACTCCAAACGTCAATGTTGCAGCAAATTATAGTCGAAAAGTAAAGACTCCCCCACACAGGCGCGTTATTACCGGTCGATAATATCGCTTGCGTTATTGCGATATCTGTTTTCAGTACATTTTATATAAGGATGGCCATGGAGTTACACACTGCTGCGATAATAACGCCGCCATGGAAGAAGGGCGTTGGTTTTCTCCGTCCTGCGATATTCCGATATGAGTTCTAGAACGTTTTGTATCACGTCGCAAACGACCGTACACACACGCGATAAAAACGACCGGTGTAATGCCGGCGCGGCGCTCTCTCGTAAGAAATATCGGACGATAAAAACGCAGCTGTGTGCAAGAAATCGGGACTCATTATCGCAATAACGCACCTGTGTGGGAGAGCCTTAAGTCGAAAGACATACTCGTAATACTGTTGTTACCTTATAATGCACCCGAAGACCAATGAGCTGCGCCAGGAAGGAGCGCGCCAGGCGCGCGCGCACGAGCTGCCGGTACATGCCGCCCAGCGCGCTCTCGTACAGACATTTGCCCATCAGCTTGCCCGCTAACTCGAAGTGTTTTAACTGCAATGCGTAATTGGATGAATAGTTTTAGTACATGCACTAATAAAGAATTAAAGAAATAAAATGAATAGACATTTCTGTCTTTCTTAGTGTGTGAAACAAGATTAGATGGAAAAAGAGTGTGACTGAGATACGATGCAGTTTACACTGATACTTTAGTGTGAACCATGGGCACGACTACAATGAGGTTATATCTCATGTGAAATTGGTCAATGATTATAACTGATATATAGTGATATAACAAATGTAATTAAAACAACAAAAAAACTGGAATCTGTCTGACTGTAACTTTATTTCTGTAATTATTCTTAATCTGTAATTTTTTAATTTTTTTTATGTATATCTTGCTGTGAGATTAAATAAAATAAACAAATAGACAAAGACCTTGAGATGCGGCGGGCGGTCGGGGTTGGGCAGCACGAGGCCGTTGCGCGCCGCGTTGAAGGACACGAACAGCCCCAACTGCGCGTCGAACAGCTGCGCGCACACCAGCGAGAACCACTCGCGCCGCACGCCGCCCCAGTCCACGCCTGCGCACCGATCACATACACACATACACACATACACACATACACACATGTGTATACACGCACGCACGCACGCACGCACGCACGCACGCAAGCACACTCGTACGTACACAAGCACGCACGCACGCACGCACGTAAACGTAAACAGTAGTTATTGGTGTATGTTGTAGTGTGATGGCACGCACGTAAATCAACTCACGTATCGTTTACCTCAACACCAAAAGAATTTAGAACATACGCCTGATTCGGGCGCATACGTGAGACACGCGTATTGATTGACGTCCGTTCTTTCACGTGCATAATCAGTATATATATTGTTAGGAAATTAGCATAAGAATGATTCATTAGTATTCATTATTAGGAGATCGATCTTAGGATAGCCCTAAGATATTGTAAACCTTAGTAGAGTGCATAAAGTGTCAATAAAAAGTATGAAGTAAGAACGCTGCCGTTATTAGTCTGCAACCCCGCCGCTCCCCACATCACATGTAAAGCAGCACAGCTGTGAGCAGTGAGGTGTGAGGTGTGAGGTGCGAGGTGTGAGGCGCGAGCTAGCGGGGCACTGACCCTGCTCCCCCTGGAAGCTGACGTCGAAGTTCTTGCACCAGTCGGCGACGGTGAAGTGGCGCGTGGCCTTGAGGCTGGAGCGCACGAGGTCGGCGCGCGATACTCGGACGGCGATCTTGTCGTGCGGGTGGCGGGCGTGCGCGCGCCGCATCTCGCTGTAGAAGAAGTCCTGCTTGTTCTGCGGGTCGGAATGGAGACGCATGTTCAAATCAAGAAAATTATAGGAAACGGTATAGTAAAGAAATGGGATGGGGAATGTGAGTCACGTGAAGAAAATAACGTACATTATCTTGTACGAATAAAATGTCACATTGTTTACGACCTCCTTGACCAACTTGGTTTTAATTCTTTTTAAAAGAAAGAAATATTTAGATTTGATCGTGAGAGAGGCCAAAAACTTTCTTTTTACACCAATGACATCTATCAAATCAAATCTATTTCTTTCTTTTAAAAAGAATTAAAACCAAGTTGGTCAAGGAGGTCGTAAACACACATGATAAAAAAAGTCTTCGCTTTGACTGTGAGCGTGCAGTGTGTGTGTACAGTGCGCGTGTATATATACCTTGAAGGTGTCCTCGCCGCCGCAGTTGGCCACCAGCAGCTCGGTGAAGGTGGCGGCCAGCAGGTCGCGCTCGGGCGCGTGCAGGCGCAGCGGGGGCTGCGCGCCGTCCTCCAGCGTCAGCGTGCCCGCTGGCGCCGTGCCCTCCTCGCGCCCCGCCAGGATCAACTGACGACACGCACACGCATCACACGCTTTTATATCACCCCATGGACTAGTACAATACTTGAAATAAACAAAACGGGTTGTACTCCGGGAGTGCCGGTAGACGTGGACAAAATACACTTATCGTTTATGAATGTTTCCTTTTGACAGTTTCCATAGTTACCAGACAGAGCGGCGCCGTAACGCGTTACGTTACGAAGCGGTTTACCCTCCCGTAAGAAGTTTTCACTTCAAAAATTTGCCATTTTAGACATCATATTTATAACCAAGAGATTCAGCTGGGCCGGTATGGTCGACAGACATACTTTATTTGAGGCGATCATCTTAGTCCTCGTGAGTAGCAAAGCACGCGCACACAATCTGACATAGGAATTGTTTACTGTTAGAGGTGGAATGTGGGTTGAGGTCGCCGGTCACCTTGGTGGAGGGACAGAGGCGGAAGGAGGTGATGCGCTTGGGGATGAACTTGAGGATGTAGTCCTTGACGAGCAGCTGCTTGGCGCTGAGGCAGCACAGCACGCGGCGCGGCCGGCCCGGCGCCAGCAGCCGCGCCTCGTACGCCGCGCCGCGCCGCGACCCCGCCTGCCGCGCCACCGTCGCGCGCTCCGACGCTGCAACGTACGACGCACTGTAAGCGGGCTTTCACTACAGTCTTTTAAAAGAAAACTACTTTTTACCACTGTATAAAATAGTTTATTAAATTCACACACGTTAGAATTTATGATGCCCTAAGTGTGTTCGCAACGAAGTTTTTAGTCTAACTGCTTTAATTTATTGAAAGAAATGAAAATGCTGATCTAAGAATTGCGCAAGTTAGGTAAATTACTGGACAGTGTGATCTGCTAATATAAGTTTACCTATCTTGGGAATAAGGGTTATAACAGCACGCACGCACGTTATACTAATTATATGTTTCCTTATCCTAACATATTCTATGCAGGTACAGTTCTTACGCTAGACGCGCTAGACTTTTGCGTTAGGTCCTCGATTGTGTGTGTTTTATACACGTGCACGGTATGAAAATGAAAACTAAAACTGCATCATTGGTTTTTTAAAAAATCAATATTCCCAGTCGGAAGTCGACCCTGTTAACTTTAAAAATCACACCACCATTCGATAACATCACTGATAAGCAACAAATTCTGAAAAGCGATGACACAGGTACGGCAAGCTTAAGAATATAGCTAATTTTTAAGAAAACGCAAAAGCATAGGTTTAAGGCAAAATAAAGACAAAGACAAGCGATCAAACAAATAGAATCCCTCACGCGTGAGCACGATGCAGTCGAACTGGCCGTTGTGCAGCACGACGCCGTCGTAGTAGAGCGCGGCGCGGAAGGCGCCCACGCGCGGGAAGCACAGCGTCACGCGCACGCGCTGGTTCACGCCGTCGTACGAGAACCGCGCCACCTCCGCCAGCTCCGCCCGCTCCCCCTCCGCCCCCTCCCCCTCCGCACTCTCCTCCTTGCCGATCTCCACTATCTCCATCGAGAAGCCCTGGAAACCAAATTTGAAATTCACGCCGAAGGAGCCAATTTTGGTTTGGGCTAAAATGCACTACTGTCGACATTTCCGACAAAAGAACCGCATCACCGCAAAAGTGTGAGTACGTATGTGTGTGCATGTGTGCGTTTGTATACGTCGGTCTATGTTTTCGTGTTTGTAGTGTTTGGGTGTCACCTGCGGGTGTATGTACCTGTATAATATGTGACTAATATAATACTACTTATATTACTAATATAATACTATTTATATTAGTCACATACGGGAGACTAACTTCCACGAAGGTATAATGAAAATGCAGAATACGACGGGGCAGCGCTGCGGAGCATACGAGGGTCACGGGTATGATTGTGTGTGCTTCTGTATTCGTGTAGAGCGGGGGCGCGTTATGCGGGATGCGTACGCATGTGTGTCCGTCTGTATTTGTGAATGTATGTGCGTCACCTGCGTCACGTGTGGCGGGCTGCGTGTACCTGTATGGCGGGCGGCTGCAGCGGCGCGGGGTTGTCGAACTGGTCCCTGGGGTGCACGTGCAGCGTGCGCGGCTGCCCGGCGGTGCACACGAGCGCCGCGTGCGCCGCGACGCGCGAGCGCCGCGCGGCCACGCGGCCCGCCACGAACCACTTGCGGAACGGCCCGCCGCACGCCGCCGCGCCACCTGACGTCACATCGCACTACAGCTACACCAGCCGATCCAACTTCGTTACTATCGTTAAGGAAGCACCGTTCAAACAGCAAACAAACAAAACGAGAACGATCACGATCCGTCGATTAGTTTCGGAGATATGCGAGGACAAACATATCGACAGACATACATACATATTCACCTATGAAATTTCGTATACTCGTTTGGAAGCCGTAATAGACCAATATATGTGAATATTGTCCAGTTCCGTCAATATCACATACGTACATACATACATCTCTAAAGTCAACTCTTCTTACAACCACCAGCTTTACTGTTTTCATTACTGATCTGTTTGACTTTTTCCCTTTGTGCCTCTACGCCTATCTACCCATTACTGTTCGCTTTATAAAGTTAGCGTTGTTTTTCTTAACTCAAGTTGTGCTCAACACTCACCAATCATAATATTGATGATGTAGACGCCCGCAGTCCGCACCGTGAACTTGACTCTCGCCGTGTTCGCCTGCGCCGGGTCGCCTGACCCCAGCTCTACGACGGCTGTCACCTGGAACCCAGTCCGCGTCTCAACACCGGATTGTGATACGGTGCCATGAAGTGGCATAACCAGCCCAAACGTCGTTCACTCAAAAATCAAGAAACATTTTGTATGATGTAACCGCAATGAATGGACATCGTAAATTGCGATAATTGATGAAGCCTATTGATTACTAGACTGTGCCCGCGGCTTCGCCCGCGTGAGGTTAAGAACTTGGTGCAGAGAAGGGTATAAAGAGTCCTATATATTAATAGATTTTCGATTTTACACTTTGGGTTACAAAATCTCAATTTTCTTACGAATCCCTAATTTTTTTGAATATAAAATATAGCCTATAACCTTCCTCGATAAATGGACTATCAACACTGAAATATTTTTTGAAATCGGACCAGTAGTTCCTGAGATTAGCGCGTTCAAACAAACAAACAAACAAACAAACTAAACTCTGCAGCTGTTCGATGCAATAATTTACAATCGAACACAATTATCTGATCTAGCAACCTAATTCGGCCGCATTCCGAGCGCGGCGACGTTAGTGCATATTCGGACAGCAAACCGGGCGCATTCACAGCATTTATCATCCATTGGCATTTTCACATTATTTAGCTAAGTAACAGTTTAGAGTAATAAACTTTAAAAGAGCTATCGGAGTGTTTAATTTATTATTTAGCAATAGCAATCAGCGTAAGTCGCGATCCTCCACAGCAGCTTTATAAATTAGTATTAGTATAAGATTAATGAACACAATTGTCGACGATAACGTGGCAAATAATGGAGATGTCGAAGAACGGTCCGGCCCTTACCGTGCGCGTGCCGTGCGAGATGGCGACGGCGAGGTCGTCGGTGTCGCACACGGGGTAGGGCTGTCCGTTGCGCTGGAAGCACAGCACCGTGAAGCACATCGTCTCGCCCACCGCCTGCGGCTCCTGCCAGCCCCACTCCACCTGCAAACGCCTTTTATAGTACTCCGCATAAGTCGCGAGCACGATCTTTATTGGTCCATTTGACATTGTCTACGCTGCGGGTCGCGCGATTGGTTCGTCAGTCGTCGGTTCGCCAGTGTACGTCGCCTATTGGTCTGGCTCGCTTTTCAGCTGCTGTATATTCCGAAATCAGCGTAGCAGCAGATTACCGTAGTGAAGTATGATTAAGGCCTCCTCCTGTAGTGGGAGAGACTCCTTCCCAACAGTGGGACATAAAAGACATAAAAGGCGTTGTAGGCAACGGTGACGTTGCATGCCTAACATAGGTAAGACACAACGAATTCTCTTAATTTATGTTACATCTCTGTACCATCCTTTGTTCTTGCAAATAAAAGATTTGATTTTATTCTCACAGTTCTCAATGTACAGAGTCAATTGAAATACTTTTATTGAGCTGCCAAAGAGGCAAAATGACATAAAAAGCCGGATGCTGTGAACAAAGTCTATGTAGGACGTTCAAAAAGTTTTAAACTAAAACATCCCAAACAAAATATGATACAAAATCTATATCTGAAATTGAAAAAGTTACTTCCTTGCGGTACACTTTCCACGAAAGTTTTTATATACTTTCAATACCGTTATACTTGATCGACAGCTAGGTTTGACGTTGATTTATGAGCTATCGTGAAATTTGTACAGACGATTTTAGAGAAAACCCGTTTCGTTAGAGTTTGCCGTCTTCTACAGGTCATCAGTCAACTTGTTCCGGAGGCTAGCACTCCTTTTGCTGACACGTGGTCTGACTACGTTAAGTTCATTGTCCTAAAGCTTTCGACAGCAAAATAGGTGGCTCACAACACGTTGGTAAGACAACGTCATAGCGTATCTTCCTCGTATGTCAGTGAATAGTGTTAGGACAGCTCCATATAAAAACTGTTTTTGAATTTTGTCGCGTTTTTGGTCAGTCAGTTGTCTCATATTGTCACAGCCAATCAGTACAAGAGCTTTTTTTAAGCCATCCAATCACGACCACCTATGACCAGTTACCTTGCAGCTGGGCGGGTGCAGGTACTTCCCGGTGACGTACTGCAGCAGCGAGTGCTTGGCCTCGGGCGCGAGCGACGGCTGCGTCATCGCCGCCAGCGTCACCAGCCCGCACACCGACACCGACACCACCAGCATGCCGCCTGGGGACGTGTGGAGGTTTTCGTCACAGAAGCACGTGTGAAATTTTTGATCACAAAAGGACGTTGAAATTTTTGGGCTTACGTGGAGTATATATGGAATTATTGAGTACCTATGAAATTATTGATCATATTATTATTATGTGGTATTGTGTGCACGTGTGAGACAAGTGTGGAATTTTTGGGTACATGTGAGGCGCATGAGAAATTCTAATTCAATACAAATCTTTATTATTACTTACACCATAAAAGAAAAATTACATACAAAATCTATGTGAAGCGCATTCAAATTTTTTGTACATATTTGCAGTATTTTCGAAAAATTACATAGATACGTCTATGTAAAGCACATTTGAATTTTTTGCACATATTTGTAGTAGGTACCTAAAGGCGGTTTTTGTTTTCGTATGTCAAGCACATGTGAAGTTTCTGTGCATACGGTACAAATGTGGAATTTTTGAACGTACAGGGAGTTAAGAAAAAGACGAAAGTTAGTTGCTGATCTTTTTCTGGCCATCATCCAAAACATATTAAAAGATCAACACAGAATAGTATACAAAGACTTCTATAAACCAATTACATTAAACCGTTTCGCGAGCACTGACGTCAAATCCGGTCGATACGCTTTGAAGCAACTTCTCACACTTAAATTCCATTTCGATAACAATTTATCTAGTAACAACTTTCTGCTTTCTTCGCCCTTGACACCTTGAACTTTGCAAAGCGATACTTAAGAAAGAATAAGTTTGTTGGGGAACACGTTATTAAAGAAGTAAAATAAAACAGCAATCGATTTACGTTTCATAATAAATATTTTAAAGATGTTCATTATCATTATTTGTAAGGAATTTCGAGAGTTCATGCAAAATTTTGACAAAAAAAATCTTGACAACTTTATAAATGCGAAAGTTGTAGGGGACAAAACAGCCAAACGGATATGAATAAAATTTGATACATATGTATTAGATGGTTCGTTTAGGTCCTAGTGTCGGTCCCTGCGCCTCACAATTTTATTATACTGTCTTCCTCCCTTCAGCGAACGCGTGTTCATTGCTGGACATAGGCTTCTACGTCACCGTAGAAAACCATCACCGTTGCAAAGCTGCGAACTCGACTGCCTTTGCGTACTATTCAAAAAGATCTACTAACACTCGTTGTACCGCCACATACCCCATGTCCACGCGTCCTGGTGCTTGCTGCTCTTGACGACGGTGCTCCAGAGGTCCGCCTTGAGCGCCTGCAGCTGCTCCTTGCCGGTGGGCAGGCTCTGGCGCGCCGCGGACCACGCGCCGAAGTCCTTCGCGTCGATCGCGTGCCGCGCCGTCGAGTCCTCCAGCCAGTACACGTCCTCCAGCGAGGACACGTCCAGGCTGAGGAGTCTGCAAGCGAAAGGCTCATCAAGACCACGGGCGAACTGGCGAACAGATTTAAAAAGACCGCGGACTTTTTGTATGTTTACGCTGAGAACTCATTTTCCGAAATTTGCAGGAAGGAGCACTTCCTCCTTACATTTGGGTAAGTATGGGTGGGAATGTGTGCAGTTAATATTAGCTTTGGATAACGATTTTCTAATGTGAGGATGGGAATGAGAATCACTGACATAATTATTTTGCCGTATAGAGGAAGGGCTCCTTCTTGCATCTGTAAGAAGGAGCCCTTCCTCTAGCTGGAACCAGATTTAATATTTAAATATTGTAAAGGAGGTTCCTAACAGCACGCGGAAGTGAAGTCAATAAATACTGCATCATCACGCAAGGCGTAAGTCGGGGTGAGGCGCGCCCTTTGCCCTTTCTCGCTCCATTAACCCCGCACAGAACGGTACGGAAGGCGTTCTGACCGCTTTTGTGGTGATGTCACAATAAAAAATGTCTCACGCTTAATTTATGGGAAAATCGACCTGAATTTCCACATAAGTAAGGAACCAGCGATTGCGAAAGCCACCAGACTTTAAGTGGTCATATTATGATGGACAAATGTATACTTAATTATATTATTACAACACCGTGCTATTGAAAGGTTGCAGCCCATATGGTCACTACTGACTACAGGACACGAAGAACATTGCTTGACACCGTTTTATAGGGGAGACGGTAAGTACCTCCACCGATGAACTCCGATGGATCCATCACTCGTTTCCTTCTCATAAAAATTGGACGGTCCAAGAACTCGCAGAGGAAATAGCGACCTTTTTCTCTATAGTCTGCTCAGCTTTCACCAAACCACATCAACCAATGTGGTGGACTGGGGGCTGGGGCCTACACTTCTTATTGTGAGAGGAGACCCGACCTTGCGATGGGTCATTATGAATGACCCGTTATTATGGGTGGGAGTGCTCAGCATGGACGCAATTACGATAGAGGACGTTTACCTACAGATTCACACATTACAATAATTATTACTGAAACTTAATTTCATCTGGACAATGTTGTTTTACAACCTATTGATTTTTTTTTAATATGCGCTGAATTTTCGTTTGAATAACCCTGTGGATTTATGACACTGCGCCACTGTGAACACCGGTAATGGGCCTCGGAAGTGTTAATACTGAATTTATGGATTCACGTACACAACTTTACGTCAATAAAGTGTTTGCATGTATTTCGAGAGCACATCATAAATGTAAAAAACACGAAATTTTGGATTTATGTTGTGTCTGTTTTAAAGTGAGCATGCATAAAGATAACAAATAAATAACTCTTCACACTCATAGAGCGACATTTAGTCCTTGTTCTATTGTCATTGATGTCATGGACACAACTTACATATGTAAACGTCCAGACCAAAAAATCTTTAAAATTTATGCTCAGCCGGGAATCGAACCCAGTACTAGTATCATATTTGGATGAGCTCTTTACCCTTTTAATATTGCCTCTTGTGACAGGCAGGAGATATTATAGCTCGCATTCTAATCTTACTTATTCTTCTTAATACAGGGGTGACCATAATGACCTATTATGTATAGCTTCTTGTGAGAATAAAGAACTCTAAACCTACAAACCTACCTAAACGTTGAGTTCTAACGTATCAATAGCGGGAACATTACTGTTATGTTCCCATAGGAATAAACGTTATTGTTAGCTATTTCCGTCTTGTTATTAGTCTTATTAGTGGCGCACATTTCGTGTCTAGCACGACTGAAGTTCACTCGACCCTGAAAACGCGTTCCAAATGTCGAATTTCTTCAAGCCTTATTTACAGTGTGTTTGGTTACAAGCGTAGATAAAGGTCGCTACGACCGAGCTACGAGGTCTACGCTGTTGTCAGTCTTTTGCTATTAGTATGTCATAATCGCAAGTCACGCTGGTAAATAATACGAGTGTGTAATGATATCGGCGCGTCTGTAAAATTCCACATTTTTTTACTCGTATATATTCTTAAAATTGATATAACAAGATTTTTATCTGCGTGATTAAAATTCTAATCAATGCTACGCAATTGTCTTGTTCCATGATTCAAACCATGTAGGTATCACTGCATTTAATTAAACAATCATCATAATTGTCTCAGCAGTTTAACCATGGTTATGAACGATGCACAATAACTGGCGGACATTACTTATATTTACATTTATTTGTACATAACTCCTGGCAACACCGCGCAAAATTTCTGACACACTTTCAATTACACCAAAACATAAAATCCTGACTCTGTACAGAGTCGTTAAGCAAAGATCCACTTTCAATCGCGATCCTTGTACATTACTACGCGACCTTTAACACTACCTTTGACCTTTCACCAAGTTGACTAACAAACAGAACCTCGCAAACACATCCAATCAATGTGCTCCCAACAGTTCCGAGTTCCAACTGGACGGAACATAACACTAGCCTGTGAAAGTAAAATTGGCAACGGGAACAGCTGACGCTGGGTATTTCAATATTGGCGCAAACAACGTGGTTTCGCTAAAGTTCAACTGTGGCAGATAAATCACGAAGTTGGACCACAACTCACATATCATTTAATAATAACTACCTTCTGCAAAAACTTTAAAGAAGGTTAGGGCAATAAGAAAGTCCATTAGTATCTCTTGATCGGCAACGCGACAGTGTCCAGGAATATCACGACTATTGCAGATGTCCTAGGGCGACGGTGACCACTGCTCGTTTGTCCGCCATTTGGTATAAAAAAGTTAAAAAGTACACACTATCCTGCCCCTGAGTGCCCTAAACTGGATCCTTTCGTACTTTCAGCCCTTCGTACGTGCGCCGTACAGTGCTGGCTTCCCTGGTGCGGTCCTGGACCCTTTATATCCAATGGTTTTTGTGTCTTCTGCAGATCATCGGACCTCCAGGTAAGTGGGCGTCCTGTACTCTTTTAGCCAAGACTTGGTCATTCAAGGACATTTCTGTCCCATAATTTATCGATCCTTCGAAAAATGTGGACAGCCCACCACTCCAATTGGAGTGAACAAAGCCAATTGGAGTTTCCGAATACCAGCTTGTATTTGTGCACACGATGCGAACCAATTAAATATCTGCAGCAGTACGAGTAGGTCGAACTGACAGCTATGCGTTGTACCTCTGTCCCGTCCCGTTCCGAGCCGCGATCCGACCTACTTCCCCGACAATTAACGTCGCATCTCGTAGGGACAATGTGCAGCTCATAGAAATAACAAGTGCATAGAAATAGCATTTTATCCGCTAGCACTTTATTAGGTGGTATAGCCGTATAATAGATCGTCCGGGAGGTACGGTCTCGGGAAGGTACGTACGACAACCCGTAGTAAATCAGGATGTTTTTTATGTCTTGTGTTTCGTGTGGGGGTGTGGAGCTGAGATGTTTTATTTGAGGCAAACATCTTAGTAGCTCATGAAAAGCAAAGCACCGACACACAACCTCAGATAGAATGTCTTCTCAATGGATGTGTGATTGTATGAGGTTGGATGTTGGTGTCAATGGGCTGCAGCGACCACCTAACATCTAGCGGCTTGCGAGACCATTTACAACTCATATACAAACAAAGTAGAAAGAAGTGCCCCTTAATTGTGCCTAACCAAGCGCATATTAGCCCATTCTATCACACTCAACGCGACCGTGAGTGACTTAATGAGTTTGGGTCGTGAATGGCGTCAGCGGATTAACAGTAGAGTGGGAACAATATTGGCGGTCTATTTAGTTCCTTTCCCTATGGTGCAGCTGGTCGGAGTGTCCTGATTAAACACTGCAGCGCTCGGACATTGTGCTGTGAGCTTTAACGGATCATCCCGCACTCAATGGTAGCTATAATTGAATTACGACCCCTCTGGGAGCTCCCCCTGTTTCATTAAGCGCTTCACTAATAGCCTCGTTTGTTTCAAGAAAGAGAAAAAAGACCAATACTCATCCCTGTTAAATTTTCTTGGGTTTTGAATCGCGAGACATTTAATATTTAAAGAAATAAAATGTTCTTTGCTTTAAATTTTCTGTTGCTAATTTTCAAATGCCAGACGGACGGACGTGTTTTACATAATTGTTTAACAACACTGTTTTCATGCGCTAAGGAAGAAAAAATTTTGAACAGTATTTTTAAAGAAGCTTTATTACTGTATCCTTGAAAGAATTAAGTAAATCTCCTATTAGCTCACTTCCGGATCCGATATAGACACTGTTTCAGACTTATACCTACGTAATTATATCTACTACGAGTATCGGATTTTTTTTTATAGATCTTCCAACAAAAGTTACATTGTAAAAAGGTATTAAATTATACCCAGATATTAAAGTAAGGAAGCAACAAGCTTTGAACTCCCAGTACTGAACAGGAATAACATCATTCCTTAACAATTCCTGCAAAAGCCTTAAAGAGGGTAATAAAGACTGAACACAGAGGTTGGGGAGCGAACCCGGAAACTTCACGTTGCAAGTGCCAATTTACGATCTCGACCCCAGTTTAAAAGTCAGCCCTTCAGACTTACTCAAAATCTGTGTTACACTTACATTTTAAACAGCATCAAACTCTCGACTAAAATCAGAATTCGCAATTTTTCAAGCCAAAATAATTGTTTTGTTAGTTACGTTTTCATTGTCAAACGTACTGCTGTACACTTTGGTATCGTTTGTTAGTTTAACTTATAACATTATAATTGCCTATTGATTTTAGATATATTTCCTTGTCCTGATTTCTATTACAGTCTACTGATTCTAGCTATTCCGGCTTTTTGATTTTAATTCCTATTGACTTGATTAATCAACAATCTGGCTACTAGATTTTCCGCCTAGTTTAGGATTCGTGTTTTGAAAACGTTATTCTCCTTTTAGCTTTCGATAAAATTTACGGCTTTTCAAAGATCTCATTTTATTGTCTCTCATGCTCTTATTTTACATTCCTCCAGTCACATTTTCAGTACCCTTCCTGATGTTATATTTACATTTATGTACAAGTATATACGAGTATCTCGAAACAACTTTTAATAATGAATACCGGCACGAAGCGGGGCTTACGATAGGTCCGTCGGTGAAAAACAAATAAGAGAGATTTTATTAAAGGCTCGCAAGCGATGAGGCGAGCCGTGAACACTCCCCCAACAAACCTACACGTGCTATTAATGGACGCGGTTTTCAGAATATACGCCATATTCTGAATCTCGCTAAGTTAATTAAAAATAATTTTGTAACAATTCAATAAATTACCCAAAACTTAAGGAGTAAGGATCACAGAAGGGTGGTGTCATGAAGAGCTGATAATGATAGGAAGATTTAGAGATTACAATGATGAGGCTCATGTCTAGCAGTGGACAACAAAGAGCAGGAAGGAAAGAAGAAAGAAATTATCAGTAGATATTGATTGAGCGCAATTCATATAAAGTAACATATTAACAAGAATGTGCAGGTAATTGAACATATTCCACAACTAAGGCTATTAAATGGAAGGTTAACAAATTGTTTCTCAAACAAATTGAAACACCAAACCAGTAATGATAGAATGTAACTTCAGAAATTCAACGTAACTATGCGTAGAACTTAGCTTCGCCATCAGACAAAACATGTCTTCAAAGACGACTCTACGACGTTTCTGTACGTTGCCTTTTGGGAAAAGTTAGTCATCCGTCATTACGTTTCTCAAATCCTGCACAAAACATACGGGAAGAATTTCAGTGGATGACAATCTCGCAATCCTTTGAAAAGTTTTCCTAACAAAAACGCCTTTTAGCAAAAGAAGCGTTGATGAATTATCTGCTAAAATTACCCGCTAATCTGTACGAAAATGGGCTTTCGTCGATCATCTATAGGGAATTTCGTGGCCCACCGACCCAGTTACCTGGGCACAATAAATAAGCGTAGTTATTAATAGCCACACAAAGAGCCTTTGTTCGCGACGTGCATCTTGTTTGGAAGCTATTTACCTCGGCTCGAGAATGTTCTATTATGGTGTCAAAGGCTTGATGGTCTCTCTACGGCTAGGCAAAACTTAAATGTGATGACCTCTCAATCTGTGCTGCCGTCTTTCAAACGCTACCGAACGTTCTGTACGTACCAGTGTCCTAACAGTGTTCATTTACTCTCTCTACGGCATTTAAACATGATAATATGGACTCTTATCTAATCTAGACTCATTTTGAAGCCAATGTTCTCTGACCAAAAAACTTCAGAAATTTTTTGAATGTGGAATTATATTTAAGAATTTTCTGAAGTTTTTTATGTTTAATTTTAAAACAATATTCCTAAGGCACTCTTATTTATCAGTTTATACTGGTCTAGATGTACAATGTACATAAAAGTTTTTTTGGTTCTCAACTCCTATCTCTCATTGATAGTTGTCTCTTCCAATAATATGAGGAGTATAGCCCATTCACAAGTCGAACAACATTTTTTTGTTTTATTTTAATGAAACCTTAAAGAAGAAAATTCTTTGTCCAAATTGTCTTAAAGTCCCCAAGAAACAATTCATTATGAAATTTCATCCCTCTGTGCGGTTACGTATTCCTCTTCTGAAGCGTCTTCTCTCTTTACTTATTAATAGAAGTTTGTGTGAGTTTTGAACCCACATGTAGAAGAAAAGTTTGTTTGAGATCTTCTGAAGATTCTCTTTAAAACGAGCCTAATTGTGTGATAGGCTTTTCACTTTGTTCTCTGTGTGTGTTGAGATTCTCAGTAAAAATAAAAGGTCGACATATCAATAGACAAATGTTACAAAAGCCGATCGAAGTTTGACGATAAGGTATGTTTAGGCACTCTAAATGCCTTATTGCCTAAAGTTATTAAAGTTGCTCGTACGACAATGTCATTGCCTACATTTGTCGCATGTCAGTGCGTATGCTATCGAGTGTTTACTGTGTTTAAATTTTGATGTGTTGTTTGGTCGGTCGGTTATATCGGCCAATAATGACAAGCCAAAACCTAATATGTTATGGCATATTGACAACCGGAAAGAAAAGAACACTGACCAAGGCAACATTACTAAAAAGCATCGTATTTTTGCTTCCTTGGACAATTATCGAAAGCTAATGACCAATTCCCGACTGTTGCGTTAGAGGCAGCACAATAACAAAATCAAATAGAACAGACATTTTATCGATACATTTTGAATGTCATCATATCCTCGAGTGAGCCGACTAAATTCCTCGTTGATACGCTAATATCGCTAAACGGTACTGCATAAGCAAACAATAGTTTATCTGTGTCATGGTGTTGAGTGGCCACTCCACACAAAAGCAAATAACTAAACCCAAAACCTCCATTATCAAGTAATGCAGATAAATAAAAACGTTTGAGAATTTTTATAGCGGGTTACATGGGGCTGACTGATGAAGTGTCTTCAGCAGTATCCGAATTTAACAAAGAATGGAATTCGGATCTTGACGATTCCCTTACTACATTGACGATTCTAACGGGGTCTTAAGTTTATGTTGTTCCTAATCTAAAAAGCCATGTTCATTGGTCGTCCTGTCCAAACTTCAGTAGCCTTGCCCTTCTAATAAATCGATCAACCCTTTCGAAATATCAAGGTAAAAGGTCTCTTTTAACACATAAGAGCCATGTTTGCACATGGCTTTGATGTTGACCAACCCTAGAAGTATTGACCCAACGAAAAAATGAATGATAGTTTTTTGAATAAATGTTCCCTCGGATAACATAAATGCGTAATGTCGCCCTATTAGTTGCCGTCAGGAAAATTAATTCATCCGTGTTTAAATGCAATGAGCGCTTAGATAGATAAAATTTAACCATTAGACCACGTATAATATAAGTGAAGATGTGAATATTTGAATGTGAAAAGCCAAACCAAACTCGCATCCAAAATCAGTTCATAATAGAAATGATTGGTATATAATTTGTGGTCGAGCAATAATTGCAATTGTGGTTAACCAGAACGAAAATGGCGCAGGCATTCAGGCACGTCGGCATATCGGGTGAAAAGCAATTTTCGACTAAACCAATTGTCGATGTGACGACTGTGGTTGTGGTCGTTTTGTGCGGCAATTCGGCGAACAGAACGCGTTGTTTTTTTTCTTGCGTACTTAGTTATATTAGACGGGATTGGATCAGCTCTTTTCGTGATGCTTGTCTGCATTGAAAGAATTTCCTGGTACGCATCACGCTTAGTGTTGTTTTACTTTTGGATCGCTTTTAATCTGGAAATTTGTTGTTATGCGCGATTCGCATAGAGGGAACAAAATACAAGGCAATTTTCGACAAAACCGAATGTCGCTGCGACGAATGTGGTCGTGGTCGTTTTGCGCGGGAATTCGGCGACCAGGAGCGCGTTACTCTTGTTTTTGTTCGCTTTCCATTGTTGGAAGTAAATGAACAACAAAAAACAACGTGTGCCGAAATTGCGGACATGTTCCAAATGGTCCATATTTTTGCTGTCCAGTTACTGGTCGTTCATTTGAGCCTGTGTTAAAATAGCGTAACGTCTATAATGGACAAAAGTAATTTGATGCGAAGAGCTGAACATTGTGCTCAGTGCCGCGTCTTGGGAGAGGCCTATGACCAACAGTGGGCGAATGAAGGAAGGAAGGATTATGGACAGACAATGTCTGCCATCATTTTTTTTTGTATTACCCACAACTGGAGGTAGCCAAGAGCACAATGTTGCACATGCCTAGTGTAAAATCAGGTGGATATGCGGGCTAATGGATAAAGCATGTCAGATGTTATAAAACTGTCAAATCTCTTCCTATATCTATACCTACAACAAATGTTTACTTCAATAAATGCTCAAAAACAGTTTAAAGAAATTCTGAAAGTTCCCAAGCGATAAAACTTATTCGTTTACAGTTCAAATTCAAAGCGTAAAGTTGAAGCAATACTCGAGATGAAATCTTCGAATGGCAATACTGGACCGGCTTCAAACGGCACAAACAATGTTGAATGGATCCCGCTCCTTTACATTTAAAATGAATATTGTGGAAGAATACAAAACTATCCCGAAAAATATATTTTAAGAATATTTAAAGAAGAGTACAATAGTATACTTCGCTTTTTTGAAGACTACTTATTGTCTAGTGCTCTCAGTATAAGAGGCTTATCTTGTTACTTAGATTAAGCTTTTTATATAAGAATTTCCAGAAATATATTTAGTTTCATAAGTCCGTTTTATTCTTTGACAAAGGGCCTCCCACCAGGCGATCGATGGTGCCGGGGGAGCAGTCGAACTGTCCGATTACGTCAATTCGGAGTTTTGTATCTCCAGTCGGTCAGCGATGTGGAAAATTTCGATAGCGTGAATCAAGATACCCGTGGCGCCCTGTTTTGATGAATTTCGGCACTATTACAAAATCGGTCCACCCGCTTGGACTCTAGATGGACACGAGACAGACATACAAACGGACAGATGCGTGAAACTAACTAACTTTTTAGTCGGGGGTTAAAAGTTTTACACCAATAAGTCAGTCATTAAGGTCCCACCATACTACAAAGATATGAATAGGTGAAGCAGATGTAGCAGTGTTGAAACGTAATTCCAAAAAAATTTACAATTTATAAATGAAATGACAATGGTAATAATCAATTAATCACTAACAAAAATACCCATTAGTCGATGCAAAATAAAAAAAGAATAAAATTAATTGCACATAATTTAATTTAAATCATGCTACAGTAGTTCCTTTTAAACTTAATTTGAAATATCTGCATGAGATAGTAAACAGAATGGCCGAAATGCTTTTGCGCGTAGGTATCGTAATATTCGTAATCCCAGGTGATGCAGTAATACGTAGCGAGCTACTGCATGAATAGAATATGAAAATTGGTCAAAAGCGAGTACTATTCGCACATGCGGGTTCCGTACCACTGAAAGAAACTCATTGAATTTTGACTAAAATTGAACAATGTTTCAATTTTATGACAATTTTAATGACAAAAATTTTTTGAACACGTTAAAACATCCCTACAATATGAGATTAGAATGGATTTGGGTTTGTTAATTGGCTTATGACATCTGGCACACATTGGTATCTAGATAACTAAAGGTACAGACGTATACAAGACGAACTAAATTAATTTAGGTTATATGGTAAAAGAGTTAAAATGTATGATAAGCACCTTTATCCTTGATTGGCTATGTTATAGGATTATAAATAAAAGACAAGACATATCGACTTCAACCTGGCTGAATCCATCCCAATGCGCATTGTGTGCTAAATGGTAAGAGGGATCTTATAACGAGTAACTTGGGTGTCCACCTCACCACGTTTCGTTCAAGAGACTATTCCCTGTGACACAGACAGTGGCGGTAGGGTTCCTATTGTTACTCATTGGATAGGGAACCCAAAAAACGATTACTCCGACCAAGTGCGATTAAAACTCGGATTGTTCCAGGCGTGAAAATCTCAACGACTCCCAAACGGTTTAATGGTGAATAAGAAATTATTTTTTCAATACCTATTCCGCTGTCCCCGTATTGTTTATTGTAATGGCTCTAAAGTGTTTCTTTGTTGGAGTTGTTTTATTTTCGGAAATTTCATGTAAATCGAAACATTTTTTGTTTCTTTTTATACATTTTGCGTCAAGAACATGCCCTTCTACGATATCATCGATCCTAAAATAGAATTTCTGCACGATTTTAAGTTGGACGTCAATATTCAATGGTTACAGTTTCAACTTAACATCACATGCTCTACTTATATTATCATAAAGTTCGTTTGCCACACATTTGAAAAAGTTAAAACTCATCTTTCCTATAACAATATGAAATATTCTCATTCTCATTCAGTACCTACTTATTGTTACATTTTGACCTACTTGCTGCATAAGCCGTGGGTAAAAGTTAGGCTTTAATTATTTCAACAAATTCGTTGTTCGTTTTTAAAGTCAACAAAACTTTTAAACGAGCTATTACTAACACAAAGCGAAAACTTTTAGTTGCCTAATTTATTAACTAATACTGAAACATTTAAACCGTCGATCCGCACTGGGGCGCCGTGATGGAATATGAAGCATAAACAATAAACAATCCTCATCCGAAACCTTTACCTTTTCGAAATACAACAGACTAAACAGAGTGTCCAAGCAGGGGAACATAAAAGAGGTTATCTTCTTAAATAAGGGTATTTAACTCTTTGTAAGATAAATGACGATATTTTGAGGGTTTCGAAGGCGTAGCATCATCGGCGCGTCAAAATACGCCGAGCAGCAGCGTGATGAACTCTGTTCTGAACTATGAACTGCACATGACATTCCCCGGGTATGGCTCGGCGAGCTTCATGGTGACAAACTATGTAACTTTTGCTGTAGCTATAAGTTGCTAAAATTGCACTCAGAAGAGCCCAGAAGCACTTGCGCCATGGCGTTACTGGTGAATTTTTCAGAGACTTTATGGAAAGGGTTTTAGTAGCTAAACATCCGAGATAATCCAATGTCTCCTCCAAGAGATTAGGAATTTTTTAGACGATTTCCTCATACCGCTACCAAAAAAAAGATTACGATGGGGCTGCTACGGCCCAGAGCGACGTGCATGGACTGTGACGTACTTGCCACCGCAGCCGCCGCTCCTCCGCCGTCAGCAGCTCCGGCAGCCGCCGCAGCCGCTCCGACAGCGTGGATACACCTGCAGGACCAGTGACGTACTTGCCGTACGCGTGCTGCAGCGCGTGCGTCGCGAGCCACTGGCGCAGCACGAGCCGCTGCTGCAGCACGTGCGCCGCGCGCCGCAGCCGCCGCTCCTCCGCCGCCGGCAGCTCCGGCAGCCGCTCCAGCTGATCCGGCGACGCGCACCCCGACAGCGTCGATATACCTGCAATACATACATACAACTCTAAACAATACGCTCCTAGCTTTTTCAAATCGAATCGAATCAAAAGCTTTTCTTCTTCATCGGACACGACTTGTGCACTCTTAATGGACGTTATACATATTGCATTATAAATTATACATCCGCTTTGATCGCCCCTCTGGCAAAACGTAGACTGGGAGAAGACAGCGAGCGGAAAAAACTCCCAGTAGTCTTTTAAAAGTAAACGTAAATCCAAATTAGGGAATCCGATGTAACTGGAGAGGAGTTTGCTTGAAGCCGAAACAAAACCTCATTGTTTGAGTAGAAAGTGTAATCTGAGCTTTCGACCCTGTATCATGTCGAGCTTCAGAAGGCAAGAGGGTTATGTGCAAAGACTTTTAAAACCTTTTAAAATAAAAAGTAGGCCAAAGCGCTTTTGGATGGATACCCTTAGTCTGTCACCATATCAGGCATTTACCCTATTACACTACACAAACGACGGGTTGACCATAGCCATTATGTTTGAAGCTTAAGTACCACAGAAAATAAAAATTTGGCACATACAATGCTTAAATAGCTAGTGCCCAAAAGCTTTTAGTGTTCTGTTTTATACAAGTGTGGTCACTATTAGAAAAGTTTCAAAAACTAATATAGTTGGCGCGGCGCCCAAAGGTAAGCATAAGACACATTTATTGCATTGCATAAATGTTCAACTTGATTACAGAAGGCTGCAACCTTTAAGTTGAAATGTAAAAAAAACAAAATAAGACAATATTAATGCGACAAAAAATACTTAAAACTTAAAAAAATAACTGTAAATAAAACTTAACGTAGAACTTTACATTGTAAAAGAAGGAACTTTCATTATTTTACTCTATGAAAGCCATAACCATAGAGATGCTATTGAGAAAAGGCTTTTGTTGTCGCTTGCTGGAAATATGCAGACTTTATTTTCAAGGTTCCATTCATTGTATTGTGGCTCTGAATAGCTTATAATTACTGCCCGTACACCAATTAATGTTCTGTTTCATAGTGATCATGTATCCGACACATTACACTGTAAAACCTGTGTATTCTTCGTGTTCTTTTGTGTATGGGCCTTTAATATAAGCTTGCAAATAATCCATATTTTAGAGTAATTTATTCCAAACTAAAATAAAGGACGTTAAATAACCTTACAAAATAATAATGAAAATTTAAGAAACGAAAGGTTGTGAAAGTTATCCACGTATAGTTTAACCCCACATGAGTAGTGGATTAAATTAAAAGATGTTGTTCTAAGTACGTTGCTAAGCTACGACTTGGCCTTGAAGGAAATCGAACATTCAGCAGCTTTTCTACGTAGGATCGATTAAATACTTTGTATATATGGAACAAGTTAGACAAGAAAATACTCATCGAATCTTCGACACACTTCGTAAGAAATTACTTTAGTCACTAAAGAAATTAAAAAAAAGTATGTTCTTTTCAACTTTTGGTCTCAAGGAAATTTAAAAAAAAATGTTCTTTTCAACTTTTGGTCTCAACGAAATTGAAAAAAATAAGTTCTTTTCAACTTTTCCGACAAAAGTTCAATATGGTTTTAACTAGTAGCGCTTATCTACCTACTGCTCATAAGTCACACTGTGGGCGCCACAATGATTAACTGGTCGAGATTTTCATTTTAACGGGAAACCTTGTACTAATTTGGTTTAATTTATGCACACACGCTATTGCATAAATTAAATATTACTGCTCGTAATGGCTTTAAAACCCTTTTCATTATGGATTTTATAAAATTTCTCTTAAAAAATAGGGAGTAGCAAAATTCGCATGCAGAAAATTAAGAGCAAAAACTACTTAAAAGTCTTAAAACGTCTTGTACGTTTGTGCTCTGCAAGTGCAACGTATAACGGAAATGGGATTTATACTATGCTACGATTTAAATCTAATTAACTCTTGGTGTGATCGGTAAAATACAGAAAGCTGTTTAGGTTCAGCAAAACTCAATATCAAAACATCTTAATACTGTATTTCATTTCCAAATTAATGTTATTGCTTCCATGTCTAAGATCGATAATTTCGTTCAATTACTGTTCAACCCTCTGACGATTACGTAACTCAAGGAAACATAGAAGTTCTACCGCTATATCGCTCCATGTTGTCAAACGACCCACAGTAATATTCCACTCGCATCTTCATGAAACATAACATCTCCTCGACCTATCGGCTCCTCAAGAGACCCTACACCGTACACCACTTGAAGCCTCGCAGAGTTCAGAAGTACAAGTGTTGCTTAATGACCTTACATTGTTACGTGTACATAGGGTCTCGCAATCCCACCTAACCCCGTGTCCTAATCATGTCGCGCGCCAAAGTATGTCGTACGAGCGACAACGTCATATCGTACATTTTGTCGCATGTCAGCGCGTACTTCAATTTGGACAGCTTCATACAGAGCATATTCAGAGCCCTGTGTTTAAATTTCGTCGTGTTGGTTGGTCGGTTGGTCATGTCAGTCGATTAGGACAAGGCGTTAGACGAACTCGACGATTTAGAATTTAATAATTAAGGCATAACTAGGAGAATAAAAGGAGAATCATCCAAAAAATATACAACTCCAAAGATAAAAAATTTGCCTCAAACAATGTTATAATTTTAGATTTACTTCGTTAGACTGTAGAGATGGGCGGCGAAGATTGTTAAAAGAAAAAATAAAGTACTCGCAAAAATAGAAGATTTTTCATTCAATAATAGTGACTTGGTCTTATAGTTTTATTTATTTTACCTGAAGTCAGATGACATAACTTGAGTAGGTATAAACCCTGTTAGGCATTCAACTGAAGGATCCTGGAGAATATTCCACCACCCCATACGGATTAATGATGACAAGGTGGTGAAACTTGAAACTACAACAGTTCTTATAGACTGTAAGCAAATAACAATGAATATAAGCTGACGGGAATACTGGAATTGCAACAACATCTTAGAATATAGGAACAGTGCCTCGAGCAAAAACCTACGCACTTTCGTGTAGTAATCGTATCGAGTTGCCATTAGTATGGGAAGATGTTAGACTGTTAGTACACAGACTGTCTTATGACATACTAATGACTGATGTTTACTGTACGAATACTTTGACGGTAGTGTTCATGCTCGGCAGAGACCGCCTCTTAGCTAGATGGACTGACGATTGAAGACGTTGGATTCAGACAGGATGATGAATGAATATTATATGAAAAATCAATATCCCAGCAAAGCTTCACCTTTAGCCGCAATTTACCGCGATAGGGAATGTTTAATATCCACCTAACACTAAAATTAAGTGAGGGAGTGGCGCGGAACACGCAAGCAAGTCATCCTATCAGTCGAAACAACGGCAGTAATTCTCGGGAAAGCAACTTGCCACAAGGTCAGAGCTTTACAACGATCAAATATCTTTTTCACACTATAGCGATACATTATAAACGTGGAAAAAGTTTGATACTAAGATTAGAAACACTTTTAAATGACATTACAGAACACATTTTTTTCAACATAAACCTGAACTAGGCGACATAAAGAGAAGTGCGGGAAACCGTTGGATTTAGGGGTGTAAAACCAGGAGGAATGGGGTCGTTTAAGGGCCTGTGTGTTTCGCAGAGGACTTCTAAGTTCTGTTAGATAGATCGAATACTGTAGGACATATCAATATAACAGCCAAGCTTCACCTTTACCAAAGCTTAGCGCGATAAGAAACGTCCAACCCTCAATCAGAGTAACTGCAGAGTGGCGTGCGGCACGCGAGCCGCCCTGTCAGTGGCAACACCCGTAATTCTCAGGAAAACTACGTGGCTGCAAGGTCGGTACAGCCTTTTGCCTTTTCAAAGTATAATGGGTAACGTATGTAATAAGCGGTGATAGCCCAGTGGCTTAGAATTCGACCTCGAATCGAGGAGTCCGAGTTGGGCCCCAGTGTCTGGGAATGACTTCGTTTAAAAGTTATGTGCGCTTTATAAACTTAAATATCACCTGCTGTTACGGTGAAGGATACGGTGAGGACATCGTGAGGAAACCTGCATGCCTGAGAGTCCACCAACCCGCACTAGGCCAGCGCGATGGACTAAGGCCTACATCTCTCTTATTGTGAGAGAAGACCCGACCCTGTAGTAGGTCATTAATGGGTTACTAACAACAGGGAATATTACAAATTACGCTCTGAAAATCTTGAACCTTTGGCTCATGATCATCGATGATCAGTGGTAGGAATATAGCACACTTTCGCCCAATGTACAGCAGTCGTTAAACTCGCGCTAGACCAATAGACGACGTACACTGATTGACGAACCAATCACGCCCAGCCCAGTCGATATACCTATAACCGACCAATAAACATTGTGCTCACGACTCGTACTCGTTATACATTTCTATCATCTATTCATTCATGACAAGAATATGATTCAATACAATTCGTGAAGCTATCTCTACCCATTTACAAATCCCCCATTGTAAGTTGTAACAGAGTCTGCGGACCGAAAGCAATTTCCGTTTCGGTAAATACTGAATCAGAAATCAATTTCAGGAGCAAACATTTGCTTGAGCCGTTACAGGACTGTCGACGATATTTGAAATTCTAAACGTAACCGATTTAGATTATTCAAGATTCAAATCGGGGATTTAAACTGTATTGCCGGAATTAATTTCAAAGTATTTTGGGAGACAGACGGCGGAAATTATAACTAGATAATTGAACGTTCAAGGTAACCGAATGCGACGTTGATGAAAGCCAAAATAAACGCTCAAATATGGTCTGGCCAAACCACAAAACTTGTTGTGGGATTGTGTCAAATTCTCCGAAATCACAGAGACCACAGCAATTCGTAGCATTATTGGCGGGCAGGCCATGGTTGCAACCCTTTTATGGCCCACTCTTGGGCACGGGTCCCTCCATACCACGACGTTCCAGTGCGGATTGTTGAAGAAACTGGCTAGTTTCCAAAACCGTTCAACCTTCAAAACCTTCAAACGCATCCCTCAACAACTTTTGAGGTATTGAATTCAGATTCAAATCCTAACAAGAACCGATCCAATATCATAGATAGGCACACTACATGTATCGCGTATGCGTATGATTTCCCGAGAGCACACATCACGCTCGCGCTCACATCAACCAATATTATCATTTCTCTAAAATAGTACCACCGTGCACCGTTCCAACGAAAGGTTTTTGCTACTACGAAAAACGTAAACCGATAGCGTAAAAATTTATTTTAATTTGAACCTTCTAAAAAGACATTTTCAAATTACAGCAATTAAATAATAACTTAGAAATCCGACGATCTTAGATAATTATCCGACGAGAATTTTTAGCTTTACGATCCAGCAAACTCTTGGAAGTTTCGATAATAAATTAAAACAGCTAAGTCAATTCGTTAACACCTAGTCTCGTGAGTTGCGAAGCCTATATTACCGAGTTACTATGTAAACATGTCTATGTACTCGTAGAGCTTAGCGTCGAAACTTGGAAGTGAGCGTGACGAACATACATACTCGTACAAGTCTTATGTAATACCAGATGGTCTGTCATGAATTAATTGAGCAAAATAAAAAACCTTTCAAATATTTGGTTGTGAAAACGAAGGATCAAATTTATGCTGTGTGCAGACGTACTAAAGTAATAATACAAAAAACACTATTTAATTATTGAATAAAATATTAAAAAAATGCTCATTAAGATTATGCAAATTGAATAATTAGAATGTACTGAAAGCAACAGGACATGCTAATTGTAAGGTCATTAAGAAAATATGCGTGTTAGGTATTAGTAAGTTTATATTAGTTCCAAACGATTTACGAGCCTCGGCTCGCGACTGCGTCTTATCATCTCAGTCAGGCGTAATTATAATAAGCTACTTCTTGAGCCCTAGTAGGTCAGACAGGGAGGTACCTTACCGCCAGCCTCGTCAAAGCAGCGTGTTCTTCATGTCTTGCGTTTCGCGTGGGCAGGTGTGATTGTCGGAGATTACAATGCGAACATCCTCATGAGTACTAGACACATCCACGTACTTACTGGATATGATTTCTGTACTATTTGACGTTGGGCATGGACACCGCATGGGCTGCAGGGACCACTTACCATCACTAGACTTGCATACCCGTTTGCATTTTCTACTGAATTTCAACAATTCAATTCAAACAAAAACAAGGAAGAAGGTCGTTCAACAGTTTGACGAGCATTAATGATATGTGAAATGAATTATTGAAGTGTGTAGGTCTGTAGGTATAGTAACCGTCATGAGTCGTGAGCACAGATTAACATTGGCCGAAAGTGTATAATATCCCTAATATTATACACTTTCGGCCAATGTTTAGCAGTCGAAAAAACGTGCTGGACCAATAGACGACGCACATTGACGAACTGACGTTTGTCGAACCAATCGTGTGACCGCAGCGCAGTCAATGTCAAAACGACCAATGAAAGTTCTGCTCACCACTCGTGACGGCAACTATATATCATAATGTTTATATAGGCATAGGCCACTATTGCTGCTGCTATTTAGAGAATGGAAAATCAATTTCAGGGTGCATTGAACGCGAATGCAAATGCATCGCTCCCCCTCCTTCCTCCCCCCTGGGCCCTTCGTGCGCAGGGCACCTGTGGCCGGGTCGCCCGCCCCAGATCCCCGCCCTACTTCCCGGGATCAACAAGTGATGTGCGGCCATCGATTGCCGCTAACCCCGGACTATAATCACCAGCCTACATTTGGTGTAGCGCCTTGGTATTAAAAAGATCCAACCTCTGTCTGTAACCCATCACACTCACAATGTGAGGGATGTAGGCCTTAGTCCCCCACGCTGGCCTAATGCGGGTTGGAGGACTTCACATGCCTTTGAGAAAAAATTTTTGTGAACTCTCAGGCAGGTTTCCTCACGATGTATTCCTTCACTGTAACATCAGGTGATATTTAACTTTATAAAACTCACACAGCTTTTTTAACAAAGTCGTTATTTGCAAAGTGCAAGTAGTTCTTGCCACTGGGAATCGAACCCGGACCCGTCGATTAAGAGGGGTCGAATTCTAAGCCACTGAGCTATCACCGCCTTCATCAAACCTCTAACAGAGATGAAATTATGTCCGAGGTTTTAGAACGCTTGAGAACGCTCCACGCTCCACATTTATACCGCGGTCTCATTCTGACTGCACCGACGTATAATGTAGATTTTAAGATAGAATTCTTGGCGAGATGAATCGGTTTTGTGCTCTTATGTTTCAGGAAGACAATAGCTGTGCCGTAATTAGCTAAAGTAGTTTGTTTTAACTTCAGGGAGTGTTGAGAACAATGTCAAATTTTTTTTTTACAAAATGACTAGGTTTTTATTGATGTTTAAGAACGACATTTCTATAAGGTCATCATAATCACCACGTATCCCTAGAATGATGAGGATAGGCTTCTCCCAAGACTCGCAACCACACACGTATCTCACACGTCTCCGCAGCTCCTCCAGCCACTTTTTTCAGGTCATCTGTATGTGTCATCTAGCGTGAGGACGTCCCTCAGTTTGTTTGTCCATCCGTGGTATCCATTCCAAAACCCCTCTTCCTCAAAGGTTATCGGTTCGTAAAGGTTCGACGGCAAACATACCCAGCCAACTTTAGTTTACTAATAATTCGTTATTCTTTCTAATAACTTAGTGAGGCGCAGAGATGAATTAGGAGGAAGGCATCTCCCTCACCCCATTTTCTAACACTATGTTTGACGCCAACGTTTTTTCGTTATGCCTAATCTTTTTTCCAAAGGCTCAATAAAGTTAGTTGGCTAGGGTTTGTAACGACTCAAGTAAGCCTCGGAACCAGTACGATTGTGAAACTGCATCGCGATTTGGAGGAGCGCCAAGCCGCCATTTTGCTGAATAAAACACCCTTCAAGTTCTATTCACCGATATGTGATGTAAACAGATTTTAGCTGGATCTTATATGCATTTTTAAACAACGAAATGAACCATTTACTAGCGTCATTGATGTAGTAGTCCTACATATTGTAGAGGATAATCAAGAATCTAAGTAATATTTGAAGGAATAATAACGATATTCATTTTTAAGTTGGCAGGACTGCCATCCGATGGGAAAGAATGGTCCTCGAACGGCGACCACGTTTAGGCAAATGGAAACACAGGCCGCCGTCTGACTAGGTGGACTGACGACCAGAAGAAGACTACGTGAAACCTTTGGATTCAGGTTCTGGACCAGTGAAGTCTATAAGGGGAGGCCCGTAAGAAGGGCTGAAAGGAAGGAACGGTACATATACGCATAGCTGAACGCTGGGATTCTCTTTGGTATTGATGTCATGAGTTGTGAACAGCATGTCTGGTAGCTTGTAGAGCATCTTGCGATTTCAAGACCGATGTAGCAGAGAATTGCACACAATGCAGTTTGGTAACTACACAGACGAGGCGTAATTAGAGTGCGCCAGTCGTCACCCGGGCACGGCGGTAGATGGTAGGGTATAGGGCGTGTCTAGTATATATATTATTCGTATACATAACCAGTGCACTGTGAGAGTTTAATTAAACAATTCTTCAGAACTTTGTCGTATTTCATTATAAACGTCCCATTCCCTAAAGTGGTGACCCCGACGTGATCAACCGACGTGATTGACGCCCTGCTGACGACATTTCAAGGGTTCCAGCACCTTCATCCACGAAGTTCCGTCCTGATGTCTCACCAGATGATATCCGTCTCAACCGACGTGATTGTCCACATCATTGGTGTTCCTCGAAGTATCTGACGTCCTTCAGCAAGTATAAGGAGTCATGGAGTCAAGCCAGCAAGCAAGGAGCATTCTGTCCAGGTTCCACTAGCAGCCGCACAAAGCGCATTGGTTCCTGCAGCCTTCAACGCTCAAGTTCAGCGATCCGCAGCACGCAGCAGAGGTTTCTGGGTTTCCCTCACCGTGACTGCGCACGCATCGCATCATTCCGGCAGACGTGGCCGATGACGACACTGGCATATGAGAGTTACGACATCATTCTAATTGGAGGGGGAGTGATGTAGCGGCGCGATACCTACAGTAATGTGAGCGCGCGCCTCACATGAAATGCTGACCACGCATGACGACGCAAGCATCGAATGTAGTAAACAATAGAACACGTCACACGCGTCATACCGAACTGGCCAATCGGAAGACGTATCCTCAAACGCGCTATCAAAGTTCTTCAGAATCTCTGCATATATACAAATGGTCCGAAGTCAACATTTGGACCGCGGTCCCCAGGCAGTGACATCGCCTGGCGGGAGATCTCCCCTTTTCCTCCAAATTTGGCGAATTTTTTGTTAGTTTCGCCGATATTAAAATTTGGTATCATGCTCATATTTCACCATCTATCAATGTGAAAAGAAGATCTATAGTAATAAAACGAATGAGGTTGATGATAACGATGATGCAGATGTTGATGACGAAGTGAATAAGGCTAGTTCACTTAAAGATATCCCAAATGTCTTAGATAACGTTAAAATATTCACGTTTCACCTGCTAACTACAATTTCGAAGCTGCATAGCGTTTTGGAAGACCGCCAAACCACCACCGTGTCTGAAACACGACTTGAAATGTTCTTATCGAATGAATGTGGCGAATCAGAGGTAATAAATATTATGGAAATTTGTAAACATGGTTGAAAAAGAGCTTTTAATATCAATTAAGTATGTAAACAAACAGGCTGGATTTTAAATGTTTATGGAAATGGAAATGCACATAAGATCTCAATCATATTTCTGCAAAATATCAAATATTGGAGCCAAAGCTACATCTCTCGAAACACTAAGAGATTAAGTTTCTTTTAATTTATTATGTCTAAGTTTAAAATTGAGTTAAATGGATTGATAAATCTTTTAAACATTGATGAAATCATAATATTTATCATATCTACTCCAAAAGTGAAAAATAAGGTCTGGATTACTTGTACATGATTATATGACTCAAACAAAGTTTTAAATGTGCCATGTTCAGTGACATGGCACGTCCATTCAAATAAAAGTTATAATTATTCGTTTCATATCACAGTAAATCCTCAAAGGGAAAAAAATCAAGTCGTTTGAAAAGCATATTTAGAACATAAAGAAGCGGCTCAAATACATAATCTCAGGTAATTAATTAGCATTCGTTTCACGAGTCTCAAAGAAAAATGTCAAAGAGACAAGAAACGTGCAGGCAAGCTTGAATCCGATTTTAATTGGTCATTGCAGCCACTGAACATCCCTTGAGAGTTGAAAGTTGAAACGTAACCCTCAAAGAATACTTGTAGAAAGTATTCTTTATATATTCTATAGTATTATTAGTTGTAGCGGTCCGATACAGACAGTAAGGTGCGTTCCCACTGAATCGGAGCTGGGTAGAGTGGAGCGGAGTGGACTGTAAATTGGCCAATTACAGCGCTCGACATCTTCATCTTCTATCAGTGGAAATAGGAATCATGGAAATGTTGACCACCGATGACGACACAATCAACGAATGTACAATTAATAAAATACGTCTCACGCGTCAAAGCAAGGGTGACAATCAGAAGTATTTTTCTCAAACGCGCTATCGAAGTTTCATAGATTCTGAACTTGGCTGAATGCGGGAGATCTTCCTTTCTCATCTAAAAATAATTATCACAGCTCGTAAATCTCGGTCTAAGCTATAAAATGTCTATGGAATTATTTAAACCAAATAAAGACACTTGAAAAATTAAAACAATGAAAAGGGAATAAAATGAATGCTACAAGCTGAGAAAGGCAGAGAAAAGACAGAAAGAACACACACACATATTTTAAGTTCGTACTTGCCAGTAAAGTAAGAATTCCAATTTATTGCATGAACACACGACCGAGACAAGAAGCAAGGTCATGGAGTTCTCTAATGGTCCGACCTTTTTGAACCCGTTCCAACTGGAGACGAGCTCGCTTGGAGCAGAAAGAAAGCCTCCTTGTTTGAACAGCAAACGTAATCTGTGCTTAGCTCTCGTCATGTCGAGCTTCGTTTATGTAATCTGTGTAATGATCGTCTGACCCTTAATTAGAGTATTTTTCCATATCCCAGAGGACCCAGAGGTTATTTCTGTATCTGTCCGCGGGACTGTTTGTTTTAAGCAATACTCGTAAGTAATAGGTAATTGATTAGGAAATGTTAGGGTTTTTATTTGTTAGTGTTGAGAATGAATTTGGATTTAACTGATAGATCCAATAAATCGTTATGAATGCCAAGTCGACGAAACCATCAGTTTTAGATCATCGGTCGCCTATTGCTTTGATTGCGATCCACGGAAGTCTACTATTAGGCGTACGTGAGATTCGTAGTAAACACCGAGCTGTCGCCACTTGGAGGGACCAATACATTCGAACGATACAACTTTATTGGACGCAGATGCCGAAAAATATTTGAATGAAATCTTTTCACCCTGTTGTAATCCTCTTTCTTACGACTCTTCAGTCTCTTACGATTAATCAGAGACAAAAAAATAATAGAACACTAAATAAATATCGTGGGACAACTCACAATAATCAATTTGATAGACGTGTCCCAGCTTTCTCGGGCTTAAGAAAAGCACGGGATTAAGGACAAGCTTGAAGCCCACGTACCTAATTCCACTGCGATTCTCCAAAACGAATACGATATCTACTAACTACAATTTTATTGTTTCACTAAGAACAAAAACTAAGAACAAAAAAATATACGAACACTTAAGAAACACGATACCTACATAGGTAACATAGGTTTTTGTACATTTACTCGGAGCTCATGAATATGATAAAATACAAAGTTGGCGACTTTAAATTCCGCCATTCTCACCCACCGGGAATTCACACTCGACAGTGAGAATGCACTCCGCAATTATAAGACGCTTGATATTTTATTCAACCGTTCCAAGTGCTTTTATAACACGTTTTTAGAAATAATTAAAATTGAAAAAATGTTGATTTTTTCAAATGTCAACTTTAAACTTTTTACAGTGTGCTGAATGTTCGTGTACGAGTATGTAGGTCATGACATTTTATGAATAAGTTTCCATTTCTGAACTCGCATCCAACAAAATAAGTGGAGTTTGCGTAAATATACGCAGAATTCTAGTGCCTAGCCCATAGTCCGGGCAGAAGATTTATATGAACTCTGTACGTAAGGTAGAAGGTACATGATAGCTGCTCTTAAATGTGTCATAAATAGTGTCTGATGTCCTATTCCTGGAAGATACCCCTCCCTAAAATGGTCGGTGCTAGTCTGTATTTTCGTCAGCCACACATTTTCAGCTGGCCCACAGCTTGCCAGGTTCACGGCGGATTATGAGGCCGGCAGTGTATCAGTACTACAACAATCCTAGCAGTTGTTATCAAAACTTAATCTTAAGGATTTATTTTTCTTAAGGATAAGAAACAACAAAAGTTTATTTGTATACTTAAATTACTTAATATTATAGCGCACCACACGTTGGGCGCCACAACAATGATGCGGGGATAATCCTATAGGCGGCTTTATGTTATGAATGAATGGCAACGTTACATTTGACGGCCGCAAAGCACAGAACTGGGCCGAAAGCGAACTACTGAATGGTCACGATAATTCGGTATACAATTTGGGAATTGGGACATTTCCAAAATTTGCAATTTACATCACTGACAAAATCTACGAATGGTACAAAATGTGCACTAAAGTGAGAAAGTAACGAAATGTTGCAATTAAGTTAACTCAAAATACATGCATCGTAAGAAGAGTTAAAAAACAAATAAACAAAAAACTTGATGAACTTACGTAAACTTTTTTATGTGCAAGTGGCTACTGTGTCTAGAAATTAAGTTACCTGAAAACTGTGACACCCCGGATAACATGGACAGGCCGGAATGCCGGCTGTGGGAGGGATGGATCATTCCAATAGAGTAAATCTCAGAATCCTCGAACTGCCACATTTTGCCCGAATCTTATCAGTTTCTGAATTTAAAAAACGGGAAATCGGGTCGGTGACAAAGAATACGAATATGCCGATGAGTCGAACACTCGCGTTCAGTCAAGTCTTTCATTTATTAACGTCAATACATATAACCAATTGTTATCACATAATAATTTAAAGCGATCATATTTAGTGATGTGTGGAGATATGCGTAGTTTGGAGACGTGCGCGCGTCGCCGTAGCTGCGGCGCGACTGATCGCGGGGGCGCTCCTAGCGCACACCCCTGTTTCGCGAGGGGGTGGTGGGAGGAAAGTGACGTCATGGGGCACCCTGCGGCCCCGGAACATAGTCCTTTATCTATTGAGTATACGAAATACGAAGCGCTTCTCATCGCGAATTCATTAAAATGTTGAAGATAACAATATTTACGTAAAGAAAATTCTTTCGAACTTTTTCAAAGGTCCTTGTCATGACCGTAATACAATTTGATGATAACAATTCAGTAACCATTTTAAGATAATGGTGCGCTAATTTTAATATTATAGTTGAGCTAAAATAAGAGTAAGTTAACAGCTTACTGCTGCCCTCTCATTCCAGCCATAAAGCTTGATTTATACCAGGAGGAATTGGGGCATGAGTACCGAAAACTATTCCACCTCAATTTCTTTATGCAATCCTCTTCAATTTGCCCTACTGATGATATAAATGCATGTTGTCATGGGGCAACCCCATATTGTTTTAACCGAAATTTTTAAACAATTAAATCCTTTACTAAAATACGAATAAAAAAGGTCCTATTTTACGGAGGTCTTTAGGACTAAAGGACTTTTTACGATAATTTTAAGAGATATGAATATTTAAAGATTCGAAAAGTCTCAAATTTGGGTACTTTTGACCTATGAAAGACAAAGGATGATTTGTAACGTGACGCGCTCCCGCTGAGGGCGCGCAGGTGAGCTCAACAGCAATCATTTAAGCTATGTGAAGCTACGAGGGGCGGCTGATAAGTTCGCGACCTAAGGCTCTTAACGACGACTAATCAACTCGTTACCTATATCACTAATTGTGCCACTCATTGTGAGTATAAATAACACTCATTTTGTTTATTTAGTTCATTAACACTTAATCTCTGGAACAAGCAACATCACCATGTCAACGGAAACTAGCCATTCTCGCAATTTGGAGCACCGCGCCGTGATCAAATGCCTAGTTAAGAAAGGAAATACACCAAAAGACATTTTTGAAGAGATGTCATCGGTTCTTCAGGAATCTGCACCTTCGTATACGATGGTAAAAAAATGGGCTCGGCTGTTCCAACAAGGAAGGGAGACCTGTGAAGACGACCCCCGCCCGGGCCGCCCAGTGACGGTTGTGACGGAAGATAACGTCCAAAAAGTCGAGAAATTAGTACTAGCTGATCGACGAATTAAATTATGGCAGATAGCAGAAGAACTACAGATTAGCAAGGAACGAGTTGGAGAGATTTTACATGAACATTTGCACATGAAAAAAATTAGTGCGCATTGGGTACCGCGAATGCTCACACCACTCGACAAGCAGCGACGACTAGAGAGTTGTAAAGATTTTTTGGAGTTGTGTCAATCCGATTTGGACGAAATTTGTAACCGCATTGTGACCGTTGATTAAACCTGGATTCGTCAGTACGATTCTGAGTCCAAGCAAGAGTCGATGCAGTGGATAAAAAGGGAGAAAGGCCACCAAAGAAATTCAAAGTCGAAAAGTCGGCGTCGAAGATTATGGCTACCATTTTCTGGGATTGCGAGGGAATTTTATTAATTGATTACTTGCCTAAGGGAACTACAATGAATGGTCAATATTACGCTAATTTACTGAGTCAGGCACGTGAAGCAGTAGTACAGAAGAGACGTGGCAAGTTGGCGCGCGGAGTGCTGTTTCTGCAAGACAACGCGCCTGTTCACACCGCTCGGGTTGCGAGGGCTGCCTTAAAAGCTACGGGATTCTCAGAAATTGACCACCTAGCCTACAGTCCAGACCTAGACCCCAGCGACTTTTTCCTTTTTTCAAATTTAAAAAAAGAGTTACGGGGGCGAAGATTTTCGGACGACAATGAGATGAAGGCGGCCGTAGAAAACCATTTTGAAGAGAAATCTAAAGAATATTTTTTCGGTGGTTTAAAAGCATTATACTCAAGATGTGAAAAGTGTATTTCACTTGAGGGGGACTACATTGAAAAATAAAAAATATAAATGTTTACTTTTGTTTCAATAAGTACCTTAGGTCGCGAACTTATCAGCCGCCCCTCGTATATCCAAAATTCAACAGTTTTTGAGATATTTAAATTTGATTGAACTTGAAGAAAAGTCACTTTTAGGATAACTAAAGTGGAATAATAATAAAAATCACTTCATGAGATTGGGATTTTTTATTATTTTGGAGTACTTGACATTTGTAGCTTCAACAATAACTCAACTCGGCTGTTCAGCTGTCAGGAAACTAGAGAGAGACTTTGTTACCTCAGTGGCTGAAGATGAAAGTTAAAAATGTGTGTTATTGTGACCTAGGGACCTCGACTGACCATATTCAATGCTAAGAAGGAAACATTTAATTGAGGAACTACACAAATAGATGCCTTCATCTCCCTTCCACCACTATACCACCTGCTGAAGACTTGAATTCTATCCTCACCAGTCACCACCTCAATCTGTGGTGGTACCCCACTGTCTGTTTTTGTTCTGTCTGTGGCTGTTCAAAGCCACCAATGCTCCGGGTGCACCTTGTGTCAATAGATAACAAAAAAGGTAAAGGAAGTACCAGGATAAGAAAAGTAGTTCCTCCATTTTTTATTAGGTAAACAATTTTATTCAAATTCAAAAGCTTTTATTCATTATTGGGTACAATTTATGCACACTTAATGAACGTCATACATTTAACATTATAATTTACTCAAAGCGTATTTATAATTTCAGGTGATGCATATAATATTTGGAGGTCTTCATATTCACCAGGTTCACTACATTCATTTAATATATGATACAAAGCCCTATATAAGTTGTTCCGAATTTGTATACTCGGTTACTTTACGATACCAGCATTCCTGACACAATTTCATTCATTTCAGCTTACCGGAAGATAAAGAAATTAATATTCATTTAGTTTACAAAAACAAAACGAATTTATAAATTGATGCCTGCATTGCGATGAGCACCGGAACCAAAATAACTTTGGGACGCTAGATACTACAAATAATATTATTTCTTACCATATTCTTTAAACATTTTCTTATATTCGCCGAGCTCATTCTGATCCAGCCACTCGTCGACTTGCGAGGACTCATTTTCAAAAAATTCACTTAAACTATTACGCGCAACGTAAAGTAACGTAAAAAAAAACAACGAAGAGCCAAAATAAAGGGCTCGTGTAAACATAGTCTTTAATAATTTAAGGCTGTTTTTGTCATATCAATTACGAAAATTTGAAAATAAACACAAGAATACACCCACTCACGAACACACATATATGACAGATTGGCATTTGGTATCATTCATTGACGTCCAATGACAAGTAATGAATTACATTGCAAGTCACAAATAATCGTTCAAAGTTGCCAGAGATGAGAAATGTGTTTTTGTTTATTACCTACTTACTCACTGAAATAATAATAATTTAAGGCCATGGTGACCTTTGCCCTTGTTTTGCTTTTATAAATAATTCAAGATTAAAAACATGTTTACCAAGCTTTACTTTACTTGTCCCAATTTAGGTATCTTTTAAGGATTTTAGCTGAAAATCAATCACTATAAGTAATTTAAAAAAAATGAAATAGATTGTAAGGATAAAAACTAGTGTGTATTACCACAGGTATTACTGAGTACGTAGTTTAAACAAAATTAATTTGAGATGCTCACCGAGCCTTAGGATTTAAAATGTAAATGTAATATTTTCCGGTTGCTTGGGACTTCATCCACAAGTACAGTACATTGTTTGATTTAAACTTGTCCACAATTTTAGGCTATCATTACAAAAACAATTAAAACGAAAAATGAGATTTAGAAAATTATTTTTTATTCATTAGGAATATCACAAGGGTGCTCCACAGTCTAAGACTTGTGGAAAGCTAGGTGTGTGTGTGTCACATAATTTAATTGAATGGGAATCTTAAAGCTACTGAAGAAACTACTTCTTGATCTTAATCTTATCTGCCAGCGAGCAGGACAGCCCAGTGCCATCGGGCTCTACATTCAACTCCTCAATCTTGCTGTCGTTGATGACCATGGAGAACCTTTTGGAGCGGAATCCTCCCAAGGGTGGCAAGTTGGTGCCCAGGTCCAGGCCCTTGATGAAGTTTCCACTGGGGTCTGCCAGCATTCGGACCTAGAAATGAAATATTTACAAATTTACATTTACATTTTATTTGTTCAGTTTTATAAATCTGCAAATTTTCAAAAATGCAAATGTAATGTAATACCATCATAAAGCAATGATGTTTTGTTTTAATTTAAAAGTCATTGCTGTTCAATGTGTTGCCGATGTTGCATAGACCGTTTAGACCTGGGGGGTTACTACAAACTCCTAAAACCATCATAAAGGAATTTTGTTTTGTTTTAAATTAAAATAAAACATCATTGTTTTATGATGTTTTTAGATGTTTGTAGTAACCCCCGCCCCGAAGTTTGAAGTCCACCACCCTGCAGTAGGCCAGCGTGGTGGACTAAGGCCTACATCCTTCTCATTGTGAGAGGAGACCCAACTCTGTAGTGGGTCATTTATGGGTACTGACAGTAACCCCCAGGACTCTTATAGTTCTACTTTGCCTCAAAGTAATTGTACCTCCCCACTAACACACAAGACATGAAGAAGATACTGTTTAACAACCAGCTAAAAGGGTAAGCTGTAAGGAACCTCGCCGAGCCAGCACCTATTGCTCTACCTAAAAACTTTGTGTGTAATGAAATAGTGTGATTCAATAAATTGTGACTTACACATTTTATCTCTATCTACCTATATATTTAGCTATCTATATATCTATGTTAACTTGCAACACAAAATTTTATCACATTAAGATCAACAAGGACTTTAATTTTACTGGCTGATATGTATGACTTGCTAAATTTATTTCTTTATTCAGCTGATATTGATTTTTAAATTTGAGTATATTAATATAGATATTGATCTAGAATGTTTAGATAGAATAAATATTATGATTCTACAGAAATTAAGTATGAATGGAATTTAGAAAATTTTGATCAAAGAAAAATATTTTTTTTTTGTTTTCATCCAGGGTTTAAACTATGCTAAGTATATTTCAAGGAACAAATTCCAATATACTTGCGGAAAAAGTTGACAAATTTATATTTAAAGGCATAAAATTTGCAAAACTATAAGAAATATATTTTTACATTATAGCCAAATTCTATAAACATAAGGCAAGATAATGGGTAAGTAATAAAACAAAGTAATGAATATGTACAGTAAATCAAAATCAACTACATTTTATAATAAGTGACTGTGTGAGACTGAAGGTCAATCAATAAGTGCCTCTCTCTCGTTTATCTGTATACCTACAGTTGTGGTGCTAAGCAAAATGGTCTTGTTTTTGTATTTGCAAACAATGATCCAATCTCTTTAATTATTACAATTTGGTTAAGTTATGAAATATTTATGTGATGAATATATAGAATTTAGGCTACACAAGTATTTAATTAGATAGTAGTGATATAAGTTAGTGGTTAAACATATTTTATTTATCAATCAATCCACGCAGAAATAATACTAAACTCGTTTGTATAGTGATTATGGAGTGTTATTATTTTGGAAATACTCACTTTTCCCTTTGTGTTATGTTGGGCGCCCCAAGCCGCCATTACGTAGGGGTCGTTCACGGAGACGCATACGATCTCCGCGACGCCCTCGCTCTTCAGCTTGTCGGCATTCTGCACGTAGCCCGGCAGGTGGGTCTTGGAGCAACCCGGCGTGAACGCTCCGGGCACCGCAAACAGCACCACCTTCTTGCCAGCAGTCAACTCACAAATGTTCACCTTGTTTGCCGGCGAATCTTCGAATAGATCCGCAGACGGCAGTTTATCTCCAACCTAAAACATATAATGCGAATTAGCCGGTAGTTATGTAATATCAACTAAAAAAACATCAACGACTCCGATACCTGTACGGGCGCCATGGCTACTTTGGTCGTGTGCACCGCTCTCGCGTACGTCTGCTTTGGAAATGCAGAAACACCGCGAAGTAACGACGTAGTCGTGCGAAACATTTGTTATATCGACTGATTGATTAAATTATAAACTTTTTTATCTTTGGCAGCAACGTCGCTTGACCAGCTTGACCTTATCATTCATAGACAAATATGATAAGAAAAAGAACAGCTGCCAATTCGTTTAGAAATGGAAAAGTTACCAGCAGTCCTAAAAATCAATAAAACGAACACTAACTGCAAATTCTCGACTTCTTAATTTTCCATAATAAATAAAATGTCTTGGGTTTAGGTAAACTTAATATTATGAAGTGAGTGTTGTCTATGTATAGGTAGGTACTCTGTGATTGACTTGACTCTGTGGCGTTGAAGTTGAATGGAATGGATGGAATGACATGAATGAAATGAAACGAAACGTTTTGTTCGTTTGCTTGACGTATTGTGAAACTCGTATAATTTACTTAATTTTACTTGAAAATCTTAAAATTACTATTCCATACCTTTAGCATATTATTTTATGATTGTAAGTTTGAATATGTTAGTGAATGTTAACTGTATTATAAGTGTGACGCGTTAATACTGTGCCCCTTGCGATGGAGGCCCCGTCGATGGACACTGTGTATCAGGCCATCAGTGCCTTGTACAACAATCCCAACGCTACTGAAAAGGAGAAGGCATCTATTTGGTTAGGAGACGTGCAAAAATCGGTGAGTATTCTACCATGCCTCGTTTATTTTCATATAAAATGTTCGTTTCGTGATTAATTTGTTCAAAAATAGCGCTGACCCAAATGCCAAAGAAGTAAACATATGTGTTGTTTTTGCAGATCCACTCGTGGAAGATCGCAGATGAACTCTTGCAGCAAAAGAAGGATGTGACGTCGTGCTACTTCGCGGCGCAGACGATGCGCTCGAAGGTGCGGCATAACCTCGCCGAGCTGCCCCCGGAGGCGGTGGTTTCCCTTCGAGACTCGCTACTCGCGCATTTGGAAGTGAGCTCGCCCGCGACCAACGCCGCCATCCTCACCCAGCTGTGTCTAGCGCTAGCCGACTTAGCCCTTCAGACGCCTTCATGGCAGAACTGTGTCAGTGACCTTATTAAATTGTTTTCCAATAAAAATGACTTTGCATTGCTAGAGATATTAACGGTGCTACCCCAAGAGATCGACTCGTCACACTTGAAGCTAGGTGAGAACAGAAGAGAAGAAATAAAAGCGGAACTGAGGGCTAATTCCCACATAGTGAACCTGTTTCTGAAGGAGAGTCTCAACAGTTCACAGAACTCCGATGTGGCGTTGAAAATAGTCAAGTGTATGACTTCGTGGTTACAAGTCAAGGCGATCAACATTCAGGAGGTGCCACAGAACGCGATTATCGGTTTTTGTATACAAATTTTGAAGGATCACAATTCTATAAATATTATACACGATGCAGCGTCAGACTGCATATGTGCACTGTTGCATTGTTTGGAAGATAATAATAATAACGATGAGGTGGAGCGGCTACTATTTGACAGTATATCAGGGTTGGAAGAGAGTTACCACATGGCAGTGGCCCATGAGGAAGAAGAGAAGGCAGCCAACTATGCGAGGCTGTTCACTGAACTGGCCGAGACGTTCTTGGAGAAGATAATAGTGTGCACCGCCAACGGGAATGTGCACTTTGCCATGAGGTCCTTGGAACTGGCGCTGGTGTGTGTGGGGCATCACGATTATGATGTAAGTTATCTTTACGTTGTTCATAAAACACTTGTGTTTGATTGAGAACATGTTTCTAATATTTGAATTGAATTATGTTTAGTTCAGCCACTATTGATGTTGGTGTTTCCTTATTTAAAAAAATAATACAGAAATATTGAAATTTAAGATTTTTTAATCATTATAGTAATGATATAGTTAATATATACAAGTATGAATCTCCATGAATTCAGTTATGGTTTTCTTTCTCATGTAAAGTGTTGGAGTCTCCTTGAGTCATCTGTCAAGCAGCTGCTGTGTTCCGTTGCAATGCTTCACTTTATTCATCTCGGAGCTGTTTAGCCAGTGTTGCCACTTACAAAAATTCAGAATTACTTTTACATCTCACCCCCGGAATGTATGAACGTTTACGGTGCCTAATGCAGACTCCAACATGTGAGTTTAAATACCCTGTGTAATATTTTGAATTTGTGGAGAGTTACACCCGCAAATTGCTAATGTGCCTGGACCTTGCCGCATTGTCTCGAATAGGGCTTACAATAAAATATTTCGTATATCTGAAATATTTGAGTTAATTAATATTAGTGATAGGGCACCCAAAAGTTGGCAGTCCTGTTCAAGCACATAACCAATTTGCGGGAATTATATCTTTACTAACATTTATAGCATCTTCCGATATTTTAGGTGGCGGAGATCACATTTAATCTATGGTATCGGCTGTCAGAGGAGGTGTATCAGAGGGACTACCAGCCACTGACCGATGCGTTCAGACCTCACATTGAGAGACTCATTGAGGCGTTGGCGAGACATTGCCAGTGTGAGCCCGACCACACACAGCTGCCCGAGGAGGGTGATGAGTTCTATGTAAGTGTAGAGTATTTAATTTTGTTTTCAATTAGTAGTGTATTATATGAAGTGATAGCCTCGTGGCTAAGAATAAGAATTCAATATCTAACTTGAGGTTTACAGATTCGAGTCCCAGTGCACACATTAATGAGTTTCTATAAAGTTCCGTGCTTTATAAAATTAATCATCTGCTGTAATGGTGAAGGAAAACATTGAAGGGTATGTGAAGGCCACCAGCCTGAATTTGGTCAGTGTGCTTGACTAAAGCTTTGAAATTAAATTAAATAAAAAAAATCTATATTGTACAGAAAATGGCTTAATGTTAAAAAGCATTTTCTTACAGCCAACTTTTGGTGATCGTGTGATCAGCCGTCTCATCATCACAACTCTCATCCCATCTCATCTCGATCTCATCACAAACAGGCCCAGGATGGAGCAGAGTGGCGTGGATTAGGGCAGGCCCGTGTCTGGCAGTGAACTAATGATGAAATGATATGAAAGGAAGGCATAGACAATTTCCGTCACGTATGTTATCGCCCTTCGCCCAGGAGTTCCGCGCGAAGGTGACGGAGCTGATCAAGGACGTGGTGTTCATGGTGGGCTCGAGCGCGGTGTTCCGCCAGATGTGCGCCGCGCTGCAGGAGCACGCCGCGTGGGAGCGCACCGAGGCGGCGCTCTTCGTCATGCACGCCGTCGCCAAGAACATTGTGCCGTGAGTTTACCACTTTCAATTCAAATTGAAAAGCTTCTATTCATTATTAGGTACAATCGCACCATGCAAGGAAAAATCCAAAATTATGTAATATTGATAGATTTTGTTAAAAGCAAGTGAAAAATGGTGTTTTCTGTTCCAAAAAATGTAGTATACATTTATTATTTAAATTTTAAAATTCAGGTTTGTTAATCTGTTTTCAAATGTCAAAAACGCTATACGCCATGAAAGCTGTCGGCGTGACGTCATTAGCAGTGTAAATAAGCAATGGAGTATAACTTTCTTCCTTTACTGAGATGTATTGTTTACACTGCGAGTGACGTCACAAGCATGGCGGCAGCGCCGAGACGGCCGAGACCATGTATTCGCGGGGATTTTTGAAATTTAAATTGAAAAGTCTTTTTTTACATAATATTTGTTTGCAAAAATTTTTTTTAACAATTTTTTATGGGTTTTTATGACTTACGAATTCATATAAAAAGCTTTTTGACATATGCCGTAATACCCTATTTGTGCACACTTAATGTACGTCATACATTTAACATTATACAAACATCCATCAGTCTACCTGTTCCACCATGCTCTTAACAAGTTAGAGTAGTGATTGACCGGAGTTGTGTGTTCTTTTGATAAGATTTAACCACAGCTACTTATTTCTAGGCAAGGCTACATCTTATTGAGACTGTTCATTCAGAAGCTGTATCCTAAAAGTGTCAATGAGGTTTCATAAGAATTGAGCTCCCCGGGCAGTGATATTTTAATGTGCTGTCTGAAGCACGGAAGCCCGCTTTCAATTTTGCTACCGGCGGTCATAGCGGTTGGTTAAATTTTTCAATTACTTGCGATCTAGTCGAGCGGCGGGGTAGTGTGCGCGTCGTTCGTGTAGTCGTTTCGAACGAATGAGGTCAATCGGTGTGTCGATTGCAGCGACGAGTACGAGTACGTGCCGAAGGTGGTGGAGGCGATCCTGTCGATGCCGGAGAGCACGCACCTGGCGGTGCGCAAGACGTGCATCCTGGTGCTGGGCGAGCTGGGCGAGTGGGTGCAGCAGCACGCCGAGTGGCTGCCCCCCGCGCTGCAGGCGCTGCTCACCGCCCTGGCGCGCCCGCAGCTGGCGCCCGCCGCCGCCGCCGCGCTGCAGGTGACCTGCCCGTCTTCATGTCTTGCCTTGCCGACTGACAATATTTTTGTCATTTCACAAGTTCCCCAAGTTTGGCACTCAATTTTGCGCCCTAAGTGCCCTCTGTTCACTTTATTAATTCACGTCAACGATACTATTATGTTTACGTGTGCGACAGAACATCTGCGCGTCGTGCCGGTCGGCGGCGTCGGCGCACGCGGCGGCGCTGCTGCAGGCGGCGCGGCTGGCCGACGAGCTGCGCCTGCCGCCCGCCGCCGCCGCCACGCTGGTGCGCGCGCTCGCCGCCGCCGTGGGCCGCCTGCCCCACGACCAGGTACCCGCATAACACACGCTCCCGACACACACGACCCATTCGACACACTCCCACACCGCGCCGTGCCCTCGCCGCCGCCGTGCGACGCCTGCCCCGCGACCAGGTACCTGCAACCCCGTATCCCACACTGCGTCATGCCTTCGCCACCGCGGTGGGACGCCTGCCCCACGACCGGGTACCCACAACACCGTACCCCACACCCCCACACCGCGTCATGCCTTCGCCACGGCGGTGGGACGCCTGCCCCACGACTAGGGGTATGGGAACACACTACCCCATACCCCACAACCCCACACCTACCACGCCCTCCCCTCGCCGCCACCGTGGGACGCCTGCCCCACGACCCAGTACCTACAAGACCCCACCCCACACCTCCACACCTTTCATTTGCCGGAATACCCAAAATAATAGTCAGCACTGTTTTCTCGTTACAATTATTTTCCTCTTTCAAAGGTTTTCTCTTGCGAACCGACGGCATCTAAGCCAATAGTTCAGGTTGTAAGAACGCACCAACACTAACAACTGCTCTCCTCCGTCCACAGCTGGAGGTGGTGATGCGAGAAGCGGCGGCGATCCAACTGAACGGTCTGAATGACCTCCTTAAGAACGACCGCGAGCTGAAGAAGGGCACCCCCTCGGACCCCGGCGTGTGGCTGGACCGGCTGGCGGCGCTGTTCCGCGACGTGGACGTGCAGCAGGCGGAGCCCGACAAGCGCCACCCCTGCATGCCCGCCTTCAGGGACTCGTGGCCGGTCGTCAACGATATTATGAACAAGTGACTTGGCTTTTGTTATATTGTACTAGCTGACCCCGCAGACGTTGTTTTGCGATATAAGTTATCGAGCGTTAACAATCGACTATTCAAAAATAGGGGTTGTTGATAGAATGTGAAAATTTAGGGTTGTATGTGTTTCTCGATGCCACATTGTTGAAAAAAAAAAAAAATTGTCCAAAAAATAAAATAAAAATGTTAGGTGTGGACAACTTACGTAAAATACTGTTGCTACTCACGTAAAATACCAAATGACATGAAGCACTGAACGGATGTCGGATGAACGTACGTTCCGTATCCAGGTACGTGTCGGACGGGCGCGTGATGGAGCGCGCGTGCCGCTGCGTGCGCTTCGCGGTGCGCGCGACGGGCCGCGCCGCCGCCGCCCTGCTGCCCCAGTTCGTGCGCGCGCTGCCCGCCATCTACGCCGTCAAGCCGCACCCCTGCATCCTGTACCTCACCGCGGTGTTCGCCGACGCGCTCGTCGACCCCGCGGGTGAGCTCGACACGTCGATGGACCGCCTACCGCTACCGCCCACACACGTAAAGAGTTAAAAAACGATACGACAGTACGCCTCTCGACGTAAGAGTTTAGGTTGAGCCAAAGTCGGTCCGCCCCGAGACGATCGATTTTCCACACAAATATTAGGAACGGCACGCTGTAGTGTCACCGTAGACTTAGCGACACTCTTATACTGTCGCCGTGAAATGAATTATGAAAGTTCAAAACGACCACAGTCACGCACACGTCGACATTTATCCGCTCCCTTCCGCACGCACACTACGTCCGTGGACGTCGTGTTTTCATACAATCCGTCGAGTAGTGCGTTGCTTAATGCTTTCACGCCATTTTGCCGGGTAAATCGTATTGAAAGGTTAGTAAATATTTTTGTACGCTATTAAGTATCTTTTCCACGCTAGGAATCAATTTCATAGGGAAACTATCGAACAGATAATTTCATTAAACATCCGCGGAACTGCGGACGCTGCTCGCGTGGTCGCTGCCCACTGTCTACGTTATACTCGTATCTGACTGTAAAGTTCGCTGATGCACTAGTCGCTAGTGGATCTGGCAGGTACAAGCCAGAAATCTATTTGTCATCCTCGGTACCACGAAACTGTATTCTCTTGCCAAGCTGTGCCGCAGTTCGTGCGCGCTCTGCCCGCGTCACCGCTGTGTTCACTGGGGGACCCCCCAGATATACTAAACCGATGTTTTTCTTCCTCTTTTCATTTCTTTTGTAGTCCACTGCTGAACATCAGCCTTTAAAAATTACATTTATGGCACTAGTATAGTATTATTGTCGCACTTTGTGTCGCGCCATCAAGTCCCTGGATGCTCTGGCTTACCCACCGTATTCACTGATTACTGCAATTTTTGTATCAAAAGATACCTCTCCTACCATCTTTCTAAAATCCATATCTATAACTTGCGATTCAGTCACTTTGTGAGTATGGATTCATATGTCGTAGAGACATATCAGAAGCTATGGTTTTGTGGGGATGTATTCGACATAGTGGGTGACCCCAGGCAATACAGGAGGACATAATCAGGTGGATTGAAACTGCACTTATTATTGTAATCGAACAGACACGTCCGCTTCACGAGTTCTCTACCATTACCGCGAGATTCCCGCCCACCGGCCGTATCCAAGCATGAGCCATGACATTTACAAGTGACATTGACATCTGTCATCTATGTTCGGATAATAGTGCCGCGGCCATACTTGCGTTTGCATCATTACATCTGTGATTCTCCGACACATATATTTTACATAAAATTGTTTTTGTATTTCAGGGAATGCCACAACGGCAGAGGCGTTGACTCACCTCCTGCACGCGCTGCTGCCGCGGGCGCTGGCCCTGCTGAGCGAGGCGGACGGCCTGCGAGACAACCCCGACACGGTCGATGACTTGTTCAGGTTGTGTATCCGGTGAGTCTGTACAATATTTCTTTGTCATAGTTTGCCAAAAATTTTAATTGAATAAAGATGTAGAGCCGAGCGACAAATTTCGTTAATCATTTTCTCCCGGCTGTTAACTCGAACAGCGTCTATAAGAGAGTGTGACTGAGCCTGGTGATACAAAGTTAGGTTAACATGTTAGTTTTTGATAAAATGTGGAAGCAATCTTTGATTTCATGGGGTTCTCCAAGCCGCAAAGAGAGCTGGCTCCTGGTGTCGTCTGTATCCATAAGCAATACGTACGTACAGACAGTACATTCACACATATATACTTATTATCAAGTGGCCTGTTGAGTTTGTCTCTTTGTTCAACTGACTTGGTAGTGTTCGGTCAGTAAGGATGTGTGACGTGTGACGTGTTCTGACGCAGATACCTGCAGCGCATCCCGCTGGAGTTCCTGTCGTCGGGCGCGCTGGCCGCCCTGCTGCCGTGCGCCAGCGAGGCCGCCGCGCTCGACCACCGCGACGCCAGCTCCTCGCTCATGAAGTTCCTGCACGACCTGCTGCGCATCGCCAACTCCGCCGCCTCGCGCCCCGACAGGGACCAGATCGCAGGTACACTCCGACATTTACCACTCGACACTGGACACTGGACACTGGACACTGGATAGGTAATAAGTCGTTCGGGAACCTACGACCTACGACACGTCTTGACGTCCGATATACCTCAGTGCGTGAAGTCGAAAGTGTTCGAGCGATGTGTGTTGCCAGTGATGACCTACGGTGCCGAGACGTGGTCCTTTACTGTGAGTCTAATTCACAAGCTCAGAGTCGCCCGGAGGGCAATGGAGAGAGCTATCCTTGGTATTTCTCTACGAGACAATCCGATATGATGAAATTCGTAGAAGAACGAAGGTGACCGACGTAGTTCTCAAAGTTTGCAAATTAAAGTGGCAATGGGCTGGCCACATCGTTCGCAGGACTGACAACCGATGGGGAAAAATGGTCCTCGAATGGCGACCACGTCTAGGCAAAAGGAGCACAGGCTGCCCTCCGACCAGGTGGACTGATGACCTGAAGAAGACAGCGGGAAACCGTTGCATTCAGAGGGCCCAGGACCGGGCGGAGTGGCGTCGATTAGGGGAGGCCCATGTCCAGCAGTGGACTGCCAAGGGCTGAAAGGAAGGAAGGAAGGTAATAAGTATGCAGCAAACAGACAGGAAACAGGTCACAACTAGTATGGTTGAATCACAAAAATAAATCTTCAAAGGCTGAAAACCTTTTATGTCCCACTGTCGGGCACGGGTCTCTCCCGGTAAAACGGGTTACTGGCCTACCTGGTGGTGTCTGACGCTTTCAAACTGCCCATAGGACCTCCGACAGTGTTCAATAACTGCTATCTGTAGATAACAACCTGTTGCGACGATGTAAAGTGTCCTCCGGAGCAAGAAAGCGCGAATTTGATATGACATTTTTCGTTTTCTATAATGTTGTCAATATCAATATTTTCGCACACCCATTGTGTCAAACATGACATCACTGTTACTGACACTATTGCTAGTTAAATAAATTATTATTCACACAAAATCTGGAGCATGGCTGTGCACACGAGCTCCGATTGTAGTATAAAATCATTTTGTTGGTTGCCAGGACTAGTGAACTCCAGTTTGATGACGTACGGGGAGGAGCTCACCTACGCCTTGTTGGAGGCGTCCGTCATACATCTACACTCTCATATGCTTGCTGAGGTAAGTACAATGTTTGAAAATAATGTAGTAGGTGATTTAGTTTTGTTACTCGTTTATAACACATTTGTTATTTTATTTTCAAATTATATTGGAATGAGTTGTGATGGTATATACCTACCTTGAAGATAGGTGGATCCATGTTGTAATGAAGTCCATATGTGCGGATTGTTGCAAATAAATTCTATTACTGTTATAAATGCTAAAGTTTGTGAGGATGGATGGATGGATGGATGTTTGTTACTCTTTCACGCAAAAACAGTTGAACAGATTTGGATGAAATTTAGTACACAGATAGTTAATAAGCTTGGATTAACATAATGATACGTTATCTCTCCTTGGGTCCAATTTTTAGGTGAAGCGAATAAAGCCACTGTCAGTTTAAAGTAATTTTATATACACTCCATTGGTTTTGTGCATACATACCAGGCTCTATTATTGTGTCGATGTGCTGGTTTTATATATGAAACACACTGTCCACTGATTGTGTCCATACATATGTGTATGTATGTGCCTCTATGATAAGATCGGTGTCGTGGTGCAGGTGGCGGAGGTGATGGTGGAGCTGGTGGGGTGGCAGCGCGCGCGCGGCGTGGACTGGCTGCGGCCCGCGCTCGCCCGCCTGCCGCGCGCGCCTGCCGCCCGCGCCGCCGCCACCGACCACCAGTGCTGGCAGTTCCACCAGTACGCCGCCAGGTACGTGTCGCGTGTGCCGTGTGCCGTGTGCCACTGCTTAACTCAATAACTAAATAGCCCATCTTAACTCAGTCACTCAATAGCCCGTAACTTAACTCAGTAACTCAATAGCCCGTAACTTAACTCAGTAACTCAATAGCCCGTATCTTAATTCAGTAACTCAATAGCCTTATCTTAACTCAGTCACTCAATAACTCGTATCTTAACTCAGTAACTCAATAGCCCATATCTCAACTCAGTCACTCAATAGCCCGTAACTTAACTCAGTAACTCAATAGCCCGTAACTTAACTCAGTAACTCAATAGCCCGTAACTTAACTCAGTAACTCAATAGCCTTATCTTGTCTCAGTCACTCAATAACCCGTATCTTAACTCAGTAATTCAATAGCCCGTATCTCAACTCAGTCACTCAATAGCCCGTATCTCAACTCAGTCACTCAATAGCTCATATTAGGGAAGACTCCCATCTAAGTTCTCTACGCCCTGACAAGACTGAGACGTCAAACTCATACATATAAATAATAACAATAATTAATAAAACATCAAACAGTAGAGGTCCTTCGCCTCAATAGTTGCTCTGAGTACTTTAATAGAGCATCTGAATATTGCATCTGCATTCAATTGTATTGTATCCAAACATTCACATTACTCACATACACACACAAAAGAACACTTTTTGTTTTTTGGAGCCTTTTCTACATGAGCTAGTACATTATTTTATGTGAGCTCTGTGCAGCTGTACATAAACCATTATAATATAATCCCTTTATATGTTTCAGAACGGACAAATGCAAGGAAATGACAAGGTTGCTCCGCGACTTCGCCCGCCTGTACCGGTAATACAGCGTGGTAGCGTGGTAGCGTGGTAGCGTGGTAGCGTGCCGGTGGAGCGCCGCGGGACTAGACTGAGGCCGTGCTGTTACGACTGCGGCGGCAACGTTCACACCAACATGCAAATAGATACACTTGATGGTGGCACATCACTCGGCTTGTACTTGCGTATTCGGCACATTTGGTCGACACACACACGCCCCCATGCTTTGTTTGTATGACAATTTTGCTTTTTTGACACTTCATGGCACTTGTCAGTTTGATACAACTATGACATTGCCTTTCACTTTCACACGTTTGTGTATTTGTTATAAAATTTGTCTGCCATTTGTAGACAATCTATATGTCAATATTTGCATGATTGTGCATTCGTAAAATGTACAAATACGCAAAGACCACATAGCCAAGTGAATTGCCACCTTTACGAATGAACACAATGTTATCATGTTATTGCACACTTGACAAAGTAGAAATTTATGAATTGTGAAATAAAATTGATGCCAAATTTATAAAACACCTATGTAGAGTTTTATATTATATGACTTCATTACAATATAGCCAGATGTTGAACAATTTAAATTTTAATGAAAGCACGAAAAGTAGATTTTATAATAGAATTGCAAATCTGAGTAATGGGATTTCATACACTTTGGTAGTAGGAAGTATAAAAGTGATTAGATCTGATTGTTTTTCAAGAAAAGGTTGCCTTTTATCAAGTCAGGTGGCGCTTAAGCGACTGTTCTGTATTCGATTGGATGTTCTTTTTGTAAATTGTATTCAATTTTTGTTAAAGAACAATTTAAGAGGGGAAAATGAAAGTTACTTGAAGGAAAAAAGACAAGGTACTGTTGCTTGAAGCGCCGCCTGGTTCAAGTTTAGTCTTACTCATAGGTTGCAGTCTTTAATTTTACTATAGGTGCAGGTAGTAAACATGAAAGCTCAAAGTAGCGTGTATCTAGTTAGAACAATATTTGATCAATATTGATAATTTAGTAGAGCAATACAATTCCTTGCATTTGTTCAAAATGCGTACATCGTATGCAACACTCGTAATTGCTATAGATTCACTATCAGATAAAATTTCAGTTTTCACATTCAAACTGATTAACATTATTCGAATTGCCTCTGTTAGAGCAAAAATTAGGTTCACGAAAATATACAACGCAACTCAAGTAAAAAATACTTGAAACTTAATGTTTGTCCATGAGTGTCGTAGTTGGTTCTCCAATAGATATTCAATGTATGGAATCACGGCCGTATATTATCGTAACACTATTGATACTTGCCCGGCAGGAACTCGCTTCTTGTTCACCAGGCGATAGGTGGGTATCGACGATACTTTAAACGGAATATATTTTGTTAAAATATACTCACTTTATTTGTTAATGTGATAAAGTACGCATTCATTTGTAAATATTTATTAAAATGTTTACTTTTATAATGTGGTTTTTATTTAAAACGATTAAATACACTAATTAATATAATTATGAATCTTACACCTCCTTTGAATATAAATAAGGCTGCTACAGTATACAGACTGAGAAAGAAAAGATTTTTGTAAATAGTTGTAAAAAGTTTTATTTATTTCTAATATAACAATAGCATTTAAATTATAATACACATCTAATTAGATTCATCGTCACTACTCACTACCTTGAAACATTATTATCCCAATCCCAGACACAATTTTCAGTCTTGAGCTGAGAAATCAAATCTTTCAGCAACAAAACAATTACTTCTTATTTTTAGGGCTCGATAGTGTGATAAAGTTTACGCGTCTCGGAGCGCGCGGACTAGCGACCGCCCGCGGCGCTGCCTCGGGCACATCGATCACCTTCGCTTGCTTCAGGAAGTCACTCTCTTGCGGCTTGCTAGGAGCGACTCGTCCAGGCGATGCTTTGTGTGTGGTGTCTGTGCTAGCGGTCGCTGGTTTGTCTCTAGGAGATTTATTGTCTTGACTGACTTCTGTAGGCGATTGGCTTTTGTTTACCGTGTCCTCGTACACCAGTTTCATGTCCTCGCTGTCTTCTATCAAGACCACTTCTTCCTTTTTGCCCACCTCCATGGGTTCGCTCTCTGGAGGTTTGATCGTGTCGTTGCTAGAGTTGTCGGACCACGATGGCATGGCCGTTTCCATCAAAACATCTATTTTGACAGGGGTTTTCTGTTGAGCGGGTTCAGTCTTCCGTTTTTTGGGCGATTTCTCAGTTTTTTCCGAGGGTGCCTTGAATTTCATGAAGGAGTCTATTTTGGGCGTGGTGATTGTAACGGTCGGTGTCTTGGGCTCCTCTGGGGTCTCCTTGGCTACGGTTTGGGGTTCTTCTGTTTGCACTTCCATGGGCTCTGAAACAGAATTGAAAACTAAATGTAAACAATGTTAATTGCAAAGAGATCATGCCATGGTACATATCACAAGACAAATGATCTGTTACTTTAGCAGTATGTCATCTGTATATAGAACAGTATGTTTAATTACTTTGGTGGTTTTGCTAGATTCAGCCCTATAATGCAGTGTCGGCCTGCGACTTTTGCTTCAGTTGCTTTTATTTCAGTAGTTGTCAGTCCAGAGTGATTTTGCCTGTATTTTTCTTGCCGAAAGATATAATAGATTTAATAAAAGACCAAGTCATAAGTAGCATGTTATAGTTGCCGTCACGAGTGGTGAGCACAACTTTCATTGGTCGGTGGACATGGACATGGACTGCGCTGCGGTGCACACGATTGGTTCGACAAACGTCAGTTCGTCAGTGTGCGTCGTCTATTGGTCCAGCACGTTTTTACGGCTGCTGTACATTGGCCGAAAGTATACAATATCCCTACCACCGATAAATAATCTGTGCTCACGACTCATGGCGGTCACTATATGTTATACCTGTGGCACTGTCCTCTGCCTTGGCTTCCTCGGGCAGCACGTCTCCCAGCTCTCCGTCGCCGAATGTGATGACGGAGCAGAAGCCGTCGGTGCTGGATGCCACCAGCAGACGCCCGTCCGGTGACCAGCTCAGGTCTGTGAGCCTGTTCATTCAAACAAGGGTTGACCAATGACCGATAACTCATTTTTAACACTAGTTAAGAATTTCGTATTTGCCAATATTTTATATGTCAAGATAGAGTATCTGTAGAGGATACCAAAAATGGAACAACTAAAATTAGGGAACAGATCTGCTGTAAGATTACTTTTTAGATCCATAAACTACAAAGTTTTCTCAAAGTTGAAATAGTGGAGCCCACTATACTGTTTCTCTAATATAGGCTGGATATACCATCGTAGACTACTCTGCAGCAACTGAATAACTAGGGCCTGATCAACCCGTAGGCTAATTAGGCTACAGCCTCTGCCTAGGGCGCGAGGATCGGAGGGGCGCGTTGAAATCGGGTCTTCGCATGCACTATTAATCTACATACTAATGTATATAGATAAACAATATATAAATAAACAATTATAAACAGGAATGTAGTAACGCGCGTATAAATAACCAAATAAATTAAATAAAAACTGTGTCGAGAGTTTTTTCCTCCGGCTTTTTCTCTCTTTGCCCAGTAATGGGTGGCACATTGCATAGCCGATGAGTTCGAATAGGCAAAATATTAAAATAAACAAATAATTTGAACTGCTGAACAAAATAATAAATAAATAAATATAATTTAGCAATAATTGCCATGAAATATAAAATTAAGTTTTAGTTATATAAGACATAATTATTGTATGCCCGCATAGGGTAGACTGTTCTAAACTTATTATAAAATTTTGTAACATCTTTCTCATGTAACAGTCAACAATAAACGTATTCTTTTCTTTTCTTTTCTTTTCTTTTCTATGTATTAATTTTTAGGCCGACTGTAACACACCCGGCGGGGGCGCGTCCTCATAATTAGCCTAGGGCGCCGGGCGGTCAGAACTCTTGATCAGTCGCTGGGCGTAACATAGGACATTTCACCTTGTATAATGTATGTTGGAGATGAGGGCCAGCGGAGTCTTCTGCTGCGTGTCGTACAGGAGCACCGACCGCTTAGTGGCCACCGCCAGCACCATGCGGCGGGGCAGGGGGAAGGCGGCGGGGGGGCCGGAGCGCCGCGGGGCGAAGCGCCGGGGACACCAGCGCACCACCAGCGCGGGCTCGCCACACGGAAGCACGCACACTGGCCTGCAGATAGGATAAGTGGAAATATATGACTGAAGACAAAGCAACTATTGTTTTGTCAACATGAAAACAGCAATGTTGCCAACATTTTAACTTTAAAGAATATTCTGGCTTTATATTTCTGTACATCAAATTGACTGATACTTACACTTTGAGAGAATATCTTGTGTAAATGTAAATTGCATTCATGGGCTTCACGTCCAGTTTGCCCTGCTCCGGTTCTATTCTGCCAGCCGGCACTGAAAGTAATCATTCTAAATATATATTTTTTATAAAGTGAGTCTGTCATTACCAATCTAACATCAGGCCAGCTTAATATTTATAGACCCAAAGTCGGATTTTATACTGTACCATTCTCAAAGGCATTAGGCATGTGAAGTCTACCAACCCGCACTAGGCTACCATGGTAGACTAAGGTTGTCTCCCTGGAGCCCTGACATTGCAGTGGGTTAAACATATTTTTACAATAAAATTTACATCATACATTTTTTGTGATATGATGCATAAAATAAACCCCTTGATTTTGTTTACCTGCTATCAGCAGCCCATCAGGACTGAACTGCAGTCTTCTGTAGAATGTGTTGAGGGTGTCGTCGTGGTAGAGGCGGACCCTGACGTCGTGCAGCGGGTGGTCCTCGGGGACCGGCAGCACGGCCTTGCTGCTTCTGGACGTCACCTTCTTTGTTGCGACGTCAAATGTGCGGAAAACTCTGTAATAGGCGTGAAATAAAATTGTACACCTATTTATCTTATGTATTACCTTTACCTGGAAATAATTGGTAACTTTTGGAATTGGTAATTTTGCAATTGCTACAGCTACTGTTTCATCTGCATAAAATAAGATTAAGTAGTATTTTGAAGACACACCTGTTGTTTGCTTCAATTTCAATCAGCAACTAAGCATGAAAATGTAGCATAACTAGCAGCCAAAGACTATTGGCTGGATTGTAAGCCAGGTTTATGTAGACCATCACGGTCTAGATAAGTTTAAGGACACATCTCTCCATGTCAAAAGTAAAAACTGATGACAGCTGAAAAAGTATTTACATGTTACCTGTCAGAACTAGTGGTGGCGATGAGCTGTCCCTTGGGGTCCCAGGCCACCCCCTGCACGAAGGCCTTGTGGTCGGTGAGGATGCAGCTGTACCTGCCCCGCCCCACGTCCCACACCAGCAGCTTATTGTCCACCGAGCCCGACGCCAGCTGGCTGCAGTCCCGGCTCCAACAGAGGTCTAGCACATCCTCCATGTGGCCTCGCAATGTCTAGGAAGTTATTGAATGACCAAATTTGGTAATGCCAATTTAAATAAAGATAACCAGGTAACCAAGTTTAATAAAAATAAGAGACATGAGAGAAAAGCTTTAATTAATAGATCCATGAAATCACACTTTGAGATTATAATATCATGCCTTTAGAGATGCTTTATAACACTAAAAATGAATTCATTCAAATCTATCAAGCATGCTCCTCTCTACAAACTTAGCAATGACAATAAATCTAAAATACCTTGTGTATAACCCAAGATTCTTTGTACACCTCTTCTCCCAGCTCTGCTGTCGGGGCAGACTCCTCAGTCTTCTGTTTCCAGATGAAGATGGTAGACTCATCGTCACCTGACGCCAGGTACTGCCCACTGGGTGACCAACGCACTACATTCACTGCCTTCAAGTGTCTGTTAAGGTCTGCTGCGACTTCTAGGTTTACTGAACCAGTATTTGTTGTTGAGATGTGCCATATCTATAAAACAATTTAATTATGAAAGTAAACTAGGAAAAGTCACAGGAAATCAAACAAAGTTAGTTAGAATCCATTTTGTTTAGTAGTTAGATTGAATTAATATTAACTTACTAGGACGTGAGAATCAGTCCCTCCAGACGCAAGTCGTAAAGGTCCACTAGGATCTGCCTGTGGCTGGAAGTCTACGCTGAGCACTGGATCACGATTGTGCCACGATATTTCGGGAATCGCAAATTTCATTGTGGGTGTGGTTATGCTTTTAATTAAAATAATAATAATACAAGAAAAATAAACAAAATAAGTTTTTACCACTTGTTTGTTTGACACTTTGGTGTCAAGTCAACTTTGGTTTTGGCGCGAAATTTTAAGTTTTTAATTCGGGCGCACCCAGATTTCATAATTATACAGCCAATAGATTCTGGCAACACTGATCAAGCCATAGACAAATATTGTGACTGACAGCGAATAACTGGTGTTTTTGACACTGACGTCTTTCATTTCATTCATCTACTTGAATGAATTGTCTGTCTGTTGACTGTCTGTTCTTTCTTTTTGAGTGACGTTAGGCCGACATACAAGAACGGCAAAATGGTGTGTTATTTTAATTTATATCTATTAAAATCTTAGCAATAGCTTTTAGAAACTGCAGTATATTTTGGCAAAGCAGTGTTGAGTGTTACAACTAAGTAAATAGTGGCATTATTTTACCGCCGGTGGTTGTAAATTTCAGGTGAACGTACCAAAACAGCGCAGGACCTACTGCAAAAAATGCAAGTGCCACAAGGTCCACAAGGTGTCACAGTACAAGAAGTCCAAGGAAAGGCACGCCGCCCAGGGTAGGAGACGTTATGATCGCAAACAGCAAGGTTATGGTGGTCAGTCAAAACCCATCTTCAAGAAAAAGGTAAGCACAACATAACCTCTATCTGGTTATGTCAAGTTTACAATACATTATACTACTACAGAGTTTATTTTGCATCTGAAATATGTTCCAAATAAATTTAATAAGGTGTGTAATTAGTAATGTAGCATTCAGTATATACTGAAGTTTACCCAGTGAAACACTAATGGAAACTACATGTTCATAACAAAATATTGATTTAGTTGTCATAGCTAGCATTAGGCTAAGTAAAATTTTGAGGAAATCCCCCAAAATAGAAAAAGCAGTGATATTCTATGGCTAAGAATTCAGTTTTTTACTCGAGAGGTGTATTTGAATACCTGTGGTTGGTTGACTTGTTGGTCTTGAATGTTATGAAAAATCTCGAAAGGTGATTTTTGATGGATTTGATGAACTATTCCTCCTCTTCTGGTGCTTAATATTCCTGCTCTGTCTTCTTATAGGGTATAATTTGCAGAATAGAGATAGAAGTAGAAAGAGGGTTCTGGTATATTGAAATTTGTACTGTATTCTTCACATGCACCATAAAGTATGTTGTTTCCTCCCTGCTTCTTTCTCCTGGGCTACAGTAGCCTCAGGGGCACCCAAAGAAGTGTAACAACGACAACCTGAGTGGCGCAGTGGTCAAGACGCTGGTGCGCTGCACGGTGGGTCCTGGGTTCGATTCTCAGCGGTGCAGAGATTTGAATGATGAGTTTTAATTTCTGTTTCTGGTCTGGGTGTGTGTGTTGTCGTCTTGTGTGTGTCCATGGCACTCACAACACAGGCAATCCTAGTGTGGGGCTATGAGTGTGAAGTGTTATTGTAATTATTATTTTGTTTCATAGGCGAAAACCACAAAGAAAATTGTGCTCCGTCTCGAGTGTGCAGACTGCAAGGTGAGGTCACAGGTGGCTCTCAAGCGCTGCAAGCACTTCGAGCTGGGCGGAGACAAGAAGAGGAAGGGACAGATGATCCAGTTCTAAGCTGGCTAATAAATAAGATTTACATCTACTTTTGTCTTTCATTTATTACACTTTACAAATAGACTTTACAGATGATAACAGTTATATAACTTCGTCCACATATACTTACTTTGACCCAGAGATGAATAAAAAGTATTCTATATGTTAATCCGGGTTATGATCTACCTGTGTGCCAAATTTCATTCAAATCTGTTCAGCTGTTTTTGCATGGAAGAGACAAACATCCATCCAACAAACACATTTATAAGAGCAGAATTAAAGTTATTTCATTGAGATGTTAGGATTATAGATATTAACAGATTGACTCTCAAGCTTGCCATAGTTTTCTATTTAATGTTATACATAATAATTTACTTCAGATAAAGACAAAACTAGTCTTAAGCTGTTGCTGTTGGAAATCAATGTGTAACACAAATATCTATAGCTCATCCTTTCTCAAAGTTACTTCATCACAGAAAAGTATAAGTCACCTCATATGCTCTTACTCGTATCTCATCTTAATCTGAAGTGGTCCACTAATACAAATTCCATAGAATTTAGCTTGAGTGGAGAAAGCAGTGAGGCTGTCTTGTGGCTGCTTCAGCATTAATAAGCCACAAAAATTGCCCAAGCTCTGCCAAAGTAAGTGTATTTTTGTGTAGCAGCCCCATGATTCTATGCAAGACCTGCTATAACTGAAGCCTTAGGCTTTATAGCTAAATAAAAAATCTACTTTTAGATGCAGTCTAATACATTATAGTTCTCTTATCTCTGAACTGATCCTATTTCTTTAGTATCCTTTCAAACTCCTTAGGGTCCAGACCTTGTAAGGTTAACTTTAACTTGACAGCATCCAATGGTACCCCAACCTGCACCATTTTCACGAATTTCTCATATTCTGGATTGACTGCCTCTGCTTCGTGGGGCAGGGTCTCAGGCTCTTTAACAGGTTCAGCAGATTCTGGTGCAGGAGCTGGCTGCTCATGGGCCTCCGATTGTAGAGCTGGTTGTGTGTTCTCTTCCGTTTCTGGTGTTTGGGCGGTGTTGACTTCAGGTATTGAGGATAACTAGAATTAAAATATTAATATTAATTTTAATATATTATGTTACAATAAATTCTGGTGATACTAGATATGGCTATGCTAGAAAATGTTAACCCCTGAAGTAACAGATTTTCATTTTACTATACCTTAGCCTCCAATAACACCATAGTTGCATTGACTTTTTCTAATCTCCGTTCAAAATGCAATAACTTATGCTCGCATGATTTCAGAAAATTATTCAGAAACTGAACTGTAGTTATTACGAAATGATTCACAAAAGCTAATGTCCTCTTTTGCTGTAGAGCAGCTACCTGAAACAAAACTTAGTAAATTCTCCAATACATGTTAGATATTTGATACAAACAGATGAAAACTTGTAAAAAATTACATTTGAAAGGTCTAAGTTGGCGATATCCTGCTCCACTAATGTTTCTTGCATGGCTTCTATTGAGAATGTATTTCAATGTCGTTACTATTAGATTTACAAGAATAAATAGTTTAAGAATGAATTTTAAAAGAATATGAAAAAATAATAATTAAAAACAAATAAACAGAATCGTGTCTTCTTTAGATTTATTGACATTTGACAATTAAAATTTGAATTTTTGATTGATGTCATGATAGAGATAGACTGGTTAGTGCTCCATGTAATCACAGATCGCTATATTTTTTGCTATTTATTAATTTAATATAATTAGAAAAATGCAAATTACTAGTAAAAGTAAAAGGAACACAATTGAAGTAAGAAAAACGAACAATTACAATGTAATAATAATGAAAGAAGAAATGAACAAAAAACGAAAAAGACATCATTCAATGAATTATAGTCTCTGTGATCAAGATTTAAGATGACAGCAAACTCACGTCAAACTGTCCGTCAATCAATTTCATCAATCAATCAATGAAGTAAATAAAATAAATTATTTTTGGTGTTTCTGACTGAATTGCTTCAATTAGTTACTATAATATTGTATTGTTGGTTTCTTCAATAAAAGACTATGTTGAGGTCTTCGGCTGTTTATTTTAATATATATTATAGTATATTTGTTAATATTAATATTAATATTAATTATTTAATAATACGTGTAGCTTGCTTCCTGTTAGAATCAAGAGAGAGAAAGGGCTGTCACTTTCGTTTGACATTTGTCAATGACAAAGAGTAACGTTCCGTTACTACATCATCCCCTTTTACAAATAAAAAAATATATTTTTAACATTCAACCCCTTTAACAAATTATTACTAAGATTAAACCCCTTTTAGAAATTATTATTAACATTAAACCCCTTTAACAAAATATATATTCTTTATTTTATTTTTTATTACTACATCATCCCCTTTTACAAATAAAAAAAATAATTCACAATTATTAACATTTTACCCCTTTTAGAAAAATTACAATTTTATCCTTACTCTTAATTACTACTTTTAAGTTATTACATCAGTCTTAATATTTATAATATTAGGTTAAACTACAGTTAAACATTAAACAAATTGCAAGTCTTAAATATTACAATCTTAATTTACACTGCAATTACACATTCAACCAGCAAGCACCTCCTCTGTTGAACCACAAAGTCTATGCTGGTCGAATAAAGAAAGAGGTTCTGGTATAATTTACATTATTAGTGTCTCTTATATTATATGATCTATTACCATTACAAGCAACTATTCTACCTTGTAACCATACATTTTTTTTGTGGCTCTTTTTTAAACCATACTTTTTGACCAACTTCAAAGTCTTTTTTCATTCTGCTTGTCTTATTATAATTCTTTATGTTTCTATCTATTTGTTTACTAAATTGCAGTTTTATATTACTATTTAATTTTGGTTCCAGATATTTATGTGAGGTTATTAATTTTGTTCTTAAATTTCTATTCATTAACAATTCACAAGGAGAAAAATTTGTTCCAGTAACTGGTGATATTCTGTATTTTAATAAAGCTACTCTAAAATCTGTGTTATCTTCATTACACTTATACATTATCTTTTTAGCTATCTGAACTCCTCTTTCAGCCATTCCATTAGACTGGGGGTATCTAGGACTAGTGTAAGTATATTTAAAACCCCATTCTTGAGCAAAATTTTTACATTCACGAGAATCAAATGGTACATGATCTGATACAATCTCACTAGGAACACCAAAGTTACAAAATAAATCTAATAAACTATTATTAATTGCACTTGCAGTTTTGCTACTCAGATACTTAATATCTAACCACTTGGAGTAGTAATCATATATTATTAAATAACTTTTTCTCTTAAAATCCATGATATCAATACCTAACTTTAAAAATGGTAAACTAGGAACTGTGTGTGAGATCAATGGTTCTTTTACATTATTATTTTGATAAGTCTGACAGGGGAAACATTTTTTTACAAATTCTTCAATATGACTATCTATATGAGGCCAATAATATAATTTACGAGCTAACTGTTTCATTTTAGACATACCTATATGTCCTTCGTGTAATATTTTTAATGTAGACATTCTTAGACTTTTGGGTACAATCAATCGCTCTTTATAGAATACTAATTTGTCATCAAATGACAAATCATCCTTCAACTTGTGATAACTATGTAAATAATCTGGAATGTTATTAGTATTCGGCCAACCGTTCTTAATATATTCTATTATTTCAGTTAATTCACTATCATTTGAACTTTCATTCATTAGTTTAAGTTTTTGTTCTTCTGTACATTCTAAATTCTGACTTAAGCCAACACAATGTATAACTTCATACATGTAAGATTCATCAACATCATCAAATTCCTGGTATGAACGAGATAGAAGATCTGCTATGTACATAAATTTTCCTTGTAAGTATTTGAACTCTATATTATATTTTAATAATTTAAGTTTTAATCTTTGCAATCGAGGGGAAGGTATATCATGCAAATGCTTTTTTAACAAAGATTCTAATGGTTTATGATCATTAATGATAGTAATGTTTTGACCATAAATATAATAATGAAATTTTTTAGTGGCCCACACCACACTTAACAATTCCTTTTCTATCTGTGAGAAATTTTTCTCTGACTGAGTTAAACTACGAGATGCAAAACAAACTGGTTTATTATTTTGTAGTAAACAACAACCAATGCCATCCTTGGATGCATCACATTGTACTACAATAGGTAACTTACTATTAAAATTCTGTAAGATTGGAGCTTCAGTAATTTTTTTCTTAAGATTATTATAAACATTTTCATGAACTTGTGTCCACATCCACTCCACATCCTTTTTTAACAGCAAATGTAACGGTGAGGCGATATTAGCCATATTAGGAATAAACTTTCTTAAATAACTGACCATTCCGAGAAAAATTTGTAACTGTTTTTTATTAGTTGGACTTTTCATATTTAGTATAGCATTTACCCTATCTGGATCTATTTTCATGCCTTTTTCAGAAAACAGATGACCAAAGTATTTTACTTCCTTCAATTTATATTGAAATTTTTTCTCATTAAATCTAACATTATGTTCTAATGCTCTTTCAAAAACTTTTCTTAATATTGCATCATGTTCTTGCTCTGAGTCACTACTTATTAACAAATCATCACAATAGACAATTACACCTGGTATATCTCCAAAAGCCATTTCACTATACCTCTGAAATATTTCAGGCGCTACTGACAAACCAAACGGCATTCTTAAAAATTTAAAACAGCCATAAGGGCTATTGAAAGTACACAGATCATTTGAATCCTCACTGAGCTTAATATTATAAAATCCATCAGATAAATCTAATACTGAAAAACATTTCTTATTACTCAACTTAGACACAATTTCATCTATAGTTGGTATCAAATGATGTTCTCTTATTAATACCTTATTAAGATCTTTAGGATCTAAACAAATTCTTAGTGAACCATCTTTCTTTTCAATAATAACCAAGTTACTCACAAAACTCTTAGGGTGCTCAACTCTCGCAATGACTTTGTGCTTCACCAGAGCTTCCAACTTGTCCGCGAGGCGCTTCATAAGTGCATTGGGCACTCTCCGTGGTGGTCTCACTACCGGTTGCACACCAGGTTGAATGCGCAACTGCAGGGGACTCTTAAATTCACCCACACCCTGAAAAAGTTTTTTATTCATATTAATAATGTTTTCTTTTGTATTATTACAGTCATTCTTCGTTTTAATCATATTAATATTATTATTATTTAACAACTTCAGCTCTATTAGTGATTTTAAACCTAAAATAGGTCTCACTTGTTCTTTTATTATTAAAAATTCCAATTTTACAAACTCACAATCATTAATATTATAAACTTTTAAGGTTATTTTCCCTAAAGGAAATAACTTGCCACCACCAAAGACCTCTATTATAGTTCTAGTCTCAGACAAACTGATATTTTTATCATCATCGACTATTTGTTTCAAATCCTGTATACTCATTACACTTATCTGTGCACCTGTGTCACATTTGAAGGTCACTCTTTTATTTTCAACTCTTAGTTTTTCTATCCACTCATTATTCTTAATATCTATGGTGCAAACTAGTCATAAGTCATGCACATTATTCTGACCAGATTCATTGACACTGTGAATTTTCCTATTTTCCTTCTCAAAATAACAACCTACACTGAAATGATTCATTTTATTACATTTAGTACACTTTTTCCCATAAGCAGGGCATTGCCTCTGACCATGTTCAGTATTACATTTTTTACACTTATAGAAATATTTATTGAAACCAACTTTACTGTTATTATTTTTAAAATTACTAATAAATGGCCTAGTTTTCATATTATTAACATTGTTCTTATCTTTAAAATTATTATTTGAATACTTAGCTTTATTTTCAGATGAGATGTGTTGCCGGGATGACTTTGTTTCCTGCACCACATGAACCTCCGGGTTAGCCAGTGTCTTCATATGTTCCCTGGACAACTCCGTAGATCTGCATATGTCTACTGCCTTGCTCATTGTCAAGTCCTTTACTTCGAGAAGTTTTTGCTGGATCCGTTGCCCATTGACACCTATGACTATCCTGTCCCTTATCATGCGTTCTTTCTGGTCTCCAAAATTGCAGTTTTCCGCCATCTTCCTGATTGCTGTATAGAATGCATCAAAGGATTCACCCTCTTCTTGTATTCTCTTGTTGAAATTGTATGTGTTAATAACTTCGTTTTGCTTCGGCTTGAAATAATTTTCGAAGACATCCAGTACTTCTTCTAACTTTGCTTTTTCGTCGATTTTTAACACATTGTAATAAAGCTCCTGTGCCTGTTGCCCGATGCAATTTAGCAATATTGCCGCTTTCCGAGTTTCTGATAATTTTTCAAAGCCGGCAGCCATGATGAATGTCTTAAAACTCTGCTTAAATCTCTGCCATTGTGGATAGCAGTTGTCCACGTTGTCCAGATTTAGGCCTTTCGGCATTTTATATTCTACTGCACACGTCATGACTGCTTTTTCGTCCTCAGACATTTTTCTGTTAATAATGTAGTTATTGCAGGCACGTGTTTTTCTTACCAATGTCCGGCCCGTTCGAGGAAGAAAATTTTTATCGTACCGAATCCTACCGACTGCGCCATGTATTGTTGGTTTCTTCAATAAAAGACTATGTTGAGGTCTTCGGCTGTTTATTTTAATATATATTATAGTATATTTGTTAATATTAATATTAATATTAATTATTTAATAATACGTGTAGCTTGCTTCCTGTTAGAATCAAGAGAGAGAAAGGGCTGTCACTTTCGTTTGACATTTGTCAATGACAAAGAGTAACGTTCCGTTACTACAAATATAGGGTCGACTTAAAGAAAATTGTACTGCCACCAAATTATGAATGCAACATGCCACCAAAATCTGCAAAAAAGACCCTCTGGGTAGAGTGCGACAAGTGCCATTGTAACATAACCTCAAACGACAAGAATATCCATGCAGAGTTGAACTGTGAGAAGAATCAGGTGAAATGCCCGTATGTGGAGGATGGGACGCTGTACACGTGGCTGGAGCGAGCGATCGCCCCGCCGGAGAACGCGGCGAGAGACTCGGTGCTGCTGCATCCGTCGGCGGCGGCGCTGATCGGCGCAGTCATCGGCGGCCCCATAGAGCTGCGCCGGGAGGGCGCCCAGACGATGGTGAAGCGAATGTGGCCCTCTAAGAGCTCAGCGCCGCCCGCCGTTATCATTTCTTGTGCTGGTAAGTTTTTGGTATTTCTTGTGCTTGTAGTTTTTTGATCCTAATTAATAGTTTCGAAACCTACTACTATTATAATGCGAAGGTTTGTGAGGATGGATAGATGTTATTCTTTCACGTTAAATGGCTGAACAGATTTGGAAGAAATCTGGTATACGTTTATAACTTGAATTAAAGTACTTTTTATTCCCCTCTCTGAACCAAGTTCTAAAACCTTTTGTATTGAACTGAGTATAGTGTAAAACTGCATATGTGGCTGGCTCTATCAATGCACAGCAAACCCCTCAAACACTGGCATGCTTGAAAGTGTCACTGGGTGATCCAATTGGTCTTTGAGGTTGAACTAAATTTATGCTTTCCAGACATTTGGTGCAAATTACTGGCAACACTGCCAAAGTATTAACTATTGAGACATTATTTTCTTCTAAATCTACATAAATGGTTCAACAGTGTTAAAGAAAGATATTGTTTCAGATCTCTCTGGAGAATGGCGTAGTGATGACAAGAAAGTTACCATTAAAGTTTTACATGAAGACATATCAGATGCAACCCATGTGACTATCAAAATCAACAACCACAAATTAGATGCAGACATCAGAGATATATTAAAATACCACTATGAAAATAAAATTGTGTGTGTGGGTACAGTTCTTGTATACTACTACTTTGGTAAGAAACTAATCATAGAAATCACAGATGTTAAGAACCAACAAAGTGACGATACTAAGAGCAAAACGTGGTTCGTTTTGACCGAAGACACCGAGTGGAATCAGGAAAGAGAACCTGTTAAGATAGTTAAAAAGAAATTGCCGTGCCCGGGAGGTTATAGTGATATTTTGGAAGAAATCCAGACATTTATAAGCATATCGTTCAATACATGCGGCTTCGCAGCTAACTTTCAGCCTACTCGTGGCCTTTTACTGTACGGAAATTCTGGTATCGGAAAAACAGCATTATGCAAGTACTTGATTGACAATCTCAATTGTTATCATGTTGAAATTAATGGCCCTGCGATTTTCAGCAAATACTTGGGAGAAACTGAGGCTACCATAGCCCATCTATTTTCGAAGGCTGTTCAGAATGAGCCGAGCATAATTTTGGTTGATGAAATTGAAACTATATGCCCTAGACGCTCATCCTACAGCACGGAACACGAGCGCCGCGTGACGTCAGCATTTGTATCACTTTTGGATAACTTGCATGAAGAAGGCAACAGGGTTTTTATATTAGCGACAACAAGGAAACCTGAATCTATAGATCCGATGCTTCGACGGTTTGGCAGGCTGGACAAGGAAATACAGGTCCCGGTTCCCGATCGGGTCAGGAGGAAAGAAATCTTATATGCTCTGCTGAAGAATCTTCCTAACGATATCTCTTCTGAAGATATAGATTCCATCACAGACTTGGCGCATGGATATGTGGCAGCAGATCTAGTCAATCTTTGTACTCAAGCATCAATGAAATGCATTAAACGAAGCAGTACTCTCATTCAAAGGGAAGATTTAATGGCAGCATTGACAGTCGTCAGGCCGAGTGCTATGCGAGAGCTACTAATAGAAATACCTAACGTCCGATGGGCAGATATTGGTGGACAGGATAATCTCAAACTGAAGTTGCGACAGGCAGTCGAATGGCCTTTAAAGCATCCAGAAAGTTTTCGCCGGCTGGGGATACGGCCCCCCGCCGGTGTTTTATTATACGGGCCACCTGGTTGCTCCAAAACTATGATAGCGAAGGCGCTGGCGACGGAGAGCGGCTTAAATTTCTTGTCGATAAAAGGGCCGGAGCTGTTCTCTATGTGGGTGGGCGAGTCTGAACGCGCGGTGCGAGATCTGTTCACGAAGGCGCGGCAAGTGGCGCCGTCAATTATTTTCTTCGATGAAATGGATGCAATCGGCAGCGAGAGAGGCACGGGCGAGGGCCGAGCGCACGAGATGGTGCTAGCGCAGCTTCTAACGGAGCTGGACGGTGTGGTGCCATTGAACTCTGTGACAATCTTAGCTGCTACCAACCGCCCAGACAAGATGGATAGAGCTTTACTCCGACCGGGGCGTTTGGATAGGCTGATATACGTGCCATTGCCAGATTTCGAATCCAGACTGCAGATATTGGAAATTAAACTATCCAAAATGAGCGTCAGTGACGATATCAACTCACATAGCTTAGCGGTGAGGACTGATGGCTTCTCTGGTGCCGAGTTACAGGCGCTCTGTCATGAAGCAGCCTTGAAAGCTTTGGAAAAGGACCTCGACTGTCAAGCAGTCACTATGGAGCACTTTGAAGATGTTTTAAAAGAATTTAAACCGAGAACACCACAGTCGTTGCTGAGGATATACGAAGAATTTGCTCTTGGACAAAGATCTAGTTGAATGTTCTTAACCACAGCAAATTATAATGTATACAACCCAAGTATACAGAAACATAATCATTAAATAAAATGTTGGTTAACAAGCTTAGCTCAAAGATTTTGTAATACCAGTTCTAATCCTCATTAGTCAATTTAGATCGATCACACCTATAGACGTTAACATTACCTTCTAAACGCAACACTGCCAAGTAGCCTATTATAATTTAGATGAATTTATCTTCATAGTGATAAGTATTTCGATGAAATATTTTGAAAAGCAAATATACAACAGACTTAATCTTACTACACTTCTCTCTTATGAATTTCTCTTTGGTCTGTACGAGGCCTACTTTCTATACATTATTTTATTATAGATGTGATAGTAGCTTTACAACTTTGTGCACGAATACGCTGAGTGTCAATTTTTTATGCGACCGTGTCGCCTTTGTCGCCATGATTTAGATTTGGTAGGCATTAATGAGTAAATGGACGATAATTTAATATTCTTTAGGAATATATCAATTAGATGAGAACTCTGAATTTATAGTAGTCGGCATGAGTCGTGAGCACAATTTTTATTGGTCGGTTTGACATTTACAGCGTTGTTGGTTAACGCGATTGGTTCGTCAGACGTCAGTTCGTCAGTGCACGTCGCTTATAACTAGCGCATTTTTTCAGTTGCTGCACATTGGCCGACATCGCAAGATATTCCTACCACTAATTCTCTGTGCTCACGACTCATGGCGGTTTCTATACATTGATACTACATAGTTGAAAATGTCGAAAAGTGAAATGTAGTTCTCGAGGGTAGTGAGCAAATATACAAGACTTTCTTGGTGGACTTTATAAGTGTTAGAAATAGTGGGTAGATGTTATTTTTGTTGCAAATATTTACGATGATTTTTGGCCTGTGTACAAGTTTTAATAATGTATGTTGGTATTTATATTAATTTATAAGTTATCATTATATTATTATAATGAATTGGTGATTTTCATTCAAAGAGAGGGTAGAAATAAAACTGCGAGTTTGATACCTTTCACATTATTTTACTATTTATGCAAGGTCCAGTATTTCTACGTGTTGATTTAAATAGGTAAGTCAAACTATTCTAATCAAAGGTACTTCACAACAGATATAAATAAACTTGTGTTATTGCAAGTGTCATATTATGACTATTGTACTGATTAAAAATTAAGAACAAACTATATACGATATAATAAAAAATGCTATCAAAGAAGGTAGGTATTAAAGATTCCCTCATTTCCATTTTAATTCATTGAGGGGGGGGGGGTTTATATTACAATGCTGTTACAATGCGGGTCGGTGGATCGATAAAGTCATGGGAGATGAATTTTGTCACGAATGAACATTCATAATTGCACACACAATTTTTCCTATTTTTGCAAACATACCAAAAATGTTGGGTACTCACAGTGCCATAACTAATCTAGGCCTAGATCGCAGACGTAGGAAATGTGCAAAATTAGCAAAAGTGAAGTATTTTTTGTTAATAGAATGAGATTTAAGCAACAAGACTAGTAACAGCACTGGGTACACACGCAAAATCACATACCTTATCTAACACTTAACTTACAATATAAAGCTTATAAAATACTATTTATAAATATAAATTATTATAACTATATTTTATATTCATATTAATAACAATCCTAAAAAACTGGGGAGTTTTTAGTATTGGGATCACTAAATAAATGCTATTGTGCCATAATGATTGTGTTTACTTTATCGTAATTATTCGTAATAAAAAAAGCAGATCAGTTATATTGTCAAATATTCTGTCATTCAATGTCAGGTTCCATTTTAAACTGGTCAGATCCAGTTGGAGTCAGTTATTTTCAGTTTTTACCGAATCTGGCACACAGTTGAGTTGGGATCAACAGATTACTGGATAATCCACAGTTTTTTTGAAGAAAATAACTTAATGTGTTGTTTTCCTTTTCGGGCCTGAAATTCAACAAGCCACATACAAATCTTTTGAATTTTTGAGATCACAAACACCATAAACGCGATGTTTTCAACCCAAATGTCAGTCAATAATCAATAGGTATATATTCCCGTCTTCCCTTATAAAAGAACAGTACAGTACACACCGAACTTTAACTATTGTTAATAGACTACCACCATTTATAAGATATTGTAGATAATTGATTTCGGGCAAAAGGTTTCCGGTCATTATTAGAGAAAAACTGCTAATAATTTAATTGTGAATGCGCACAAAGAGGATTTGGTCGCAGAGGTCAATCGGAACAAGTGTACTATTCGCGCGACTGAGTCGACGTACAGAATGGCTCGTGCGTGAACGTACGCATACGCACGAGTTGAATTACATCCAATACGTGCAGGCTCGAGTTCTTGTCAGTAACCCATTAATGACCCACTACAGGGTCGGGTCTCCTCTCACAATGAGAGGAATGTAGGCCGCCGTCCACCACGCTGGCCTACTGCGAGTTGGTGGACTTCGCATGCCTTTGAGAACATTTTTTTTTGAACTCTCAGGCATGCAGGTTTCCTCACGATGTTTTCCTTCACCGTAACAGCGGGTGATATTTAATTTTATAAATCGCACATAACTTTTTTACAAAGTCATTGGTGCGTGCCACTGGGATTCGAACCCGGACCCCTCGATGCGAGGTCGAATTCTAAGCCACTGGGCTATCACCGCTTAGGGCTCGAGTTCTATGTACCTTAAAAATGAATGTACGTTTAAACGCGCAGTATTTCTGAAGTTCGGTCGTTAATTTCGTGCGCGAACGTACGTATACGCACGAGTTGAATCCGTACGAGTGCGGGCAGAGCTCCGGGCGCCTCGAATCCGTACGAAGTCGCGCCAAGAGATCCAACGAGTGCGGGCAGAGCTCCGGGCGCCTCGAAGGTGGTATGTGGTCTAGACGCGCAGGATCTCGGTGTGGCGGTTGTAGCAGATGGCGATCCAGTCGGGCTGCGTGGCGCCCCACTGGATCTGGTTGACCTCGCCCTCGGCCGCCGTGTACGCCAGGATGGGGTCCTCGATGGCGCGCGGCATCTGCTGGATGTCCCAGATGAGCGCCTGGTGGTCGTCGCCCGCCGTGCAGATGTGGCACGAGCTGGGGTGGATTTGAAATCGATACGGTATTTAGCACCGCGCAAGGAAAAATACAAAATTATGTAATACTAGCTGACCCAGCTGACCCGGCTTCGCTTTGCCAATGAATATGTAATACTAGCTGACCCAGCAGGCTTCGCTCTGCCAATGAATTTTTTTTAATTTTTTTATTTTTATTTAATAGCCTATGTTACTCAGGCTGAATGTCGCTTTCCAATGGTGAAAGAATTTTTGAAATCTGCCCAGTAGTTTTTGAGTTTATTCGTTACAAACATACAAAAATACAAATGTTTCCTCTTTATAATATTAGTATAGAGTATAGATTGATAGGTTTTGTTGAAAGCAAGTGAAAAATGGTGATTTCTGTTCTGAAGAATGCAGTATACATTTATTATTTCAATTTTGTAATTCAGGTTTGTTAATCTGTTTGTCAAATGTCAAAAACGCTATACGCCATGCAAGCTATCGGCGTGACGTCATTAGCAGTGTAGATAAACAATGGAGTCTTTGTTGACCTGTATTTTTTATTGATAATAATTTGCGATTTCTCGGTTTCCTTGAACACCGCCACGAGACACCAACGATAAGGACTGTAAGGGCTATATTTCACCGAGACAACATGGCGGGCGGCGCCACCAGTCGCCGCTACCAATAAAATGTATACAGCTCTATAGAGAGTTACTCACCTGGTGTCCGTTTGGTTGCGCAACCAATTTGGCGGCGCGACCAACTCGGACACGTGCACAGAATGTTACTGGTTGCGCCGCCACGCTGGTCGCGCCGCCACTAATTACTATAGCGCTACATGGTGTCTCACTCACTCGGCCGCCAGTCCAGTCCGGCCGCCAGTGACGTCCCCACCTCATTGCATGCAGCACGTGTCGCACTGTTATGTTTTATTTTTTAAGTGCTTATTTTAATATTTTAGTTATTTGTTAATTGCATACGATGGATAATTTCGATACAGAAAGGTTTATTATCGAAATTCAAAGTAGACCATCAATTTGGGATAATTCCTCATCAGATTATTCCGATAGAGATTTGAACCCACCACTGTTTCTTTTTTCTCTTGAATTCTCTTTTCCTACGTACATACAGCAGTAGTGCTGTCTCTTCAAGGTCCATTTTGATACTGTATCTGTGTGGTGTGGCAACTCTGGTGTCTGTATGGTGTCTAGTTTGGTAGCTTACGGACACCACGGTGGCGCAACTGATCGCGCCGCCATGGCGTTCCGGTGAAATATAGCCCTAACTCATTTTGTTTTTACAAAAATAACTTTCTTCCTGTACTGAGATGTCATATAAATGTATAAAAATTAAATATCACCCGCTGTCACGGTGAAGGAAAACATCGCGAGGAAACCTGCATGCCTGAGAGCTCACAAAAAAAATGTTCTCACGCGGCATGTTCCCCCACCAACGGACAGTAGCGGTGCGTGGTGCGTGGTGCGTGGTGGCCATACCTGTGCGGCGCCCAGGCGATGCCGTTGACGCAGGCGCGGTGGTTGTTGAGGCGCGCGACGGGCGTGCAGGGCACGCGCACGTCCAGTATGATGACCTCGCACGCGTCCATGGCCACCGTGGCCAGGTAGTTGGGGTCCTGCTTGTTCCACGCGAGCCGCAGCAGCGGCGTGTGGGTGGGGTCCTAAGGGATACATTGATTGTCAAAGAAAAAATAACATTTGCAGTTAGCCTCACATTGAAAAGAAAAAAGAAAAGAATGCGTTTATTGTTGACTGTTACACGAGAAAGATGTTACAAAAATTATTATAAGTTAATAACAGTCTACCCTATGCGGGCATACAATAATTATATCATAAATAACTAAAACTTAATTTTATATTATAATTATGTTAAAATAAGTTGTGATCGATTAGCAGGCCAATTATTTATTTATTTTAATATTTTTCCTAATCGAACTCATCGGCTATGCAATGTGCCACCCATTTCTGGGTAAAGAGAGAAAAAGCCGGAGGAAAAAACTCTCGACACAGTTTTAATTTATCAATTAATTTATTTTTGCGCGCGTTACTATATTTCTTTTTAAAGCTGTTTATAAACATGATATTATTATATATTGCGAACTTTCTATTTCGTCGTCATTGTTACCTCTTTTTATTGAAACAGTATTAAAAATAATAATATGATAAACCAGTGATAGGGTGAAACTTGGGAATGAAATTAATTATTTGAATTTTCTAGTTGTAGGTACAAACCTTGAAATTTTAGGAAACTTTAGATCAACTCAGGGACACACAGGTGGAGTTTTAAATCCTATTCCTAGGTCGTATACTTGTTTTAAATACGAAAATAAAGCAGTTTAAACTTCAAAAGCGTTACGAGCAAGACGGTCACCTCATAGATGATGGTGGAATGTTCGAGATGGCGCAGGTCGAACATGCGCACGGAGCCGTCGGCGCCCACCGATGCGAACATGTCGCGCCCGCCGCCCGCGCGGCTGAACGCGATGTCGTACACCTCCTGTGCGACACGACACACGACACACGACACGATATAACAACATACATTGACAGCGATGATAGCTCAGTGGAACAGCGGTGATAGCTCAGTGTAACAGCAGTGATAGCTCAGTGGAACAGTGGTGATAGCCCAGTGGCTTGGAATTCGGCCTCGAATCGAGGGGTCCGGGTTCGGATACCAGTGGCCAATGACTTTGTAAAAAAGTTATGTGCGCTTTATAAAATTAAATATCACCTGCTGTTACGGTGAAGGGAAACATCGTGAGGAAACCTGCATGCCTGAGAGTTCACAAAAAAAATGTTCTCAAAGGTATGTTCGTCCGCCAACGGGCAGTAGTGGTGCGTGGTGGACGGCGGCCTACATCCCTCTCATTGTGAGAGGAGACCCGACCCTGTAGTGGGTGTAGTAGTCATTACCTTATCATGAGCAATGAGTTGCGTCTTGACGTGTCCGGAGACCTCGTTGACCCTGCCCAGCACCTGGCCGGTCTCCAGCCCCCAGATGGTGCAGGTGGTGTCGATGCTGCTGGTGCCGATCAGGTTGGGGTCCACCTCGTTCCAGTCGAAGGACGTGAGCGGCGCACAGAAGTCCGAGTTCTTGTTGTTGTTCAGGACGCACTCGAACAGGGTGTAGGGCTCCCCGGCGCGCCAGATGCGCAGGTAGTCGCCTAACACAGGTCAGGACGGATCACTCACTTGTAAAGTAACACACTCTTGAGATTATGCACAAAATATTTGGTGGAATTTATTTTATTAGCTTATAATTATTTTTTAACAATTCTAAACAACGTATATTTGTGCAAATAAATGTCTTGCATTTGTCATTGACTTGCTTTATAATTTTCATTGTCAGTAACCCATTAATGACCCTTTACAGGGTCGGGTCTCCTCTCTCCATGAGAAGGATGTAGGCATTAGTCCACCACGCTGGCCTAGTGCGGGTTGGTAGACTTCACATGCCTTTGAGAACCTTTTTTTTTCTGAACTCTCAGGCATGCAGGTTTCCTCACGATGTTTTCCTTCACCGTAACAGCGGGTGATTTTTTTTTTTTATAAAGCGCACATAACTTGTTTTACAAAGTCATTGGTGCGTGCCACTGGGATTCGAACCCGGACCCCTCGATTCGAGGTCGAATTCTAAGCCACTGGGCTGTCACCGCTAGTGTTTTTTTTTCCTTATGTATTAACAAATGAAGAAACATAACACCACATTACAGAAATAAGTTGTTATTAGTGATGCTATCACACAGAAAAAAATTGTGTGATTTTTAAAATTAATTGTTGTCTGGTCGACATTGTCGACATTGTCATAGTCCCATCAAAAATGTTACAGAAGGCAGATCCTAGTGTAGATACAACAAAGATGATCATGGCACCGGTTTGAAGGTTTCTTCTTAGCCAGCGAAGCAACAAGGAGGGTTTTTATTGTACAGTCATAAGTGTTACCACTTGTGGCGAGCAGGTCCGGATACACCCCCTTGCTGTCGGGTATCCACATGATCTTGGTGGTGGGGTACGGGTGGTCGAAAGTGCTCTTGGCACTGAACTCGCTCGTCTCCTCATCTAACGATATGATTTGCACCTGAAAATGAACAATTATTCTGATAGCAACCAATGTTTATGTATAGATCCTCCTGTTGAATTGGAAGAAATAGCTAGTGCACAATTTTATATGTATCTTTTTTTCATCTTTTATTTACACCAGCAACAAGAGTTTAGCTAGTGCATTTTTATAGAATTGATGTGTGTTGTGGTGTTGTGGTTAAGATGCAGGTGTGCACAGGGGGTTCTGGGTTCAACTCCCAGTAGAGCAGATTTAATGATGATTTTAAATCTCTCATTCTGGTTTGGATGTGTGTGTTCTTGTCTTGTGTGTGTCCATTGCACCTACAATACCTAGTGTGGGGCTGAGTGTAAAGCGTTTACAATACTTACTTATAATATTGTTTTTAGTGGTACAGACTTGATCAGACCAACATATCACGCTGCCTAACCTAACCTCCTGATACCTAGTTATTATGTAAGCTTGGTGTCACCAATAAAATAGATGAACTAATTGCCACTTGCATATCATACCTTGTTGTTATATTCCTCCACAAAGCTCCCAAGAGCCAGCCGGAACCTCTTGTCTGGTCTCACTGACCAGTTCATTGAGTAAAGAGGCCATGGTGCCTGATACCTATGGAATAAGATGCAATGCTATAAAACAACATGATGACTAATAATAGCTCAATTAAAAATTCATTATTTAGCCTATATTCAAACAATGGTTTTGATGTTAATTAATCTATATAATAAAAATGAATCACTGTTCGATCATCTCGCTAAGTGTACTGGTTAATTTTGGTTTTGAAATGTTTATGTGATTTTAAGGAAGGTGGAAATGGTGAGACGAAATCTGAAAGAAATGTAAGGAACATGGAAAACAACAATTTCATTTTCCAATATTTAGCACTAGGGCTGTTAGGGAGCTCCGTAACCATAACCGAAACTATCGGATATCCGATATAAAAAAATATCTGTAATCGTAACCGAAATAAAAGTTTCGGATAATATTGGATAATTGGAAAATCAGCAATAAGTATGAAGAACTTAGTATCCGTAACCGAAATTATCCAAAGCTAACAGATAATCCGAAATAATTTTGTATCCTTATCCAGTATAAAATCATTCCTATATCCGAAACCTATCTGTGTCTGAAATTTCATATCTATAACATCCCTATTTAGCACACTGAAGAACGACAGGATAGCTACTTTAATATAGAAATAGCCCACCACATGGAGGTGTTTTGTTGCTTCTTAGAAGCACCAACATAGATAAGTTGACATTTATTCATGATTAATTAATGTTGCAGCTGCCATACAATCAGAAGTCTACTGCAAATAGAACTCAAATGCAAATGAACACACAGTTTTACTTCAATCATACAGCACTTTCTTAAATGTCAATGATAACAATATGCCAGGCAGTAACTTTGGGCATGAAATTTATTTATAGATGTTGTCGCAGTTACAATTCCCGCCACCAATGGTGCGAACCGTTATTGTGTCCGGCATTATTGAATATTGAGAGGGTGCGTCCACATTAACATGTTATCGCGTTAAACTACACGTTCAACACTACTTGCTAAAATCCTTTAGCTGTTTTGAAAGTTAACCGAATGTAGACATTAGTTTATAACTTGTAGCTTAAAGCTTTAGGTAGTTAATGTGGTCGAAGCAATAGAGGATCAAATATGTTCTTACTTGTATATTTCCTTGCGTTTTGTACTCGAACTGGTGGTACTTGAACTGCTATGTGGCATCGACATTTTTTATCGATGTTATTAATACCTACACAAAAACAAAACTCTATAGTACCATAAAATGTATTCGAACAAAGAATTAAACGCTACAATTACCGATAAATATTATTTATAATCAAATACAAGCGAAGACAAAACGAAAACAATGTTGTAATGGTTGTAAATATACATTTTAAGATCCCTTGTAAGCAGTACAATAAGTATTACAATAAGTACGTACCTGATGTTTTGAATAAACCTTTAAGTAATTTGATACCCTAAATGAAATATCTTTTGCCTAATATTTAAGTTATAAATCCTTTTTAAAACGAAATTAGGACATTATTTATAACGCTACACATGTAAGCGAGCGTCACTTTATTTTCTACTGACATTAATGACATTACTTATCATATCAAGATGACAGTCATGGCACGAAAGTGACTTTTATACTCAATAAGTGCTGCCAGTATTAATTTTACACAAATTCAAAGTCAATCCATTTTTCTACTTATTTTATTTTTTTATTCGATAGTTTTATTTTATTACTATTTGAATTCGGTGTTATTTTCATTTTTCAGGAGGAGAGATGATTCATTATTTTTCCTATTTCCCAGGAACTTATGCCAGCTTGACATAACCCAAGAAATGTATGCTATTATGTAATTTTTGGATTTTGAATAGCATATCAGTAGTCTGACCCAAAACCATAATTACGTCCGGTCGAAAATATACCTCAGCCCTCTGCGGCTCGATTGCTTGCTATTAATTATAAGTTAACAAAAATGGCCGATACGGTCCGAACGACTAAAAACACAATTTTGTTACCTACACTTAAAATTTATTTTTCCTTGAACAACTTTGACCATAGAGAACTTTAAAAAAAAATCTATACTTTGCAACCATTTTGCAACTCTTGATGACTGATGAGTGTAGTAGTGTACTTATGGTTAAATGTGAAGTCATACTGTCATTCAATCATTCATACAGTGAGTGACTAATACAGATACAGTGTCCTGAAGGAAGACCTGAACTGTCCTGTGTCAGTGAAAGCGTCGTAAGAAAAAACTTAATTTATCAAGGTAAGTACAGTGTTTTTTGCAATAAATAGGTGTATTGTGTGTTTTACTATTTGTATTTCTGAATTTCGTTATATTTTTATCGCTATGAGACTAAGAACCGGCGAGATAATTTTAGCCATTTTCAATGTGATTTCCGTAAAAATACGCTCAATACGATTGAAACGGGCGGCAAGAACCCATTTAGAATAGTTATTTACGCACATAATTGTATAATTCTGTAAATTAAACTAAAATACTTAAGGTTTGAAAATATGCAAATACGTTATAACAGTTACGGAAAACGTTGGCTTTCGGAATTCAAATTACAATGAAGCGAATCTAAGCTTTATCGGTAGCGCGTTAGGGTTCACAATAGTATAACACTTGTGTCATTTTGCCGTGAACGCTTTGTAGGGGTACACACCTATAGAGCGGGTATCGGACATTGTCTGGTCGACATTTTGCATCATCGTATCGACATTTTGTATTAACAATTCAGTATTATTTTCATTTATTGTACCATACAATAGGTCTAACGAATCTTTATCGGGGGCCACACTTGACGACCATAAATTCAAATTCAAATTCAAAAGCTTTTATTCATTATTAGGTACAATTTATGCACACTTAACGTCATACATTTAACATTATACAAACATCCGCTTTGATCGCTCCTCAGGCAAAACGTAAACTAGGAGAAAAAAGCGGGCGGAAAAAAACTCCCAGCACCCTTTTAAAAATAAGTATGAATTATTCTATGGTGCAGTATGACTAGGCCCAATAAAGGAACACACGTGACAGCTATCGTGTGTGTCAATATCGCCCCATTACCATCTGCTCACAAATGAATATTGATACATGGTGTATAGAATAATAATATAGGTATATATATAAATATTTCCCTAAATGTTTTTTCTAAGTCCGTGTGTATGTTACTGTGCGTCAAACGGCTGAACCGACCGATTGTGATGAATTTTTTGTACGTGTTTGCTTACAATTTCTTGGATTGCTTAGATTAACAATTGGACCCGGTAGGTGGCGCTGCAATTAGGACAAACGTCCGTTGGGGCCGTTAGTAGCATAATAATACTAGCTGAAAGAAACAATGACCTTCGTGGTGCATTGGGTAAATAGCTGGCTAAGTCAATATGGTAGTGGGTTGGATTTATGTCTAATCTGGGTCTTTTCTGTATATGTTATTTTCGTCTTTATATTATAGAACGGTGCTTTCCTTAGTTTGATTTTTATAATTATGATTTTAGATGTCAATGTGCCCAGGAAGAGGCGACGCTCCGCCAGATTTTATGGCGGAGCTTTACGGGGAGGATGAGGGCCAGGGGGAGGATGTCTATGATATTGTAGAGGACGTGGACGAGGACGTATACGAAGACGTGGACGAGGACCCGGAATATGCTTTTTTGGATGAAGGAGAGGTACAAATTTATTTTTTTATTGATTGATTCCATTTTTTTTCTATTTTTACAGAAATTAAAATTTATTGACTTTTTTGTAGATTGAGCCGGTTGATTGCTCGTCTACGCCCGCCCCACCATTTTCGCCTATAACACGAACCCCGTCACCGGAGCTGTAAGTTTCCATTTTTTGCTCAAACACTTGAATGCAGAAAGTGCTTTTGCGTGCAGAAAGTAAATCTTTTCCGTACTGCTTTTATTTGTGCATTACTTTTATTTTTTCTCCCACACTAAACAATAATAAAAAGGAATGTAGTAACGCACGTATAAATAACTAAATAAATTAATTAAAACTGTGTCGAAAGTTTTTAGCCGATGAGTTCGAATATTTAAAATATTAAAATAAACAAATAATTTGGACTGCTGAACAAAATAATAAATAAATAATTTAGCAATATTTGCCATGAAATATAAAATTAAGTTTTAGTTATATAAGACATAATTATCGTATGCCCGCATAGGGTAGACTGTTCTAAACTTATTTTAAATTTTTGTAACATTCTCATGTAACAGTCAACAATAAACGTATTCTTTTCTTTTCTTTTCTTTTCCTGCAATAATATTCAAATGCATGAAAGGGGTTTTTGGTACATTGACGACCGTCATGGCGCAGTAGTGCACTTAGATTCGTGCACATGCGGAATTGTCATTTTCCTCATCCTCTTTCTTCGCACTATATCGAAAATGTTCTTCGGTCAAAAAGTGAAAAATATACATATACTAACAATAGTGAATTTATCTTTATACAGATCGAGTGTGCGAGAACGCAGCCGGTCGCGCTCACCGCTCCTTCGATCGGAAACGTACGTCGTACTTTTATAAACTAGTCAAGAAGTGAAAAATATAATATACAAACACTAATAACATTGTGTATTTGTTTCAGACGAATCGTTATTTTTATCGAGGCCGCTAATCAGCTCGCGCCAGAGGAGGAGTTTGCTTCGGACCCACTCGCCCTATATGAGAGTGCTGAGCGTTTGGGTGTTGAAAGGGGTAACGGTCGTGGACGAAGTTTGAGAGGTAGAGAGCGAGGTCAACGAGGAGGGCGTGTGGGAAGCCGTGGACAGGGTCGAGGTCGCGGGGGGCATCGTCGTCGTCACGGTTGGCAGCCGGGCCATCCTTTAGAAGAAATTTGGATGACAGACGACGATGTCCCTCTCGAGCTGCGTGAAATGGCGAGGGATGTAGTAAGGAGGCGGCAGACGAGAGTGGAGGCAATGGAAGCAAGAAGAAGAGCGAGAGCCAGTGAAAATGCCAGCGAACTGAACGAAGAGCTTGATAGCGAGAGGGAAGATGACGTATTTTATGACGCCATTGATGGAAGGGATTCGCTTTTGGAAGGTGTGGATCTCCACTTCGAATGGTCACCGATGGGTACTTTTCGAGGTGTCGAAGAAACTTTTGTTCCTGAGCGTACCGGCTCTGTTTCGTCATACACAAATCCGTATGATGCGTTTCGTTCCTTCTGGGACGATGGCATATTACAGGTTATTGTGGATGAAACGAATCGGCATGCTAGCCGAATTCAATCGGCCAGCTTCCAAGCGGGCTGGCATCCATTAAATGTACACGAGTTGTTGTGCCTCTTTGCGTTTTGGATGATGACCGGTATCATCCGTATGCCAACAATTTGTAGTTATTTTTCAAGTAACTCGTTGTTGAAAACGGAGGTCTTTTCCAGAATCACAACGTTAAAGAGGTACGTCTATCTCAACAGGGCTCTGCATTTTGTCGATACCAGCTTTGATCCTACCGCTGACCCAACCAACAATGACGCTGCAAGCTCCGATCCAATGCACTGTTTGAGGCCAATTATTGATCACTTAAATACCAAATTTCAAGCGAATTATGTCTTGTCGAAAGACATTTGCATTGATGAAAGTTCAACTCTCTGGAAAGGTAGGCTAAAGCTCAAACGGTATATTCGGTCGAAGGCTGCCAGGCTCGGGATAAAAACTTTCGAACTCTGCGAGAGCGCGACGGGATATCTCTGGTCTTTCCTGGTTTACACTGGGAAACAGAATACCCCTGATCTCGGAATCGCGAAAAGTACCGCACTAGTTCTAAAGTTGATTCGGCCCTTACTCAATAAAGGATATCGATTATTTATGGACAACTGTTTCAACTGTCCCTTGCTAGCTCGCATCCTCAAACGTAACGGTACTGACTGTGTCGGTACCCTACGTGCGTCTCGCGCAGACGTTCCCACATTGGTAGCGCGCGCTCCGCTTAGGCAGGGCCAGCTGGTCGCGAGGCACTCGGGGGACGTCTGTGTCTTGTCTTGGATGGACAAGAAGCGGATCGACATGATATCGACTTGTCACGGGTCAGCCACCGGGCTGGCTCACGTCACGTCCCGTCCATCCGCTCGTCCGGACCGATTCAAGCCACAGTCGGTCCTTGATTACACTCGCGGCATGGGCGGTGTTGATCTCAAGGATCAAACGCTCGAGCCGTACTTGCTCGAGCGGAAGCGGTGTGGCAAGTGGTATCTGAAGCTTTTTAAACGCCTGCTTAATTGTTCCATTCACAATGCACGTGTTCTGTTGGAGTCGTCCCTGCGGGCCCGACAGGACGACCTTAAATTCCGCCTCGAGTTAGTGCATGCCATTCTTTCACATCACCATTCACTCATCCCATTAGGCCGAAGAGCGGAATCACGTAGAAGCACAGCACCACCTACTCATCACACAGTCCACCACACACATTGGCCCGTTCGACTTCCTCAGAGTGAAACGGACCGTGCTACAAACCGGCAAAGCCGGCAAAAGTGCGTCGTTTGCCTCCGAGAAGGTCGAAAATTGCAAAGGTCGTACTTTAAGTGCGACGAGTGCAATGTGCCGTTGTGTGTGGAAGGCTGCTTCAAAAAATATCATACTACATCAGCTTAGGCAATGCTTTTTGCTTCCTTGCTTTTCCTTCGGGCTAGTTTTCCATTTGTAATCGTTGGATTAGAAGGATTTGTTGGAAGGATTTTCGAAAGGTGTATGATTTTGTTATATTTCGAGTGAGTGAGAGCGTGTGTACTTGTGCTATTTTTTTCCGAATTAAGAATTTATATTTTTTTTACATTATAGACAGATTTGATTAAATATTGTTTAAATTTCCAAAAAAATGTTATTTTTTTATTGTAAGTCATGTTATCTCGTATATGCAGGAAAAAGAAATATAAAAGCATCTCTGCTATATTTTTTATTGCTATCTGTCACACTTTGTCAAATTTCTATGTTTTTATTTTTTAGGCTATTATGTTTTTGAAATAAAAGTACCTATTAGGCTACTTTTGCTCTGAAAAGTCCTGGCTGCAAAGATTTCGTAAAAATCGGTTCAGCCGCTGTGAAAATTAGTCTGGGGGTAATAATAATAGTTGGGTTCGTAAATAACAATAAGTGGTCATATATTTAGTGTGGTGATTTTTTAAGCCACCAATGGCTTAGAAAAGATCGCGATATGGCCGCCAAATTTGTATTACTATATTTTAGTCTTAATATTTTTTATTTTTTCACTTTTGTTATGTGGTGTAAATAAACAAACTAAAGCATGAAATAAATGATCATTATTTATTCTACAAAATTGCCTGCATGCAATTTTGATGGTGAAACCTTATCCTAAGATCGACAGAAACCGATACTTTTTAGTCTGTCCTGATATTACCTTACTTAATATTTTAAACGCGAAAGTTGGTATGTATGGATGTTACTCTTTCACGCAAAAAATACTGAAACGATTTGGCTGAAATTTGGAACAGAGATGGATTAACATATAGGCCACTTTTTACTCCGAAAAAATCCATGGTTCCCGCGGGACTGAATAACTGAATTTCACGCGGGCGAACCTGCGGGCAACAACTAGTTTGTATGTATGTATATATGTATATAGCAAATAAAAGAATGCTGCATAAAAGTGTTTTTCATTTATTTCTAAGCATTCAATAAAATCTTGGGCAAACTAGGTATCGACACTTTTCGACGTCTATTTCGGTACGTAGCACATCACTAAAACATAACCCTACTTTTTATACGGAAACCATACATTTTCGTTATCAATACTTTGCTTATTTTTGTATAGAATTAGACCAGATCTTTACTGAAATGTGATAAATAATCTTTCCTTATGCCTTCTTATTCAATTCCAATAAAAATAAGACAAGTTTTATCGTAGAAATATGCTTATAAAGAAATGGCTACTTTTGTCGCTTTCTTTCCGTTTTTATATCGGTGATTGTACACATCATGGACCTACAATGTCCATGGTACACATTAGCTTCTTTATTTCATACTTTCATGAAGATAAATTAGGTATTTAGAAAGCTAATGCCGTTTACAGATCCATGATAGGTGGTCTAGATCTTTTTTATAGGCATTTCTCTGAAAAGTGGTGCAAATATACTATACTAAGGCGCGGGTTGCGAAATGAGCACAGCGCAAAAAGTGACCACTGAAATTAGGGCAGTTGAAAGCTTGAGTATATCCACCTATTCGCATGATGACAAACTGACCCGCGTGTTTCGCTTATCAATGCGCGTCACGCCGCGCGCCGCTAGCTCTGGTTAAGGACAACGCTTTCTTTCTTACTGCAATCCCCTCGTAGGGAGTCTGATGTAATTCGTGAAATACCACGCAATAGGTTAATGAAATGACGATTTAAAATAAATTAAATACACTGTTCCAGTTGTTATCGATACGATAACAGTCGTTTCACGTTGTCGGAGGCTCTATGGGCGGTTCCACAAATTCCCCCCTTCTCCACCACTCCGCATTGGAGCAGCTTGGTTGAGTATGCTCCAGGGAGAGACCCGTACACAACAGTGGCCATGAAAGGGTTGCAACCAAGTGCAAGCTCTAAGGTTTCTCATAACAATGTTGTACCTAACTAAGCGACTTATTAGTCGTTTTGCGCACGTCTATTATATTACCTATAGATACTCTATTTATTTGAATTATAATATCAGGTTCGAAGCGTAACCTTTAAGAACAAAGCGGTCAGCCATGCAGCCGCGGTTGTCAAAACAAGACGAATGTTAGGCTAGACAAAGCTCAATAATAATCAGTAGGTATTGCAGGCCGCCTTGACCTAACGCTAGTACCATATAGTACGATAGGATAGTACCAACGCATACTCGTAGTAGGATTTGGCTAGCCACGGAATTGTTTTTCTCCCGTGGATCCACTGACGTTTGTGATCATTATAATAACTTCATGATTATAACCCATTCGGTTTGGCGCAGTCATAATTTTTTCTATACTTTGACAGGACCGATGAATGTGTGCAGCTGCAGGACTCATGCAACCAATTTAAGGCCAAAAAGTCAGGTTTTAAACTTTGCAAGTAAATTGTCGTTTAAAGGTTGATCACATTATGGAAAATGGTCAATTTCAACCAACTTAAAGCAGGGTCAAATGTTGCCTTTTGGACACGTGCCAAATGGAACATGACTCTTGCGGTCTAAAGTATACAGAAATCTGTCTCTTTAGTCTCAATATCTCTCTGTGTAACAAGAACAAATTCTTGATTCATTTTACGTTATCTTTTCACAATGACCACCTTTTCACCATCTGAGATTTAGCAATTTTACTAAATCACATGTTCATAATTATTAATTTCGATTCAATATGAGGACTCTTTTACTCATAATTAGAACTGATCAGTCAATAAGATAAGTCTGAGCGATGACATTTTAAGTAAATAATTCGAACAGTGAAAATCGGACAGTACCCGATCCAAATTCTTAAGTTTGCCTAAAAAAAATATATTGAGAAAAGTGTGGTTCTAACTTAATTAGTGAGTAATAGGTAATACAGGAACGCCCCCTTAATGCTCTGTGCCGAAATAACACCGATAGCCAATATTAGTGGGTTCCACTCGTGGGTGTTAAGTTAGTTTGGGCAAAGCAACTCCAAATGGCATATACCAACCTACATATTGCCTAAACATTGTGCTGTATTAACCGAGGCGGTGATAGCCCAGTAGCTTAGAATTCGACTTCGAATCGTGAGGTCCGGGTTCCCAGTGGTAAGCACCAATGACTGAAAAAAAGTCATGTGCGATTTATAAAATTAAATATCACCTTTACGGTGAAGGAAAACATCACGAGGACAGGCGCGGTCGCAGCCTGAAATTTTGGAGGGGGTAAATTTTTTTTGCTATTATGCCATCGTACGTAGTTCATAAAAACACCACTAGATGTCAGCAAACTATAAATTTATGGCTGTTAGAAATTTACTTTTATTATTTGGCAAATTTTTGAGATTTTTCAATTTGACCTTAAGTTTGGTCATGTCCCCTGTGACCCCCCTTCGGACCGCGCCTTCGTGAGGAAACCTGCATGCCTGAGAGTTCACAAAAAAAAATGTTCTCAAAGGTATGTTAAGTCCACCAACCCACAGTAGGCCAGCGACTGAGACCTACATCCCTTTGTGAGAGGAGACCCGACCCTGTAGTGGGTCATTAATGGGTTACTGACATACTAACATCGGGTTGCTAACATTTGCTGCGCGCGTCTCTTATTGATACTCGTTGACCTTTACAACCTTATCTAATTATGTAATGAATATAGATTGTGATCACTAATTTGTAACTACAAATGGATGTAATCGCAGCAACATAACACGAACAATGACGACGTAAAGCTGCCCGATAACACAAGATTTAGAGGCATTTGTTGCACTCACGGCTCAACAATGAGATCTTCACTTTATCCGCATGTAATAACTAGCCTTCGTCCCGTGAAGGTAAAATAACGCTTCACACTCATAGCCCCACACTTGGATTCCCTGTGTCGTTGGTACCATGGACACACACCAGACAAACACACACACACCCCGACCAGAAACAGAAATTTAAACTCATAGTTCAAATCCCTGCTCTGCTGGGAATCGAACCCAGGACCCTCCGCGCAGCGCACCGGCGTCTTAACCACTGCGCCACATGGGTCGTAACTGTAAACACAAAAATAAAAATATTGATTGTGTACTGCGGTAAATGGGCCTCCCCTAATCGACGCCTTGAATCCAACGGTATCCCGTCGCCTTCTTCAGGCCAGCGTGGTGGACTAAGGCCTACACATCTTCTCACATCTTTCTCATTGCGAGAAGGAGACCCGACCCTGTAGTGGGTCATTAATGGGTTACTGACTTATTCAATCGAGCCAAATTGAAACTTGTTGATCAGTTCTTAAATTCCTCGTATGTTATTATATGTGGTGTGCTGAAGGTAATTTGCATAGTTGGTAACAATCTCAAAACCACTATTCAATTTTAAAAACTATTATGTGTAAGACATAATGTTTGAACTATATTAGTCACATTTTTCACATCCGTTTTGTTAATTAAGTAGTTTACTCACAAATGTGATATTGCTGAGAAAAATGTCTAGGACATGTAGCAGGTAGTAGACAATCTTAGGTAATTATGACTTTATAATTGCCCGGAAAGATCAAGGTTTTTGACTACACCATACATACAAGCGGTGATAGCCCAGTGGCTTAGAATTCGACCTCGAATCGAGGGGTCCGGGTTCGAATCCCAGTGGCACGCACCAATGACTGTAATAAAAGTTATGTGCGATTTATAAAATTAAATATCACCTGCTGTTACGGTGAAGGAAAACATCCTGAGGAAACCTGCATGCCTGAGAAAATGCCTGAAAAAAAAATTCTAAAAGTATGTGAAGTCCACCAACCCGCAGTAGGCCAGCGTGGTGGACTGAGGCCTACATCCCTCTCATTGCGAGAGGAGAACCGACCCTGTAGTGGGTCATTAATGGGTTACTAACAAACATACAAGCGTCTAGCATTTCCACCATAAAATTGGCCATTCACGATCTCGTGAAACAAGTATCCCATTCACTGCACTCCTTGATCATGATCCTGACTATGTTTCAGGTACTGTAGATTCATAGATCTGCTATGAAGCATTTTAACGATGACTGTGCCCCCTTCCGATCGGTCTGATAATAATGAAAGAGGGCGAGCGAGGAGAGGAGTGCTTTTACAGTTTGGCTCTGGACTGTAAATTAATACGGAACCCTTCGTGTAAGAGTAGGACTTATCACATTTGGTTAGTGTTTAGTAGTCAGACGTGTAAACTTGGCCATCTAAACATGTAATAAATAGAAAGTATCTCATATTGAGTCAAATAAAAGCAAAAGTTAGTTGTTAAATTATATATTGTTTTACAATAGGACATCCATGATCAAGGCATAGTAGACGGATTTATTATCTTGCTGGGATTTAAACAGCAGGAGCGATTAAACATTTCAGTCTTTAAAAACCATTGTAAATGGCATTTTTGTTGATAAAGATAGATCGATAAGTTCCTAAGCTAACACTTTTCTTCGAACCATTTATCTGAAATGTAAAAAACACTCTGTATTGCGAATAACAACCAAAGTAACTTCTCCCTAATGGTTTTTAATTAATCGTCGGCACTTTGATATTGACTTAGATTGGATGGGCTAGCGGAAAATCTGACAAACTTATCTAAAGTAAAGTCTAAAGCCAGCAGGAGTTATGAAAGATCAAAGCCAGCAACGCACTGATGACCACTTAAAATCGTAGGCTTATCATATACCATCACATGCCCCTTTTCTAAATTGTAAACCATAAAAATACTACAGAAACACTAAACACATTAAAAATTACCTGCGAAAGAAACACACTAATTCGTAGAGGCAGCTGTCTTCCCGCTGGTACTCCAGGTATATCAGCCTCAAGATGATCACAACTAACAGGAATCCGAGGGTCCAGCGTGCTAGTCGGCAAAGCTGCTCGTCACCAACCCTGGACTTCACTATCTTCTGTTTAGACTTTACTGTGGTCTGGGCTTTGGGTTGTTTGGTCCGCTTGGCCCAGTACAGGAAGTATTTAGACGGTACCTCGTACATTGGGATTAGTTGTTTTTGCGACCTTTGAATTCCATTATCTTTGCAGAAGTTTGTATAGTTTCTCTGTAAATAACATCTTTGATTAACCTTACAATGTCAGGTATTGTATCAAAAATCGCGTTTTATTACTTTTAAAACCATCTGAAAGGGGCGAAGAGGGCTCTGCTGTTACAGTGAAGGAAACATCGTGAGGAAACCTGTATGCCTGAAAGTTCACAAAAAATGTTCTCAAAGGTATGTGAAGTCCACCAACCCGCAGTAGGCTAGCGTGGTGGACGGCGGCCTACATCCCTCTCATTGTAAGAGGAGACCCGATCCTGTAGAGGATCATTAACGGGTTACTGACAAAGAAGTAGGATAGGAAGTAGTAGGATAAAAGCAGTAACCTATTCAAGTGCCCTCTGGTTTGCAGTACATTAGGTATAGGGATCTGAGTACGACCAGCACGACCGCGAGAGCACCCACCCACATCAGTACATGGCAGAGGACAGCTTCAGGGCTCTCCACTTTAGGCTTCACTGGCTTCTTGCGGAGAATAATCATCAATTTGTTACCAATTTTCTTTCGACCGAACTTCGAAAGGATTATCTTGTTGGGAATCGCTTTGGGATTACTCCATAGCTGCTGGGGTTTTTTATTACGACCGAGCTTCGAAAGGGTTATCTTTTTGGGGTTTACTTTAGGTTTACTCCATATCTGGGGTTCTGCTAATTCCATATGAGCCCTAGCATCATAGAATGATGTTGTAGCCTAGCGTTATTGTAGCATGTTGACGAAAAGTGACGGACGGTTTTCTTTTTGATATTGTCACAATTTGACGCTCAGAGGAATTTACTTATAAAATTATTGACAATGTTACTTTGCCTATTAACGGTAAAGAGGATTTACTTTAACGTTTTGAATAATTGCCGAAAAACCTGGCTTTTAAGTGTTTACACTTGACCTTACAAAACTTGATATTCTTAGGGCGTTGATGTGGCAAAATCCAAAAGGGAGGTAGCACCCATTAAAGGATTGTTATTTTTCTGCTATTTTTGGCAATGTTACTTTGAGAACTGCAAAATAATTTCTTGAATAATTCCCATGATAAATATAATTGCGTACATTCCATAACTATCCAGTTGTTTAATCTTCAGAATGGAAGAATACCAAATATGTCTCCCACTGTACTTATCTATTAAACTAGGCACCATCTAGGTAGTAATTATTCGACTTTCCCACACTTCAATTATTCATCCTAAGCCATTTGAGCTAACTTTTAGTGCAGTGATAGTGATAGTGATTTGCTTTATAGAGAAAAATAACTATGTGAACCAATTCTTTCTGTATTGGAAACAAGAAGTGCGGTGTCAGTAGACTTAATGATATTATAAATTCCGCAGTATTTTTAGAAAACTATCTATTTTCCGCTGCATAAAAAAGGTTTGCGTTATTTTTGTGATTAATACTGCACTAGTCGACTAATATACAATATAAATCATCAGTAGATCACTATATAAACATAATTGCAGTTAAATAATAATCAAATTAAATAATAAATCAATGCCAGATTTTAAATAACACCTCTAAATTAAGGAAAAATAAATCTACTTTATTGTAGCACATTACTTTGTTGTACAGGCACTTTAGTGTAAAGTAATACGTCGCTAGCGAATAGATATAAAAGATAAATTTAGTCCGTGCTTAATCATTTCTATCAGATTTTTAGATCTGTAGATTAATTCAGCTTTGTGCTTTTTTGTTGTATTGTAGTTGGTGTATGTCAAGCGGACTCAAGCGTTGTAGATTTAGTGTTGTGGTCGACTAAATGAATTGCCTTCGTTGTATGCAATGGTCATTCTGTGGCTAGAAGGCGGCGGAGCACTCGAATTAACGTCTTGAGATTTAATACCCTATTAGATTTCAATATTTCTGGGTAAATTTAATTCATTTTATTCAATTGTGAAAATAATGCTTGAATTGTCTCTGTAGCCAACCTTAAGCAGGACTAAAATTAAACTTTGAAACGATCACATTCGTAGAGATAGATAGGAATAGTAGTGAATGATCGTAGCGGATCCGCTAAAAACTTCAAACACAGGTTGAATTCCCCCGCAAAAAATGGGCTGCAGTGACCAATTAATATCGTTGCCTCCACACCTATTCCCAACTGCCCTATCTACTATAAAAAACTAAGTAAATATCGTATCAAGCATCTAATATAGCGGACATAAGTAGAAGTGCGCAAGTATTGTAAGTCCGACCGCACATCGTGTACCCAAACAAAACAAAACTTGTTTAAATCTATTGTGTACAGAACAGGGCCATTTAAATCTTATGTAATTCTGATAAAGAAATGCTAGCCACAACAACGTTGGATGCTTGTTTCTTATATACAAAATGTAAATATGTAAACAAGTATCCAACATGTTGTTGTGTGCCTTTAAATGTGTCTTAAGGGTCTACGCAGACGTACCAAAACCACACCACAACCACGCGACAAAATGCAGTCAGTTTATGGTCTCGTGTGAATAGCACAGGTCGGTAAATGTCGGTCGTGTGAAGGGAAGTGACAGTTTTCATACTATTTGACATTTGACACCCGACCACGTGGTGTGTTTGTGGTGTGGTTGCAGTTGTGGTGTGGTTGTGGTACGTCTGCGCAGACCCTAAGTGGTTGCATGCATGGTAAAAACTACTTTACGTTTGCAGTTGAGTCTCGAAACCGGTATCCTGTCATTTCAATTTGAAAAGGATATAGGCCACCAAGCTGGCCGAAACGAACGATGAAACTACAAATTAATATGCTTAAAAGATAAACTTAAAAATATCAAAATGAAAATACAAGCTAGCGCGTTGAAGTCTTTTATTAGTAACATATAAAACAATGCTGATTCGTTCATACCGCAGAAGAGTGGCGTGTTTTTATGTCGAGAAAAAGACGCATTGGTCTGGCAAATTAATTCTATGTACATACAAGTTAGTTAATCCCTTCAATGCCGATAAAGTCGCAGTATTGAAAGAAAGTTTAATTTGCAAATAGTCCTTGACATATCTAGAACGGCCGAACACTGAGGCAACGGCGATGCGTGTCCTAAACTTAGTAAACAATATCAAATACGGCAAAAACGCTTTTATGTCAAGGAAATAAGGTTTAGATTATCGTGATAGGAGGTTGACAATGTGTGTGTTTTGTTTCACTTGCGATGCAGCCCGCGGCAAAGTTATTCGTCTCGGTCGCGGAGTCTTGTAACTATCTACAGGCTGAATAACCAATGCATTTGCCTCCAAAATGGTTCGCGGTTTGACATGTGTCATTGCGATTGTTTTGGCGCCAATTGTGGAAAAGTTTGCGAACGGCGAATTGATGCAAGTGTACATGTTACCTTGAGTTCTTGCCAAAAAAATCTCTGACATCTTCCTATACTAATGGCACATGTAACTACACGAATACTTTGATGATAGTATTCATGCTCGGGGCATTGCTCTTGGAATGGTAGGTAACTGAATCTAGTAAGCCGGACCGGTAATGGTTTAATAACTGCCTTTATTTAGATGTGGACTTAGAAAGCCTGGTCGATGATGAGATGATGAAATTGATGCATATTTTAGCAACAGTTACTTAACGATCTCTAGCAATGTATTTCCCCAGGAGTTAAGGTAATTCGCTTACTATGGCGTCTTTTTATTTTTGAAAAGATAAATAAGCTGAGCCTACTTTTACATTTTCTTTTAAATAGTATCACTCAGCCTAATAATACAAAAGTCTTTAAATCCAATATTATAACTGATTAGCCGAAGGTCATAATTGATAAAACATTTCCATTTCGCGTTAAGGTTATTATCGACAAGATTGGCGATAAAAAGCTACTGTCACGATATTCACGAAGTACTCGTAACTCAATGGAGCACAGAATTGAAACTAAAGGCAAAAAATCTGACGGCGTGGGAAGCGAGTAGACACTCGAATTTACCCACACCCACTGTAATATGTTCAGTACAGTTCGTTATTTAACTTCTGTTGACTAGTTAGTTCGGGTTATTTTCGGAGTTATTGGCCTAATGAAAATAAAGTATCTAACGCGTATTGACAGCTTTGAAAAACAACTATGTTTGTTGGGTCATGATTTATGGATGTTTAGTTTACGATGGCCACGGTACACGTCGCTCGCCTGGGGAGGTATCTACATTGTATATAGGAGAGAAGCATGCGGCAAGCTTTTAAGTTTCCCATTTTGGATATCCTGACAGTCCATGGTGACAGAAATGCGGTAAATTCATTAAATGAAATTGAGCTTGCGTCTTTTTAATATAAAAAAGAAATAAATACAAATTTATGACGACAACACATCATTACCGAAAATACGAGAACAGCATGATATATTTGTATGTAATATTTGGTATTATATAACAGATACTATTATGTATTCTGTGCCTTTACATTGAATCTTCCAACATCTCCAACAGGAAACAGGACGAATAAAAACCGATCCAAACGACACTTCTTGATATTATCGGTTTCCTGTCATAATTACTAAAATTAAAAATTTATTAACCGATTAGATCACCCCAAGGTTCTCTCGCAACCTATTAATGACCTACAGCATCGGGTCTTCGCTCACAATACGGCCTTAGTCCACCACGCTGGTCTATTGCGGGATGGTGGACTGGTGGTTTTATTTGGATGTTAACCTTGATAGTGATACTTACAGATCGTTACCGTGAAATTTAATTTTGTAAATCGCACATAATTATGCAAAGTCATTGGAGCCATTGGGGTTTGAACACGGACCTCTAGAATTGGAGACGGAATTCTAAGCCACCGAGTTGTCGCTATTATTTAACTCCAAGGTTAAAGAGTATTAAAGTTCAAAAGATCAGTAGGTAGATTATCGACAGGAACTCTTAACAATGAAACGGACAGCCGGACGTGTGCCGGCCTTGCTTTGTTGTCGATGTGAGTCCTTTCGCGTTAACAAAATAACCATTAGGTACCTACATGATTATTGATTATTTACACCGGCAATACCATAGACAATAACCGGGGGTGTAAATCAAAGTTTCACGGTGTTTTTTGGACTTGCATGAGCGATGTAAACTTTGGACAGAATATTACGTAAGTAGAATAGATTCGCTACTCTTTTAGTATTGAGTTATCTAGTGCTTATGGATTTAGGATATTAAGTAATAACCAAAAAGGGTTTTAACGGGTTGAATGAAATATTTCGAGCGACAAATTTTCATACAAACATGCTATGTAACGGTAAATTATTGGGATGATAAATGGGTTAGTTCTTCCTTACCCTTTTATTCATTAGTTACAGTTCGAGGAGGTTATTAATCCTAATTCTAATAATATTAATATACAAGTTTTTTATTGAAAGATAATTTCATCTAAAGTATTCTACAAAATGACCCATTGGTGAATTAGATCATTAATTGGTTGTCAGGATTTGAACCCCCGACCCGTTGGGCGCTGCTTTAAAGTCTCAATTTATAACACATTCATTTATTATATTTATGGGTGGCGAGAATTTTGTATACGAATAATTAATTATGAACGGTGACCGGAAGGCTGGCAGCTATTTCGCTCAAAAAATAAGCCTCAGCATTCAACGCGGTAATGCTGCCAGCGTTCTGGGCACCATGCCACAAGCGGAGCTATTGGATGGCATATTTATTTTATAAATAATTATATATTGTTTTATTATTCTAACTATCATAGTTTAGTCATAGGTTTATAATAATTATTAGATACTTTGTCTCGATAAACATTAGTAAGTACTTAAAACAAATAATAGGACAACATTATGAACCGAAAATGTCAATCTTTAATAGTCTTGTAAGTATGATTCATACATAGATAGCGAAATACTATTTAATAATTAACTACATTTTTATCGAGTTTCCAGTAATATTTGTATTTTATGTATCTTATGTATTGGTACTCGTATATTGTTCAATAAGTTTCTGCGTGCTGCGACTATTTTACCTTACGTATACTTTCAGGATCCTTTAAGCATTTAAGATCTGATCGGGGACCTTAGCTATGATAGCGGTGACAGCCCAGTCGTTTAGAGTTCAGTCTCCTACTCTCGAATCCTAATGATACGCACCGATGACTTTCTTAACTGCCTAATTTAATTTTACCTGCTGTATCGGCGAAGGAAAACATCATGAGAAAACCTGCATGCTTAAGAGTTCTACACAATGTTCTCAAAGGCATGTGAAATCCACCAACTCGCATTAGGCCAGTGTGGTGGTCTTCGCCTTCACCCTTCTCACGGTGAGAAGAGACCCTACCTACAACAGTGGGTCCTTAATGGGTTACAGAAACATTGGTGTTACAGGCATTGACAATATACTTCAGCCAAGATGGACGTAAATTGAAGAAATTCAGCGTTTTGCAAATAAAAAAATCTCGATTATTCTAGAATCGAAATTCAAACACGTGAGACACGTTCTCATTGGCTAAGACGGGCGACCTTGACATGGCGGGCCGCGAAAGTGAAATGGGAGCGATCGACAATAGCGCTCCGGTTTCTGACATCCCGACACCAGAACCGTTATTTGATATCCGGTTGCAGTTGCCATCTTTTGAAATGTTTGGAACTTTGGATGTTCAAGGATACCTTCTTTGTACTGACCGCTCTCAGTAGGGAAAATAGCGGCGAAATCTCCTCGAAAAATTTATTTTGGTTTTATTCTGCTGCAAATTGAAAAATAAAAAAGTGACTTAAATGTGTTTATTTACTCGGAAATAAGAAGCTAACGGGCATTTAGCTACTTTATCGCAGCCCATGGATGCTGACAACCAACCATAAATACAGAAAAAAAGCCTATCTGAGGCGGCTACTTATGACGAATAAGATGTGCGCCTCAAATAAAGTATCTCCGGCATTCTCCGGCAACCGTACCTCCCCAGCCAAAACACACGTGAAGAACACGCTGCTTTACGACGGGTTAAGAGGCTGGCGGTAAGGACGAATACCATGCTTACAAACAATAAAGTATAACAGACCAGCTACCAATGTCATGAGACCTAACAATTTAAAGAATGTTGTCGTTTAACGGGCCATTTAGTAGCTCATAATGTGTTGTGCGTTCGATGAATAATACATAGTGCGTTGTTGAAGTCGCTGCGTTTCGCAACCGGCTGGTTTTGGGTTAACTAATAGTTGTAATCGGTTGGTACCATTGAAAAAGGAAGTACATAGAACGGCAATAATAACATATTTGTTTCGACATCCACTGTAGCGGGCTCAGCTACAGGCATTGCCGCCCAAAACTTATTCTGTAACTCTCCACGATGGGATCGGTACAATGAGCTTAAATGCGCAGTTTAGTAGTCTATGGTTAAGCCTGCCCCGGCCTCATAGACGTTCTCTATTTCGGGTCTCCCTTCACAGTGAGAAGGATGCATTTACCTGCATCGTTACAGAAGGTGATATTTTATTATATAAAGTGCACATAACATTTATGAAAGTCATTGTCGCATGCGACTGGGATTGGAATTGGAACCCTGACCCCGCGCAAGACGCCGAATTCTAATCGAATGGGCTCTTTCTACTTCCTATTTCTACGGTCAGTGCGATCGGTAGCGAATCCCGAAACGTGGGCTGGTATGACGTGGTGTTACAGGTTTGTGTGCATGTACGTAAACATGCACGATTGTTATGTCTTCGTTATAGTGTTAGCTAGGGCAATTAGGCCACTTCAGCGGATGTAATATTCGGTTATCGAGAGATCAAAGTGTCGACACATGGTAAGTTTTTCCGGCTTTCGGACAACTTTCCTGGGGAAAAAATGCGCTAATTATAATTTAGTTTTATTATTAAGATTAAGTGAGGCAGTGCAGAAAATTTCTCATGCTATCTCCCTTCTTTCTAGACACTACCTACTTATGTATTTTGTTCAAATATTGTTGTTGTGTAGTGTAGTATAAAACATGTAAAAGACGTGACTTAGCTTTCAAGGCACTCTCTTCCGAAGAGCAAAAAGCACCTATTTATATTCTATCAACCATTAGTAAAAAATTAAATTTAATCCAAACCTGTTCAGCCGTTTTTGCGTGAAATAACAAACAGTTCATCCTTCCATCCGTACATCCTCACAAACTGTCAAATTTATAATAGTAGGATTTAGACGTCATTAACATAATATACCTAGTACCTGCATAAGAGTCTAAGACTAAAAGACTAAGACATCCCTCTCATTGCGAGAGGAGACCCGACCCTGTAGTGGATCATTAATAGGATACTGACACAATATAATGTACATAAGAGGTCAATTAATAAGGTACTTTATGTGTTTACGTATCATATTTGTCATAATTTGTAGTAATCGTAAAAACATCAAGCTAGGAAACGCAGCAGCCTTGAAAGAAAATGCCTTATATACATTTTCCGATCACTTCCCTACCTCCTTATTTGGATTATAAAGAGCGAATGAGCATTTCATTAGGAAATCATATTTTTTGTTTGTAATCTCCCATGTACTAGGTTAATCATAGGTTAATGACGATTAAGTTAATGCGTTTTGTTTTGTTCTCAGATTTGTACGCGCGGTTTTGCTTTTGCTTGGTTAAGTTTCGGTTGATAGGTACATAAACTAATGTATGATATCTCTAACAACTATACATCTACATCCGAAACTCAAAGTTTCTACCCGGGTTAAGAGGGTACGTACTACGTACGGATCCAACCTCAATCAGAGAGAAAATCCGATCTGAGGTTGTATGCGGGTGCTTAGTGCTTAGCTACTACAATGTTCGCCTCAAATATAGTTTCCCCGGCAACACAACGTGTTATTGAAACATTATTTCCATAGCGTAATCTCAAAGCAAACAGTTTTATCTAGTAAACTTTTCTTTTTTCGTAACGTGTCTGTAGATTAAAATTTACTGTCACGTGTTGTGCCCACGCTGTCCCAGCCCTCCATTACTTACGGCCCACACCCTTCAGATCGCTATCTGGTACACTGTACCTTGTTGCCTGTATTTTTATTTTGAGATTTCAAAATGTTTTGACGTGAATACGTGGTTCTTTTTTATCAACCTGTGATGTTTGCTTGAGTTCAAAATTATTGTAGATATTATAGAGGTCTGTAAGCCTATGTGTTGGTAAAATAATTTTATTTATGAATTCAAATATTAGAAGTTACAATTTTTACAGCAGTTTCTGCTACCTATTTTACGTTCAATTGTTGGGCGCCCTCACAATTGGAGCGTGGAGTAGATATAAGTACAGTTATCTTTTCGACAACAACTGTGAATGTACCGAAGTAGTAAATATAAATGTAGGAAACTAATGTAGAGAAAGAAAATAGTCACGATTTAGTGACTGTAAATAATTGGGGAGTATTTTCATTGGTTTCTGACGGAGTTGACAAATCGAAAGCTGTGTCTGAAAAACTGAAATACCAACACTTTCGTCTACTTTCAAAGGTCTCGTTTATTCTCAGTGTACTTAGTTTCGGTTTCAAACTATACATCCTCTAGATACATACAGGCTCTTAAAAAAATATCTCATGACTGTTTAATTAGCATTTTTATAGAATCCAAAGAAATGTGAAACGTCTTCGACCGGACATGAAAATTGCAGGAAACAGAACCATAACTCTAATCACTTAATCCCTTCCCATAAAAGCAGCTGCATTCGGGATTATCGAACTAGGAAGCTAGATCCAGATCGATCGGGTCCGTCCAGTGAAAACTCAGGCGTAATTAATATAATAATAGTTTGGGGGGGCGGGTATATAGTGCGCGCGCGGCGGCCGCCACCATTCGCCGCGGGACCACCGCGCATGCGCCCGATTCGCGAGTGACAAGTGACAAGTGACAGTTGACCCACAAAATGTCCGCCAAAATTTACGTAAGTGTCAAATTCAGTGTCTAATAGGAATGTGGTTTCCGAACGCACCGAACGGATTTTTTTTTTAATTTTCACAAGTGAAGTGCTTTGCGGCCAGTGTGCTTCGTGTACGAATTCGTAAGGTGGTTGTAAGCCACATTTCTATTGTCGTATGTGAATTTATTTGAATATAAAGTAAGATTATAGCCCCGATGGAATGTTAAATTCTTAAGGAGCGGAATGAATATATATTTTAGAATGTATGTGTTTATTTTAGTGAAATGGTTTTGCATTATTCAAGGGATTGGACGTTTCGCACGGCTGCGTTTGAATTGCTGTAGCTTTCGTGGAGCTTTTTGTCTCCGAGATCTGCGGTTTAAATTCATGACTAGAATACGAGGAAATTAAAATTTAAATATTCTCTCAGCAGATTTTAAAATAAAATGTTTTTGTTTACGGATTTCCGGTTTCTATTGTCTGTTGATCAAATAATAATCTATTAGACATTAGGTACACAAATTATACAACAAATTCATTTAAGTAAAATTTAGCATTATAAATATGTGATTTCATTACAATTGCTAATATTTGGAGTGATTTAGAAATTATACCTACCATCTGCAATGATTGTGCACAAAACTACTATGTAACTACTATTTACTATGTAAATGAATAGCAGCATTACCTATATACTTAAGAAATTACAGTCCAATTGGTTAGTACCGTCGCCTACGTAATGCGCCTTAAACATACAAATATATGTAATACAAGGTAATTAGATTCAGTATTAGCCTTTAAGAAAAGGTGCCTTAGATATTGTAATTCTACTGGGCTCTAGGTAATATATAGGGTGAATTGGGACGTCTTGATTGAACGAATTAGCAAGGCATTCCACGAACATAAGTTAATCCTTATTGGAGCAGCTGGAGTAGATATGCACAAGGCCTGCCTCTATTGTGGAGATACCTTACTCAGTGGTTGGACATAAAAGGGTTACAGCCAAGACTAGAGAAACTTCAGATAATATTTCAGTGATCATATACAAAACCGATGCGTGATTCAAAGCGAAACATTCAAGCTGATCCACAGGTCGTGTGAAATGGGCTTAGTATTTCAGCCACGCCATTGTAGAAACAAGCCATTATTGATTAAGTTACGCTTTTTATGATGAGAAAACGAATTGAGATAGATACAAGTGATACTGATGAATTAAGTGAGGTATTGTTTTTAATGGTCGCGTGCAAACAATTCTTTATAAACAAAGATTTGATTTTTTTTCTAATGAAAGTAACGGTTAACTAATTTCTTTATTAGTATATTTGAGCTTTAAGCTACCTCGTGTTGTGTCGAGTGTGTTTTTATTTTTTTATGATTCTAGCTGCTCTGCTCGCGTGAAAATTAATTTGAAATCACCTAGTTACAATTAGTTCGAAATATAAAAGCTTTATCTCTTTACTAACTGTTAGTTAATTATGAAGTTAAAAGTGTTTTCAGTGCATCAGTGTTTCGGTCAGTATTATGCTGAAGTTAAAACTATTGTTTACAAAGTGATTACAATTTTTGTATTTGTTATGGTCAACTCTACCATCTGCTAAAATGTGTGACAAATAATTATATTTTAAAATAAATGAGCGAAAAATTATAAAAGCACACAATTATGTGAATTTCGTTTAAGTAAATGATATTAACTGTATTTTACTGTAACAATTATTAGAGCAACGTATTTCAGTAAAGTAATATGATCCTAGCCTTAGTTTTATTTGAGACGTACAAATATATTAAGCCAGCATCATACTCGTACAAGGAAAGAACCTTGTATAATATAATACAATATAATATTATACTTATATCTTAGTAAGACCGCGCAACTGCAGGGCTAACCAGCCTATCAGCCAGATATTAGGCAACTACATAATGCCTAGGTCTAGCCTGCGGTACTAGAAAGGACAATATCTGTCCGGGTCGTTCACCCCGCAGAGTAATATAACTTTTATTAATTTAATGGAAATAATTAAGTGAATAATGTTTTAGTATTATTTTAAAGGAAAGGAAGGGAAAGTGACAGCTTACGACTGGCTCAATAAGTTTGCAACTTTGTCGTTTTTACAAGGTTTTATAAAAAAAATCATTTGTGCTTAAAGAGGGAGTTATGGTTGTACTTAATTTAAACGAATACAGAAAAGATGATTCACCCCTGTTATGGCAGCACATGATTGTCATGACGTTAGCAAGTTTTCGAATTTAATAGATACATTTTTTAAGAAAGCGACTGATGATTTTAATTCTGTACCTTGATCCTGACTCTGTATGGACTGCAATGCCCTTTAACAAGCTGGTCTCTACGTACCTACGTTTGTTGATATAATAGAAAAGTAGAAAAAAACTAAGTCATGTTATTTACTTATTACGTAATGTAAAAGTCAACACGTAAATGTTTATGAATGGCATTACTTAACCAATTTTATTTAAATTATTACTAATTATCTTAAATTACGTCTATTTAATGCAAATAAGATGGCATTAAATTATATTTATTTGCACTAGGTATGCTAATATGGACTATGGACGTATGTAATACACGGTTATGATTTAATTTTGGTATTTATAAAGTCTTTATAAGACCTTAAAAGTGCCTAACGTAGATATATTACGAGTAGTTATGGCAAACTTAAGCTTTACGAATTTGTATATGGTTTTTGGAATTTGTATATGGTGGGACCTTCGTAATTCGCCCAGGGAGGTATTTCCAGCCGTCTTACTAATTCGACGCGCAGCAAACGAATTGTGTGTGTGTGTAGTCCTGACTGATCGACAATAATGGATACAATACAGACTCTCAAAAATATAATTGCATCTATCAATCTATGATATGATATTCCACAAAAACGTCAGAAATATAGCCTTGACCTAGTATCTTAAAGATGGGATCATAAAAAAATATCAAGAAAATAATGCCACAAATCTGTTAGTGTTTACACACGATAGAACATAGTTGAAAAAATAAACTTAATTTTGTTATGTTGGGAGGAGAGTAAAGCACTAAGTCACACTCCTCATTCTTATATCTTCACAGAATACGGTATTACAATGTTATCACGAAGATATTTCCGATCGATTGTGGAACACATGACTCGGATCGTCCTGCGAATGAATATCTACTGATTAACACCTCATTTGTTTCCTATACGCATCGCGATCTGATCGATCAAGAACTTTTAAGTGTTATTGCGAAACTAACTCTATGTTTAGATTGATAGGTTCCATTTTACGTTGGGCGGTAACCTGTTTCACTTTCGTATGGAAAGTGAAAACAGTATCGCAGGAAGTAGCGGGCGCGCGCAAAGCATTGACGTTTATGGGTTTGTTATGTTGTTATGGCTATGCTGTCATTGCCATCGCTCGTGGCCAATCGTGATATAATGGCGGGCTAGTGACATCCAATTTGGATGTTGACACCATTCACGATTAATTCCAAAATGCAACCCCCATGAAAGAGTGCTCAGAAATGTCTGGAAAATCAAGTCAACATCTAGTGCCTATCTTAAAAATAAATTACGTGCGAAAACAATTATAAAGAAGTTGAAATACTGATGATGATTTACGTTTTTGACAGTTCAATTCATTAAATGTAGAGATACTTTGTACCTACTTGTAATGAACTGCTTGAAATGAGGTAGATATTTTTAATAAATTGTCAAATTGAAGTTGACTAGAAGTTTCAGCCTTCATTATCGTTGGTTTTCTGTTATTTGTTAATTAATTGTGCATGGTTTCATCGTCTTAATTTTATGTTAATTTTTATTGCATTCAGATAATGCTGATTACCATTCATTTCCAAGTCTAGATCATAAATAAAATTAGCAATAGAAAGTCAGTAAAAGCAATTCAATAGCAATATAACAAGCAATATACAAATTCATCAAATAGGCTCGATTTAGCGGAACGTTCGTCTATAGTCACGGTCATTACTAAGCGTGATCATACAAATATAGCAAAAATATCACCGCTTTATCACTTTGAAAATCGTGCTTATAACGTTCTAATTTCGCAAAACTTTCGCGATTTTTTAGTCGAGAACAAGAATATTCTAGAGAATAAACTGATCTAAGTATTTAATAACGTCCAGTGATCTTTGTCTGCATACACGTTCTATTTTAATCATTATTCAAATTTGAGTTGTTTTTTAATTTTAATATATTTTAGGAGAAGCCATAAAAGGTCATATCCGATCTTAAATAAGTCCAACGTACAAATCATAATTATTCTGAGATTCTTGGTGCATTGCTACTTGATAAAAATGTTTTTAGGTATCCACTGTGTGTAGGTGTCACGGGACGAACTACAATGGTCTTACAAGGGTCTTACACTCTGCTATAGTCTGCTATAGCACTTATGAGCAAAGATAAAAAATTCGTGTCTCCTCTGCGTCACGACGTGAACTCTTGATGCGAAGTCATATCGCATGGTTTCCGTGTTCTGTGAACCAAGTTCTTGCGACATGTAAATCTGCTGGTCACGAGAATAATCTTCAAAATTTTAATTTAGGCACTTAGTAAACTTAAAAAATGTTGTTTAAAATCATAAATAGTTTAATAATTAAATTGAATAAGTTTTTAGGATTACATTTGATCCAAAGAATATTTGTATTCTTTTGTATTCCAAGTTTTTGAAGGAAAAGACTGCTATCTTAAATTATTCAAAGATATAATGACTGACTTATCGTTGTGTTAAGTTTACGAAGTGGCGTCCAATGCTAACTTGATAATAAATTCGCAGGTGCAGAAGTTTCAAACTTGCAAATACTTTAAAATCTTTGCAAGTTTTTATACAATAACTACTATATTATAGTGGCTAAAGCCAGAAGCTCATGATTCCTACAATAAATGCAATTCGTGCAATTTTTCAAGCTGGCAATTTCGACTTGATTTCATAGATTCATATCAGGGTCACATTTGCATTTGAATATTATCTCATCATCACGCCCACGTTTGGGCAACGGGGTCAGCAGTGCAAAGCACACAATAGACCTTTGCAGGGTTTTCAATTATATTGTTGGCGCTATCTGCGAAGAATCTGGTAAATACGGAGGTTGCGCGTGTGATGATACTGCTTGGCTGAATGGATTGTAAGCAAAGCTTTGGAAAAAGCAAAGGTAAAAATTATCCTTACCTTGACTAGAGTTTTTGTACACAAAAGTCGGCACCATATTAGCTTGATATGCCCACATTTGTTTTGTATAGTTGTAAATTTTTTGCAAGCTCATTGGCTCCAAAATTCGTTCAAATTTATTCCGCAGCATGGCGTGGTGTGTAAAAACCCCGGTGTAAAAAATACAGTAAATAGCATTGTTTTTCGGGTGCACATTAACCTCTGTTCGCTGAAATAGAGCGCTGTAGAGTTGAAGGTGTTTATGAACTGGCATTCCCATTTTTTAAATACTCTTTATTTATTTTTGATAGGAACCATAGATAAATCAAAAAGGAACCTACTGAGTGGACTAAGGCCCTCATTGTTCTCATTATGAAAGGGGACCCGACCCAGCAGTGGGTCATTAATGGGTTGTAGACAAACCTGAGCATTTCACAATTTGGCATATTGCAGATAACATTTCATAACAGACGTTTATTATAATGCCTTTTTTACTTTAATACTTTACTTGAATTGAAAATAGGGTAGTTTTTCATTGACATAATTAAGTGAAGCGCAACCATTGATTGTGTTGTTAAGACACAATAGGAATATCTCGGTTTTTCTTTAAAAGTTTGATATTGACACTAAAAGTATACTTCAATTGGCATAGAACTAAATTCTCAGTCCAATTTTGATCTCAGGTCCATAAAGTTATTCAAGGGATAGTTTGAGGAATAAAATAGACGTAAAATACATGCTACTTACTTCTTGAGAAAAGCTACGTTAATTAGTGTTAATTAGTGCAATTAAATTTGCAAATTTGCCTAAATTCAAATGTTCTCAGCAAAGCCGTAAAAGCATATACCTAGTTAAAGATAACACGTTTGTATGTATGTGAATGTTTTGCAGACCTTAGTAGGCAACAATTGAGTGATAACTTTTTCAACGTCATCTGGACAGGTGTGAGAAGCAGGCAAACGCAACAAAACCATTCTGCCACACTCGAGTACGTGAGGCATATAATTATTATCGCGTAAACTGTTTTTGTAAGGTTTTGAAATAGGCATTTTAAGTAGATGATGTACGTTGCTTCGTTCTGATAGTTTTACTCATTATATAGCTAGTATAGAGGAAATTATTATGGTTACTGTCCATTATAATTCATTTTTTTTTAATTTACCTTGTTCTGGTGCTGTTCTGGTGAAATTCTGTAACTGTGAAGTCGCGATCTAATTCGTTTGAAGTAAATTCTTTTACCAATGTTTACAACGAACCTGTTATCGTATGAAATCAATTAAATTGATTTATTCGGGGCGGTTAAATATTACTGTCATATTGTACATTGTATTCTAGGGCTAGAGAAACAAATAAAAATAAGGATTTCTGTTTATGCTTTTACACATCTAATACTTTGAACAGCATATTTTAATAAAGTCAACCATAACTTTCGTAACACACTTTCCTAAAGCATTTATTATACACATTTAACACAAGCAATTTAGATAAAAAGATTAAAGTGCTATCTCATAGAAAATCTTTGGCGCCGTTTACTATTAAAAATGTCATGCGTAAATTTGTACTTTTGTACTTTCTAGTTCTTTTGCAACGATTCATGTCCATTAAATATAGTAACACCGACAATTCGAATTTCGTGAGGTAATAAGAGTACAATTATCGAATATTGTACAATATTAATCGAGTGACTTTATCGCCGGATGGTGTTGTAAGGCCTCGTCGAATATGTGTTTGGATTGGTCGCGAAAAAAGAATAAGCGAAAAGTTTTCAAAATATAATGTCATTCAATGCTTAACTTTTTTACCAAAAAAATATAAAAGAAATTTGTATATATCAGCCTAAATTAAGTAATATCGGTATTATGTATAATCGGCAATTACAGTCAGACAGCATAGACAATACTCGAAGTTTTTTTAACCGCCTATCTCCGGCAATGAGACTGTCGCCTATAGCGGTGGTGGACCGCAATCGAATGCAAAAAACCTATTGTGAAAATTGGACGACAGTATATTTTGATTCGTAATAAGTTATATAGTAACCAGCATTTTACCGGTCAGGCTTGAATGATTCCGTTTTAGGCGGATAGGCGGAATTAAACAGCTTGTTAGATAAGTTCTGTTGAAATTAAAATTAAAAACACTTTAGTTGCTGCTTTATGTCATCTAATAATTTTTGAAAGAAATGAAGGATTTTAGGTGATTAGCAGCTGTTATGCCAGCCGATATTGTTTTTATAAACTGTAATGCAAGTCGAAAATCGAAAATGTATTCAATTTTAGGTGCAATTGTTCCTCACTCATTGGCAGTTTCAGGGTATAAATTGTTTGTCCTTAATAAAGGCTGGAAAATTACGGTACTTGTTTTGTTGGAGTCTGCAATATTTAATTGTACAAATTTTAGATAGTCTAAGAAGTCTTAATATCTTTGAAGGTCCTTGGATGTAGAGTAAAACCTTTGCCTAAACCGTTTTTAAACCTTCTGTACACTACACAGTTCACTTTATCACATTCATTCAAGTTTCATTTCCTTATTGATTTCTTGATTTATGCTAAAGTTTGAAATTAAATCCAGTTGTTATTTAACACATAGGTACATCACTGTCGAGGTCGTCACCTCATCAATGTAAAACTGTGAAATATAATATTCTTAAAATATCAATACATAAATACAAACGTTAAGAAACTAATTTGTTAAGTACAAATCAGTTTTTTTTACGAAGGAAATGATATTGTTGAACTATAACATAATTATAATTGATGTTTGTTGAACTATATAAGAGAAGGTCAATGAAGTGGATGTGCCAAGTGAGGCTGTTACACCAGTAGCAATTTATTAATATTCAATTCCAAGGTTTACCATGGCATTGAATATTAATAAGTATGCAGAGCAATATACCGTTTAAATTTTGATCCTCAGGGTGGTTGAAGCCCTTACGCCTTAAAGCTAATGAATATAGTATTTATAATTATTTTCGTCAACGTTGACTAACGTTAGGGTTAGAAAAAAATGTGAAGTTCATCAATTTTAGGCCAGCATGGTGGACTAAGACCGGACTTGTAGTGGGTCATTAATGGGTTACAAAGTCAACGTAAACCCACTCAAAACAGATTTTGATGGGCAGTCTTTTAAAAAAGTAGAGTTTTGATTTGTTGGTTGTTTTGACTTTTGAATTTATGCAGCGAATTTTAGATAGAGTACTATTAAGCGTTTTATTTGTACAACAATTTCGTTATTATTGCAACGACCTCGAACTGAACGAATTTGCAATATACGTATCTACTGAATTATCCATATTCATGGGAGCAGATTATTCACAATGATTACAGATTGTTGATAAATAACAAAGCAATCGGTAAGCTTGTATCTGGAGTATTCGTCGAGTCAGGTCGCCATTGTAGTATTAGGCTTTGCAATCTTGATATCTACGAGTATGTTGAGCGTATTATTATGCTCATACATAACAATACGCTAAGTTGTTTGATGTATTTTTTTGCAAATCTTTCTAGATTTATCTTTCAATCTGTTATTAATTTTTGGTTTTGTTAACATACTATAATATAGAAATCCTACTGTATATACCATAATATAGAATACCATAAGAATAGAATTCCTTTATTGTTCATATCCTTATTTTGTGTTCTTGTTGATTGTTTATAATTTATAAAATATTTTTTTATAGTTGAGGGTATGTTACGAGTATTTTATTATGAGATTTATTTGAAAAATGGGCATTTATTTTTTCGAGAAAATAATTACTTCTCTTCCCGATGAGTATGTGGTCATATATTATTTAAAACAAAATTAACACAACATAACAAAACCAAGTAATGGAACCCTAGTTAACTGTTATTATTATTATTTGATTTATTTTCTTACACGAACTTCGATTATGTAGAATCTGCGTAATTTTTAATTACTGTTATTTATTATTTTCTTTGTGAGCTACTTATTCTGAATGATTATGTGAAGTTTTACATTCTTTATAGCTACGTGAGGGGGAAATTGGTAATAAACATCTAAGAACAACTTTATTAGACTAAGTTTTCCTGTCAATTAAGAAACAATGCATCGTTAATGGGAGGAATTAAACTTTTTCACATATAACGCTGTCTGGAAGGAAAGTGTAGTCGTGGGAACTTCAAACACTACTGTTCATAAACAGTAGAAAGTTAGAATTAGATGCAAAATATTAGGACGTCCGGTTTTTTGTTTTGTTAGATCAGGCATTAGCGTAGTGGAGATTTTTTCCGGTCTTCCTGATTTTAGGGGGAGGGACGTAACATGAGTTGCAGACAAGTGTTCAATAAAACTTTTTTTATACATACGTGGTGATTAAAACGATGAAAAAAATAATTTTGAAAGGCGACCCCTCTAAATTGCAAGAAATATTAAAAACAACAAAAATCGTTTTGACAGTTCCTTAGTCTTAATTTTTTTAACCTATTAACGTCTTCGGGTCTTCTTTCACAGTAAGAAGGATGTAGGCCTTAGTCCACCACAATAGCCTAATGCGGGTTTGGTGAACGGTGGTGGTTTTAATCTTAATTAACATCAGTCATATCCCTATTTACACCACACATTGAGGCATCTGGCATAAGTCTGTATTTGCCAACTTTAATTTTAATGTCAAGTCTCTGAATTACCTACGAATAGCAGATTTTATTGACTTTATTTCGAATTCATCAGACAAGGCTGTCAGATCAGCCAACAAAGGAGAGCGGAGTACAATGGACCGCCATCTTGTTTTTTATTGAGTTCCGAGGATACGATTTGCATTGCCAGTTTTATTTGCTTTCTGAATGAATCGTGCATTGTTGGTCATATTTCTATTTCTGCAGATGAAGGACAGTTCTGTTCAATCATTGGAGAGTGATTGATCGAATTGTAGAGGAAATAATATAAAAAGATCGACATTCCTGGAGCTCTAAGCTATGACTGGGGCTATAACTATCAATAAAATAAAATAGGTAACAATCTGTGTAATTCTGATTACATACAACAATAAAAAATCTCCTACCATAGATGTATATTATTTAATTTATGTTATTTTAAATTATAAATTTTGTGTAGGTATGTTTCTTACTCTTACGCACTGGTAACATCATTTCGTTTTGCAATATTTTTTGTTGACTGTTTCTTTTTTAAATCTTACATAGTCTTTTACGCTTTGTTTTATTTTAATATAAGTCCATCAATAATTTTAATAGCGATGATCTTGTTTAAAGTAATAAATTAAAACTAGCAGGTGTGTAGTCGGCGGGGCGGCGGTTATTAATCAACTAAATGATTGTTTTAGAAAGCTGATGCGGTGTGTGGCAACATTCTGTAACAATGACCGCAGAATGTCCAACAATTAGATATGATTATGTATCATATTTTATAGTCTGTGGCTGCGGTAACTTTAGGCTATCTAGTGCGTAAGTTTTTATAACATAGACGCAAAGATTTTAAATGTTAAGATGGAGTATTAGGATATCGAAAATGGGATACCTTTAGTTTAATAGTAGCAGCGTCTCTTCTAAGAATGGAAATGATAGCATTCTGATTCCATTAAAAATAAAATTGTTGTAATCAAGTTAACCATTGCTGGCTTAGTTGTGGCTTTCTCTGTGAGTCAACAATCCACAATAGGTCTATCAAGTCTTGGCACCAGTGGGCAAAATAGTCGCGCCAGTTGAAAGGCCACGTTTAGATACGTGCCTTTTCATTGAGTTTTCTTTCATATACTTACCTACTTATTCGCGCAAGGTCGAGAGAATGTAACCGATAATGCTAAGTAACTTGAATACGTAAAATAATACGTGTAATGTAACATAATAGGCTTGTGATTTAGACGTTTCAACTTGACAGAGCGGGCAATCAAAGTAGGGTGGCCTTAAGCTGTGTTCGGATTGAATCCGGTTGAGGAAATAATAAAAATTGTATCGTAACTTATCGATCAGGTATGTATACAAACATACATTGTCGAGTGCTCTCCTCATCACCTCAAAATCTGAAGTATTTTCTCATAGGGATTAAAAAAAGATCGAAATTTGTAGTATCTCTACACAAAAAAGCTTTTTAGCCTAAGACATTTTTATGTCAAGATGGAGTGTCAGGAAATTAAAAATGACGGACTAGTGGACTATAATATTTTGGCGGGAACTTACGGGTATGTTACATATATGTCAATATTACATGTCAATTTAGTGATACAGTCATAACCTCTAACAACATACGTCACTAAAGCTGATGGCATGGATAACATAGCAATCCTTTCATGTCCCACTATTGGGCACAACAGGGGGAGGCCTGGAGCATATTCCACCGCGCTACTATAATGCGGATTGGTGGCATTTGGTGGTGGATATTTTTAAACCACCCACATGACCTCAGACTTTTATCGACTGCCATCGTATCGATAACAACCAGGCCCAACGGCTCAACGTACCTACCCTCCGAAGCACCGAATCGCGCATTTTAATTCGTCAGAAGTGACTACTTTATTTATTCGGATGGGTGACTACCCATCCGGGTACCGACCGCGCCCAACGTTGCTTACTCAAGCAGCGAGACTATGGGCGCTTCGACATAACATTAGGCAAAATCACGCAGTACGTATTATCATTAGACCGATAAACTAACATTAAAACTGTACTTAAAAAGAAATTACCCAATCGTGACATAAGTAACTTACTAAGCAGGTATCGATAGTCGTAAATTGGGTTAAACTTTACATAATAGCAAGTAAGTAAGTAAGTATGTACGTTCGTGCGTTAATTTGACACGCTCGTCGTTAACAATGCGTTTTATAACGTAATAGATAGTGGTCTAACTGGAGTGTTCAAGTTCTTCGATGTTACATACATTGATGTATTTTTTATGTGAAGGAGTAGCAGAACTGACGACTGTACCGTTCTGCATTCTTTAAGATAAATTTTACTTCTTGCTTTGAAAGTGAAACATATAAGGAGGGCAGCCAAGCAGTGGGGCTCTGATGATTGATTATGAAAACAAAACTGTTCGACATGTCATCACAAACAAGACATTGCAACTTAAAGATGGGTTATGATGGGTTACATTGTAGGAAGTTTATCATAAATCATTACGTTTTATAATATTGCATAATTCTCCGAAGTCATTAGCTGGGTTTATGTCATTCAAAACATAGGTAATAATATCTTTCGCTAAGAAAATGAAGCGACATGTCCGACATTACACAGCGTCGGCTAATATGTTGATTTTATAACCTAAACGCAAGTAATTCAGATAATCTAAGCTTATACATAATGTCTCTACTCAAACTCGTATTTAGATAAGCACCGGTTGAAATACTTACTTAGAATACTTTAAACAAGTCAAGGTATCGTAAATAATATACGATAGTAAACTTAGTAGCAAGTGCGCAAGATTTCAGAGCTGCGCGCATTTAAAAGATATAAAAGCTTATGCGTTTAAGTTAGTACAATGTTATCAGCAGTCGGATTAGGTATCTATGCAGCCTAATGGCTAGACAATCTTTGATGTTATCATCATCTTAACTTTCGGAGAAGAATCCGGTTTCTTTAGATAGTTAGGCAGTCGATCAGTCATTATTCTCATGATTTCAAGTGCAAACAACCTCAGAAAGAGTCCTGTTAAGTGTTCACTGCAATCCACGGACATGTCGTACGAATAGGTCCGCTGTCCTATCTCCTCGCTGTATATCACCTGAAGTATCATAATTCATAATTAATTTTAAAAGAGTGCCGAGAGTTTTTTTCCGCCCGCTTTTTTCTCCTGGTCTACGATAGCCTGAGGGGCACCGAAAGCGGAATAAGATATATTGTATTATAATATTCTATCATGTTTGACGTTCATTAAGTGTACACAACTTGTACCTGACAATGAATAAAAGATTTTGATTTGATTTGATATCTCCAGGAACGAACAGCGCTGTCTTTAAAAAGCTATAAGAGGCCCAGGGCAATACTGGGCATAGGAGTAGTCAGTAATTAAGGTTCGATTTCTTCGAATAATGCAAGTTTTTTGATAATAAATATTGGTTATCATTTGGTGATCTGACAGGAACTAGGGACTTTGTACTTGATCTGAGGGTGGCCACTATAGATCGCGGGGCCCTGGGCACTTGCCCTAAGTGTCCACTGGGAAAGAGGAGTCTGCCAGCAACGACGCCTGTCCAACCGAATCGCAAAACAAGAACATGTCTGCTTTCCGACGGTTAAGAGGGTGACGGTAGGAAGCTGCACCGTTCAAGCAAGCACCTAACAACTCTTTCAGCCAGACATATCTGTTTGAGTTGGATGGTGGAGCTTAAACGAATGAACCCCATTAAAAGTCCGTGTTATAATTATTATGATAATCACGCAGTGTACCAGTATCGTCATTATGCATTGCGATCGGTTTCCTTGTCCGCGTCATTTCTAGCCGCTTTCTCTCCATCAGTTGACGCAACTGGGGTGGGCAGACGGAATTGTTTCAGGAAACTTGGAAAAAGCAGTCTTCATTTCTCATTCGAAAACTTTTGTCCCACTCGTTAGGGTTAGGAGTGGTTTGAGAGATACATTTGAGACGAATTAGTTCTGTAAATTAGCCGTAACGTTCACTGCGTGGAAGTATGTTAGAGCCAAGGAAACGTACGAAACATTTCGCTCGACAATGTTGATATTATCTAAGACCCGAATTGCTCTATATAGCGCCCTTCCGACCGGTTTTGTACCGGCCAAGCTTATATAAGTGTCAAGTAACCGTTGAATTGTTGATCGCTTTGGAATAACACATTAAATTAGTTATGTGTTAAGTTTTATTAGAGATTGCGCTAAACGTTTGACTACAATGTCCGCAATTGACTACTAATCGGAAATGTACTAAGATTACACCAATCTGACTTTCTGTGTAAACTGACAAGTCTTTATTTTTGATTTAGATTTCTGGTCGGGGTGTGTTATCCTGTCTTGTGTTTGTCCATGGCAGCCACGACATAGGGAATTCTAGTGTGGTCTATCCAAGACCCGTAGACCGACGACTTAATATGGCCTTCGAAGAACGAAGCGCGCTTTTAATTCGCTCCAGCGACCCATCCAGGTACTGAACGACCGACCGAACGAACGACAAATCTAATCGCACTTAAGCAGCGGGGCTGTGCGCGCTTCAAATGCGCGTGATTAAGTTTAATTAAAGATTTTCCTCCTAATTTCCCAAAAGAGTTGCCTATACAAGTATTTCATTAACCAAAGCAAACAACAATCAACCGATGATCCAGCGCTGTGCGGTTCTCCCACGGCTCTCACCACGATGCGACTTGTGAAATTGGATCGTCCGTCGTGTAACTTTGACATCTGTCACACCCCAGAAACCATGATGCAACGCCCTCTCGCGTTACCTTTGTTAGGCGTTCTAGAACAAGTTGCGCTTGCTTTTCTAGGTCATAAACAAGAACAAGATTTGCACTTGCTAGAATTGGAGCCATCTGCTCCATCTGTTGAGGGTTATTTAGATCCGCATTTTCAAAAAAAAATCCGAAAGATAAATAGGTTAAAAGATAAATAGGTTCTTCAAAAAGGGCGTAAAAAGAGCTCTCCTTCAAAGCCGGCAACACACTGGCGACTCCTCTGGTGTTGTTTGTCAGTAGGCGACTGTGACCACTTACCATCAAGTGGTCCGTCTGTCTGTGTGCTTGCTCTATTTATAAAAAAGGTGTGACAAAGACTGGGAAACCCTACCGCAAGTTTTAATTTGCTGCTCCACTGTTGGTACTGAAATTGTAATGGAATACCTACTGCTTGCTGTCTTTAAAACTTTCCTAGGCATGTAGGCTCAAAACGCGAAACCCTGGGTCAAAATCAGACCAAAGCGGTTTCATTTGCGAGTATGACGCCATAAATATACCAAAAATCGGCCAGACGGATGGGACTCATTCACCGCACAATAAAAACTCATGCCTAAGGTGGTCACGATTCTTAGACTTTAAACACCGACTGGTGTAGTATGTCATTATAAAAGTTAATTTAATGGTAACTCATTAAACCAATAATTTAATCAACGTCATCAACCTCATAATTATCACAGAACAGATGAGGTAGAGCTAATGGGCCATTGTGTACTTAACTTTGAGGCCAGCAGTCAGCATCCGTGACTGACCTGATTCTGTAACCACAAGCGGAGTGACAAGCCCCATATATCAACCATGACGTCTTGCGGTATAATATACGGTTGAGCTTTATTGGTCTACGGTGGTAGAGGCATAGTAGCTTCCCAGGGACGTACCTTACCGACAGCCTCTAATCCTCTCATGTTTTCACTTGATGTTTTCACTGACTTTATGACTCAGGCTGGGGATGTAGGTTCCTCATGAGTAGCAAAATAAACGCATGTAATCTCAGATAGGATTTTTCTCTAGGTTGTGGGTGTGCATAGGCTGCAGTGAACATTTTTCAGGCGGCCGGAATGCCCGCTACTCATTAAACGGTTTTTGTTACTAATAAAAACAGATTTACGAACATTGAGTTTAGGTTTATTGTTCTCCTTCTAAAGTCTGACTCTAAGGACAGAAACGTATGGTATTTTGAGAATTACTTCTGCGATACTGGAGATTATTCATCTAGCCATGCAATAGCAGTATTTGCCTTTCCTGACATCTTCCTGCCTTCTGATTCTTCCACATTAAGCTCAGTTCTTCTAGTTGCTATTCGGATACCTTTTTTCACTATAGATATTAGTTCTTTAGGCGCTGAACAAATTCATTGCCACTTTTATATCCCGTCTTAAAGGCATTGGGAAGGGAAGGTATCTTCATCTTCAATATTGGGATTTGGATTAAGGATAGTTAGTTTTCTTCGCTTTCGGATTATAGCGTAACCCTGTCGCAAGAAGATACGCGGAGATCTTGACCGAGAATGTTATTATAATTTTATTTTTATGCGTTCTTTTTAGGCCGACTGCTTTTGTAGTTTGTGACGAAATAATTCAAATTGATGTTTTTTTTTCAGGTAAGTACGATAATTTCAAAATTCGACCGTGAAGAAGATTACCAGCTGCAGATAAGTTAATCTACATAATATTAACATTCACGCTTGTGCAATTATTTATTCAAGTTCGGCACAATTTCATTTCCTTTAACCTTTGTATTTTTTTTTGTAAGTGCAGATCACTTGCAGTTGATGGACACTCACGTCTGATCTCAAGTTAAACCAAAGCATTCTCTTAAAGGCTTATTATTACTTCAGTGGACTGTTATGGTAGTCTCAAATTTATTTGTTTCTTAGGAAAGTACCCCACCTCAACCAAAATACACTAATCAAAACATCCAAACCGTGTTTAGACTTCCGCATAAGATCTCTTATGATGATACTATTTTAGTGCCTTCCGAATGATCTGAACATAAGGATGCTCCCATCCTTGATCAGATATTGATCTCCATCAACTACGCGTATTATTACTATAATTTATTGCAATGTTAGTCCTCCTGTTTATAGAAATAACGTCGCCGAAAATCTTACAACCTATGAATAACTTAATCCGCATTAAAAGTGATTCAAAAAACCTGTGTCACTTCCTTCCACGCTTATACGCGAGAGGAAATGCGTAGAATGTGGAAACACATAAAATGTTGCCAGTGACATGCGTCGGAATGCACTTAGCATTGCGATGTGCATATAAAGACGTCTGAGCGGACGGCCCCCAACTTATGGACATCGCTTTTTATAGGATTAAATTGGTACATTCGATTTTTTATTTGATCTAGTAGGATTCAATAAATTGATCCTGGGCGCAATTTGTTGGTCCAAAAATCTATGATCTTACTCTGCAAAGTGTACAGCCCCGCTGCTTGAGGAGATCGCAAGCGATCGAAAAAGTTAAGCAACGTCGGGCGCGGTCAGTATCTGGATGGGTGACCGCTAGTGGCGAATTAAATGCACACTTCCGTGCTTCGGAGGGCACGTTAAGCCGTCGGTCCCGGTTGTTTTCGATAAGGTCAACAAGCCCCTATAAACTTGCCATAAGCCCATATTTTAATGCAGAGTAATGCGGAGACTGCTTCACTTCGATTAGGAAAAATATTAAAAGAAATAAATAATTGGACTGCTAAACGATCATAACTTATTTTAACATAATTATAATATAAAATTAAGTATTAGTTATTTAAGATAATTATAATTATTGTATGCCCGCATAGGGTAGACTGTTCTTAACTTATTATAATTTTTGTAACATCTTTCTCGTGTAACAGTCAACAATAAAAGCATTCTTTTCTTTTCTTTTCTTTTCTTTATGTCTTTTATTATTGTAGCAAACCCATTACATATTGATTAAATTAATTGAGAATTTAAAATGAGATATTCTGCACTTAAAAAGTAGACTCTTTCACGGAAAAAAATTTAGTTACATACCACAAAGTTTCTTGCTTCGTTCGAAATCAAACTCGGCCTGAGTTCTTGGTAATAATTTCTACGCCTAGCGATCTTCAGTATATCTATACATCTTAGATACAAATAAATAAAATTAGGGTGTCTGTTTGTAATATGAAAACTTTTCACTAAATGCATATTATTATGTATACACGGTACATAGAGCAAAATAACATTTTTTACAATTTTCCCGATAATCTTTGTAATGGCTGGACCGATTTTGACGGGACTTTCAATGGCAGATATCTTGTAATAAGGAGTAACTTAGGCTACTTTTATTTTAGAATTGTTATCATAAATAATATTACATTAAATTCCACGGGGACGAAGTCGCGGGCACAGCTACTATAGTTATGACTATGAGTCATTCAACCAGTTTCGCGGAGTTACGATCTCGTGCCGGGAGACCTTTGGTGTCACTTCCGGTGATATTTAGATTGATTTATGCCTTCCAACCTCCGAACTGGACTTTCGATACTGGCTTCTTCATGATTACTTGCTAATTAATTACAAACGGAAAACTCATGTTAATTAACAGTGTCTATCAAATACATACTTATAAATTATTTGTATTTAACTATATTTATTGCTACATTTTAACATGTCTTATTATTGAAAGCATTACGGATGTGTTTTAATTACTTAATTAACGGATTTAGATATTTATTAGCTTTTGGTTTTTGTATTGACATTTAATCCATTTTCGTTAACACGTCTGAGTGATGAAATATCTTTTTGCTAAAGTCTCTTTTAAATTTCACAATGATACAATCTAATCTAATCAAGTTTATTTATTCTGCGGTTTACGATGAAGGTAATTCTACTCAATTAAGTAAGCTAATGAATAAGTAGATACCTTATTATTAAGCGTACTTACTGTTAGTATCGTATAAATACTGGACATACCTATGGTAATTTCGCATACATTAAACCTTTGTGCGAATAGAACTGATTGGGTGACAGATTTCATTCTCTACATTAAGCTTTTAAACAGTCCCGTACTTAACCACCTTGAAGCTCCATACCCTCTCCTTTAGACAATAAAAAGCTGTAAAAAATCAAATTAAAGGGAGCCTACCAAATTTTATAGCAATCAAAGCCACCAAACTAGCATACCATGCGGCATGTAACCCGATATGTCGTATACTCCGGCCAGCGGCAACCTTGGGTCCCTTTCTACTGCGGGCCACCGCGACTCGGTAACCTTTACCGATGTTCCGAAAGGCTGAAGTTTCGTATCTACTGCTACTATCATATAATATAGGAGTACCAAGTCTGACAATATTAAGGCAGAAATAAAAAAAAATGAAAATCATATTTGCACGAATATGGGTTAGTTTAAGGTTAGTGTAAAAACAGGGCATTTTGACCAATCCATACCCAACTTTTAAGGTAACTATGCAAATTAAAATTCTAAGTTACACTATAAATAAATTAAAATAAAACTAACGTTACCTAGTCTTACAAATAAATATAATATGATACTTATTAAAGGTGCGTTTTCACTGAAATTGTTGGCAATTTCTGTGTGTCCAGCGCGTGTTAACATCAAAGAAGTTTGGGGTTTTCTTTCGAGGAGACCCAGCGTTTCTATTGTACTCGTAGATCAGTAAGGCAGCATCCAGTCTAATGTTAAAGGGTGGCTTCATACCAAAACACGTTCCACTTGAAGAAATATAAATAGGTACAATGAATACAATAAAGTAGAGATTTGCAAAGACCTTCTTACTTACACTGATAATTTTACTAACGCTGTAGGTGTCTACCTACAGTGTTACAGCATCCGGCTGTAGGTCATAGCCGTTTAGCCTTTCGAAGTCCTACATTTAGGATAGGACGGCCGCGTAAAATGCCTCGAAGCGTGATAAGAAGTCGACCTTCAGATTACAGGAAGTGAATGAAAACAAATTGAAGTATGTAGGTGTCGTAATGTGATTTATTTTCTTCTATTTAAAAACATACTTTTTTGATATAATAGTATGTCGTATTAAAAAAGTCAAAGTCAAAAGCTTTTATTTATTATTAGGTACAATTTGTGCACACGTAATACGATACGCAATACGTAAACGTCATACATATAAAATGATACATTCTACATTCATTCTAATTTAATAATGTTTCCTTTTGACAGTTTCCATAGTTACCAGACAGAGTGGCGCCGTAACGCGTTACGGCGTTACGTTACGAAGCGGTTAACCCTCCATAAGAAGTTATCATTTCAAAAGTACATCTGAGCATAAATAAACTGTAGGGAAATATACATAAAACAAAAGTTATGCAATAAAACTTGATTCATTTACAATATCTGCCGAATGCCCTTGTCGGACTTGCGAGCTTTCAAGGTCCAGGCAGTTAATACACGTGATGCAAATTATGATCAGTTATGTGCGATACGTAGATAATTATGTGGCTATGCGACGTGACGTAGTGTTACTAAGAACAATAACAGGAATGTTTCTGTAGAAGCAAGATTTTTCATTACAGAAGTAGAATTGTGCCGTGAGCGTGAACTTTGATAATAGTTATCAAAGTATTCGTACGTATGTCATATGTCAGTCTGTCTTGACATCTTCCCACACTAATGGCAGCTCGATACGATAACTATACGACTTAAAACCTTAATCGTTTAACGAAACGCAGACTGAACTAAACAGATGTACTTATGTAATACGGTCTTATAATTCGTAATATTAAAATTTATTATTATTCGTCTAGTAAAACTCGTAGGTACTAGGCGTTTATTTTTAATACTACTACTGTATAGTACACACCTTTGACAATAATTATAGGTACTTCCCAAAATCATAATGAGAACACGTCATAACCATAATAATGCATAATGGACATATGCATAACGTTATTCTCATATTCCTACAAATTCATAATATTTTATAGCGGAGTAACAAATTTACATAAGCAGTGTAATGAAATTTTCTAAATTTACGCCACCGTGAAAATGCCCAACAAACAACGTAGAATTCGTCGTAATATCGCGAAATAATGACACTTCTCGACGTAAGTGTCGTTTATATTTTTATCACTTTCCCGCCTAAACTTTCTCTACAGATAATTCATAGTTATCTGCATAAAAAAAATCTTACGAATTGGGGTGTATCTGTATATGTACATCACAATTAATATCAAAATGTATTTAATTTCCAGAAAAGAGTGCTTTCAGAAACGTTAAACGAAAATTAACATCAGCAATCTTTAAAAATTAAATTTATTGCATGCGAAAATAATAATAAGCCAATTGACTTGAAATATTGATGAAATCATAAGACGGGTCCTTTAGACAAAACATAAATTTTGTGTGAAGAACCCGGCTTATGCCGTCATTTTTTGTTTGACTCTAAGGTCAGCACCCTATTTTACAATAACATCAGACATTTCTCATTTCTTTACTTATTCTTTACTATTGTCAGCATTATTTTCGTCATTTCAATACAAGTCGAAATTTTGTTTCGCGGCGTGTTTATTTTGCAATCGCGTGCAGCTATTCGGAAGATTCAGACAGACGCAGACATCCGTAACATTAATGAATGGAGACAGACACGCGAACACTTTGTTACATGTATCGAGATTGGTTACATAACACATGAATAGTTGCAGGGTGTTATTGTTTAGATCTCAGAAATATTTCGATAGAAACAACTTTGGCAATAAATAAATGTTGATGGCAAAACGTATGCCAATTACTCGTGTAAATAAAAAAATGTCTTGAAGAATACTTAGTTTTGCTTGGCTGGTAAAATTGAGGTTAATAAACTCAAAGTTAATAGTTAAATGAAAGTTAATTTTTCACCAATAAATATTTCACAATAAAATCGTTGATGCTGATTCGCTGTTTAGATGGCAAATTGTAATATTTTTGATTATTTATTATTTGGGTATATTATTAAATGTGTTTTTAATCTTATTAACGTAGTTATTACTTTTTATCTTATCTGTCTATGGAATCATAATTTAAATGATAATATCAAGAAGCGTGAAATTGAATGAAAGACGCCATGGGGCTTACCTTACAATTAAATTTCGAGAGAATTTTCGTACAAACAATGAATTGAAACTTTCACCTAATTTTTGAATGCATCCATTGTCTAAATCTACGATACGCATATTGTGATTATTGTGCTGTTTTATTATACTATTTCTGTGACTATGAAGTCTTACACATGAGAAATGAATGAACAGTTAAAATTATGGTCGACAAGTTAACCATCGTTTTTTGTTGTATCAGTTGCCCTAAAGCATTTTGCGTCGCTATGTTATTTTTATTTATAAGTAGAGCAAGCAAACAGACAGCCAGGCTACCTGATGGTAAGTGGTCACCGTCGCCCACTGACGCGTGCAGCACCAGGGGGTCGCCAGTGCGTTGCCGGCTATGAAGGAGAGCTCTTTTTATGCCCTTCTTGAAGAACCCCATATCCTGGGAAAGTCCCCCTGCAGTCCTGGGAAATTTCATCACTTTACCACGCGCTGGAGACCGAAGTTCCACCACCTGGATCTATGGTGGGCGGTTTACACACTCTCCACATTGAAGACTCCTCTGAAAAATCAGTATTGTAGTCGCAGGTCTCGAGTAAAATATAGCCCCTTAAATACGAATGAAAATATTTCTTTAAATACTTACTGATTTAGTATTTTTATTTAGGTATTTATTTTTATTTAATCCTCGGGCGGTGTAAAGAAAAAAATATTTTTTATTTCCCTACTAGTTTCCGCCCGCGACTTCGTCCACATTCACTTAAGAATTTGACCCACAGAGAAATAGAAAGTATCCTATATGTTGATCCAGGTCGAAATCTATATCTGTACAAATTTCTTTTACGTATAAAAAATCACAGATAAATGACCATCGATTCAATATTCATGGAAATTCGCTTACGTCAAGCGTAAGTTATGCAAAGTCGTTACATGAATTGACAACATTATCAACGTACTCGTACATACATAAATGAAACTCTCAGGAACTTCACCGAGAAAAGTTAATTGCTCATTGCTTTTTGCGATACTTTGTGAAATGTCATGTGCAATTGATTACGAGCTATATGTATCTCGTAATATATGGTAATACATACCAGTGCTTCTCTACGGGAAGTATTTTTTCTATTTCATTAAGATTTGTAATTTCACAAACATTTAGCAGGACTCATAAAAAATAATGTTACAAATTTGCTGCATCCTTGTTCGTCCTTCCTCAAAATGAGTTTTCTTTTCCTGTCTTTTTTTTCTGATACGGAACACTTCGTGTGGGCCTTTGATTTAGCCAAATTATGCAGACACATTTCGCATAAGGTAGTAATAAGTACGGTTCCTTATTTACTTCTTACCATAACATAAATTCGAATCTTTCATGTTATTAAACAGTAGAATATCACTATCACCATGCTATCACCCACATGTCACTTTCACTAGTCTTGACCTCCAAGCTGACCGGTCAACACCGGGCTCAACTGACCGCAGTCATTAAAACTGACCGCAGCCTTCTTTTGGATTGTTTCGTACATACCTTTATCCAAACAAATCGAAAGCAAAGATAATTTCATACAGCCATTGTTTTCCTTGTAAAACATCTTTTAGTACAAAAAATAGCCCAATCCTAACGAAGAAACAATACAAAGATCGTTCATTTTAGAGTCAATGAAAGTGCTCAAGGTTTTTTCCACTGCAGCTAAAATAGATTTAATGACTATAATCAAACATGCGGGTGCAAGGTCAGCTGTCAGCTGTCAGAGTGAAAGCGCGCGAAACAGAATGAATGGGCGTTGATTCATTTCAGTGATTGATTTAAATAATCCAAAGTTCGAGGCTAATAGAGAATTGATTCTTGCTCTGAAATCAATGAACGTTTCAATAAATGAACAGATCATAATATTAATCATGGATAACCATTAATCTCAATTGCATTGAAAATCGTTTTAATAGGCGGTACCTATACTACCGGTACGTTTTATTTTAGAGTGGAAACTTTGTAGCTTTTGGTATGATAATAACCAAAATTTTAACTTTCATAAAATTTGAGGTTTGCTTTTAAACCATAGACAATACATATCTAACTGCGATTTCTTTCGGTCAAACATAAAAAATCTGCAGCAGACAAAACATTCAATACTTACGGATGGTTTTGCTTTGGAATACCATTGAAATTTAAAATCAAGACGATAATCTGTGATTTGAAAATGTTTAAAATATTTCATTCACAATGCATTCACCTTGCTAAAGATTGTTTTTTTTAATCAAGTAGGTATATATCTTAAGAATTACAACATTGAAAATCGTCGCGATGAAGTCAAAAAAGTTGCAAAATCCATTCAATAAATGCCCAGCAATAATGAGATTGGCTGTTAAATAACAATAAAAGTCGGCTCCGTTTGTTTGTATAGACTATAGACGGTCGATTGGGTCACATTGTTATTATTATCAACATTCCAATTTTATCTGAATATAATCTCAATTAATCTAAAAGGAGGCTGTATTTGAGATTCTTATCTGTAGGTGCTAATATTATAAAAAAAATTAATATTATAATAACTTATGTATGTAACTTATTAATGACTGTCGGTTTTCGTCACACAATGAGAAAAAACCTTAGTCCATCACCCAGGCCTAATTTGAGTTGATGGACTAAAAGTCTACTTGCTTCAACTTACATTCGTAAAACACTAACAACCAAAATGCTTTCACATCTGCTCGTCCTCGTATTATCTCAATATCGGTTGTCACAAGTGCGTATTGCCTCAGCAGTGAATATTGTTTGTTTCGCAAGTGATAATTTCGCCTAGGGATGTCCATTACGATACGAGATAATAGATATATCGATACAGCACAATACGATATATCGATATTAAATCCGATATTTTGACCATAGGTACGTTTCGATATATCGTCTCACTATAAAATATCGTATCGTATCGAACTACGACTTTTTTACTTTTGTAACTTGAAAATTCATATAACATTATAGCGAAATTATGATAAATGGGTTGAACATTTTTTTTTATTCTTAATTCTTAATACGAATTCAATTATTTGCGTATAAAAATTAAAAAACACCAAAAAATACTGTTTGAGTTAAAAACACTAATTTAATCGCAAAACTCGCAAATCAATAAAAAAGCATGCGATACGAAATCGATACGATATATCGATACAAAGAGAAGGAATATTTTCGCGGATCCATACAAAGGTATACGATGCAATTACGATGCGATATATTGATACACATACATATCGTATCGTAATGGGCGATATATCGATACGGTTAAGGAAAACTTCGTGAGGTAACCTGCATGTCTGAGAGACACTGAGAGTTCACAAAAAATGTTCACAAAGGTATGAGAAGTCCACCAACCCGCAGTAGGCCAGCGTGGTGGACGGCGGCCTACATCCCTCTCATTGGAGAAGCCCCGACCCTGCATTGGGTCATTAATGGGTTACTGACAATATCGATACAACACGTTTTGGGGCATCCCTATGATAATTTCGCTCCGGTGCAATGAGACCCGTATTGGCGTACAATTCTCAAGCATATTGCGCACCTTGAACTTATAACTCGCAAGAATTGACCAATGGATTCAATTTCATGTGTAGGAGATGTTTACAGAAGTAAGTAATTGGTGGCAATAAAGATTCCGAGAGAGACTAAGCAATTGAATGTAGATTTCGGTATTGACCTAAAGTTAGTTGGAAAAATAAATATCACCGTGTCAGGAAAACATCCTTAAATAACGTGCATGCATAAGAGTTCTTTATAATGTTCTCAAAGGCATGTGAAGTGCAGCATCGCAACTAGTCCCAACCCGCACTAGGCCAGCGTGGTGGACTAAGGCCTACATCCTTCTAATTTATAGGCATCTAAGGATTATCCACCTAATATTTGTATTAACTGTTGCTAAGAGGAAAGAAAAAGAATTCGAAAATATAAAATATTCTAAGCGCAATTTAATCTATGACAACAACGCGTCTTGTATCGATAGGAATCGATATTTTGTAATCATTCGATGCGGAATCTATTCGCGATCAAGATTTACGTAATCGATAACGGCGAACAGCTTTGAACTACATACCTGTTGTTTGTAAGATTGATAGTAGAAGCTTATAATATTTTTATTACAATAACAAATACATCAGATACTTATCTCAAAACTTGTAGAATTGTACGGGGGTTTGCAAAGATTAATCCGTAAACTGGTGTCACTATAGAATGGGGATTCCATCATCATAATTAATTTCAAAAAGTATCTAATTCTGCTAAAAAGCTGCATTAACGACTATGGATACCTACATTAAAATTTATTAACGTCTATTGCATACATTTTGTTTTTAAAAATGTTGGTTGCTCCGTCGGTGGTTGCCGGAAAATATTTTACCTCTTATGGGATTTAAGTAATTATCGCGTGTTGAGCGGTAACTCGGCAGAAAAGCTTTCGATCATGGACGGTGGTGTGAGTGACCGTGTCGAGTTCGGGTTCTAACCCGCGACGTGTAGAAAGCAACATGGTTTCTCCCGGCCGAGGCTCTTGACCTAGCCTGATAGGCTGATGTTGTACGAGTAAGTTGACTTGATGATCCTACTAATATAAATTTATAGTAATTAAATTAAATTTATATACATTTTCGCAGTTATGTTATGTGTATGTCCTTGTGAGGATGGATGGATGTTGTTGGGTGTTTGTAACTCTTTCACGCAAAAATGGTTTCACAGATTAAATGAAATTTGGTTCTACTATAAATGCGAATGGACGCTACCGCTGGCGTCACGTGGGGTGGACTTTAGATGCCTTCGAGAATATTGCTTTGTGTTCTCTCAGGCGTGCAGCTTTCCTCGTGATATTTTCCTCCACCGTTACAGCAAGTGATATTTTTTTTTTTAAATAAGTTACAGCCACTGGGAATTGAACCCGGACCGTCGAGTAAAAGGTCGAATACATAGATAAACCGCTTCTGAAAAGCATGGCTGCAGCGTCCGTTCCGTCCACACAATGTCCCACTGTTAGGCTGTATCTCTCCCCACATCAGGGGGAGAGATGGAGCATACTTCACCACGCTGCCCCAATGCGGATTGGTGGAGAAGCCAAAATCTTCGTAGTCAGTTGGTGTAATCAAACGATTTAAACAAAACCATACCGAATAATCGCTTAAACGTTTCTCAGTTTAGCAGCCTTTGCAAAACAAAGTGAGTCAAAAGCAAAGTTCAGCAAAATTACCGGCAATCGAGCAGTAATCGCGGGGTTGGTCACGATTGAGTCGTTTCATGGTAACCCATACTCTGATTTACTGGTAAACGATTTGTGTCGCCCGCGGAATTTACTTAATTGTTGTACCTACTGTTTTACATTGTGCCCCAGTACCTACTAGATCTGAGCTATGAGGCGCGCATAGTTTATACCAGGGTATAATCAGAGAGAATGCACTATCACACAAAAATGCAAATAACGAACGGAATAATGAATGGATGGTTCGCAATTTCAATGTTAATTATGTTTATAGATAAACAATAATAAAAAGGAATGTAGTAACGCGCGTATAAATAACTAAATTAATTAAAACTGTGTCGAGAGTTTTTTCCTCCGGCTTTTTCTCTCTTTGCCCAGTACCTAATGGGTGGCACGTTGCATAGCCGATGAGTTTGTATAGGTAAAATATTAAAATAAACAAATAATTTGGACTGCTGAACAAAATAATAAATAAATAAATATAATTTAACAATAATTGCCATGAAATATAAAATTAAGTTTTAGTTAACCTATTGAATGTCCAGACATATAAAACATAATTATTGTATGCCCGCATAGGGTAGACTGTTCTAAACTTATTATAAAATTTTGTAACATCTTTCTCATGTAACAGTCAACAATAAACGTATTCTTTTCTTTTCTTTAGTCCCGCTGCTTGCGTAGATCGCAAGCGATCGAAAAAGTTAAGCAACGTCGGGTGCGGTCAGTACCTTGATGGGTGACCGCTAGTGCTATCGTGCTTCGGAGGGCACGTTAAGTCGTCAGTCCCGGTTGTTATCGATACGATAGCAGTCGTTCAACCTTGTCGGAGGCCCCAATTTTCTTGATATTTATTTTCAGCAGCTCAAAATGTGTATTCGTTAGACAAAATATAAAGCAATAGGTGTAATGTATACGAGTGTATCTAAGTTTAGACGCGTTAAGACAGAGCCGCTCGATCGAAATTGAGTAGACAGATCGCACTTAACCAACATTTTAAATGTCAAGATTCATTAACGATAATATCGATTTTCATTATTAAAAACTTGTTAAAAATGTTATTGTTTTTAATTATTTGTTACAAAACAAAAACAATTTTTTGATTATTTGGCTATTTTGGTACCTATTGATTGAATATTGGTACGACCACCGTACCGCAATGCGGATTCCTGCTGTATTTTTAACTGATTAGGATTTGTTATTGCACGCAGTACGCAGTAGTACGCAGTACGCACGAGTACGCAGCGTTACTTTGTAGTTTGTTTACCCAGATAATTTGATGAAGCCTTCAGGCCCCTATATTGTTATTATAAGCCAGTGTTGCCAGCAGCTATTATAATAATACGCGTAGAAAGGTATGCGCTGTCGAAAGCGGGTTCAAATTGACATTTGATTAGAGCTATTTATTTCTCGTTTGCGTCGTATGTCGAGTTTTCTTTGCGACAACCTTTCGACATTACCTTCTGTGTACGAGACGCAATACATGTGAGCAATAAACACGCCATAGGGGTACGAACGTCAATCAATTTTCCTACGACCGTATTGAAACGGTCTTTTATTGGTGAGGTCCTGGGATCAGGCGTAAATCTATAGAAAAAAAACGATTGGTCCGTACGTACGTGACGTAGCGGCATTGCTAAGACTCAGACTAAGGGTACAGGTCAATTCTGCCAAGTTCCATTTCACGTATTGTGTGCGGAGTATTGCACACTCCCGCCCACTGGGGGAATATGGGCCGATGGTCTGATTACAGCTTGCTCAACGCGGTCACGACTACCCAGAAACACGTCACCTGCACTGCATTGTGACTAAGGTTTGTTAAATATAAGCTAATATAAGCTTTATTGGTCTAAGCATGATTTTGTAGAACATAACTTTGATCCGAAATGAAATTTCACCTGTTGTGACGGTGAAGGATAACTTCGTGAAAAACCTGCATGCGTGAGAATTGTCCATAACTTTTTCAAGGGCATGTGAATCCCCCAACAGGCATTGAGCCAGCCAGCGTGGTAGACTAAGGCTCACATCCTTCTCATTCAGAGAGGAGACCCGTGGGTCACGAACATAGCGGGTTGCATATAGTCTAAGCATACTTCTGCTTAGGGTATTAGATCTTATGATTACACTCATTTGATTGGAAATCTTGACTTGAAGAAAATAGCTGGATACAAAGACCGGGAGATCCTATGCAAGGAGGTTTTGAGGGAAACCTATCTGACTTAATATGACCGCTGTAGGACAATACAAGGTTACGACACAACCGCTGCTGCTGACCACTGCTGCTGATCAGCAGCTGAAAAATGATTCAAGCCATACAATGTAAATATCCCCATATTTTACATTAACACCTCAATCAGTATGTCAGTACCCATTAACGACCCACTACAGGGTCGGGTCTCCTCTCACAATGAGAAGGATGTAGGCCTTAGTCTACCACGCTGGCCTACTGCGGGTTGGTAGACTTCGCATGCCTTTGAGAACATTTTTTTTTGTGAACTCTCAGGCATGCAGGTTTCCTCACGATGTTTTCCTTCACAGCAGGTGATATTTAATTTCATGAATCGCACATAACTTTTATTACAAAGTCATTGGTGCGTGCCACTGAGATTCGAACCCGGACCCCTCGATTCGAGGTCAAATTCTAAGCCACTGGGCTATCACCGCTGCTTATATCAACCAGTATAAGCCCAGTTAATAAGACAAATCACTGCTCACTTAACCAGTAATTGTACGCTAATGCCGTGTCGAAACGGCGCGTCATTCAGCGTCAGTCCGTCAACAAAACCATCAATCAAAGGGCAGTTCACTTTAACACCTGATTCATGTGTCGATCGATATTCAACGGAGACGCAAAGGTCGTGAAACCATGTTACGAGTTCCAGTTTGACGTATTTGTTAGCTTTTAGAAGCTTCGTTTCGAACTTCGAACCTCGAAGAAGTAAACCTTTTATTACTTATCCTTTAGTCTTATTATTGAACGATTTGTGAGTAGGTGTCACTTTACATTTTACCGATGTCACCGTCGCAACCTAGTTGCGACGGTAGCTCATGATTCAGGACCTCGGATAGGTCCAAAACTAGTCGGGCTATCCCGAAACATATATATGTACGTGAGGTGAGCCGTGAACTCATTAAAAGATCTTTTAGTATTTTACTTTCCCATTATTAAGTCCCTTTTTAAGGCCACGAACTCATTAGTAACTGTTAGGATTAGAAACAGAATTCATAGACGGTAGAGCCATAGCAGCTAGTATGTACCTACCTGCCATCCCCTAAACAGTTACATTAACCTTCTTTCCTTCCTGTCAGCCCTTGGTAGTCCATTGCTGGACATGGGTCTCCCCTAATCGACGCCACTCTACCCGGTCCTGGGCTTTCCGAATTATTAACATTAACATATTAAATTAAATTTTAATTATTACATTAATCTTAGACTTCATAAAAATATATTTCTTTTTAAACAGCAACGCACCAATATACGAGCTCAGATAGGATTTCTTTCTTATTCGAGGTTGAACGTGTGTCTGTAGGTTGCAGTGAACATTTAACATCTCCTGCCCGTGGCACTCGTTTCCATTTCCAATAATAAATATATTTCGTGATAACAAGTGACACTTTGGCATTAAAAACCCGGTATACTATGTCCTAACACGATTACATTTTAAAATGATTTCCTACTCTGAAACAAATTAGCCGCTGCATATTTAAATAGCACTTACGTTCTCAGATAATGTAATTAAATTAGTTTGCATATTGAGTGTTGGTATTGCTCAAAATGGTCGCAGTTAGGTGTTGGCTTCTGTTTCACCACCGCAAACATTGTGTGGTGGTAATGAGGACACTGGCTCCTGCAATTGAAATTAGACATGGTATATTCGTATTTAAAGTGTTATGTTATATACCTTTTTTGCAATACACACATTTTTTTTCGAAAAATAAGATAAAAAATCAATAAATGATACTATTATATTTTTTGGACGTGTTTTAATTTTTTACAATTAAAACTCGTCCGAAGTTAGTCTCTAACGTACCTTCAATGTTCAGAAATTATGATAAGTGCAGATTTTTATCGCCTGAGTAATCTTCTACCACCCTACCCTATATCGCGAAAAATGCCGGCTCACGCCACACAACTCTTTATGGTACATCAGTACAGAAAAAATACATAAAAACACATATTACTGTTTGGGTGAGCCCGTTTGACCTTTTTACACCCTATTACCTACTGCAGGGTTATGTCATCTCTCACAATGAGAAGGCTGGGTTTTTGTGGAATGGTGGACTTCAAACCTTTGGGAACACTATAGAGGAGTAACAAGCATGCAGATTTCCTCACGATGTGTTTCATCATCATTACAAATACTACAAATAGCCTTGGTTATTCTCATGTAAGGACTTTATCAAAGGCTCCATAGACTGCAGCCACAGGTTGGTTTATATTTATAGGATCTATCTTTAAGTACTTTTGGTCGGTTTAATAGACAAGTGTAGATTACAGTGCAAGTGACAGTCGGTGACTACTGTTTCCAAACGCACACATTGTGGTGTAAACGAGGGCGCCGTCTGCTGGTGGCTAGTGGCCGCTGGTGTATAATTGCATGCATTTAAAAGCGACTCGAATGTCGACAGTGTAAATATTAAATCTGTGAGATAGAGCAATGCGAGAGGAAAAATTGATATTTATGTAAATCACTTTCAACTTTACTTGTTAACAGTAAACCAAATTGCTTTGGTAGTTAATTTTGTAGTGAGTTCGAATAGGTATATCATGTGAGAAAACCCTGCCCCCTAGGTTTTAATGCTTAGCCACTGTAGAGTTGGTGAAATTGTCGATATTGATGTGTGTAAGTCAAAAGGTATGAATATCGTTTGTACAACGTTGCACATTCTACAATGCTAAGATCTCATCTACAACACTTCTGTTATCCTGGTTGTCACCTCATCAACCGACGCCCAAATTCCAATGGTTATACTCATTGATAAACACGTACCAACCACCGTGACCTTATCACAGATCTACATAATATTATCTAACACCTTACATGTGGGTCTAATTACAAAAGGTCGGTACCTTACGAGACATGTTACACTTGCATTACCTCAAACCCGCTTCAAACGAAACCAGTTCCAACAACCTGAATGTGGGCTGTCAACGAAGGAACAAACGCAATTACAGGCGTGGTTATGCGGTGTCACGTTTACGGTAGAACTTTAAGTAGGTACAGATTTGATTTTTTAAGTAATTAAGTAGTAAACGGCAAGACCCACTTCAAGGTCGGGTCTCCTCTCACGATGGGAGGGATGCAGGCCTTAGTCCACCACGCTGTCCTACTGCGGGTACTGGTGGTCACTACGGGTTGGTGGACATAAGTTGTGTCACAGTGACACAATATGTTAAGTTATCTAACCTCAAATAGTGATAAAATCTGTGGTTGCATGCGGGTGTTCTGCTACTCATGAGGACTAAGACGTTCGCCTCAAATAAAGTATCTCCGTCAACCTACCTCCCCAGCCGAAATGCAAAACATGTAGAACCTTCTGAGCTTCTACATGTCATGTCACTGGCGGGCGGTAAGGCCTATCCTAACTTAGTATTTTATAAAATTTAATATTTTGTGCAATATTCGTGAATCATGATATCCTGAATCACGCTTTAAAAGTTTCTCAGCAAAACTCAGAGTTTAAAACAATCAAAGTATGGCTGCTCGCCACGCATCATTCCCTTTATTAATCTGGCGGGAGATCTGTCTTTGCCAAACCTAAAATAAAGGATCTTCTTGGTTAGCGAAAGACATTTAGGTACTTATTGAAATTTGTCTTCTTCGCTCTGGCCTAGGATTTTATCTGTGTTTGAGATCATTTTGAGCTTTCGGGCATGCAGGTTTCCTTTTTCCTTGGCGCTACATAAGAGCATAATTAAAACTTTAAGACTTGTTTACCACGTCTGTATACGATTGCAAGAAGCACATAAACGACACCGTTGTCGTTCATCTGAGCCCCGGAGGAAAATTGATTAGCATTAGCTTGAATAATGATCGTTTCGACGGCTTATTTAATAAACAGTACTTAACAGTGTTGAAATTAGAGCGAAGTTATTATCGGCAGGAATGTGAGATGTGACATAACCAGCAGCCAGGCTAGGACGTTGTGCTCGAGGCGGTTTGTGAACGAGCGTTTTTTGTGAGCGCGGTTTATTAAGCAATTGTTAAATTGGTGGCGTTTAATGAAAAAAAGGAGATGGTTTCGACTTGCGTGTGTGCTTTTGTCATGTGTGTATTAATGAAACCCACACACAGGAATTTCTAGTGCAACACTATGAGTGTGGAGTGTGGCATAGAAACGACAGAATTTTGTGGATACCTTGACATCTACTTTGCGTTTACAGCTACGAGTAGAACATCCTTGTCGTATGCATCGCACGTTGTCAACTGCTTTTAAAACGTCGTGTGTATTCTCTAAAAAGGTGGAAATTGAGTGTTACGTTAAACGAGACGCAAATAGCCTATTTGATCGTTGATCTTGACTCATTAATTACATGCTCTGTCGAATATGCGTATGTAACTGAGTAAACGCAATATTTGTATGTAATTACACAGGTTCGGGTAGTTACTCAATGTTAGTTATTTGTTAGCTGAAAGAAAATCGTACTTATATTTTTTCGTTAACGTTTATTATGAAAAAGAAATCCAAGGTTTTGAATTTGATGTTTAGTTATTGCAACCCATTGACGTATGTCATTGAAGTACTGACTGGAGTTATAAGTTAATGCATTAAGCTATTCATACTTTTGAATTTTGGATTACATTTTGAGGACTACAAAATAATTTTCTCATTTTTTTACTGGCAACTACACATCTGCGTTTTATGGCTCACAGTAGATAGTCGTCACTAGAATGTAACTCTCGGTAGAGTTACGAAAATGTTAAACCATTATTTTAAACTTTACTTTTGCTAAGAAAAGCCAAGCGTAATGTTCATTGCGATTTTACTTTAAATTCAGTCTCAGATTTTTCTAATAGTGATGTGATACAAATAAGAATGTCAATAGAGCTGTAGGCTGTTTAATATTTTAAACGCGAACACTTTCGCTAGTTGGGCAACTCGGGACCCGGCATGCAACATTTATAGATTTCTAGCGAACAGAATGTTACAATTTGTTATTGAATAATTTATTTATCTTGTTGATACGTTGATAAATTATGCGTCATAAAGTTTGCTCCAGTTGTGTATGGTGAGGGAACTTTCACGAATAAAAAGCGTTTATAATTTTCGGTATTAGATTGATATCAACAAACGTATTCGATTTTGCTAGGTTTTGAGGTAAACAAAATTAAATGTTAATAATAATAAAAAAATATAAATTTGGATTGTTACACTTTACATGGCTTTAAAGAGTGTTAGGTATAACCTTTCAAATATCACGAGTAACAACTAATGGAATGGGGTGGTAACCTGAATCACAATAATATCAAAGTTTTAAAAAAGTTGCCAGACAGATAAGTTACATATTCTCGCTCAAAGTTAGAACTTTGATAGATCCCCAGGCATACTCACTTAAATGTTGAAATGTGAAGTAAATAAACAAGGAATCGATTTCAATCGGTATCTTTCTAACGCATTTTAACATTAAAATATTGCAGAAAATACAATAATGACTAAATAAATAAAATAAATACCGAACAATTTAGACGACCGATTTGTAAACGACGAAAAGTATGTTTACAAATAGCCAGTTTCAGAAGATCGATCTATCAATATTGAGCAATAGATAGATAAATTATATTGAACAATTATTACTTGTGCAAATAAAAATACGCGCGGGTTACGCAGTTGGCTCTTAGAATAATTACGTTGTGATTGATGGTACAATATGGAAAGGTGTGTTAAGCTTGAGAGCGTATAGACCTCCTGATGTTAAGTATAGTCTGCTGTAGGCTAAAAGGTCGGATGCTGATTCTATCTCATGTTCGTTACAACCTTTTTTACTGTAGCAATCTTGTTGATAATAATTGCTACTTAAAAATAACATAGCATCAGCAAAGTTCGTCACACTCATGGGTAGTGGCCCATTGCAGGGTCGGGTCTCTCTCTCTCTCTCTCAATGATAACGATGTAGGCCTTAGTCCACCGCTGGCCTAATGCGGGGTGGACTTCAGATGCCCTTGAGAACATTGTGAAGAGCTCTAAGGTATGCAGGGCTCTGCACGATAATTTTCTTCGCCGTTACATCAGGAGATATTTTGAAATAAAGCGCAAATTACTTTCCCAAGAAAGTCATTGCTGCGTGCCACTGGGATTGGAACTCGCACCTCTAGTTGATTTTTTCTTAATCTAAGTTTTTAATACTAGCTATGTGTAAATTACTATAACCATTACCAGAACAGGGTTACAATACCTACGCAATTTTATTGACGTATCCAATGGACGAAACATAGTGTATTAATTAGCTAAGTTTTTGTAACTCATTTAGTCACTGGCACTGAATACCTATCATAACATGTGAACATTATTAATTAGGCAATAAAACAAACGTATAAAAAGCCCATAAACACGAAATTTCACACGACAGCCCACGGATTATGCATATAAAATATAATAAAGCCAAACAATGTTCGTTATACAGCCTAATGTCTTGACTTCACAGGGTGTTGCAACAGTGTGACAAAGACAGAACTTTCACAATAATCGTAAGCGCGAATTGTCTAAAAAACGCACCATTATACACACAAATTGTTGATCTCACTACACTTTCACTGTCTATGTGACTAATGTCCGCATGCTACGAGGAAAATTAGGACAAGTCCGGTCCGTAATATTATACGTGGACTAAACTAATATGTATTTTGTAAGATGAATGAAGTCCAAAGAAAATTATCCTACATATAGCGTAGGTTGCGCTACATAATTAAAACCAGCAAACAAAGTGTCGTCGTGCCTATTTAAGTCTTCATTTTTCCCATTTAATAAATGTATCGTATTTACTTGATAACTGTTGCTTATCGTTACCTTAAATAAGCTTCTTTGTCCAAAATTAATATCATCAAAAAATGAATTGAGGATCGGGATGAAAGGAAGACTTCAATGACAAGCATGCTTCATGCTATAATTCACCTAATTACCAGTAATCGAAACATATGTATGTTATGTTACAAATCCAATAAAATTAGTTTTTATAACAAATATATAAATTTAACTTTGCATGTTCCACTGTGTTTCCTCGTCACAAGTCTCCAAAATATTGATGTATTATTATTCATAATTATTATTGATGGCCACACGTATGTATTTTCATGCAACATATTATGATATACTGCATGCAAGACACAAATTAGCTGACGTAATTGCACCAGACAATTATCATTCCTGTCACATCGCGTTCCTTTTTTGACGGGACTGTTTCGCTTTTCCTTCCACGATGGCCGCCCCAGTGTTATGTCACTCTCAACTAGGGCGGTATGTGGCCAAGTGTTGTAATTGTAACAATAATTCATTCAGTGAAACCAGTCTGGCAGCCTTCGAAGCAATAAGGTTGAAAATCCGATAGAAATAAAACCCGAATCTTATAGCGGTAATTAAAACTAATTCGTAAGTCACGTTACACCAATTATTCTTCCATTCTCGTGTGTAAGTCGTAATGAATCCCTATTTATATGCATTAGAGTGTCAAAATGTCTTGCGTCTATTAATTATGCTGTAATGTTCTTTTTTGTTTGCTTTTCCGCTATTTAAATGAAGTTCTGGTATTGCATACGGTTTTATTTATGATGGAAAGTGTTTGAAAGGGAGCATGAAAGAATAATGCGGGTTGTGTATACCTACTGTTGACGCCAAAATTTTCATTAGCGAATAAGTAAAGTAGCATCACATCTACTTACAATGTCAAACACAACAAAGGCTGTTTAAAGGTTTGATTTTCCATAGGTTGCTGTGACTAAACAGAAATATCGACCGTTATTAACTTAAACGGTTTCCGCGCTAATCTAGTCTTTAACTGAGTACATCTATTAATATAAGTATAAACTACGACACCGAGTTTGTCACTCAAGCATCTATAAATGCAAACGTAAAATTTAAGGAAAAAAACACTTGAAACAAGTCAAGCCGCTGGATCTAAGAACAGTTATCTGACTAAAATCCATAACAGCAAAGGTTAACGTTCTATAATGCCGGACCGTGACCTTTGCTCAGACGCTGATGACACCATAATTACCGAATGTCCTCAATGCCATTACCTATGACGACGATAATGTCCGCAAATAACTCGTCTGCGCTTCGTCTGGTTGCATTATGACGCGGGGCTTACGTTAGCATTCGGGATTATTGTTTTTAGACTTTAGGTTTTATGGAGTTCCTACTGCTGATGAGGACTCGACCCCCCAACTAGGGACGGGCTTACTACCTACTTAGTATTATGCTTTTATGTCGTGTATTTGAAGAAAAAGATTTAATGTGATTTCGTGTTAATACATCAAGCGGTGTTTTAGAACATGCTTAAGAATTCAGTTTGAATCCCAATGACTTTCTTAAAAGTTACGGGCGGCTAAGGAAAATTACATGCCTAAGAGTTTTCCGTAAAGTTCATAAAGGTATTTCAAGTCCACCATCCCGCAGTCGGCCAGCCGTGAACTAAGGTCTACATACTCGTCATTGTGAGGAGACCCGACCCTGCAGTGGGTCACTAAAGTATCACAGACAAACACGTGTATATCTCTCCATTAACAGACTATGCATAGATTATGAACCTTCATATTTATCATTCCTTGATTTGTTGTACTTATTGCTCAGTTCAAGCGTGTTTTCACGTCACAGTTTTAGGCAATTTATAACTATCGAGCCGGGCGTATGGCGGCCGGTCTCCATATGTTTCTGTGTTAAGGCTAGCTAAAGTTCAAGAATGGTCGTGCACGGTCAATCTGTAATTACTTATCGCAATCCATTTCAAGGTACGTGATATACGCGTACTGTGAAACAAAGCGGATAGGACAAAGGAACGATTGGTGGACGATAGAAGATAATGTAAAACGAAGAAGTAATTGTAATCAAAGGAACGTAGATAGCGCCAGTATAAAAGACCTAGAATTTAAGAAGAATTTAAAAGGATGACTTAAAATTTTTGTTTCATTTTATTGAAGCGCGTTTTGGAAAAATCCGAAATCCGAACGTAAAAAGTGGTTGTAGACAATTATCAGAAAAATACATTTTCATGATTAATCTTTATTAGACTAAACTTACATTACCACTTACCTTATATACAAACTGCACTGCGGTTTGCACCTATAATAATAATATGGTGTCTTATAATATGTTTTGTTACATCTTAATTCATCTTATGTACATTATCTGTAGCAATTAATGATCTAATTATTTCTAGAAATTGACTTTGTTCTTATCGTACCCAAAGAACTGCATTGCAAACTTTTCATAACCTCGAAAACATAATTTACACGACTAGTAACGCCATCTTTTGGTGAGCAGTACAAAGTTGTCGCAAGATTTAATGGATCATTTTTGATTGAAAATTCTCTGCCTAAAGGTAGCGCTATCTCTTGGTGAACAGCAGAAGATTTCACGTATTTAAAAGGATACTTTTTGTTAGCAGATTCTCTGCCTGATGGCAGCCACGGCGCTGGCCGCGCGGCCCCGACCCCGGCTGCAGCACCCAGTCGAGGATGTGTACGACTACGAACCGCAAGCCCAGGACGGAAGAGCTGGAGAACAGGTCAGTGTTGTCCTTTTCTGTTTGTGGGGAATTGCGAATAAAGCCTCCTGCGCCCAATTCTAAAATTAATCTGTAACTGTTCCCTTGCTGAACACATGCTTTGACTGACTCATGACTGTGATTCCCCCATAAGTTCTTGAATATACCTCACCATACTGCAATTATTCGCATAATCACAGATGAAGAACCCACCGCAAGAAGACTTTGTGATCTTTCCACATCTATTACAACTTAAAACTAAAGTAACTCATTTCAATGTGATCACAAAAACCGTCCCTATTAAAAATCTAAGTGACACGTAACCTCTCTTGACTGTGTTCACAAAAGGCTGTGTTCAAATTCCAGGTGGTGCTGGTATCGCAAGACGCATACAACGCGCTGTACCAGGCGCAGGACCGGCTGGACCAGGAGTACGAGCCGCGGCAGCGCCAGCCCGCGCGCCTCAAGCAGCCGCTGCCGGAGGCGCCCAAGCAGCCGCCCGTGCAGACCATCCGGAACTATAACAAGGTGGGTTGAAGCTGTAATCCTTAGTTGAAGACAGTTAGGGATCGTTTAGACCAAAAATACGACGCAAATGAGAAGCAAGCGGTAGATGACCGATTGTGCGCGCGTTGTTCCCATGCGCCTCTACAGGAGACGGAATGAAGGAACTCCAGCCTCATCCTTTCATAGAGGAGAGTCCATGACCCAACGCCGTAGGGACTGCGGAAGAATACTCCGAAACACAACCGTGATGAAGACAACGTGGGATTTTAGTTTGTCGTTTGTCCGGCACCACTCCTGTTGGACCTGATTCAACAGCTAGTATCCATGAGGATTCCCATATTTGGGTATTAATGAGGACGAAAATGTCGAGGAAGACATTTTGATATGACTATAAGTGCTTAATTTTAAATACATTGTAATTTTTTTAATGGATGGAGGATGGACACATATTTCATCTTTCGTCCAGTCTAAATATATTATATACTGCCTCTAACATTATCTTCCCATACTTCCAGGTTAACGATGACGGCAGCTTCACGTTCGGCTACGAGGCGGCCGACGGGTCGTTCAAAGAAGAAACCAGAGGAACTGACTGCGTCGTCCGCGGCAAATACGGGTACGTCGACCCCGACGGCAACAAGAGGGAGTTCACCTACGTCTCTGGCAACCCTTGCGACCCCAACAAGCCCAACGAGGACGACGAACCAGAGGCCCAAGCCCAGGAATCCGCTGAAAGGGACGACCCTGAACCAAACTACCCCACGAGACCTGTCCTGAGGCCCACCACTGCGCGCCCACCGACCACCTACTTCCAAAACGACTTCAGAGACGCCGATGAAGACGAAGTCGAGGAAGAACCTCTACAGCACATCAGACAGCGCGTGGTCCAGCGCCCACAGCAGGCGATCAGGCGTCCTCCTTATCAATCTCAGCAGATCGCTATCACGCCTCGTCCCGTCCCAGTCACCACTCCTCGCGCTCTGCCCCCGGCCACCACGTTCAGGCCACAACTGGTTCAAGTGACGCCGAAGCCTCAAATCCAATACAGCCCAGAGCCGAACTACTCCCCGGCGCCTACTCCGGCGGCCATCCTCACTTCTGCACGACCAGGCCAAATTGATTTCGCTGCGGAATTCGCCAAGTTCCATAGAGAAAATCAAATACAGCAATCGACCACTCCTGCAAGTTTTAACGGTGATTCGAAGACGACCGTCGGCGTGAACGCGGCGTCGCCCAGCGGGAACCCTCTCTACTCGACCGAGCTGGTCTACGATCCTTCGAGTGGAGCGTACAACACTCAGCTCTTCCAGTCTCTTCCGCAAACGAAGGGAGAGTTAAACTTGAACCAACGTCTCCAGCCGTACGTGGCTCAGCAACAGCCCCAGGCGCAGCGGCCTTTCATTCCTTCGCCTCAGATCCCGGCGGCGGCGCCCAGCCCTCTGTACAGGCAGCAAATCCAGCAGACTCCTCAGGAGGTATACCAGAGACAGCAAGCTGAGAACCAGTTCCAGAATTCGCAGCAGCTGTTCGCGCAGCAGCAGCAGCTCCAACAGAGTCAGCTGCAGAGGGATAGGGCGGCGGCGAGGGCTCAGGCGCAGAGGCTAGCGATCGCCGCCCAGAACCAGGTCCCGCAGAGGGCGCAATCTCCTCAGTACTACTTCGTGGCCCCGCGTGGCGAGTCGTCGTCGTCGGGACAGATCGACGCCTTCCTTAGAAGTCACGACATCCAGTTCTAGTGTGATTAGTGAATAAAATGAACTAGGTGCCGCGGTAGACCTCGATAACTGGTTTGGTAGATCCTAGTAACGGCTTCAAGTCGTTTCCTAATTTTGTCAGTCTTTTATACATTTAGTCGCACACACGTTTTGCAACAATATTTCACTCAAATAGTTTTTATAGAACCTTTACATTTAGTTTCTTTTTGTCTTTTTTATACTATTCAACTCTAGCACTTTCTGTGATTAAGCGTCAATGTAATCTATCAGTGATTTTCAGTTCAATGTTATCTTATTTAGATTATTACACAACAAGATAATTACGAATGAAAACATATAATAAAAGGATTAGTTAAATAATTTTTAGTGTAATAGGCTTAACTAAGTAGCATCTTTTAATAGTTCTAACTACCCACACAATTATTTTTGCCCGGAAACGGCTTAAAACGTCAACTACACTCAAAACCAGTGTTCATCCGGCCATTCTATAGTCTCGGTCGCGGGTACAGTCGCGCGGTACACCTAGTTCCGGACAGTTGCGGGCGCGAGTGTACATACGCTGTGTCTAATCAGTACCTTAAAGTTATTCTAGTATAGTCTTAAGAGTGGAATGTAAATTTTGTGCGCGACAGTCCGTGTGCGCGATTCGACCGATCTGTAAAGTAATTTTGTAATATTTGTTTTATAATAAATTATATTTTTATATTACTTTGTGTCCTTTATTGAAAATACCTTGTCATATTACTATAATAAGTGCTTAATGCCTAAATTATTGCTTCCAATGACTTCTTTCACAAGTTAAGAAAGAAAAGAAAATCAATTATTGTTGAAATTTCTGCATATTGCATGATTAATACGTAATTTACAATTTCGTCACATGCATAATATCAACTTTTACATTTATTATAATTATTATAACTCTTTGATTTGCCCTAAAACTTGATTGATTTGAGAAAATATGTATGGCACTCGTAAAGTCCGAAAGAGTCGAAATAGCTTTTTATGACGCAGACCGTCTCAAGCTTGTCAAACATAGACTTAAATAAATTAAGTTAATGGCTTCTAAAGATGCATCGAGATGTACGAAAAAAAATTTGAATATTCATACAGCAAGAATATTTCCGAAAACCAACTTATTTCAATACAGAAAGAAGTACCTTCTCGTTAGATGAAAAAAGCGCCACCTACCCGCCTATCTTACAACTTAAAAACAATAGAAAGTAATGTAACCACACAAGGCATCATACCAAGGCATCTACGGCATCTCGTACATACATAAGTACAACAACTGACTATGTTACCATCCTACTCGTATGATGTGTTTTAGCTGTACGTATCAATACAGAGAGTGCGCTGTAGTCCCTTCACCATAATTATTATTATAGTAACTTTGCTTTTAACAAAATTCACTACCCGAAGCCCCGAAACATACCTACTTCACTTAAGTTTTTAATGAAGCTCAAAGTAAATGGGAGCCTTAATAATAATTAATGTTCCTCAAAGTACTCGTATTGATGAAGAGATCATGGTATTTCCCTATGTGAAATTGTTCAAAACGACAAAATAATGATGGACGAAAATAGTCATAGGCCTCAAAGTCATCAAACCGAAGTGAAGCAGCTCAATGGGCTAGTAAAAAGACAAGTAACCGCCAGGGACTAAGCTTTTCGAATGACGATCTTGTCTTGGCGGAAGTACAGGTTTCTTCAAATTAGGTAGACTGATCACCAGAACAAGACGTTTGGAAACCGTTGCATTCAGAATACGTCACTAACTTTGCGTGTCATTAATATTCAGGTTTTCGTGTCATGATTACATCAGTGATTACGGTAATTATCGATTCAGTCCCATGAGCTATAATCGCTTAGGTGGTAGATTTTATAGCTATTTTTATTGGAGAACATAGTCGTAAGCTGTGATCCTCATCATTCAAAAATATAAAGAGGCTAAGAGCTTTGCTTGCTATTTCTCTATGCAACAGAATCCGAAAGCATGAAATAACAAAAGTAATTAACAAGCCTGAAAGGCTGACGACATGCGTGGTGCAGTGGTCCTGGGTTCGATTCTCAGCAGAGCAGGGACTTGACTGGTGAGTTTAAATTTTTGTTTCAGGTCTGGGTGTATGTGTCTTGTGTGTCCATGGTACCCACGACACAGGGAATCCTAGTGTGGGGCTATGAGTGTGAACCGTTAGGTATTATTTATTTAAAGGTACCAAACAGAAGTGGTTAGGAGCTGCACATATCGTTCGAAGGTCTGATAACTTTTCCCCATGAAAATGATCTTTCAATGGCGACGATGTTTGGGCAAATCGAATACAAACCGTTCTCCAAACTCGGATCTGCTTACCTTTACGCACGCCAATACGCCGCGGTATGCACGCCACTGACGTGTGAGTCTATGACTTGTGGTGATCACCGGCATGCACGTTTGCTACTTATGGGTTCGGATCCCTTTCCATGGGCTGCAGTAGGATCAAGCGGATAGGTGAGGATGTCACCTCCAGAATAAAACGGGCGATAAACGCCAGCTTTATTGCTTTTTCCATACTATACTTTGTGTATAGTAGTGATACTTTTGATGATGCATTGTTTAGAAATAATGAAACGTGAATCTTTTTTAATCATGCGCAATACTCATTCATCTAAGTGCCTACTTTGAATGTTTTTCTAAATACTCCTCGCACGTAATTATGACACCCAGAGTTCCATTTCTCACGCTTCATTCTGTAATCGTTATATTATTTTATCACCGCAACAAGCGTCTTTGAATTTGTAGCTAATGATTTTTATCCAAACATAAAATAAGCAACCTCAAAAAGCATTGTTAATTATAATGAAATATTATTCATCACGTCTTCACCTGAGAAACATAGAAAATATCTACCTAGATCAATTATCTAGTTGCCTTTTGCATTACGACGTAAATTGCAACAGTTTCAGGTGATTTTGTAACAGAAAGGATTGTTTTCAAGGACGCAAAACTTAATTTAGAGTCGGCCCAAAATGGAATAATTATCATGACATTGACTCGACGACGAGCCGTGTGAACAATGGACAGAATTCGCAACAATGGACCAATTAAAATTGAGAATTAAATCGTACACTTCATAAAATATTACTCCAATATCAATAATAAATAACCGAACATAAACTATACTGTCCACATGCATACGCACTTTTGAACGGACAATTAAACAATTGAGATTACAGCACGGGTAAGTGCAGAAAAAAGATTTTCCGTTTCAGATAATGAAGTGACAACAATGGTGGTGTTTGCGTAAGGTGTTCGCACGGCGAGGACGCGAGTGGGGAAATATTTTATATAGGGGACCCAGCGCCGCCGCCGCGTAGCGCCGTCATGCCTCTGCGACCGCCATAGCGAGATGAACCTCCTCGGCCTCTCCGTGTTTTTCGCGTATCTCACGTACATCGGAGCAACGAACTCCACCGAAAATGTAACTGATGCCGAATCCCCAAAAAACTCCACCGGGGAAATCTTGAAAGCCAGCGAAACAGCGGACCCAACGAAAGTCGAAATCGTGAAACAGATCCGACGCCTGAACGAAGATGGATCTTACACCATCGGATACGAAGCCGATGATGGCACCTTCAAGATCGAAAGCCGAGACGTGCAGGGCAACGTTAAAGGAACCTTTGGCTACATCGACCAGGATGGTGAAATAAAACGTGTCACGTACACGTCTTCTGGCGACAGCACACCTGTTCCAGTTACAACGAGCACGACGCCGAGCACTCCGATGATGGTTGTTAGAGTGAACAAGACAGTGTCGTCAACGACCAGGAGACCTTTAGCGACGGTGGTGTACCCGACCCGAGGCAGCAGTGCGACAACCAGAGGTACTGTAATTCAGCCGATTCCAAGAAGAAGAGGCGGTTCCACCCGGGCACCTTTAAATTCGGAAACAACAACCGAACAAAAAGTTGAAGAAACAACAAGTAGTAGCCAAAACTTCTACAGACATAAAGACGATAGTGTTAAAACGCGGACGCAGCTGTCGAAACCAGTGCCAGCGTCAGTGAAAGACGACTTAATAACAAAACAGACTACAACGAAACTGCCGCAAACAGTTAAGCCTGTGTACGAGGACCTAAAGGAGAATTCACCGGAAAATAAGAACACTATTCGTCGCGAGTTATCTGGAACAAGTCAAAATCCTCATATGGTCAGCTTGCAGCAGTCAATGGGAGATGATTCTACTGATGTCTACGGAAGCCACCTGTCTCTCGGAACGGTACGTCCATTATTTACTACTACTACCCCACGAGCTAGGCTTGTACCCATACATTCCCTGGTAGCTGCAAGGCAGCAAATTCATCGACAGTACCATGTGCCTCAAAATTCAGAAGGGCAACAGGAAGCAGAAGAAACAACTGTGGAAGCGAGTACAGGACGAGTTTTTGATCGTGAGACTGTTTTAACATCAACCGCTATTCCCGTAGTTCACATCCCTCTCCAAAGGGAACCCGATGAAAGAATATATCAGCAGCAACCTATATACCACCGACCGTCAGCAACAGTCCAATTTCGCACTCACGAGTACTTGAGAGACAACCCTGGAGCAGCCGTCCCCATTGGAAACCAGCGGCCCTTTCTCCACTATGAATATCAGAACAAAGTATTGGACCAACAGTTTTTAAAAGAAACGAGCCAAGCACAGCAACAGAAAGCGGCACCCGAAGCATCTGCTCCGTATGACGGAAGACCAGTAACGAGAATAATACCCATACCAGTAGATGAACGAGGTGTGCCCATCCAGGGTTATCAAACGAGATTCGTTAATCCTTATCGACCTCCTCCCCCTGTTTATCAACGCTATGAACCCCTTGATGACATTCCACGAATATCAGCTCCGGTAAGCACGAGGGACTTAAAGCGATTGCTTCATATATTAATTCTCAGGCAAGCTAAATTACAAGCTTTAATGGATCAAATGATTCCTGTACCAACCTACCAACCCCAGCAGGTTTACAGGCAGGAATACGACTACAATAGGCAGCAGCAGAACTACGAAGACGATCGATACGACTACAGATACGAGCAGCAATACAGGCAGGACCTGTACCAAAACCAGGTACAGAATTACGACAACCAGCAGTACGAAAGCCACAGGTACGTACCTCGCAGGCGGTATACCCGTCCCTACGATAGTGCAGGGGCGTCGTCCAACCATATTGATGACATGCCGGAGTATCTGCCAGTGGAAGTAAGGGAGGCTCTCCTCTTGAAAATGCTCGTGTTAGCCATCAGTCCAGACTACATGCCCACTCCTGCGCCAGCTACAGAACTGACGACGGCTGCCCCTCCGAGGAAGCAGGTAAGAAATGTACAAATTCTAGGCGAAGAAGGATCGGCCACTGACAACAAACCCGTTCAAAGGCATTAACATCCAACTTTTTGTATAAACAGTGATATTTAATTAGAATACTCGAATAGTTATAGATTTAAAAAAAATGTAAATATTCTGCCAGAAAAACTGTAGTAATAAAGTTTTTTTACGAAAATTTTGTAAACTTCTTTATTTTTATGTACTTGTACTATTACATACTACTTGAGCTACGTTTATTGAATCATGGATTCTGTTTAGGAAACTTCTTGATACGACGTTAAAAGTCAGAATGAAAAGCTACAAATTATTTGTTTCATTGTAAAACATGAAAACTAATCTAATAAGAGTACCGTAGATGTTTCTGGAAGATATTCAGGTATTTAATACTTGCATGTCAACCAAGGCCATCTGGTGACTCGTATTGCGTGCAGACACCACAATGGCCAGCCTTCACGCCTCTGAGCCTGCACGATAAGGTAATGTAAGGCATAAGCATACGGCAGAAATTGTTACTATGTTTACCGACTTCAGCAGGCTAAGAAACTTGTCCAAAACAAGCAACATGCAAAAGTAGCCTAATAGTTCTAAACAGTAACGTTCGAGCACACCAACCCGCATTAGGCCAGCGTGGTGGACTAAGGCCCGCATCAGCCCGGACAGTGGATCAGTAATGACTTATAGATATCGGTCGAGCATGGCCGGTGGTTCTTTGGCGGAGAAGACTCGACACTTTTCAGGCTAACTTGAAAAATACATGATAGGGTAAAAGGTGATATTTTACACAAGGCAGACTTCAAAACCCAAATTCAAAAATACTCTGTTAAAAACTTATTCATATTTCTGGATATATGTAATACCTACTACCGGATAAAATATTTTAATACTTTGCCTGTTCAAAAAATATATAGATACAATAATTAATCATAATACACATAGTATGTATCAAATATGACTCAAGGGACAGCAAAGTGTTTAAATGGGTTGTAAAAAATAATACTGACCCTATAATTCTTTTCTAATTTAATCCGAAGGTCGCGCAAAACAATTATTCGATCTCATTATTCGAAATACAAACACAACAGACATACTGGAACGTTGCAATCAACGTATAATAATTTTATTTGACTTACATAACCCGGTGGGAAAATAAAGCACATATGCACCGCAGTAAGCGGCAGCATTGTATGCCATCCATGGGAACTACTCCCACGGCCTGTGGTTCGTTAAAAAAGCGCATTTGTAACAATGGTGCTATAAGGGAATGAGTTGAGTAATGCTCTAGGATTACAATACCATATGGGACTGTTATGGCTGGTTTGACATTGGCCTGGTAATTAAGTGGTTCGAAATTAGAGGCTTCATTTGTTCTTAGAAGTCGGATAGACCTCCAATTCTGACCGGATGGACTGGACCTACGAATGTCCATTCAGAATGCAGAATTCAAATGCGACTATGAGTAGTAGTACTAATCAGTTGGTATTCAATAATTACACGAGAATTTAAAGAAAATGAGAACAGCAAATGGTCTTTCAAAACTTGGAAAGACCCAGGTCTGAAGATCTCCAAAAAAACACGTTGCTGCAAGATCAATGTAAAGAGCCTGACCATCCTTTTATTAAAATCTGTAACCACGGCAGCAATCATGAATCTCACAACTTTTTACGATGCAAGAACTGAGTTGCGAGACTTGGGTTTTTTTACAAGTTACGTTTTTGATGGCATAGAAGTATACAGGATTAATTTTGTGTTTAGTGTGCTTTGATGGAGAAATCTGAAATTATGGGGAATAGCGAAAAATTTTCAAAGGGGCCATTGGGTTTTTGGAAAATCTAAGTACGAAAATTGTAATATGGCCTACTCTAAGCTATTTAGAGCATGAAAACAGTAAAAAGCAGAAAAAATATAAAAATTGAATTTAATTAAAAATACACTACATATTTACAAAAAATATTAATTATTCACAAACTAATAGGATCCGAACGTGATATCATGGATGGGGGCGGAGTTCCCCTTGGGCAGGGAGTATTCCTTGAGCAGCTGATCCAACATGGAGAAAGGCTGGCTTTTCTGCTGCTGGAACTGGTTGGTGGAGGTGTACCGCGGCTGAGGGGCCTGGTAGTCCTGGTACTCGATCTGGGGCTTGGGAGCGAACTGCTGCGGCTGGGGCGCAGGCCTGAACTCCTGCTTGGGGCGGTACTGCTCCTGGCGAGGCTGGGGTGCCGGGTTGAAGAAGTTGTCCTCCGGGGCTGGGGCGGGCGCTGCGCCGGCGAAGAACGCGGGCTGGAAGGAATGTTTTGAAATAAATTAAACCTGGTGATGACAGTGTTATGTTTTATTTTGATATTATTTGACGTATTCGTGTTGTGTGCTGTATGCAAATAAAATACAATTTTGCACTAACTTTTCATTGCAAAGCGTCAAAATCAACTTCTTCAACAAAAATTAGGATCGAGGTTATAACAACTATGACATTACATCAAGTAGTCATAAACAAAAGCTGAATGATTCGACTGTGAAAGATAACATTTATGCTTCATACTCATAGCCCCAGAACAGAAATAGGTATAGATTTTAACTTATCATTCAAATCTTTGCTCCGCTGCAAAGCGAACCCAGGACTCTCTGCGCAGCGCACCCGCTTTATAACCACTGCACCATTCAGATCGTCAGATATATTACTCGTACTTACACAAAACAAGGTATTGTTTATTGAATCTTTAGTGAAATGAAAACGCACCTTAGGAGGAGTAGGAGCGCTTTGCTGAGCGCGGTACTGGGGCTGGGGCTGCGGGGCGGGCTGGGGCCGGTACTGTTGCTGCGGGGCGGGCTGGGGCCTATACTGCGGCTGCGGCGCAGGCTGGGGCCGGTACTGTTGCTGCGGGGCAGGCTGGGGCCTGTACTGCGGCTGCGGCTTCGGCGCGGAGCGCTGCGGCGGTGCGGAGTCCTCGTAGTCGTAGTCTACGGACTGGGCGGGCTGCGCGCGGTATTGAGATCTGCCGTCATGGTTCTGAAAGGAAAAAACATTATTTTTATATATTGGAGCAAACGAGCTTACAGTCATATGACGAACTGAATCAGGGTTTAATCCGGCTCATCACGAGCCGGATGAAACCTGTGCATAAAAGTGTGAGAGGTTGTCTGTTGATGACAATGGCAACAATGGCGCTTCTATTTATATCTTATATATGTAAGTATTATGATGAAACAGGATGAATTTTGTACATTAAATATTTTTAAGAATATTACGTTAATGGTAACGGTTGTACTGTAACTATTAAAAAATCGATATTGATGTTTGACGTCTGTATGACCTTAGAAACTATTCAAAGGTGATTAAAATGATTTGAAAGAAAATTTCTATCCTAATGATATTTGGAACATTTGGGAAGGTTATATATATTTTAACCCTACTTTCATCCTGGTTATTCTTACTAGAGTAAGAGTCGGAATTTGGAGGAGAAATGATATATCGCCTAGGAAAACTTGAGGAGCAACATGACAAAACTGACATTCACATAATAATCTCGAACAGAGTTTAATTCGTTTGATACAAGAATAATTTTATCAATATCATAAGTAAAAACATAAGCCATAGGCACGGCGTCTTCAATACAGGCATTGGTATTTTTTCTGGTCTACTCATAATAAAAATAAAAGCGTTTCGTAGACCTGCTACGGCGTAGCAACAGAGTTCTTCAAATTGGGCAGGCGACACTATAATTTGATAATCCATCAATTAAAGTATAGCCTCTATTATCAATTATTATTATTATCTATTTGCGGCGATTAATCTTTTATTGTTTATCATTTTTGACGCTAAATTTATTGCTTGTCGATAAGATTTATTTTTCGACGTTTTATATTGTCACGTATTGCCACTTACCAGACAATGCTTCACATGGAGGAAAATCTATGGCCCACAAGATGGAAGATAACCATTTATAAATGACGTTACCTGCTGCTTGCTAAGCCTCAATTACTACAGAAGAAGAAAAATTTAATTCCCTCAAAATGGAATATTACTATTTAATGAGAGTGTTACCTGCTGCTTGCTACGCCTCTGTTACTACAGAAGAAGAAAAAATTAATTCCCTCAAGATGGAATATTACCATTTAAAAAGGACGTTACCTGCTGCTTGCTAGGCCTTAAGCCCTCCTCGCGGGTGGACTCATCTACGAGAGTGGGCGGGGCCACGGTGATGCCCTCACCAGCCGGCTGGAAACCGTACTTGTTCGCTCCGTACTCGATCACACGCAGCTGGAAAGAAAACAAATGTTCTCAATTTAAATATATGTAAAGGTATTTTATTTAAACTACATGCACCAAGTTCAATATAATTATACTAATGACGGACGTTTCATATACGAATACTTTGACGATAGTGATTATGCTCATAGCATTGATGATTGATATGCGAGCCAGGTGCGCATCAAATAAAAATGTACAAAACACGAAATCAATTTTCCATATTTTAATTTTTTTCCATCGTGATGAAAAAAAGTTCTTTGTGTAAATATTTTTAAGATATTCTGTATTCATCGGGCAAACTTAATTACTAATAGCAATCTTTATCAGGTAGCTCTGATTGATGGTGAAGACGTTAATATTATTTTCAGTTCTTCTTTTAAGAGACGATGATACAATAATTAAGGGACACATCGAGTATAGCAGATTTCATAATTAGCTGAGCGTTTTTAAGCCTAAGGCCCGATCTCACTGGTAAGACACATGTAACAGCTTTAAATTAATTGTAAGAACATTAGACAATATCACTTACCTTGCCAGTATCATCCTTGTATCCATACTTCCCCTTGACTTCGCCGGTCGGGTTTTTGGTTTCAATCTTGAAGGATCCATCGGCGGCTTCGTAACCGTATGTGTACGAACCGTCCTCGTTATGCCTGAAATGACAACGTTTTACTTTTAAAACCACTTTACATACCTTTGAGAACTTTTCTAGTGAACTCTCAGGCATGCAGGTTCTAACGATGTTTTATGGGTGGTTTGAAAAAATGCTACATGGATTGACCACTAGCCTTTTCATTCACATTGGACGTGGGCATTCCAGGTCCCCAGGCCTCTTCTTGCTATGAAGAGACCAATACTCAACAGTGGGATATAAAAATGTTCTCTTCTTGCTTCTTTTCAGCCCTTCGTAGACCACTGCTGGGCAAGGTCTCCTCCAATCGACGCCTCCACACTCGGTCGAAGGGTTTCCCGCCGTCTTCCAGTCCACCTGGTCGCAGTTAGCCTGTGCTCTATTTAAAAGAATGCTGAGAAGGTTGCAGCTAGAAGAGGCCTACCTGTTGATCTGTTTGAGGATGGGGACGGGTGTGGAGGTGACCTTGGGCTCCGAGGCGATGTACCGCGGCGCGCGCTCCTCCGCGTACTGCGCGTGTGCGCACGCGCACAGAGCTAGGATCGTCTGCAACAGTGACATTATCATTAGTACCGGCGCTGGGGCTGCTTGCTCTCTGGGCAGGAATTGTGGAGCAATCAAAATGTAGAGTTAATTTTTTGCTGAGCCTAAAATTTAAGATTTTTATTTGTTTCATCAGTGTAGACTCAAGAACGTAGAGAACAGAGAATCTTCAATAACATTATTTGTAGATGGAAGATTTGCTATACATTTATTACGTAGAAACGCCGTCCTTTGTTTGAAGAAGGTAGCCCGAAAACAACTCGGATCTCTATAGGTTTTACAGTGATCGATTTAGGCATAGCAAGATCTCTTACCAGACTACGTGATTATGACGTTATGATGAAGGAAACTTGGATAGCGTGATTCAGGCTACCCGTGGCGCCATCTCTTGTTTAGTGGCGGATGTCACCCGAACCTTTTAGTCAGTCTGCGTCATGATCGCTAGCGCTTTTTGGGAGTGTTTTCATACACAAGAATGTTACTACATTCATACAAAATCATAAATTACCTAAATGAATTTCCCAAGACATGCAATAAATAAACAAGACCGAGTCAAGTACCCATTTTAACGCAATGTGGTTGTTGTTGCTAACATTTGCGTTATATTTTCGCTAAGATACGATCGTGACAAAGGTGTTAATCGCGTTAAAACGCCAAAGTTACAAATTCAAGCACACGAAATTGTAAATGACCTTGGTACTATTAGTTGTTGAGATTACGTAAAACGAGATTATTTTAAAGTATGGTTGGTGCGAGTATGAAGCGTGTAGCGGTACTGTAATGGGTCCTATTCAAAAGGAACTCGAAATTCTGAGAGAGATATCGAGTTAATTTATTTATGTGCTTTAAGTGTGGTGCATTCAGCTGTAAAACAAGAAATAGTTGCACACATTTAGCTATTAACAAGTATGCAAATTATTGTTTTATACAATTTACATTATTACAATAAAAGAGTTAGGTCAGTGTGATTTCTACCCACTAAGACCACTAAGATTTCTCAGCACTTATGGTGATTTCCGTGATCTCAGATGGAATGTACTTGTTTGAGATCGGTGCTTACAACAGGGGATAGAACTTACTTAACCACATTTGATAGAGGCATAAAAGGGAAATTTTTTCAACGCCTTTTAGATACTTTTCAAAATAACCGTAAGGAAGCCAAAGCGGTTTAACGACTGTTATTTGATAACAACTGGGACTGACTGTCCCCGTGCAAGGACTCAAAAATATTTTCCCAAATAGCATAATATTTATGCAGCTCATTTACCTATTCCTCTATAAACGCTCGTCTCTTGTAACTTTGCCCGCTATCGTAACATTTGTTATAGTTTACGCATTGATGGTTTTGCGTGTCTCACTATGTCTATTGTTTCGTCAGGCGGTCAGCTGACCGATTTAAACACGTGCTTGTCACTGTTTTTGTATGAAATGTTAATTAGTGCGTTGATTGATGTAGGTATATACTGCGATGATTTGTCGATGATTGTATTCGTGTTTGCGCGTAAGTATATCGCAAGGGATTGAAAAAGTTAAGCAATGGTTCGGTTAGCTTGAAAAACAGTTACCTATATATGTTTATAAGTCTGCATATTCTGTTATTGGTTTACATTGAGTTCTTCCTACTACTCCCTAGGATTAGAATGGGAACAAGAATTCGAAAATCTTTTTTTTGGTGTAATATAGTTTAATACACTTAATGAAGTATAAATGAATGCAATTTTTAATTTTACGCAACTTATAGCTCTTGTAATATATCTACTAACTATTATTAAATGATAAGCTTCCAATACCAATGAGAATACATAATTTGAAAATAATGAGTAAAAATTTTCTGAGTTCTTTTCTGAATGTTATTTCGTCTAAAATGACACAATTGGTTCTACGATACTTTTATCCAAACTTTCCGTATTTGCATCGAATATCCGGCAAAATTCGATTCGAATATCGAATGCCGAAGTCATTGACATTTTCGTATTACAAGTCATAAGATACGAGCACACGTCAACATTTTTACCAATACGGCTCTTTGTTTGAGCGAGTCGGTAATTTATACAAAGGGCGACAAATCGGAAAGTAGAAATATTTAGAGGCCACAGTCCGGTTTGCGTTCACTCCGGTGGCCACGCTACTGCAGGAAGTCGGTAACTCAATTGTGTGCTATGCGGTTTATTTTATTTTATGTCGTTCAAACTTTTAAATTTCGAATCGTATAGCAAGATGGCGCCCGGCGCGCAATGCTTTCGTTGCTATGGTTACCAATACAATTGTATTGGTTAATTCCCTAATAGGGAAGGCGATAAAATGGTTAAAAATACCATTAGCGAAAAGTTTCCAAACAAAATTGATAGATTTAATTAGGCAATTAGTCAGCTTTATTTATTTTATAAATATGTGTATAAATATTTTTTTAAATGTGAATGTTTGTGAGGACCGAGGATGGCTTGATGGATGGATGAATGTTAGTTACTTTTTCACGCAAAAACGGATGAGCGTTTGCATGAAATTTGATATTCAAAACCTGGACTAACATAGATATATGTTCTAACATACACGCGGACGAAGCCGCGGGCAATCAAGTAGTATCCATAAAAATCGGATCAACATAATTACTTCCTCATTTCACAATTGAAAACCACATTAAAATCGGAAGTAAACTACATAAATATGTGCATAAATCACTTAGTTTTTTCAAAACAGTCCTTATAGATAAAAGACCTTGAGGTCAGCAACCTTTAACTTAAACAAGTAACCATAATAAAAACGCTTTATTGCACATATTTAAATAAATAAATAAATTACATAAAAAACTTAAGCGGTATGTATTTAGATGGAAAGAATGGAATTTTGAAAATATTAAAATTATGGAAAGCGGAAACGACTCTGTTTTTTTTTTTTTAATTAAAGGAATAGCATAAGAACATGCAGGTATAGACTTAAGCTTATCGAATTTCGAAGTTACAAACAATTTAAACAGGATAAAAGAGGACGTACATCGGTATTAGTTGGCTGTAATTAGTTAGTCCTCAAGATAATAAAAATTATTTTCAAATTAATTTTACCCAAATCCTAACACGGATGTTTTCTTGCATAAACGCAAAGTATAAAGGTATCTGAAACTGTCACGGATCAAATGCAGAAATTAACCAACCCTTAACTACACCCAATATAATTAAAAGTTAATTTTAGGTATACTATTGAGGTACAATTGTTTACCTTCAGACATAAATAAAAATGCTGAAAAGCTGCTCATATTCACTGGTCTTTATTTTAAGAATATTTAGTTTAAGAAAAAGAAACTCACATTTTTTACAGATTAATTAACCAGACCGCATAATAATTCAGTCAGGCTTTAAAGCGATAACCTTGAACTAAACCTTTGCATTTCAGTGCGTGCACTGAATGTCATGATAACCAGTTTATCATATGTGAATAGTCCAAGCAACGTGTGGATAAAAGGTCTTAACGTCATAGCGAATAATTTGCACCCTTTATAACAAGAGTGCCGGCATTTGAATAGGTCCTTGAAGTAAGTATGATATTGTGTGATGTATCAAATGTCATTGTTAGATACAAAAGCAGAAAGAAAATGAACGAACTGTGCCGTTAGCGTGAACACTAATTTATCTACTAGTTATCTTCAAAGTATCCGTATAGTGAACGTCAGTCTGTTTTGACATCTTTCGACACTAATGTCAGCTGAATACGATTACTATACGAAACTGCGTGAATTCAAGCTCGAGGCACTATCAATCACTCAAGGCTGTTACTTCGTAAATTCATATTTAAATTAATATGCGCCAAGATTAAGTATTATCCCCAACGTGCCTTAATACATGGTGTCTCCACGCCAGAACTCATAACGCTCGTAAAATATGGAATTACCGCAGCCACAACAATATCATTGCGACCGCCCACTCCGTCGACTACACGGCGAAATATTGTCCCTGTCATGTTTGCTATGTTTATTACATATTTTGTTTTGTTATATTTTGTGTTTTTTTTGTATGTCCTTTTTAATGCTACCATTCTTTTTGCCAGGTGACTCACGATCTGCTTTGATTTTCTTTTGTTTTATTTTATGTGACTTTTCGTGTCATATCAAATGTTTCCATTTCTAGGAATGTTCTTAAGTAGATATTTTGTCACTCATGTCAGTGTTTCAAACACTTATTTGCTTTCATTTGTTTTATTGGAAAATTAGTATTGAAATAAAAATTCACATTCATTTTAGTGTCTCCATTTTTACGAATTTCTTCTTATTTTCGTTCTATGTGATTTTAAACTAGTTTTTTTATTATAAGCGCTATTTGAAGGTTCTCGGTTTTGTTTGGTTTGTTCGACAGTTACCTAATGTCATTACTGATATTATAACTCTTTTGGCATTGAGTATGGTAGTAGGTAATATCTTTGGTTTATCCAAATCCGCAAGCCGTAAAAAGGGCGAATGATCCATAGAACCGCCTACAGCTTTACGCCACATCGCAAATGGTTCAGAATTTGAAGAAATTATATTGAATTACACTACAGGTTACATTACAACGAGTGTTACGTTACTGTTAAGCAAGTGGACACGCACCTTTAGACGATCGCGATGTCAGTCACTTTGTTAGCCCATCGGAATGTAGAGAAATTGTGATATACTGATACTGTTTGATAGATTACGATATAATAATGTACAGTCCATTTTTTCGTATAGTGAACGTCAGTCTGTTTTGACATCTTTCGACACTAATGTCAGCTGAATACGATTACTATACGAAACTGCGTGAATTCAAGCTCGAGGCACTATCAATCACTCAAGGCTGTTACTTCGTAAATTCATATTTAAATTAATATGCGCCAAGATTAAGTATTATCCCCAACGTGCCTTAATACATGGTGTCTCCACGCCAGAACTCATAACGCTCGTAAAATATGGAATTACCGCAGCCACAACAATATCATTGCGACCGCCCACTCCGTCGACTACACGGCGAAATATTGTCCCTGTCATGTTTGCTATGTTTATTACATATTTTGTTTTGTTATATTTTGTGTTTTTTTTGTATGTCCTTTTTAATGCTACCATTCTTTTTGCCAGGTGACTCACGATCTGCTTTGATTTTCTTTTGTTTTATTTTATGTGACTTTTCGTGTCATATCAAATGTTTCCATTTCTAGGAATGTTCTTAAGTAGATATTTTGTCACTCATGTCAGTGTTTCAAACACTTATTTGCTTTCATTTGTTTTATTGGAAAATTAGTATTGAAATAAAAATTCACATTCATTTTAGTGTCTCCATTTTTACGAATTTCTTCTTATTTTCGTTCTATGTGATTTTAAACTAGTTTTTTTATTATAAGCGCTATTTGAAGGTTCTCGGTTTTGTTTGGTTTGTTCGACAGTTACCTAATGTCATTACTGATATTATAACTCTTTTGGCATTGAGTATGGTAGTAGGTAATATCTTTGGTTTATCCAAATCCGCAAGCCGTAAAAAGGGCGAATGATCCATAGAACCGCCTACAGCTTTACGCCACATCGCAAATGGTTCAGAATTTGAAGAAATTATATTGAATTACACTACAGGTTACATTACAACGAGTGTTACGTTACTGTTAAGCAAGTGGACACGCACCTTTAGCCGATCGCGATGTCAGTCACTTTGTTAGCCCATCGGAATGTAGAGAAATTGTGATATACTGATACTGTTTGATAGATTACGATATAATAATGTACAGTCCATTTTTTCATTCTTGTATTTGATAAACAATTTTGGCACATATACTTAAATGTAAATTATATTACTAATATAAAATAAGAATGGAAAGAAAAATAATAATATATAAAACAAACTATCTTCAGACTGAATATCTAATAGCTGAAATATCTTGGCACTACTACTTACCATACTGTAATACCGTATGGTAATATATTATAAATTATATGTAATAATAACTTACCATAGCTGTTACTAAACTCAAAAAATATAATTGTATAAAAAACATACAAGTAAGTGTTATAAGAAACAGAATATACAAAAGTCTGTTAAAAAGCAATCGTAATCGTTTAATAAAAGATGTTATCTAATTTAATACTTTTATTTTTATCGAATGGAATGTAATTGAACCGTTCAACTCGTTGAGCGGAACCACAAAAAAAGTACCAAAACATAATAATATAATATGAATGACCTAACTAAATTGTTCTACGGACGAGAAATAAAATTGCTTAATATCTTTTTTAATATTTTTTATATCTTTTTGAATAAGCATATTATTATATATTTATTATAATTTCGTTTTTGTGTCACATTGTAAAAAATGTCACGTAAGTAATTATAATTGTATATTACAGCTATTCAGTTAGTATCCCACTTGAGGGTCGGGTTTCTTCTCCCAACAAAAGGGATAAGCCATAGTCCACCACGTCAGAAAAAATCGTTTTACACTTTTTTTTTCTTTCAGGCATGCAGGTTTCCTCACGATGTTTTCCTACTGTTCATTGTGGGCAATAGAAAGTTTGGTCATGTCGCAATCCTCCACCTGCAGACAATTTGCTGCACCGATAGTCGAAAAACACGTTTTAATTTAAAATATTTGTATCTCGTTTAATCTATGTTAGATCCCGGTTTTTGCATTTTGTTTTTATTTATGAACAGGCACAACACTAAAAGTACGATAATAGTGAATAGGATCAACGCTCAAAGGTTTAAATTAAAAAAAAGGTTTCTTTTTTTCTTGTCTTGTTTTTAATAAATTTGTAATGAATTGACCGCACCCAGGTTTTTGTTAATATGTTTTTTTAAATACTAAGAAAGACCAAGCAAACAAGCGAACGGTCCACGTTTCACGTAAGTGATTATCGTCGCCAATTGTAAAAACATAAAGATTGGAAATAAATCATTGCAAATGTACAACATGCATTATGTAACATGTTGTATAGAAATGTTATTTCATGTTTTAAGTTTTTTAGAATACCGTTGTCAATTAAATAAAAAAGTAAAGAGCCGTGTGCGTCTTTTTGATTGGCCGACCTTATGTCACTATCACTCAACGCTGTCAGTCCCCCAGTATTTTGAAGGTCTTAACAAATATAGTTTCATTTTGATGCATTTTATGATAAAAAATCTTTGTAAAAAGTACCTTTTTGTTTAGGTAACTAATAGAAGAAATTTGGTCAATTCTTAAAGGTCCCTTTAAATTGGGTAGTTTTGAGTCACGGAATACTTCTACCAGACTCTAATGAAAGAACTGTACATGATCCGACTCGCACTTAGCCAGTTTAGAAACGCAAACTTTTATGACTTTTGACATATTTATAACGGAAGCCAAATCCAATAAATTATTCAAATTACACACAATTATCGTTCAACATTTACAGCATTTCGGCGTTCTACATTAGATAATGAGAAAAAAATTGTTATAAAAAGTATAACATTAGTCGTTTCCAGTTACATAACACCATTGCTAAATCCATCCAAAACGGTCAAAACGTAACACGATCACTTAATTAAATTAGCACAGCACTGCACAAACTGCTACCTGTTCACATCGGCACTCCAATTAACAGCATTCAACAAAGGAACCAGTTGAGAACCACTTATCAGTTTATCACACGCAACGTGAAAATTATCAAATGATTATTTAGTAGAAAGCTCAAAACAAAGCACTTTTGGATATAAAACGTATTTTTCCTTGGCTGAATGATCTGTATATTCTCATGTTGATGAATTAAAAAAATCATTGAAAACAAAAACGCGTTTCCGTTCAGGGTCGTTTCACTCCCTTCTGATAATAAAACAAAGTATGGAAAATTATAGGTTGACATATTTAATTATATTGATAATGTTATTTTAATTTAAGAGTTAATAAAATGTTTTCTAATTTGAAATTTACTGTTATTACCTACTCCTTTTATTTATATATAAAATTAAACATTCCTGTTTTATTATCACAGTGAAAACAAATTTAAATTTGGAACATTAAAAGAGATTTCATTGCTCATCACTTAAATTTGTTTTATTTTCTTAAAATAAATTGGGGAACGCGTTCTTTTTTCAAATTCATTGTTGCCACTGACATTCATTTATGATTTAATAAATTTTGTATTGACAAGAGTAACGTACCAATCGCGCGAGTGCCGCCATGTTGCCAAGTCGGAGGCGCGGCGCGGGCGCGTACTGCTTTTATAGCCTTTGGTGCCTTTCACTGAATTAGTTTCATTTTTATCAGCTAGGGGATGTTTCGATGATACGGATCACGTGTTATATTCGTGACCCTTGAAGGTTGAACCATGGAGTTGTACGTTTGTAGAGGTTTGCGTAGTTTTTAAGAGATAAATGCATCTCTTCGAACAAGGTCGAAATAAACTTTTTGTTTCCAGCCTGTTGCATAGAATTGTGGTCAAAATGAACCTAAGTACATAAGTACTGACATAAATGAACATTGACACTACTAAAGGAAAAAATAAATTAAATGGTATAATATGGTACTCGAGTTTGTCCACGTTGACCAAGTTTGACCAAGAGAGGGATAAAAAGTATCTTTTATTATCTTAATCCAAGTTATCATCTACTTGTGTGCCAAATTTCATCCAAATCTGTTCAGCCGTTTTTGCGTGCAAGGGCAACAAACATCCATTCAACAATCCTCAAAAACTTTCGCATTTATTAATAATTATTAGTAGTAAGTAGGATTATAATAGACGACCCCAGTGGCGCAGTCGACGACCCAAGTGGCGCAGTGGTTAAGACTCCGGTGCGCTGCGCAGAAGGTCCTGGGTTCGATTCCCAGCAGAGCAGAGATTTGAATGATGAATTTGAATTTCTGTTTCTGATCTGGGTGTGTTGTGTTCTTGTCTTGTGTGTGTCAATGGCGCCCACGACACAGGGAATCCTAGTGTGGGGCTATGAGTGTGAAGCGTTATTATAATAGTAGGATTTGGTTTAAATAATAGAAGTTATAGCGACTTATAGACGGCGCGAGTGGTGAAATGCAATGACTTTTTACAAAAAAAAAAATTACAATAAACTTTCTTAGATCATGTGAAATGCATCGTTAAGAGTGTAAGGACTGGAAATGCACAAGCAACTCACGTAGTGTGACATATACCACGTGATATGTTCTAATGTCCAGTTTCCTCTTCCTACTACGAGATAATTGTGAGTGCCAGGTCTAGATATTTTAGGTATGACTTAATTTTTAACATCGTTTCCCGTCAGATCTTATATCGCACTAGCTGACCCGGTACACTTCGTTCTGCCGATTATAGAAATGTGTACTATTTTCCTTTCAAATTTCATCACCCGATAAACCTCCCTTGGACTTATATCAAAACTAAAATGAGCCAAATCGATCCAGCCGTTCTCGAGTTTTAGCGAGACTAACAAACAGCGATTCATTTTTATTATGAGTATATAGATATTTATAACAGGTACACATACACACACACACACACACACACACACACACACACACACACGCACGCACGCACGCACGCACGCACACACACACACACACAGTTCAAGCCCCCCCTTTGGGAAATTTAGGATCTAACTTTTTGGTACTTTGTCGTGTAAGCGACCACAGCAACTGAGTGTTAGATAATTACAATATATCTATTTCCGATCAAAAGATAGAATCCGGTGACATACAGACAACGAAGACTAATGAAAATATGAAAAAAGTTTCCGCAACAACCATTGAGCACAAAAACCTAAAAACGGTCCAATCGGATACTACATGCAGGAGCTTTTGTTCAAAGCCGGCAACACTGGGAATTTCCCTGGTGTTAATTGCCTATATCATTACTTATAACTTAAATGCAAAGATTAGGTGTAAGAAACCTTGATAAAGAGTTTTCTCCGGTCTAGATGCCGTGGTGCGTGCGGTACTGGGCGGCCTTGCAGCCCTACCCCGGTGCATATTGATAAATCATTACGTCATCGAACCACAGACATCTGATTGCCTTTCGTGTGGTGTTCCTATGTATGTAACACAGTTGTACATCAAGCGGTGATAGCCCAGTGGCTTAGAATTCGACCTCGAATCCAGGGGTCCGGGTTCGAATGCCAGTGACCAATGACTTTGTTAAAAGTTACTGTTTTATTACATCCCTCTCGTTGTGAGAGGAGACCCAACCCGCCAGTGGGTCATTAATGGGTTACTGACAATCTAAAGTTTGATTTAAGGTTCAGCCTTCGTTTGCTAGTGTTAGATGTCTCCAATAAAATTATATATAGTTCTGTAAACACACGGGAGATAATGGCGTGTGAGAGGCATCACGGTGATTACCTGATCGCAAGGTTGAGAATGATAGATGACAGTCGCTCTGGGCGTTAGGGTGCGCGCATACTCGTATGTACCGTAATTTTAGCAGTCTTAGTCGTACTCAGATACATTCATTAACGTTTCATAATCATATTCATTCGTTAATGGTTCATTATGAAGATTTAAAAGGTGACATTTATGTCAATACGAATAAAGACGATTGAATTTGTTTGTTAATGAACATTACGTTAAATGACGTCTCTGAGTGCGGCCGTTAGCATTTTATCTGAATTCGTGTCGTTCTTTTACTAACAAGAATGTTCGCAAAATGAGGACATTATGAGATGTCCATATTGGCCGACATAACCGACCGACCAACTAATAAGACAAATTTTAAACACGACGCTCTGTATTAGCTTTGAAATATGTATGTACATTGTACGTACTGCGACAAAATGTACGAATGTGCGAAATTTGTACAAAATCATTGCCACCAGAGTCGACGACAAAGATTAAAGATTTAATCTATCGAAATCCAATTTAAATTTGCTTTTTGCGTGAAATTCAAATGTGCTTTGCGAAATCCATAACGTCAAGTTTTCTAAATTACTTTCAATAATCTCTGGGTATATTTGTTTGTAATTTTTTTATATTATTATGAAACTATCGTTCAATGTGGCCGTACCTTTATCTTGTTATTATTACATTAAGCATTAACATATCGGTACCTTCTACATGATGACACCTTTAAACAAATTCTTTAACAAATACAACATAACTTTTAATATTATCGACAATTCTATATTAATAACGTTTTTTGGAACTAAAGATGTTACTGGACCGATATTAAAGTAATAGGTACTGGTATTTCTCCAATATAAATGGCGTAGAACAATAAATAGGTGTAATTTAAATAACTTTGTAAACTAAATTTTAATAACAAAGTTGTCTGACGTGGCCTCTACAGTCTACAGTCTACAGTGTACACACAGAGAATGTAGCGACATTTTCTATGTACCAAAGAAATATTCATTGAGTTGATTCATTGATATTTAGGTTTATTCGTTGGTTGTCGACAAAGAACCGTTGTTATATGCCGTATATTCGGAGTAATGACATGATGCTTGCATCCTGCATAACTACATTATTAAATACCGTAATATGTCTGCGGTTTTATCGTGATACGCGATTTACTCGATACCTACCAATTGGCTGATAGGTATCTATCGATGAAAATCTATCGCGAGTCTAAATACACTTTATCGTTTGTTGTGTTCTTTCTGCTTTAACTACATTATTGGGACTTTCTACTGCTTTTATCTAGAAAATAAATTTATCAACTTATCTATCTAAATAAGAGCTCGTGATCGCTTAACTTAGATGATCGTTTGCGATCTTTACCAGCCGTGGGCCTTATTCCGCTATCTCAAATCCTTACCAACATATTTCAGCGTATTCAACAGTTTAAATGACTAAGCGCATTATAATAAATCAGTGGACAACATAATATATTTCTGTGCCTCCGGTGAATAGTGATACAAGTCAAAAATCGTCATTTTACAGAAGATTTAATACAAGATTTAAAATACTCTGGTATGCGATTGAAATAAAGCGCCTAGCTCAGGTTTAACTTGAGTACCTACTGTGTTTTACTTGACACTTAAATTTTTTGCTATAAAATAATGTGTAAAGCAATTACTTTTAGAGGTTATAAATTGAATTTCACGAAATTTTTGCCAAAATCTCGCGAGTTAAAATTTTCTCCGCAACCATGATTATAATTATTTTCTCCGGAACGTGAGTTACAGGGCATGCAGGTCACCTGATGTTATGTAAAAATGTCAGTTAATTTTTATGATAATTTCTATGTAACGATCACAAAAACGTTACAACTCGACTCGTATCATTATTCACAGGAACATATTTGATCTACGACTGCATTCTCGTCGCAAGCAGTTACGGAACTAAGGAGACCTTGGATCTACTTTCATAAATATGGATACGACCCGCCACTGACCTTATCTGATCTTGACCTTGCGACCAAATTTAATTATTGCTTTTAATAGCCACGAAATTGTTTCAGAATTTTCAGATAATATTTTACATTTTTCAGATCTTTTTAAATTAAATAAGAACTCAGTCCTAACTTATGAATACATAATATATAATGTTTTTAGTAAGTTTTTATGATGCGGGGCAGTGTGTTAATCGCCTTAAATTGTAGTTTACAATTATTTTGTTGCGATTAATGACATTCGACACCAACTCAATATTGGAGCACAAAGTATTCGGTTACGTGGCTGGTGATGACTGGCGGAATCTTAACTAGGACCGACATTGCACCTTGATCTACATTTTTGAGAACTACGTCAAATAGTTCACTTGTCGTGATGTTTAATAAATTTTACACGAATTGCGGTGATAGTCCAGTGGCTTAGAATTGGACCTCGAATCGAGGGGTCCGGGTTCACCCAGTAGCACGCACCGATGACTTTGTAAAAAAGTTATGTGCGCTTTATAAAATTAAATATCACCTGCTCTTACGGTGAAGGAAAACATCGTGAGGAAACCTGCATGCCTGAGAGTTCACAAAAAAAAATGTTCTCACGCGGCATGTTCGTCCACCAACGGGCAGTAGTGGTGCGTGGTGGACGGCGGCCTACATCCCTCTCATTGTGAGAGGAGACCCGACCCTGTAGTGGGTCATTAATGGGTTAAAACAACAACACGAATTGCATTTTATTCGAATGCAACTTCGCTTCACTGCTAGGTCTTGTAAAGTATCGCGTAAGTACGAGTAGGTGTCTACGTTCTGTGGGATAAAAGTAAAAAGTAAGTAAAGGGATTAAAAGTATTTTTCTATAAGGAACCTAATTTTACCCCTAAATAAGGAACGTAAAGGGTTAACTATTGGGTTGCTGCTATAAGCATTAGGGCTATGGGCGTATAACTGTGGAATACTATCGATATGGTATACAGTTTTACGAATTAAAGTTTTATAAGTAGAAATAGCGGTGATAGCCCAGTGGCTTAGAATTCGACCTCGAATCGAGGGGTCCGGGTTCGAATCCCAGTGGCACGCACCAATGACTTTGTAAAAAAAGTTATGTGTGCTTTATAAAAATTAAATATCACCTGCTGTTACGGTGAAGGAAAACATCGTGAGGAAACCTGCATGCCTGAGAGTTCAGAAAAAAAAAGTTCTCAAAGGCATGTGAAGTCCACCAACCCGCACTAGGCCAGCGTGGTGGACTAAGGCCTACATCCTTCTCATTGTGAGAGGAGACCCGACCCTGTAGTGGGTCATTAATGGGTTACTAACAAGTAGAAATATGGGTATTCAATATAACATATCAATTTATTCTCTCAAACTATCACATTTAAAATAAGTATCAGCAAGACAATTCTTTCCTTCCTGCTGAAGACAATGACTCTCTAGAAATTCTAGAATGTAATGTCTATCTGCTCTTAGCACAAAATAAAACACGAAATGGTCTGTTTTTTACCTCCTATCGATACCTATAATTTAATTTTTTATTGCAACTGTTCGGAAGCAATAATTATGAGTCGAGATTTATCGTAAAACAATAAAAGTAAAAGTAAAAACACCATTTTAATGCATTTGGAATTTATCTTGAAGAACATGGCAGGTAGCTAATTTTTCTATTTTAAATAAAACACACTTTAAAATAGTATTTTTATATATGTATGAAAAAGATTTAAAAGAATGAAATAAAACAAACAATGTATAATCTATAAACTTAAAAGAAAGGTAAGCGCAATGATGAAAAAAAATCAAAATAACACTGCTTTACACTCCCAAATTCATATTCTGAGTAGTATTAACACATTAAATTTCAAAATCATTTCAACAGCATTGCTATTAACAATATGTACAGACGGAACAATGCATTTTAAACTGCATCTTGTCACGAAAAACAAAAAATAATTATTGGATTCACTGCACTTATTAACCATTCTACAGGCATAAATAAAATTGATTGGTTCCGGATTACCGACCTTAAAATGTAGTAACTAGTTGGCATTATTTTTAAGTATAATAATAATGTATTGCCCGCAGCAAATTAACTGCTCATACCATTTTAGGCCACAAATGATGATAATGAGCTGTCTTTTCCATATCCCATTATAGCGAATAAATTTATATGACGCTCTTATTAACGGCTGGGCGGATATGGTGCCTACCTGCGGTTTAAAACCGTAGAGATATTATAGTAGAGTAGGGGAGACGTACGACTGCCTGTAAGTGGAAATGTCCGACACTTAGAAAGAGATATAGGATTATGGTATCTGTCTCTCTACTAACGCGTGCGCATTAAAGAACGAAGTGCATTCGCGCGCTTCACGCATGCACATTAAAACACTTTCAATACATTGCACATGCGCGAGAAGAGAGGGTACGGCAATCTTCTCTCTCTTTTTAACCGAAGGACAGGTGGAAGCCTGGCTTCCCTGCTCTACTATAATATCTCTATGTTTTAAACGGTTTTATTTAGCTTGTTTATTTTATTGGTAGTTTGGGTTAAAGGTAAATCAAAATAACCTTATTTTTGTTTACAGACTGATCTAATTGTCCGGTTAGCTTAGTTAGCTCAAAAATAGGGTTGGAAACTTGTAATGCCGTTATAAATTAAATAAACTGTCTAAATAAACGTTATAAACTAAATAAAACTAAAGGAAGTCCCCATCGGTCCTCATCGCAGTTATAAGTTTTTCGTTTTTCAGCCTAAAGGTTAGAGTAAGCTTTAAATAATTTAGTTTTCCATAAAAATGTCTGTATATTTTTTTAATCAGCGTAAATATATCAATAAATTACTTGAGTTAATGTTTCATTCATACCCATGGGTATGTACGTAGATACGTCCAATAAAACTGACATTGAAAAACAGCTGCACTTTTGAACATAAATTTAATTAAGGCACTTTAGCGACGAAGGTGTTCACCGCATGCCTTCATTCCTTTACTGGCTTTGCTGCCCATTGTGCACCAGGAAGTGACATTTCGGAGCTGTAGCTTTATTTTGCACTCATTGATCCAGAGTAGGTAGTAGTAGTTGTAGAGTAGGTACAGAATCAGAGACATAAAATCAAAGATAGCGGCCACAAATAAACGACCACATATTTAAAACTAAACTTTTCCCGCACCCCCATCTATCTATCTATCTATCTATCTTCACAAAGTTTCACATTTACGAGTATAATATTAGTAGGATACTTATGCTAGATTTAAACTCTACGCTTCAAAATCAACATTTTATCCAAATTTTGACGGAAAATTTAGAAATTAGATTCAGTGTCTAATTTGTGGCATTATTGCGAATTTTAATCTATAAGAAATAAAATTGTTCTCATAAATCTTTACCTTTTTTAATTGATTTTGAATTCATTCAATAATGTTATGTCTCTATCCTATGCCTGTGCAAGGCGTGGCGAGCATGGCACGGCGACCAGTCGTCGGATTTGGAGGTCTACCAGCTGCGACCTCAGCCCAGGGCTCTTAGAATTTAGTGTAAACGATACTCCACTAACTGAATGCTAATCACTTTAAATGCCAGACCTTTAATGGAACCTGTACTTTTGGTTACATGCAAATGGTTTTATTATTATGTTTGATCTTGTGATTTGATTAACGCTAGCCCGGGGAAAGGTATTAAAATATGTAGCGGAAAAGTAATAAAATAAAAAATTAAACCGACATAAAAAGTATGAATTAAAATTTGTAACATACTAAAGCCTTATACTATGTTTTGAGGTGTGTCATGTCTATTCTATAAAGATAGGAAATTTTTATACATTCTCATTTTGTTTATTCTTTAATAGCCACCGCAGATCTAGATAACTATTTGATAACAGTAATCACAGTTGGAAGCTGACATTTTAACAACATTGTTGCAATGTTGTTCAATAAGCAAGGTGTGTTGGTCAAATTCGATTTTACTAATTTTCTGGTTTTAGGTGAGAGGATTTATAGAGGTGTTCCTTGTAAGTTATAAGTGGGCAAAAGTCGGGCTATGCCGCAGTTGTTTGAATTGAACTATCTTTAATAGTTCTAGCATTTTTTTGTATTACGTACTGAATTCTTTAATTAGGTAACAATAATCCCAAAACTCAACGTTTCTCAAAGGTATTGATAAAGTTATAATTGGGATTAATATATCCGATAGTATCTATCTGTAACGATGGAATCCATAGTAATATAAGTTATCATACTCAAGTGATGGGGAAGTAAGAATACTATGCGTATACATAATTATAACATTTAAACGCCTGATGTTAAAGAATACTCGTAACATCGATTACAATAATAGTCTTTGAAAGGCATTTTTATATGTTTGTATCTAAGTAAAGTAATCGTTTGTATCCAGTAGTTCATTATTGGTTATACCTGGGGAGCAACCGTGCTCCATTACGTCATCTCGGAGTTTTTGTTTATAAACCAGCGATGTAGAAAACTTCGATAGCGTGATTCAGGTTACCCGTGGCGCCATCTCTTGGCGACTCACGGAATTAGCTAAAACTGGATGTAAATTTAAAATACTAATGGGCATGATGACAGTAATTAAGTATCGCCAAAATATTTATCTGATCTAATGAAATAGGATTCAAAGATTTCGAAACATGTATTTATTCTCTTATTAATGTCGAGATTAATAATTTATTTGTTAAAATAAATCTACAAAATACAACAATCCGCCATGATAGCTTAAACACCCATCAAATCGAATTACGTCAATTTACGTCACGTCTTAGTAAAAGTCTTTTGGTTTCGTTTAAGCGTATATGCGATCTCTGCATTTTTTACTGAGCCGTAACGCAATGACAGACGCCATGACACCGGCGAGCGTTTTGGAATGAATTTGAAACTTAAAATTTAAATGTACTTTTATTGCACAAAAACCTTAATTTTCTTCAGAAATATGATATATTTTAGACATAATAGAAACTTCTGAATATCATAGAGGAGATTTTGAAAATTAGTCATCATGCCTATTATAGATACAGAAAATTATAGTTGGTTTGTATTAGGGTACGTTCTTCACCCAGTGAATTGCAATGCTTCTACTATCAGATAAAAGTAGAAGCCTTCTCGCTTAAATAGTCTAAGTTATAAAGCTAAGTTACGATTCAAATAACGTTCAAATAATGTGCTGAGTCAGTGCACATTATTACATCATCAGTGCACATAAGACGTACAATTGCAACACTAACCAAGCTCGTTTAATAATAAACGTTACTTGTTTTATTGTCTGTTAACAAACCACACTGCAACTACAATGTGATAACACAGCGGTTGGTATTATGGAGGACTAATTTCTACCCTCGTCTTTGTGAATCGAATCTAAACTTTTTCTGTACTACATTTTATCTTATTCTTACGTGAAAGAACAGGCATCAGTATTTTGATAGCCAGCTGGACTTTCGGTTTTATCGACGTCATTTCGCTCGGTCTCTGTTTCATCTCAAGACTTTTTTAAGTGCGCTTTATAAAATTAAATATCAGCTGCTGTGACGGTGAAGGAAAACGTGAGGAAGCCTGCCTGAGACTTCTTCAAAATATTCTCAGATATGTGAAGGTCAGCAACTTCATAAGGCCAGTATGCAGGACTAAGGCCTACATCCCTCTCATTGTGAGAGGAGACCCGACCCCTGCCTGTCATTAGTGGATTTAAAACCCTGCAATGGGTCTGGTGGTTTAGATACGGTTAAAGACGGTGGCATGTTCCGTCATTAATAATGCAAGCCCTCAAAATAACAAATCCCTTTGGAAATGATAGTCATCGATCAAATCGTCAACTTTACCAACCCCCTTGGGAGCAAGTCCTAGCTTTACCGAACTCTTGGGAGGATCAGTCCTTTAGCTGATACAGCTGATCTATAAACCCGACCCATAGATAAATCAAAGGGAAGATACGGCACTAGTGTCTCATGAGTGCGCACCTAAAATTAGGTCCATGCACACAATTTCACTTGGCTAGCTATTGAAATACATGTGCGCTTAGAACACAATAATCGCTGATTTTCTGTGTTTAAAAAGGTAAAACAATGCCTTCGTGTGCTTTTAAAAGGTGCATAAACGGCTCAAAAACGAAAAACAAATTCCACGGCATCTCTTTTCATTCGTAAGCACACTTAAACTTAATTTTTCTTCAAAATCACTGCTGGTTTTCAATGTAGTTCGCCATTTTTATCAAGAGCAAGTGTGAGCGAGACGGTCGCGCGCGAGATGACGCGGCACTCTCCTGCTCGCTCCCGCTAACGATAAAACTTACCGCTCTGTCTCGCTCGCCCGATTGACACTTCATTTATAGGCGTGTGTGTAAGTTAGATATGTAGTTCAGACAGTTCAGTCGGACTAATTTTATGATTGATACAAGTAAACGTATGCCGTATCTTCCCTTTTTGATTTATCTATGACCCGACCCAAAAATCCCGCTTTCACTGAAGGAAACAAAACAAGGCCAGTTTACATAAGTGTTTATTCAATCGCTAGATATCAACACCCCGCACACGTACCGTGGCCCACTGTGCGCCATTGCCAACGCGACGTATTGGTTTTATTGATTGGACGTTTATAGATTGTTGCAGTCTATTGTATGTACAATTGCATAACACCTGAATATAGTAGATATAGTGACATATATGTGATACAGTGAAATATGTAAAGAAGAAAAATATTTAATATACATAATTATGTATTATGTATATACATTTATTTTCAGAGAGACTTTGTGTTGAAAAGTGTAGTGTAGTGATATAATTACGAAAAATGTAAATCATACAAACATATAGGTACTAATATAAAATATAAGTTTTTAATAAGAACATATTTACGAAAAGTTTTTCGTAATAATGGATATTATTTAATTTTATGTAATTAATAATTGTATATTAATACAAAAAATATAGTAAAATATAATAACAATAATATAGTTAATAGGCACTGTTAGATAAAAAAATATTTTTTACATGAATAAATACTACAAATACAGTCTGTATTATAATAATTATTGTATCTGTATACTTAACAACTTATGAAGTTTTAGTTTATATTTCTTAAGAGCATTAAAATTGGTAAAATAAACTTACTTGAATACATACGAAGTAAAAATTAATATTTATAAGAGTTGTTTTTTTAAGAATAGATATTATTATTAAGATAATCAACGACGAAATAATAATATAAAGATCGATAAAAATATGTAAATTGTAAATAATAAATGTGTTTAAAAAATGTAATATTATGCACAGTGGCTGAAAGTGTAATTCACTGCAAACCTTACATATATCTTTATACGTTGTTATGTTACAATTAAAATACACGGGATATAATAATTTAAGTAAAGCTATAAATACCAATATTTATACAACGATACGCAAACATTGACTAGTACTATAATGTACAATACTTATTATCCTTATTATTTCATTCGATCGAGAAATATTTCAAATGTTCACTTCGAATGTATTTATTTTGTACAATGAGAAAAGATGGGACTGTAAGATGTGAAGTAGTTAGTAATTAAAAATAAAAATAAAAGGTGTTAACCCAAAATATGTTACTCGAACACTTAATTGAACTAAGCCATTTGTACTGATGTTTTGTGTTTTGTACTTGTTCGCAATCAATAGAAAAAGGAATGCAGAAAATTTACATGAAAGTCACGTAAATATTTAGTGTTTACATATAAAATATTTCTCAACGAATCCTTAAATTCGATAATTATTATAAAAACTCAGATAAAACTGCAAAAGTATAACGTCATTCCGCTCCAAAAGTAACGTATCATTACGACCTACGATTAAATTGTATTTACAGTTTACGACACGACTTCGCAGCTTAGCCGGTGAAGTCGATGCTGTAGGAGCCAGTACTGGGGTCGAAGTTCTGTGCTGGATGGCCAGAGAACGGGTTGAAGTTCTGGCTCTGGAAGTTCTGTGGTTGATAGCTCTGAGGCTGGAAGCTCTGCTGATAGCTCTGCTGGTACGGCTGAGGGGTGTACGCCTGGTAGGAGAACTGAGGCTGCTGGTGGTAGACCTGGCTCACTGGGCGGTTTTGCTGCGAGTCCTGTTGCGGGAACTGCTGAGGACCTTGGTTGAAGAGGCTAGTCTGCTGAGTGTAGAGAGGAGAAGACCGGAACTGCGACGGTTGGTACGTTTGCTGCTGAGGCTGGAAAGACTGCTGGAACGACGACTGTGGCTGGTATGTCTGCTGCTGGAACGCGGGCTGTTGGTACTGCGGCTCTGGGGCGGGCTGGACCGGTCGCTGGTACTGCCTGAACGCGCTAGGCCTGGACTGAGCCCTGCCGTTGTACTTGGGGTCCTCGTAGATCTTCGGGTCCTCTCGGTACTGGCCGTCGTCTTCTTGGCCGTCGGTCAGCGCGTTCGAGACGGAGGGATCGTTCAGTGTGGGGGGAGGGACCTGGATGCCGGTACCTGTAAACAATAACATAGGTGTTATAGTAGACTGCAAACGATTTGTAGACCGTGCACACAAGCTTGAATTCTGATAATTATATTTTTTGTGGAAATATTCAGTGCTACCCAGTATATCCTTCGTGTCATGCTGTGATGTCTTGCGTTTCGGTCGGGGGTTCCCGGTTTTCAGAAAAATATTTGATGCGATCATATTAATCCTCATGAGCCCACATACCCTCTCGGAAAGAACTGCACTATCGTCAAAGTATTCGTATAGTAAACCTCAGTCATTAACTAGTACGAAACTCGTGTCAGTTTAAGTTCTCATCAGTGTAAGTTCATCGAGCATGAACTTACACTGATTTTCCATTTGTGGTTTCAAAACCCGGTTAAAACGCTTTTTTACAAATCAACAAACAACTTTACAATTTAAAAAACTTTGCTTCTTATACACAGGTCCTAATAAATTGTTATCAACATGGCGTTTAGGTAACGTTAATTACCTAACCAACCTATCAGTAACCCATTAATGACCCACTACAGGGTCGGGTCTCCTCTCACAATGAGAAGGATGTAGGCCGCCGTCCACCACGCTGGCCTAGTGCGGGTTGGTGGACTTCACATGCCTTTGAGAACATTTTTTTTTCTGAACTCTCAGGCATGCAGGTTTCCTCACGATGTTTTCCTTCACCGTAACAGCAGGTGATATTTAATTTTTATAAAGCGCACATAACTTTTTTTACAAAGCCATTGATGCGTGCGTATGTAAATTGGTATGTAAATTGGTGCGTGCCACTGGGATTCGAACCCGGACCCCTCGATTCGAGGTCGAATTCTAAGCCACTGGGCTATCACCGCTGCCGCTAACCATCCTACAACTATTCAATTTAGCCCACAATTGGTCAACCAAGCAACCAGGGCGTGAAGGTTGGAGCCCAGATACCCGTACACCAGAAAGTCAACCGGCTTGACTGGTTGACGTAGGAAGCCCCATTGTGTACAGATGAAATGCTTGTGATATGCAAATATGGCCGAAAATAGCTTAGTGTTGATTGATATCGTGGTTAATGATGAAATAGTATGGTACTCTTATTGCAAAACGATGATAATAATATGAGCAACATGAATAACCGATTTTATACAAGCCGATAATTGCAAGATTTGAAAAATAATATGGATAGTCCTAGTGATGAAATATAAAAATAATAGTGAATATCATAGTAATGTTTAAAATATTATAACACATAGTATATTTGTGAATTACTCGCAGTCATAATATTATATGCTTTTTAGACAATTTAACATAACTTTTGAGCCAAATTCTTCTTACAGTTAGCATTGCTTTGTTAGTTAGTTATCCATTTATTTCCATATGACTGCATTATTAATTTTTATAAATAACACATACCTAATTATAAAACTAATATAATTTTGCGAAACAGTGATGCTTCTTATATCTAGTAAGCAAGTTATGACACTACCTAATAGATAATGGAGACTGGATATTACGAACGATTTAATTCACTATTGATGACACTAGGAAAACATGTTCTGTGAGAAAGTTCATTAGTCCATTTATAAGCACTGGCGGAAATAGGGTTATCGCAAAAATCATAATTTTAAAAAAAGAAAACTGTTCTTAAGTCTAACAAAAATATTTTAGACTCTTTTGACATGAACAATACATTTTTCCGGTTACTTTAATTTAATTTAAACTAGAAATTGCAAACTGAAAAAAAATCTCTTATTTGTTTTGTTTTCTATCTAGGTATATGCCAGCTAGATTTTTTTTACTTGACTATATGGCTATTGGCAGGGTATCCGGTACCTATAACAAGTTTAAGTTCTGAACGATTTGGCCAGCAGATTATCACTCTATTTCGCCTATTGAAGTGGCATATCATTTATTTTTTCAGAAGTGGCATCTCATTTACAGATTCGACTGTTAACGACGATAACCTAATCTACTTCACAGCGACAACCATTTATTAGCAAACATGAAAGCACGAAAACAAACATGGGCCGGTAACTGGGCCGCTTACGTCATCTCGCCACCGCACAGACGCTAATTCTCGCAGGCTTTTGAAACCGATCCCCATGGCTAATTACTAATTGAAATGTACGGACGGACATTTAGTATGTTTCTAGTGCTGCTGCTGAGGTTTCTTGAGGTTTCAACACCGGAGAGTTTACAACAGTTAGGATTTCCCGCTACGAAATGAAATGTTTTCTAGACAAGAGCGTAAATTGGTTGATGGTTTTATGTACTACATGTATGTCCCATAAACAAGAAGTACCTAGTCTTGTAAAGTTTCTACGTCGCTTTTTTTGTACCAAAGATTATAATGATGAGCGAACCACAGTGGGTTCTAACCGACCCGTGAAAGTCGATATCCGTGATGGATTACCGCCCAAAAAGACGCTGCAATGATTCCATAACATCAAGTGGCTAACGCTCTTTTGTTACTTGCATTGCATGAAAAGCATGATGCTTCACGCAGTCCGTAGATAAACAGATTCTCATATTCGAAATGGAGTTCAAATTAGGTACGTAATTATGCCAAAATTCAGATCATTCAGGGGAAGGAAACCCCTTGTAGGCAACTTCACGGCTGATCTCCTATGGCTTTACCAACTATACAATAGCATATTTTCTGACAATAGGAAAATATAATTACCTTGCGGCTCAAAGCCCCGCTTGCTGCTCGCGCCATAAGATATCTCCCTGGTTTTGCCATTCTCGTCCACATACCCGTACTTGCCGGCCACGTCACCGTTGGGGTACTTGGTCTCAATCTTGAAGGAGCCATCAGCGGCTTCGTACCCGTAGCTGTAGGAGCCGTCGTCGTTCTGCCGGTTGATCTGCTTCAGGATTGGGACTGGGGTAGTGTTGCTTTGGGCGTGGACCAACGCACACGCCGCGCAGAGAAGGAGAGTCTGGAATCCAAGTTGGAGGTTGTTGAAATGAAGCTAATAAATAAAAGTAGTCTGACAACACTTGAAAATAATGATCCAAGGTTCAAAATGACCCGGGAGATCTCACAATCAGCCAGGAAGAAGTAAATTCCTATACTCGCATAAGAACCTTATCAAGAATTCAGATTAGAGATTTTAAAAAAACATGAAATAAAGAATCATTTGCCATCGCACATTCTACATAATAAAGGAGAAGCCTTAGAAAGGATAAAAATGCAGCACTGTTATTCAAGTATTTTCTAACTTAAGGAAGTGGGAGACTTCCTTAAGTTAGAAAATTCGACCGATCGTAATATGATACCGTTCCAATACTTCAGGCACATAGCCAGAAAACCGTCCGACAACCTCGAGGTATTAGAGGAGAAAAGAGGTCCCAAGAGAGGGTCCGATCACGTCAGGCTCACGTCAGCGACGTAATCCGCTGTGCAGCAAACCAACACGACTTCGGGCCGTTGTTTTCTTGAAGTCGTGAAAGGAGTTTTAGGGCACCAGGACGCTCAGCAGTGAGCAAACGATTCAAGGACTGGAGTCTAGCAAGTCGTTTGGTACTACGCCGAATGTCATAAATGCCCAGTAGGTACCTATATACCAAGCAGGGTTGGGTCAGTTCAACGGACAAACGGAGCCAAGAGAATGTCGCAGCCTTGACTCGACGCGGAAAGATTTGTATCGGGCTTATTCGGTGTACTCGTACAGGTGGGTGTTGCTAGTACGGGGTGGTACGAAAATGCTCTTATATTTTATTTTGCATGATTCACTGGTGTTAATCATGATTAATATTGAATTGAACTGAATTGAATTGAACAGCGGTGACGGTGAAGGAAAACATCGTGAGGAAACCTGCATGCCTGAGAATTCAGAAAAAAAAAGTTCTCAAAGGCATGTGAAGTCCACCAACCCGCACTAGGCCAGCGTGGTGGACTAAGGCCTACACCCTTCTCATTGTGAGAGGAGACCCGACCCTGTAGTGGGTCATTAATGGGTTACTGACAACAATATTGAATTGCGGTAAAATCCTGGCTCTGAGGTGCTTTCACAATGCGAGATTTAAAGATAGAGTCAGAAGGTCGATTAATAGTTTGTGAATAACACTTCTAGGTTAATTGCGATATTTAACAATTAAATTTTGTTTATGTCTGATAACTTGTAATTGTATTTGTATAAAGAACTATGAAAACCTGCGTTATATTTTTAAAGGGTATGTTTACCTACTAGTAAGTCAGACTCAGACTTAAAAATCTATTTTCCTTCTAATGTTTTAAAGACGAGAAGCAACCGATGCACGATGTATGTAGTCCTACTATAATACTATCCGTATGAATCTTACCAACCTTAATGCTAATGCTGACATAATTATAATTCAAAAGTCTTTGATCATTTCCCTTTCCTTTCGGTATGGTCATCATACGTCAATGTTCATCGCACTACGTCAAGTAATGCGGAACCGATTCGCTTTGAGGCGAGCAACATGCCGAGAAAACATGGAAAACTCTTCCTCAAATAATGCTCATATTTGGAATAACTCGGAATAAGTCGCAGATATGGGCAATTGTAACATGTGTGTTACACCCGCATTGTAAGAATAGTCCTAAATATGTGATAGAGTCTAGAAGACTGTTCTAAAGTTTGTAATGTGCAAACTTTTGAATAGTCTTTCGCTTTTTGCTTTTGGAGGGATGCACTATTCGATATCCTTCATCTATTATGTATGGGGTTATTCAAAAAGGACGTAAAAAATGCAATTCTTTTAAACCAGTTACGCTTTCAGGCAGGGCAGCAGGTGGCCCGCCTGCCGTTTCGAATGATCTTACAATAAAAAAACACTGCTGAAAGACTGAAAAACCCAATGAGAAGAAAGGTCAAAAAAAGGTAATAGTCAGAGTTGTAACTCTAGTTAGAGCAGCAATTATTGACGAAACTTCAATCATGCTCAAGCTTGGGTGTCCATGGGCTGACATAAGAAATTAAGCAAAAATAATCTCAAAATTAATACAATAACCATTGAAGTCTAAAGAAAAATCACCGAGCTTAACCCACAAATCAAAGCTTATCGACCTGAGACCTTTTTAGATTTCACGTGTTATCCTGAACACATGTAACAGAACAGAGTCGTCCCATCACAAAGCGATTGAAACCAGCTTGCGCCTACAACATAGTGACATTCCAGAAGAAGCCTAGAACCTTCGCTCAACAGGGCGACCTTGTTGGGAAATTAATTCATTGCGTTGCAAAAGCTTTGGGTATCATTATGTACCTACCATACTATACTACTCTATGACTTATATATGATCTTGTGGAATGTTAATCGAGACATTAAAAGTAAATGACGTGTCATGTAGGAACATGACGAAGCAATAACTAGGCATGATTACTGCCGAAAATGAAACACCTTTTCGTTACCTAGATTTGCTGCTAGCTACAGCCTTTGAACGAATAAAGGTAGGTATTGCTTTAGTGCGGTTTAGAATTATTGTCGTTTAGGCAGCCTCGAAATCTTTTTGATTTTGGTTGAAGAGTTATGGGTGGATGGTTAGATTAGTTTAATCTTAGAGTTGTCAGATTGCATGAGCAACAAAGCATCCAAATAAAAAATGAAACATCAGGCTTAAAATAAATTAAAGTAAGAACAGACCTACACCTAGTAAACCAAGAAAGTTGAACAATTTATTTATCTAAATATAAAATTAACCTTATAATTTTCCGTAGGATGCTTGAGCAAATAGAAGGATAAACTTACAAATTTCGAATTTAAGTCTTGAAATTAGAGAGAAAGCTTGAATCAAATGAATTCTAGACATAATGATAAAGGCTTAAATAACTGTATGTTTCTGTAGATAATTATAGACAATTGTTCTATTGAAAGCACCCCGTAAAGAAGTCGTTTAAGAAAAATAAACGGGAAATTTTGAAATAAGGCGCGTTGATAAAAATTACACAGTTTTAGTTTTAAACGACAACAAGGTACATGTATGAGTTTGTATCAAAGTAACTTCTTATGACTTACGAAGTTACTTAGTATTAATACTTTATATGATATCAAAGCTCTACGGAATGTGGTCGTAATGTATGCAACAAAAACTTCCAGATCGATATTACGTCAGCTATTTATTGCTGGTCAATAAGAGATATGGTTTACGTTTGGTAATAGTTAATTAGTCGTATTACGGCGCGAATGTAGAGCAACACGTAGTTGTAATAATAATTAATGGGTAGGTATTTATGTAGTACAGATCTGTATCTTTCGTCACTTTTAGGTGGTAGAACCATAGGTACGATACGTTTAGGTAAAAGGAGCACAGGCCGCCCTACCAGGTGGACTGACGACATGAAGAAGACAGCGGGAAACCGTTAGATTCAGAGGGCCCAGGACCGGGTGGAGCGTCGATTAGGGGAGGCCCATGTCCAGCAGTGGACTACCAAGGGCTGAAAGGAAGGAAGGGAGGGAGGAAGAACATAGGAGTTCGCCCAGGGAAGTACCGTCAGCCTTTTAACCCACCGTAAAGCAGGATGTTCTTCATATCTTGTGTTCCGGCTGGGGTGCCATGGTTAACTATTGCCGGAGATAATTTATTTGAGGCGAACACCTTTGTCCAAAGATGCAAATAAGAAGCAAAGCACGCCCATACCTATAACCTCAGATGGGAATTCCTTTCTATCCTAAAAGAGGTTTCCCGGCCATTACGAAAATTTTAGCTCATTTAAGTTATCACACTCGCAAATTGCTAATACGCTTGGCTACCGTTTCATTGACGTTGTCTGGTAACCTGGTACCAATTTTTACTCTATTAATAAAAATAGAAATAAATTTATACCCTGTTGAAGACTTGAAATACTTGCCCTATTTTCTGTTTCGATTCCGTCATAACAACATTAATGCGACAAGGTTCCAGCGCAAGCAATTAACGAGGGTTATACCAGAATTTTTAATCTTAACTAACTAAACAATCGCTCCCCAAGCGGGGCGTGCTCCACTTGCACTTGCCCAACAGACATTATCATAACAATAACTGATCGACATTTAACCGTTTGCGTGCAATATGCGTTAAAATGCAAGGCCGCCGCCACGCGCGTGACTAATTCAACGCGTTAACTGACTAACAATGTCTGGTTTGTCAACACGGTTGTCTAACGCATTGTTAGTGTCGTGTAGTGGAACACTTGTTTCTTTAATTCTACGTATTCCCAAGGGACCTTACCTCCAAATACCTTTTACCCTTTACTTTACGCCGCGTTTAGAAGTAGACGAGCATGGAGGCTTGTTAGGCTATCTTTATCCTTTATCTGTAACCTACGTTTAGAAGTATAGTCCATTTTTATTCTCTTGTCATATTTGGTAAACAATCTTAGCGTGTCTTTTTATTTTAATTTGCGATTAAAAAATAATGCAAACTCAAAATTTTAAAAAATTAAAAACAAATTGTTATTTAATACAGAAACAGATTTCTAGAAACTATAATTTTTTTTTTTTAAAGCAATTTTAAACTTTTTTTACTAAAACGTAGTGCCAAGATTGTTTACCAAATAAGACAAGAGCATAAAAGTGAACTGTAGACGAGTAGAGGCTTAAAGTTTGATTATCAAATTTACCCTTTACCCTTACTACTACCTTTATTACTAGACGAGTGGAGAGATTTGACGGTAAGCTATCTTTAACTACACTTTACTTTTACCCTACGTCTAGTGTTTAGTAGTAGACGAACGTGACGGCGGACGACACCCTGATTGAAATTTTTACTGTGTAGGTATAGCATAGATCTATATAGAGATCAATTAATATCTAACATTAGTTTAATTCTCTATTTTTATTTTCTTTCCTTTTTCTTTTTATTTATTTTGTAATTTGTATGCCCGTGAATCCCTATGATGAAGTCCCCGATGAAATCCATATGATTGAACAAAATACCCTGTAACAAATGAATAGTCGTGCAAATAAACGTACGGTCTATTTAATTTCATAGTCTATGCGCTTTGGGGCGAACACTACATTTTCCCCCAGTGTTTCCCCAATTTTCTTACTACGGTGTATCTAAAACTCTTTGGCCTCTCCTTTTGAAAAGTTTGATAAGTCCACTTTTACTTTCTCTAGAATAGTATTACTATTATATTTCTCCATATCGGCTACAGACCTTAATGCTCTAGATCGGAATGCAAAGCGCAGTAGGCGTGGTGCAGCGTGGTGACGCAACGAGCCCTGAATGATTTCTAATCTACGCCTGTGTTCTAGAAGAAATGCTTCCTGTTTATAACTTGGACGACTATTAGATACTATGTAGATCTAGTAATATCCAATCATTCGATAGCCACGTGACTTAGTCCTCATTTACTGACATAATCAACCAAGCAACCATCACGACGAAATTTAAACAAAGTACCAATACGTCCATGCAAAGTACCTACCCTTTTTCTGAGTTTTAGCAATGCCGCACACCGGTGTAGTTTGCGGCCAATGACGTGAAAAGGGGCGTAGCGCGTAGCGCCAAAACATTAACCCACAGTGTAAAAATTACAGGTACACTAAAGCAAGATATTAACATACATACATATTAATGAATCGCAATAATAATGGGACTTATCTCAATGAGAAAATCCACAAAAAAGAATAAGTTGTTATGATGTACACACGGTATCTCTGCGTTTAGTGATTACAACGTTTTTAATTAAACGTGTTGGAATCTGTTGTTTTCCCGTGTGCTTTATCAAATGGTTGTATGAAATGTGTGCCTTAATTTTACTGGCTTCAAAACGGTGCTATTATAATTCAAGGGTTTCTTACAAAAATTTTCTTCTTAGCGCCATAATCATACAGAGAACACACATCCATACACACTGGAAAGTCTTTTGTCATATACCTAATATAAAATTAAGCACTAGTTATTTAAGACATAGGTATTGTATGCCCGCATAGGGTAGACTGTTCTAAACTTATTATAATTTTTGTAACATCTTTCTCGTGTAACAGTTAACAATAAACACATTGTTTTCTTTTCCTTTCTTTTTCATTAAAGCATCTTCTCCGATGAAAATGAAACCTTTAAATTGCAATTCCCAATGGAGCATCGTGGGCATCCCACTGTACCCACCAGTTGGACATAAGAATTCGACTCAAGCCATCACGGCAAGTCTAGTGCTAAAAAATACTCAAAATACGGTACTGGAGCCGCGACTCTTCTAGTTATACGATGCATTATAATTTTGCAATTTCAACGGAACTAAATAATAATTTAATATTATTATAATGAGTCAAGATGTATTTCGCCTACATTTAAATAGATATTATTAAGTAACTTCTAAAGCAATCATTTAATTTATAAATAACTAAAAATATGTCCGAGATTAAAATCATAAGCAACTCAGTTATGCGTCATAATTGCTGCAACGACCGTTCGTTTATAGCAGTTAAATGTGAGACGACTCAAAATTGTACTTACAATTTTTGTAAATAAACACCTGATTTCAACATACGTTCAATTTTGAAAAGTACAAGACATTCAAAGAAACATCCGTACACCGTCCACCTCAAACAAGACAAGACTTCTCAAATATGAAGTGACTACTATTTGAGGAGAGAAGAAATAAAGTGACCTTAAATAAAGTATCTCCGACAATCACACCTTACCTACCGGAACACAAGGAATGAAGAAAATGCCGCTTTGTGAAGAGTTATGAAGATGAGTATCTACCTTTATCCAGGGAAGTTCCCGGGGAAAAGATAATAATAGGTCTAACCATAAAAAAGAGGATTTTATGACGAAAAAAATAGGAGGTGCTACTAAGGTACTCCTATTGTTGTTTTAACCCATTAATGACCCACTACAGGGTCGGGTCTCCTCTCACAATGAGAGGGATGTAGGCCTTAGTCCACCACGCTGGCCTACTGCGGGTTGGTGGACTTCGCATGCCTTTGAGAACATTTTTTTTTGTGAACTCTCAGGCATGCAGGTTTCCTCACGATGTTTTCCTTCACCGTAACAGCAGGTGATATTTAATTTTATAAATCGCACATAACTTTTTTACAAAGTCATTGGTGCGTGCCACTGGGATTCGAACCCGGACCCCTCGATTCGAGGTCGAATTCTAAGCCACTGGGCTATCACCGCTGTTCCTCCGAAGGTACTCCTATTAGTAGTATATTATTATGTACTACTAAGTACATAATAATATGATACTAATTAGATCAAAAGGTTCACTGAGCACAGATAATGATATTTTTTGTTGGGCCTAAGAATGAAAAATATACCTAGTACCTACCTACAAAATATCAAGGTTAAATTACAAACTTGTCACCTTAAGTGCCTTAAGGTTAATGAATGATTTAAAATATGTTTAGGTACTGTTAGTCATTCGTTTTATATTAAAATTTATCAATCATGAAAATAAATATTGACCTACAAATCCGATCTTTCAAAGTCGAATCAAGCCGGGCATATTTATTATGTCCGGAAGTGGCAATGTTTGACGAAAACAATATTAAGTAGGAAAAACTTTGTCAACTATAATAATTTTAAAAGAAATAAATACGTAGATTAGGTACTAGCAGCCAATTTTATTGTGTCATTTTCGTGTTTTATTCTTTTCTTTTTTAATTTTAAAAATAGCTAGTAGCGGCTGACACAGCCAAACATTTTTTTTTGTTATTTAATTAATAATTCTTGTTGCCTCTGAGATGTGATGGTCTAAATAGTAATAGTAGGATTTCAATCCTTAAAGAGTACCTACCTACTATTGCAATCGTCTATTTACGTATAAATAAGGACTGTAGGTTTAAGATTAATATACAGTTGACACAACAAAGGAAATGTCCAAGCTACAAATTGTTCTAGATCTGAGCAGGTAATTGCATTTAAATTGCCACTCTAACACCTAAGGAATGCACAAATATATTCTGTAGTAAAAGCGAACAATCTTTGTTTTTGTCGTATTTACGGCGATAAAGTTTTAAAATTAGATTTATCATTCACGATTGAGTGACAAACCATGACGGGGAAAATTGGCTTAAAGTTAGAAATGAAAAAAATTCGTAAAAAATACTGTCTTGTAACATGGAATACTGAAGCAAATTAAAAAACATTTACTAATTCTATTATTACATGAAGGCGCTAAATATTTTGAGTCAGGAAAATAAGTATACTAAGAAAAGATTTCAATAAGCTTGAGCTTATCGTAGTTACGCGCAATATTATTAAGAAACTTACAACTTATTCCTATTCTAGGTAATAATGCTGAAATAAAAAAATATTAAATAGGTTAAAAGCTATTTAATATTTTCATGATTTGATTAGGTATTCATACTTTACGTGAGATTTTCATTCGATAGGTTCACATTTTTTTAAGATGCTACCACCCTTATTGTAATCATTGTTTTTCCAAACACTATTTTCATCATAAACAAATAATAAAATTTATTTTTCTTAAAAAAATAAAACTGACCTTCAAAATCAACATGGTGGTACGTTTATCCGAACGGCACAACTGTCAAACTTTCCCGCGTTCGGTCACTATGGCGTCCGCTCACACACTTGCGCGCAAAATAACCGCCACTTGTATTTATAATGTCGTTTCCATTACAACAGCAATATTGTTATGCGGTGGACGAAGCCCTTGCGCGGTTTTGTAACCGAACCCTCGTTCTTTCGGGTGGTTTAAATTAGTAGCTGGAGAGCCGGCAGACATTTTCGCGAAGTGTTTAAGGCATCATAAAAGGATGTTGAATAAGTTATTCTTTCATCATTTATGTATTTTTACTATTTATTTTTCTCCAGCCAAGTCTGCATTTTTGTGTTCGGATATCACAAACAAGCTATTCAGTATGTTTTTATAATGCTTCAAACACTTCTCGAAAATTGTGTTGCAGGTCTCGGACTATAGGTTTTGTTTAGCGCTAGACGCGACGTATGACGAATGTACGAGTACATCGCACTTTGAGTTAATGGTTCCAATCACGTAGGGTTTTGGCGAACAACCCCCTTGCGTAATGTACTAAGTGTGTCGATGAATAATAAACGTTACATTAATCTAGATAGGCTTATTTGAGTCACACTTACATTTTAATTAAAATAAATAACACTTCACACTCATAGCCCCATACTAGGATTCCCTGTGTCGCGGGTGCAATGGACGCACACAAGATAAGACCACAACACACCCAGACCAGAAACAGAAATTCAAATTCATCACTCAAATCCCTCTTCTGCTGGGAATCGAACGCAGGACCCTCTGCACGGCGCACCGGTGCCTTTAACTATCTTGAAAATTAATTTTATTGAGCCTTACATACACAATCGACTTCAATATTCGTATTTGTATAATTTATAAACTCGATTCCATTATTTTTACCTATCTGCCCACTGAATTTTTGAATAACTTAAAACAATTTTTTTTAATAAACATGGCATTCAAAGGATGACAAAGTGTTACTCCCTTCAAAGGTAGTAGATTTTTTTCGTCTTGGGTTAGCTAATTATTTCGGTCACTAAGCTGATAGGTTGATACGTATTTAGTCAGTTGCCCTTTTATAGTACTTAGGTTACTTTAATCACAAATCCACAAATGCAAAGGAATCAGCAACTGAAGGACAATCCATAATCACCAATGAACCCGTAGTTCCCAGCACTGTTTAACCATGAGAACCTTTTCATTCACCCATCAATTTTACTAATGTGTTTTTTGCTAATGTTGTCGTCGATACCTATTTTCTTGTATAGATTTTATGTTATTAAATTTTCATTGCAAGAAGAGATTTAACAGAGGCTACTTTATTTGGATTTCTTGTCGTGGTGACGGATATTACGGAACATAATATTGAATGTCGTTATTTTAATATCTAATCATAAAATAAATATAGAACGTTCAATTTAAGGTATCGTACTGGCAAACGTGATTAGCAAAATTAATTGCAGCTTAAGATTTTAGTGTGCATTCAAGGTGACGTGTATTAATTTTTATTTCATTTATCTAAGCTCTTATTACGGAAACAAACAACATATCTACCTACTAACTACCGATTCGAAATTCTTAAATTATTAAATGTCCTTTTTAGGAACCTTTATCCGATTTTGACTATACTCGTTCTAATAGAGATCCATTGTAGAGTCTTTAATTCTCTATGGCAAAATTGGCAAAGGATTAATAGGTTCCTTCCTTACCTAGAGTTGAGTTGGAACTTGTATACTCATTTTAACTTTATAATAATAATATCTACTTTGTTTAAGTTGAATTCTAAACATGGAGAGGCGGAATACTTGCTATGTAAAATCGTGAACTTTTTATACCAAATGATAAATAGGTGCATGACGCATAATAAGTGCATAGCGGCCGTTCAAGATGCACGGAATTATCTAGATGGTCAGTGAGTGCAAGGCCGGGTGCAACCGGTATTCAAAACTGCATACTACCTGTTGATAACAAATAACTTTCTTTGACTTAAGTTCTGCCTTTCGGCATGGACAGGAAAATCTCTTTCGTTTCAAAAATTAGCCTTTATCCTAAAGTATCCTTTACGAGTATGTTTATCCAAGTTACTACGTGCATACTAAACTGCATCCAAAGTAAAGCCATTTTTGCATGAAAGAGTTGCAAATAACCATCAATCCTCACAAATTTTCACATTTATAATAGTAGTAGGATAATTCTGGCTATTATTAAAATAAAATGAGTAAAGGTCATGTTGTGCATTTTCCTTTTTTTAAACAGACGCTAGACGCAGCGGAAGAAAACGGTACCAATCATATCTTGCTGTACATTTTTTCTTTTTCTGCCTACTTGTGGAAACTTGTGTTTACTCTTTTTACTTCTTGTATAAGACTTCAAGTAAGAGCTGTTGTAACGCTCCATGTTTTTTGTTTATAATTTAATTAAATATTAAATTTTCGTAAAGTAGGCCAGCTAAAAGACGTTGTCATTTTTTTATAATATATACCTAGGTTCAATCGTCGTCTTTTTCGTTTAGCCAGTACCTATTCACCATTGGGAGTTGGGAACCAATATTCTTAGATCAATATCATAGTTGTGGTGTAGTTGTGTAGCTCAGTAAAAAGAACTGTATAGGTTTTGTAGCTGTGTGCCAGTCGTACGACGGGATAAAACAATTTGCGTCGCTATTCCATTAGTCACTCAAGTAGGCGGAACGGACGGAGACAGGCTTGCGTTTGCGAATTCAATTGAGTTCAAATTTCAATTAAATCAATATTTCTTGTGGACCCACAAAAAATATAGATAGTGCAAAATTAAAATTATATATACGAGTATATAACTAATAACATTTTGATTTAGGTAATACGAAGAATTAGCTGCCCTTTAAAAGTAGTTTTTTAATGTGTTTATAAATTATACAAATTATAGAATGAAACTGGCTCTCAACTAAAAAAAATATTAACATTAAAAAAATAATAAAAACCACCGGAACAATTAATGCTTAAATTGCGATCATATCAAAGTTATTTAAATTATATTGTACAAGAAAACTATTGCCTTTAATAGTTTTATTATTACTCTGTTATGATTTTAAATAAGTTATTTAAGAAGAGATCCGCTCATAAAATGTGTTAAATGACTTATTTCCTATGAATCATAGTTTAACTTAAATGTTAATTAACTCAGATTTACTTATTTCGATCGCTCTTAAAATTACTTAATGTAGGTACTCTAAATTACAATACATAGCGAATTTCTACTCAACATTTTCCGTGGGGGCTTTAAATTCTGGGACTGAATCTGCATGGCGCAGTGGTTAAAACGCCGATGCGCTATGCGGATCATGGGTTCGATTCCGAGAGCAGAAATTCGAAACTGTTTCTGGTTTTTGTGCGTGTTTTTGTCTAGTGTGTGTACATTCCACCCACGACACAGGGGGCTATAAGTGTGAAGTTGAAGCGTCATAAATTCTGTGTGCATTACATAATTTCGTTTGGTCGTTGATGTTGGTATGCCCACGTCACAGGGAATTGTAGGGGCTATGAGTGTGAAGCGCCATAAATTTAGTGTGCTTATACATAATTCCGTCTGATTTTTATTCATAACTTAGGTCCTCTTTTTACGGTTTTGGCCTATGTAGGTATTGTTTTAGAATGATTTTTATTAAGTTTTTATATTAATTTTTCTTAATAATTTTCGGGTATGCTTTGTAGGTGAATACACGATTTTTCTTTTATTCCTTGTTCTTTAATCATTCCTTAAATGCTTTACAATTGCATAGGATAGGTCAGGGTTGCCAACAGACGTCATCTCTCGCCTTGCTCTAAAAACCCCTTTCCAGTGTCCACTGCGACCTTTGTGGCTGGTCCGCATTGTCAAGACGGTGTCGAGTTTCCAGCTCAGACCCAACCGCATCTTACCCGCCTGGATAGATAATGCGTTTAGTAAAATTAATGATTGTCATTTTGGTCAACCACAGCGATTGGTTTTCGAACAAAAAAATTCTTTACAGGTAGGTAGTAAAGCTGTATAGGTATACAGCTTTTAAATTAATAAAGTAAATACAAAATTAATTGATTCACTATCTGTCTTTAATTTCTAATTACCTATATTGACGAAATGTGAATATAAGTAAATATTTAACTCAAGTCCAAAGTTACTAAAATAGCAAAATGTAGTACCTACCTAGTAAGACTCAGAAGATTTTCCTTATTGAAAGGAAAAGGTGACCTCTCTACTCCAAAGGTTTATACACACTACAATATCTAATATCGTCTGTATCAAATACTTTGAATATGGAGGATAGGTGAATAGATTTTGATAGGTGGTAGAGTCCATAAGTGAAAAGGAAAATGGGCCTGACGTGCCGCCCCTTCGCATCTTGGGTTCAGTTGTGGCCGGAGATACCTTTATTACGACGACCATTTAAAAATCGGCGACCACGAGACGAGTGTGTACATGGTGTGCACCGAGCCACCGACGCTTTTTACATGGGAACAAAGGCGTCTTAACCTTTAATGTAGGTGGCCGGTGGCGCCGAGAGCCTCTGCGTCACATAGAACCTCGAGTGTACCTAATGCTCCACACGGGAAATATTTGACTTAACATTTCGATACAAAGGGGTATCGCACCCGGGCGCTGCATGGGCTAGAGACGCCCCTGCACGGGAAAATCCCGCGTGGATACCCGCTGTCACTCCACACGTAACAGAGGTTCATACTGGACTTCACGACTCCGACAGCAATGACCCAAGGGCGGCCTCGTCGTTTCGGGATGGAGCTGGAGTTCCTCCATCCCTTCTACTTTGAGGCACGCGATCACTGCGATAGAGGTAAACACCTCTCCGTCCACAGCCTCGACCTCACTCATAGAGGTTGGAGGAAGGCGTGGGGAATTCTCCTGCGACGCCTTGCTCTCCTGCTACGATCGGAAGATCTATAGTAGTCTCCCCCTCCCCTCACGCTCCGCAACTTCCTTCTGTTCCTTTTGACATAACCTGTTCGCAGTAGGAGACAGTGTGCACCAACCCTGCACCAGCCTTCGTCTGGCAATGGTTACAATTTTCCCCGCGTGTGCGCGCCGACCGTGACACCGCTGTTTGTATTCAAGTCATCGAACGTTAGCGCGATAAATTGCATATTATTCCATTACAACTGTTACATAGCATCGGCTCTTCCTATTGTCGCCTACTCAATGTTTTTTTAAACGTCAACCTAGAGGATATCATATAGACAAGTGGATGGTGCCAACAGGTAGGTAGTCGCCCTATTTAAGACAAAATATATATAATTATGCATGCCACCTGTATAATAATAAATAAATAAAAATAAAAAGCCTTTTATTCCATGTATTTAAAGTTTACACTTACATAATTTATAGGATTCAATTTAGTTAATAATTCTATTCATATAATAATATTATATAATTTATTTTCAGTTAATTTTTTATATATTTATCACATTTAATTTTTTATAAAATAATATATTGTAAAAAAGAATAATTTTCATTGAGTTTATGTAATTTTGGAGTTTAGTAATATCTTGTTTAGCAAAGACCCCCCTCAGGTGAAGGCCTCCTCCAAAGTTTTCCATTTGTCTCTATTTTTTGCTATCGTTGTCCATCCCATCGAGTGTATGGTCTGCCAATTCGTCGTTTACCGGGAGGGCCAGTCCAGATTGTGGCTTCGTGTGTCCACCTACTGTCATTAAGTCTTGTCGCCACCTGTATATTTGTCTAAATTGCTACTATTCAACGTGGTATCAAATCAACTAGGGCATGGAAACCTCCGTCAATTAAAGGTAGAAGGCATTACGTTAAGTTCTGCCACTAGTCAAGAGATGGCGCCACACGATCCTGAATCGCGCTATCGAAGTTTTTTAAGTCGCTGGCATATATTCAAAACAACTCGGACATGACGTAATCGCAGCATGGCCGCTTCCTAGACACGATCACCTAGCCTGGCGAGAGATCTCCCTTTGCCAACCATCACAGCCCGGGTGCGACGACAGGTAATATTTTGCCATAACACACAAATTCACACTTAGCCTCACACAAGCATTCCCCGTTTCGTTTAACGGTTTGATAAAGTCAACATTAACACAGAATCCGGGCCCAAGCGGAATAGAGCTGTGTGTCCATAGCCCAGCCCACTCCTTCAGCGTAAGTGGAATACTTACCTAACGCGATGATACACTATCGGCGTGACGTAACTGCTCCTTGTATTTCGGCCTAGATTTAGCACGCTTGAGGATTGCCGAGAATTACTGACTGATTGCAGCAAGCATGAGGAAAGTCTACCTTCCATAAAGCCTCCGTTGCAACCGATTTATGGCCATAGAGGTATTATACTAGAGTATGGGAGACATACGGCTGCCTGTAAGTGGAAATGTCCGACACTCAGATAGAGATATAAGATTAGTATCTTATTTGTCTCTCTAATAACGCGTGCGCATTAAAGAACATAGTAGTGAGAGCGCATTAAACACTTTCAATGACTGAAATTGTTTCTCGTTAATTGCACATGCGTGAGAAGAGACATATAGAGAAGGTACCGCAATTTTCTCTCTGTTTTTAACCGAAGGAAGCCAGTTGGAAGCCTGGCTTCCCTGCTCTACTATAATACCTCTATGTTTATGGCCCACTGCTGGGCACTTGTCTCTCCCTACAACAGAAAGGGCTGGAGCACACTTCACCACGCTGCTTCAATACGGATTGGTGGAGAAACGGGTTAGTGGCCAGCTCGTGTCGATGTTTACACGTGAACGTTTGTGTGAAACTTGGTGTACCTTACACGTGTAGTTTATAAACAAAGGATGTTAAAAAAACGGAGGAATCTAAATAAAAGAACTTTATTTATGTACTAAACGGAGAAAAATATCCATAATAATAAAAATTACACGAACAAATGGCATCTATTACTCTTACTCTAACTTAATGTACATTGACATTTCATTCTTTATTTATTATTATTTAAATATTTTCAAAAACTGGGCACTTGGACTCACACACACCACGGGTGAAATCAATAAAACAATATTTATAATGATTCAGAATAAGTTGTCCAAAATGTTACCAAAACGTTTTGAAATTTTATTGAAACTAACACATCTTTAAAAAATTAGAGGCATGCACGGAACCGAAAAATAAAACTTCTATAATGACGGAATAAACGATAAAATGTTTTGAAACCTGAACTGAAAGTATTCTCCAAACAAAAACGACACATTTTTACATTTTGGACATATTATTCCCAATCCAAGTTAAAATCAAAGTGTTTACAATAAATCGTACAATTGTTAAGAAAATTTCACAATAGCATTTCGCTACACTAAAATTGTGAATAAAAATACTTTAAAATACCCAGTTCTGTATAATGTATACATTTTCGCAAATATCATTTTGTCTTGTATAACTCGCTTAAAAGTTATAATTTATAGCCCAAAACATAGACCACGACTTCACACGACACATTCAAATCACAAGTCATTCTTTAATGCTACTTTTTCTCGTTTTTTTTTAGAATTCACATTATAGAATATCTTTTTTTCTTGTTTGTTTGTTGTACCTACGGCTGACTTTTGATTAGTATTTGTATCAATTAAGATACGATTTTTATCGTATTGTTATCTATCAACTTTACTAAAATGATCTAAAATTCTAAAGTATTGCATACTGTAAAGTATACGAATTAGCTACATGTAATTTTCTTCTATTTCTGACATATTACATGTAAAAATTCAATAGTCTCATTCAAACCGTACAGAAACAAAATTAATATTTTAGTATCGGCAAACTCTATAAACTCACTCTGACGCCCGTAATTAATAAGCGATCTGCAACTCATAAACTCAGACGTCTGACGCCCGTCATTATAAGCGATCTGCAGTTTATGGATTGAGATTGATATTGTTTAGATTGCAAAGATACTCAAAATACTCCATATTATATAATTTCTTTGAAATAACAAATGTTGCCTGGCAACCAAATATCATTTAAGCGATCCATAACCTGAAGATAGATTATTAATTTCCGGCATAAGTGACGGGAGTTCATTTGATTTCGGTTAAGCCGACGAAGCTGAAAATAGGGGTGACGCCACACCATACTAAATAATTTTAGAACGCGATTCCCTAAAAAGGTGCACTATGGAAAGTCTAAAAGGCTCATTATGATTATTATAAGCAATAATTTTAACTTGATACAAACCAATAACGAGCAGTCAGTTGACGTATTTTATAAAATTTCATTTTTTATGTTTTCAATTCATTTTTAGACATATTGGGAGATGGCGTTAATTTCTACACCATTTTCGAGGAATTACATTTTGAAATTAATTATGGAAAAATACGTATTCGACTTCCGTATTATACGAGTATGTATATATGTAAGCGGATACTCTAAGTAATAACAATGTTTAATACCACTCGCAATCACTCTAAACGAACAAGGCTAAACAAGAACAATGAATTACAAACGTACACAAGCATTTACCAAGCGAATTCCAATACTACAATATTTACAGATTCCAATAAAAACGCACTTAGTTCCAGGGACGAACCTTTTGATTTCGAACATAATTCCAATAATTTACGTACCATGCACCATAATTAATTTAAATTCTATGTATACGTGGTAACCAACCCGCAGTAGTGGTGCGTGGTGGACGGCGGCCTACATCCCTCTCATTGTGAGAGGAGACCCCACCCGCCAGTGGGTCGTTAATGGGTACTGACAAATAGGTGGTTGGTATAAACTTTTTTTGAGAAAACGAATACGTTGTTCGATCTTAAAAATGTCAGGTCTGTAAGCCATAATAATTGTAAAACATACGTATAAGTAAACCTTCACTTCTGTCATGGTAATACGAATAAATAATTGAACGTAACGCCCGGATTGCGTTTTGAAAAAATATACAAATATACACTACAAATTGGAAGTCATGTTACTAAAATTTGGATTTTTTTTTGTTCTAATATTCACAATTAATAATCACTAACTTTTTACTCTTCTAAATTAGTTTAGGCGATTACAAAATATGCCTTTTTAGTTATAAGAAACAACTCTAATTTGTCACAGTTTTAAGGGTAAAATATAGAACCAGCACTTATTTTTACCCTGTGCCGTCTGCCGTTCAACCATTAGTAGGTCATAAATGTAACTTTCTCAAACTTTTTCATTTACAAAATTCATATATTCTTAGGCACCGCTTTATCGTCAAATTCGTGAAAGAAAATGTAACATTCAATATACTAAGGCAATTGTAGATTACTAAAGGCACTGTCATACATCTGTATAATACATAATTATCTTTATATTAACTAAGAATATTATAATGTAGATATAATGTAAACACATTCTATAAAAAATTCAAATAAAAATATTTCAGTTATTGTTCCATTTCAAATATGCTATTTAACAGAAAAGTATTGATGTATATAATATATAAAGTTATGGTCATTTGAATATAAAAAACTGAGGCATTTATTTGGACGGTGCAGCGTATGTAATAAGTATATAAAAATATGTAGGCACACTATGTTATACATATCTGTAAACAGCAAAATATATATAAAAGAAATAATCAGATTAAACGTAATAATATTAGGCAGTATCTCTTGAAGCTATGTACGAATAGATGCAAGTTAAACTGAAAGAAGCCAAAGCTTAGCTTAACATGGAAAAAATATTTGCAGCGTTTCAAGTAGAATAACCACATTATCAATGTCAAATATATGTCAATCAATATACATAATTAGCAATTATACACGTTACGTGTACACTATATCAGTATAATATTTAAAAATATTATTTTAAAAGCTACAAGTAAACATTTTAGCCATTTCAGCATGTTATTATTATAAGAGTATGAAATAGTTTCGATTATACAAAATTATATATAGTCATCTCCTTTGTTCAGAGCTCTATGCACTAACGTGAGGCAATGGGACACGCCACAGGGAGTCTTTAGAAGGAACTAAAGAAATCTTATTTTATATTCTGAGATCAATTATATCTTTAATTTCGTCTGCGCACAATGTCCCAATTTGGTTTAGGAGTTCAAAGTTATTTGATTTCGATATATTTTAAAATCTGACTACAAATACACTACAAACTGAACGAATAACACTGACCTATCATGTTCCTTAACACGTTTATATTCTTGTTCAAATTATAAAATGAAAACGTAACAAAATTTACAATTGCGTATTATTATACTTTATAATATTAAAATATCTTTTACTCCAAATATTCATACTTTTATTAGAATTTCAAACGATTTATACACTTTTAAGTAATATTCCCCGTTCACGATGGCACAATTATACAACTCTAGTACAGTCACAGACAAATATACAGACATGTACATTTCCGCAAATTGCATTTCTTTTTTTGTTGTAACTGTACTTTTATAAAAACATACTTAATTGCCTTAATGCAAAAAATATTTTTTTCACTGCCAACTTTAATTGATACATTAAACCCACACATACCAAAACTTAACTAACAAACTATATAGAACACAGATATCCCTTATCACTACTTAAAATATATTTTTGCGGTCTCAAATAAATTTCACATATCAAATTCAAAGTAAAGAACGGAACGTAAATTAAAAAAATGGCTTAAAAGGATCTTTAGTTGATGGCTTTAAAAAACTGTGAATCACAAAAAAATTTAACAAAAAAAATAGCAGTTTTATTTTCATATTGACAACACATGATTCAAGAATGATTTTTTGTGTAAGATTTTTCTTATTTGTGCTGCAAAACAAACTCGATTACTGTCAAAGCAATTAATCTATACTTCCATACATTTAACCGTAAAGGTTTATTTACACAAATAATATCTTTTAATCTTGTCATAAACATTCACGAGTATAATTAGTTCTTAAAGTATGTCTTTATAGTAATTATACTTACACTAAACATTACAACGTCTTACGTTCATCAAAATTGGACACATTTTTTGAGCTACGATTTTGAATAGACGTTCAAGTGTATACACCATGCAGATGAAAATATATATGCCTAAAAAAATGTTTAAAATACCTGGACTATTATGGTCTGTTATAGTAAAAAATGAGATAGTAAAAAGTGACAGGTTTTTAGTAACTTTTAAGGGCAGATAGAGTAGTATCCTTCTATTATTTAAAAGAAATAGATGGCAGCACTAACGGACACGTATTAATTTTATTAGTTATACATTATCATGATAACAGCACACTGGAAGAAATAACACACGCTACTCAGATACCACTACTAGTTGTAAAACTTACTAAAAATCCACCACGACCTACAAAAAAACAACTAACCGATCTTACAGAGAAACAAATGCACAGATAATTTCGTGAGATTGACGGACAGAAACCGAAGTAAAAATACGGAAATACGGTGGGGGCGCGTTGTGCTCGGCGGCGGCTAGGAGACGGACGAGATCGCGTTGTGGGGGGAGCCCATCTGGGTCAGCACCTTGTCCAGCCACTGCAGGGGCCCGTGCAGGTGGATCTCGATCCAGCAGGGGGTGGAGGTCACGTCCTGGCGGTGGTACTCCGCCCCCCACCCCTTGACGAACGACATCCGGATCGTGCACATCTTCGTCAGCTCGTACACCGCCTCGAACCCGTGGTTCACGCTCTGGGACAGCAGCTGCGCGAACTCCCTGTTGTTGAATATCTTCAGCGAGCACCCCGGCGGTATCTTGCACACGGTGGACGGGTGGAAGCCGTGGTGGTGGTTGCAGTTGCGGCTCTGCACGAATATCGCCGCGTCGGACAGACACTCGGCGTACACCTCGCCGCCCACGTAGTACAGGTGCACCCCCTTGCCGATGTGCCGCCTGGTGTTCTCGATGGTCGAGTTCCGGTTCACGTTGCTCAGCTGCCCGAGGCAGAACCGGTCGCTGTTGTTCGAGGGGTCCGTGAAGCCGTCCACGACCACCGAGTGGGAGTTGCAGTGGAACACCTCCCCCACCCGGCAGTTGAGCTCGTAGTAGGCGACCGAGGCCCAGTACAGGGGTTCCTGGTAGGAGACGGGGGCGACCTCGCCGGGGGGCTCGGTGTCGTCGGACGGCGGGGAGTACGCCGGCGGGGGAGTGTCGGGCAGCTCGGAGCTCGCCGAGGGGGGGAACCCCGAACCGGAGTACGAGACGTTGTGCGGCATCGCCGGCTCGGCTGTCCGCTGGAACGGCAGCAGGGAGTGTCCCGGCGCGAACTCGGAGTGCCTCGGCACCAGCACGGGGGGGAGCACGGGGCTCTCCACCCGCTTGTAGTGGTAGGGGTTGATGCATACCTCCTTCTGCTTCGCGCTGAACGGGTACTGGCAGATCTCCAGCGGCTTCAGCTCGTGGTGGCTCTGCAGGTCCGGCCAGCGCCACACGCGGCAGTATATCACGTGCGGGAGCCCCTTTCTATGGGACACCTGGAAATATTGGTTTATGTTCATGTATGTGAACAGCTTAGAAATTTCAGTTGTAATTGATTCACAAGTGTCGTTTTTTTTATTTTTTATTTCATTAATAGCGATAGGCCCGAGGCCCGGGCGCAGCCTACAGAGACTGGTTATGCAATGACCACTTAACAACATGTGGCTTGCATGCCCATTTGCTACTCAATTACTATTTATAAAAATCATACTATCATGTATTTGTTTAATATGTATCATTATTATAATTACATAGGCATATTATGCATGCAATAGGCATAATTTATTATTACAAAAATGGTTTTAACAATGTCTACTTTCAAGAATTCAAAGTAATCATGCGCATTATCGCCATATGACGACAGTATGTGATCCAATCAATGCATTGATAGTTCATTACAATTGAATACTGCACTTCTGAGAACTAGTGCTTCATAGATAATAAGAAATGAATGGTGATATTGTGTTACATTTTATTGACTGCCTGTGACATGACATAAGAAAATAGATATTTTATACTAGTACTAGCTGACCCCGCAAACATTGTTTTGCCATATAAGTTATACAGCAGGATGAAAAATTATTTAATTTCTAAAATTACTATTAAAAATAGGGGTTGATGACAGAAGGGTGAAAATTTAGGGTTGTATGTATTTTTATTGCCACATTATTAAAAAATAAAAAAAATTGTCCAAAAAATTAAATAAAAATGTTAAGGGTGGACAATCTTTATCACTTAAGGGTATGAAAAAGATAGTAGCCGATTCTCTGACCTACTGAATATTCATATAAAATTTCATAAAAATTGGTCAAGATTTTTCGGAGGAGTAGTTGTCATTTAAAAGTCAGCTGGAATCTGGTTTATTTATATTCTTGATATGGGAGAAATTTTCACAAGTTTATACATCAGAGTCCGAGGGCCTTCTGAGCTTGGGAGCCCTGGGACACCGCCCCGTCAAGTCCTCCGGTAGCTACGCCACTGGCGTCTGCTAAGTCAGCCAGTTATAGAATCTTACCTGCAATCTGCCGTCGAGCGAGCGCGGTATGGTGACACACTTGGACGGCGTGCCGGGACACGAGAGAGCCCGCTCCAACTCCTCTATCGCGCCCTTCCGCTTCTTCAGCTTCTTCACCAGACTGTCCACCGCCTTCTCCGCCCATTTCTCTTCTTCGTCACCCTGGAAAGTAATAGTTCAACTTTTAATTTCTTTAAGCAATGACAACCACATAAGAATTTGGTCTCTTAGATTATGCATGATTGACTTGGCAATCGCAGCAAACAACCTAATTTTATATAATATGTATTACATGTGAGATACATTGGGCTTTCACGCGATGGTCAAGTCAAACCATGGATACATAATAGGTCTCACAACTTTTACAGCACAAGAACTGAGTTGTGAGACTTGGGTTTTTTTACAAGTTATGTTTTTGATGGCATTGTTATAAATGTATGTAAACAAAAGTAATTAAGCTAAAGTTAAGCTTTTTTCTATTTCAGTTCATAAAAAAACAAATTTTAACAACTACTTTAAGTGTCATTAAAACATCACAACATGCATTTTCATAAATAACCAAAACATAAACAACCAAAACTCTACCAACCAAAATTCTCTTTCAAAAGTAACATTTCCACCCCAAGGTGTAGCAATAACACAATTAATAATTCACCATCAACAGGTGCACAGGTTCCTATGAGTCACCCTTCTAGGAAGCTAGGGTGAGTACGCACCAAACAGGTGACTCACACATCAATAACACCTCAACTATCAATGTGCATAACAGATGACATAAGGCAATTTTTTTACCTATGTTCATGAAAGATTAGGTTTATTTTATACATTTTTATCTGTCTGTTTGTATGGGTCTGTAATGGCTGAACCAATTTTTATGATAAAATATGGTAATCCCTCTAAGAAGCTAGGGTGAGTATGCACCAAACAAGTGACTCACACATCAATTTTTTTTCACCTATGTGAGTGAACATACAATTTGGTTTATCTTTATAGATTTATCTGTCTTGAATTCTTTCATCTGCTTGCATGAATGCTTTAGAACTCTAGTAGATATAAGAACTGAATTTTCTCAGAAATTGTACATCTTAATAAAGGTGTAAGAAGAATTTTTGTAGATAATTGCATGATCTAAAATTTTGTCTCAGATAGTTTTATCATAAAACTAACAATTCTGCTAAAAAATCCAAAGAACCCTTTTTTTAAAGCTTTGATTTCTTTTCTTTTTCTCTTTAATGCAAGTGTATCCCTACATTTCAGGCTAATTTTACAGGACTAATATGGTTAATGTGATTTTTAAATTTTAATAGTTTCTTTGTACTAGCTGTATTATATTACATTTTTGGATGGGACATATTTTATTACAGACTATCATTTCTATCTCAAGCAGAAGTTAATAGACTAAGGGCAGCAAGATTTATTTTATTTTATTGAATTTAACTAGCAAACGGGTATGCTTGTATAATTTTCAATGTATGATGTTCATTAAGTGTGCACAAATTATACCTAATAATGAATAAAAGCTTTTGAATTTGAATTTTGCAGGCCACCTGATGTTAAGCACCTCAAATAGGGTAAAATACATTTTATATTAGGTTGTATGCATTTTTTTCCATAATCTAATAACACACTGTTTGGGTAGATATAGACTAACACAAAAAATTTGACAATGTTTATGACATGGAAACAGATAATTCTTTATTATTGTATTTTACATACTCGAATGCCTACTGATGATGCTATGATAAAGTATGGCAGAGCTCCATGACAAGACTAATCTAAATAATAAGATGCAGTGACCGCTTGCCATCAATAAACGTGTTAGTCACTTCAATAACATAAGAAATACATAGTTAATGTATGCGAATGACAGTTCGCATCGCTCTAAAATCCGTGAGCCCGAACGATATATTGCACCACATCCTGTTGCTAAATACCACTTATTTATCCAATCTCCTGTCATTTTTAGCTAAATATGAACTGTTAAACACACAGTGAAATAATTTCGCTATTAAAAACATCAAAAATACCAGCATTCACAACGAATCTAAAGCTTACAAGTGGAGTTGCAACTAGAAATGTTTTGATACATATAATCATTTTATAACGTCTTACCTGTTTCCAGCCCAATAATTTCTTGACCGCGGGACTTGTAAATGAAAATAGGCTGTTCAAACTGGACATAGGCCCGCTGCTCGAAGATTCACCATCATCGGTGTCCATAGTGACAACTGTATTATGGGGTACTTTGATGAGTCACCAGGAACCACGGGAGCGCGCAGCCCGCGACTAATTGTAACGCGGAAACATTCAATCGGCCATCGATCACCACAATACCACTTGGTATTCCCCACAACGTTTATGCCAATTGAAATCACGAACACTACAAAATAGCGATTAGCGTGACACGGGTGACACTAGAGTGTTACGGCAGATTAAAATTGGAAGCATTCAGTCAAAATGCGCTTATTTCCGTAATTTTTTATCTATGCCAAAAATTACTAGGAAACCACAGAGAATCACTAAGTTTACAGATAACAAACAATTCATGTGAAAACAATTCATGTCAAAAACATAATTATAAAATATGTTTGCAAAGTTATTTTATAGTATAATTTATTACAAATACAAAAGGTTTAATTTTTTAAATAACAAAACATCGATTACCGGTTACTTCACAAATTACTTAGTTTTTTACTTTACTTCGGTAATTCATGTGGCGCCAGGAAATAATTGGTAAAGAACAAACATCAGATATCCATGAAGATTATTAAAGGATAATTTAAATTGCTTTGTTTATTACATCTTTATCAATTACGAATATTATAAGAATATTAAAAAAAAACGATATTTTTTTATTTCATAAAAAAATTATCGGTCATATTATAATTCTTGCCATATGTAAAAATATATTTTGCGAGAAAATTCTCGAATTTGAAGTGTCAGTGTTCTTCGACATTCGTTCATTCATAAAATAAATAGACTCGTTTCGTTTCTAGATATTTGTGGAGTCGGTGTATTAACGAACAAAGAAAGATATATTTTGTCCGCAGCAAGTGACATTCTAGTGATAACTGAAGTGTCTGGTGTATTAAATAAATTAAATTAATTAGCAAATCATGGAACAGGTAAGGAGGTTATGCCGAATACAATCCCGATTGAAAGTACCTACCTACCGGAAAAATGTTTCGAATTCTTAAATGATAATTGAACTCCGTTTTAGGTTAACCAGCTAAAGGAGAAGGGTAACAAGGCTTTATCGTCAGGAAATTACGATGAGGCCATTCAGTGCTACACGGACGCCATAAAATTGGATCCGAAAAACCACGTTTTATACAGTAACAGATCAGCGGCGCATGCGAAAGCGGGGAACTACGAGGCGGCGTTACAGGACGCGGAGACGACGATATCTATCAACCCCACTTGGAGTAAGGGTTATTCGAGGAAGGGGAGCGCGTTGGCGTATCTAGGTAGACACGAGGAGGCCATCCAGACGTACGAGAAGGGTTTGGAGCTGGAGGGAGACAACCAGCAGCTGGCGCAAGGTCTGCAGGAAGTCAAGAAGCAGGCGGAGGAAGCCAGGCTGAGGGAGGAGCAGCTCTTTGTGAAGCTGCGAGCCAACCCAACCACTAGAGAGTGGCTGAACGACCCCGAGTATGTGCAGATGGTGAAGGTGAGTCTTATTTGTTCATTAGGTTATTTGTTTAACTTGGCATGTTCAAAATGCTGGATCTGTTTGCTAACCAGTGCATAATTGATGCAAACACAGAACAGAGCAGATACAGATAAAGAGTGCTACCTCAATTAGGAGTTTGGCAAATGTGTGTGTCAAAATCCACTAAAGTTTGCAGCACTGACACTAGTGTAATAAAAATTTCCTGTTAAAAGTTCATCTTCCATCTACATTGCCTTTGTCCACTCCACTGTTGGGTCCTCTATAATATCTAAATGTCTCCCGAGGCGCGCCACTGAGCCTAATCTCATCCTGCAATCCTCATGCTTCCCACCTCTCGGTAAGTCAAGTCTTAAAAGCTGGTGACATAAAAATTGGTGGCAGATTTTTGATATTACATCCTATACTTCTATAGAGTAGGGTCTAAATATTTTATCACCTGCAATTAATTTAAGTAAAGATACTTGTTCATGAGTTTTGCAAGTCCAACAATAAAAAGAGTTCAATGATCTGCATATTTTTCATTCTCTAGCTGTAGGTGGTTGCTAGCCGTGCGACAAATGGCTAATGAATTATGTATCTAACACACAATTGTATTTCAAAGCATTTTAATTTAATGGAAAGGTTACCTGTAACATAATAACATTAAAACAAAAACATGACAGGTAGGCCACAAACCCGGTTATCCACCAATCTGCATTGGAACAGCGTGGTGGAGTATGCTTCAGACCTCCTCCTGTTGTGGGGAGAGCCCTGAGAGTTTGCCCAGCCGTAGGCCAATCTATACTGGGAAGTTACAATTTTTCTAAATTCAGTTTGTGTGCATTGTATCCACAGAACCTAGCTCAAAATCAATTCGACATGTACAATTTGGAGGCGAATATCGAAGACAAAAGAGTGCTCACAACGCTCAGTGTAATGCTCGGCTTAGACATCGCGGCTCCAATGGACGTGGACCCCCCCGCCCCTGAACCCAAGCCCTCAGCGTCAGCAAAGAAAGAGGAGCCACCCAAACCTAACCGCGAGGACCTGCCCGCCAACCGCAGAAAGGCATTAGAAGAGAAAGACTTAGGCAACGAATTTTATAAGAAAAAGGAATTTGATACAGCTATCAAGCACTACAAAAGGGCTATTGAGCACGATCCCACAGATATCACGTTCTACACAAACATGGCTGCTGTGTACTTCGAGCAGAAGGAGTATGAGAAATGCGTGAAGGAGTGTGAGAGGGCGATAGAGATTGGCCGGGAGAATAGAGCGGACTTCAAGCTTATTGCTAAAGCTTTCACCAGAATTGGTAAGTTCATGTGAAATCAAATATCACTATCAAGTCTAGTACACCAACCCACAGTAGGCCGTGTGGTGGACTAAGGCCTATATCCCTCTCGTTGTGAGAGGAGACCCGACCCTGTAGTGGGTCATTAATGGGTTACTGACTATTCTTGCTTGTTCTACAGAATTATTAATAGAATTTAGAGTAATCACATTAACTTGGAAATATGTAAACAAATGTACATATCAGAAGTAAGTTCTTTATCTAACCACTGTAAAAGAGGGCAAATTTGATGATCTTTAACGAAAGTACCTACAGTAGTATAAACTTATCGTAGTTACACACAAGTTTGTATAATATGTGTGCCGTTCAACCCTCAGTTAAATTTTCAGAAATTTACTAAAGTTCTTGACAAATTGTTTTCAAATTTTTCAATCAATGACATAAATATCAATTTTAGCTACAGATAACACACCTACCGATACCTGTTTATGGATAATATATTCATAACATACCATTGGCCATAAATAGTTAATAAAGTGTGTCCTTTACCCCAAAAGGCAATGCATACAAGAAAATGGAACAGTGGAAACTCGCCAAGACGTACTACGAGAAATCCATGTCTGAGCACCGCACGCCGGAGATCAAGACGCTGCTCAGCGAGGTGGAGAAGAGGATAGCCGAGGAGGAGAAGAAGGCCTACATCGACCCTGTCAAGGCAGAACAGGAGAAGGAACTCGGCAACGACTACTTTAAGAAGGGTAACAGCATATATTCAATGTTAACATTTGTATATTCAGATACTTATAGAACAGGCTAAGTTTTGTGGTCTGGACACATTTTAATTAACTCTAGGGGAGTTGACAGAATATACCTACCCTTTTGTGCTTTTTAAAAATTAGGTTTTGGTCCTTGGAGAATGCAAAAGTGAAACTATTCCATAGTTTGTGTAGGTGGGTGATAGATCAGGCTATGTGGTAAGAGTAACACTGCCATATGCCTGCAAGCCCAAAATGATGAAAGAACAAATTTTTTTCTGCGATTAAAAGGGTTTGAGATGTTTAGACATTAAAAAAATGAAGCCAGAATTATTTAAAAAACTCAGTTTTTATTTTTGCTAAATTTCACTAACCGCCAGGCAGGTCTGCATTTTTAGGTTTAGGTTTAAAGACATTTATTCTCATAAAGACTTACATTAGTCACTTACATGAGAATATTAAAAAGAATAACAAAATTTTAATTCGTATGTTCGTCATTGTAAATATGTGTGTACTCATTTAACACATTCATCTATTTTGTGTAATTTTTAAAACGTATTCTGCTAATTTCGTTTTGAATGTGTTAAATGAGTGTACATTTTTAATGTGTGCAGGTATGTTATTATAAAGCTGCGCTCCTTCATATGTTAATGTTTTTCTACCATAGGACGTTCTAGTTTTAGGTAGGACAAGAAAGCTGGCTCTTCTCGTTCTTCGTTGGCTGAGGTGTTTTGCTTTTGTAAAAGTGATACTGGAATGAATGTTTTTGTCAATAATTTTCCGGATTAAAAGACATGAGTGGTAAATGTATAATTGTTGTATGGTCATAATTTTTGTTTCACTATAGATTTTTGAGGTGGATGTTCGAAAAGGATATTGGAAGAGTATTTTTATGACTTTATTTTGAGCGACTTGTAAATTAGCTAGTCTAGTTTTGGTAGCACTTCCCCAAAGTTCAATAAGGTACATAAGGTGTGGTTTGACAAGAGTGTTGTAAATGGTGTAACGTAGATTTCGCGGAATGCATCCTACTAAATTTCTAATGGAACCAGAGACAGACATGAGTTTGTTTCTTATATGTTCAATTTGATTGTTCCAAGTTAACCTACTGTCAATTCTTAATCCTAAATACTTTTCGTTACTTTTTTGTTGTATAGGTATGTTATTAACTGTAAGAGGTTCGTGTGGTGGTATCAATTTATTTTTAGCCCTAAAAATGATGTATGATGTTTTAGATGCATTTATGGTTAGTAAATTTTGTTGAAACCAGACGTATAGAGTATTTAAGTCTTTTTGAGCCTGATTAATAAGTGTCTGTATGGATGAGCCGAAATAAAATAAACATGTGTCGTCAGCGTACAAGGTGATATGCCCGTGTAAGTCAAGTTCCTGGATGTTGTTAATGTAAACAAGGAAGAGTAATGGTCCCAAAATGGACCCCTGTGGAACTCCACATATAACAGGTAGTGCCTTACTTTGATTTTCGCCTACTTTGACTACTTGAAATCTATTGTTTAGATACGATTGGAACATTTTTAAGGCACTGCCATTGACCCCTATACTAGAGAGTTTTTGGAGAAGAAGTTTGTGACTTACGGTGTCAAAAGCTTTTTTTAAATCAATGTATATACCTAGTGCTATATTTCTACTGTCAATACTGTGCTTGATTTTAGTAACTACATCAATTGTTGCAGATAATGTGCTGCTCTTTGGTCTGAAGCCATATTGTTGATCAGATATAAAATTGATTGTTACTAAATAATTGTATAGTCTATTGTATAAAATTCTTTCCAGAACCTTAGATAGAACGGGGAGCACGGAAATGGGACGGTAGTTGCCAGGGTCTGTTTTGGGCCCTGACTTATAAATAGGTGCGACTTTTGCAACTTTTAATGTGTCTGGGAATGTTCCAACTAATAGTAATCTGTTGAAGCATTGTGTTAGATGAGTAACTATTTGATTGGTTGCACATTTAATTACTTTGGTGCTTATGCCATCTATTCCAGTACTGCAGTTGCTGTCAAGATTTGCTATTATTTTTGTTATTTCATTAGTTGTACATGGTGTTAAAACAGAGAAATCTGACATGTTTTGATTCGAAATTTTAGGTAGAATGTAAGAAAAATCATTCTGATGAGTTTTAGGGATCTTGTTTGCTAGTGATGGTCCTATGGTAGAAAAATATTCATTAAATATTTCACAGATTTCATTAGAATCAGATATATGTTTACTGTCTATTAAGAGTTTTGGAGGAACGCTAGCTTGTTTTATTTTATTACTTGACAAATGATTGATAAGTTCCCACATTTTTTTTGGCTTATTACTACACTTCACAAATTCTTTTAAATAGTAGAAATTCTTAGTTTTTTGTATGAGTCTTGACACATAGGAACTCTTCGCCACGAAATCCGTCTTCAAATTATCATCATTATGATTTTTCTTCAGTTGAGCCCATAGGATATTTCTTTGCTGTATTTCATTGATAATTTCTTTGTTTATCCAATCGTCTTGTGGTAAATTTAGTATTTTGTTTTTTAATGTTTTACTTTTATCAATTAATGTTTTCATGTGGTTTTCAAACTTTGTGTACTCTTGACTTAAATTATTAAACTCCGCTGTGGCCATTAAAGTTGTCAACTTTTTATAATCTATCGCTTCATATTGAGTGCGTACTTTAACTGGCGGCTTTACTTTCTTTATTTCCAAATATAGATGTTTATGGTCTGATAGTGGGGATTCAATTATAGCCATATGAAAAACATCTTTTTTTAAATTCGTACTGATATGATCTATAATTGATTTTTTAGACGTAGAGTCTCTCGTACAATATTTTTCAGTCATTTTATTCAAAAGTATGTGTCCAGCTCCTTGTAAAAGTTCTTTGTATTTTTTTGTTTTTTTGTCTTTTGCCAATAAGTCTGTATTAAAATCGCCGAATACGATAGCTCTTTTTCTTTGTTGTAATTGAGCCTCATATATTTCGAGAAAATCTTCGTAATTTGTATTACCAGGGTTATAAATTACACCGACTTCTAACGCATACTTTTTCAAATGAACCCATAAGTAATTATTACCACCGGTATAGATCGACTCGGATAGACTAGTTTTTAGATCGTTGTGTGTATAGATTGATACACCTCCCCCTCTTGAATCAGTTCTATAATTGAAGTAATGCGTATAATTCGGGATTTGGAGTTCTAAAGCCTGATTTTCTGTGCTGATCCAAGTCTCAGTCAATAAAATTACGTGTATATTATCAGACATAGATCGTAAGATGCACTTGAGTTCATCGAATTTTCCTCTCTTGCGTATACTCCGGGCATTAAGGTAGAGGAATTTTAGATGGGATTTATGTGTTTGTATGTTTTGATAGTCGTCAAGAACTTGATAGGTATTGGACTCGCTGACAATGACGGGGTTTGTTTTTACTGTTACTAGTTTTTTTGCATTTTAATTATTGTAGGTGTACCATTGATATATTTTATGGTTAGATTGTCTTCACCATTGCTCTTTCGGGACGCTAACTGTTCTTTTAATTTCATTAGATATTTCTGTTGTGCAGGCGTTTGGTCTGAGAATATCTTAAGCTTTTCTGGTATTCTATCTCTATTACGCAATAAAATTTTAGCAGGTATTGGACTATCAAAACATACTTTTATGCTGCGAGACTTTTGAGGGTGATATTTACCAATTCTAAACATTCTAACAGGTTTCTGTATATTTGGATCGATTAAGGAGGTAATTTTTAAGACTTCTATTTCATCAGCGCTGGCAGAGATCTGTTCAGGCAGCCCAACCAGTATGATATTCTTTTCTCTATTTCGGCGATCTTGTACCTCACGAATTACTTGTTCATTGCTGTAAAGTTGGGTCTCCGTGTTAGCAGAGCTTTGTAGGTTCAGCTTGTTAACATTGTCTTCAAATGATTTTATTTTATTATCTACCTGAGCTTCTAATTCTGTAATTTTATTTTTTATGTCTTTGTGCTCCGTAAACATAATAGTCGATGATTTTTTTAAGTTATTCAACTCCGTTTTGACTTCAAAGACGTTATCACGCAGTAATTTTGTGGTTTCTTCGTTTGATTTTTTGATTTCACTAACCTGAGTCCGGACCTCTGCAATACTTTCCTGCATCTTGCTCAAAATTTGTTCATTTGATCCGACATATTTTTCTAACAAGGTACTAACTCGATTAAGTTCTGAACGCATTTCTTTCAATTCATAGGAACATCCACAATCGCGGTCTACTGGCTGTTTTCGCTTGCGGAGCGTTATTTGCGGATCATCGGTTGTACAACTCATTTTCGATAAGTCCGGTTGCGATCCACCGCCAGTTGGCGTGCGTTTTTGTGGTGATCTTTGCAGATTCATTACAATATTGCGCTCACGGTGGTGGTCAACCGCAGTTTATCAATTCACTGTATGCAAAGTTTATACAGAGCGCCCTTATGGACGAGTAAACGTTTTAGTGCATATACTTGCGTGGAGTACTGTACTTAGCGTGCGGCGTATCGATGCGGGAAAGAGTTAAAAAATAGCAACTGACTGTTTTCGCGGGGGTGAGGATGCGTCGCAGGGCTAGCGCTGAGCGCGTTTAATTGTATTTGACGCGCAGGCACAGAAACAAAACGATGTAATAACCGATTAGCAATTAACACAAATTATATTCACTGGTAACTACTTAAAGACTTTTTTGCAACAACACTTGTGGAGCGAATGTAAGCACACGTCTGCTCTGAGAGACGAACGAACGACGAATTTTTTGTGTTCGGATATTACAAAATATCTGTTCATCATGATTTTATAATGCCTCTCCATTTATCGAAAAATGTCTGCCATCTCTCCAGCTATATGGTTCGAAAAATGTCTGCCGTCTCTCCAGCTATACGGTTGAAAGCCCGAAGTTATGCAATCATTGAGAATAGATGCGTCGTCACTGCGGCGGATTTCTGTATAAAGATCCTCATTTTCATAGAAGAGTGCCTCCACACACTCCGTCTAGTGATCTAGTACGTACTATACCTACCACCGGTATACCGGTATCGGGTTTTGTGGGGTCGCGCGCTACGACCGTGAACGCGAGAACAATTGATAACTGCAGCCAGTGCATTGACTTGGCTATATGCAGCGTTGAGATAAACATTAAGCGTCGTTACAATCTTTGTGTGGTAAAATTACATGACCAATTTTGGAAATACGAGATATTGGTTGAATGCAACGCTATCCGGCTTTATATCTTTTTGCTGGAAGTATGTTTCAAGGAAAATATTTGAAGTCTCCAATGAACTGCCCCTTAATGAGCTGAGTGTTATGTGCTCTCTAAAACATGAAAACCCACATATAACTTCTTACTCGAAATTCATATACTTATTCAAATGGTTCAAAGAAATCGCTCTCATAAATTTTTTAATATTTTATTTATATATCCGGGTTTAACAGCGCTGCTAAAATCAACTCGCGGTTCCCGCCGTAGTTAGTAGAACGTAGTGACGTCACGCCGCGAACGTCTGTCTGCCACGAAAATAATAGCGCGTGGTCAGTTTACGAAATTCATTGTGAATTATTTCGAAGGGCTACAAGAAAAAAATTGATGTCATATTTTAGGTACATTTTTTTTAATCTTTCCCAATCCTGAATTGACTGGCCTGTTAGTCTAGTGGTTGCTACCCTAACTACTACGCCGGAGGTCGTGGGTTCGATTCCCACCCAGGACAAATATTTGGGTGATGAGCACAAGTGTTTGTTCTGTGTCTGGGTGTAAATTATCTATATAAGTATGTATTTAAAAATTTATATGAAGGTTTATCAGCTATCCGATCACTAGAACATAGCTCGCAGCTTACTTTGGGATCAGAAAGCCATGTGTGAGTTGTCCCACAATATTTATTATTGGAACGAAGTTCCTTATCGCACGTTGTGAAAGGGGGCTAGACGGAAAAAATTCTTACGAAAAGTTGTCACGACACTTTTTGCTGTCATGACGTAAATGACAATGACTTGAAGTTCATGACTACGTCAGTTACGTCATGAACTTCAGTTACGTCATGACAGCAAAAAGTGTCGTAAATGACATTGTCATGACATCATGACATTGTCATTTACGTCATGAACTTCGTTCCTTCCGGGTGTCCCTTGACAACTCTCAAGTTTTTTATTTATTTAATCTCATAATGATCAATTCCTTTTCCCAGGCGACTACAGCACCGCAGTGAAGCACTACACGGAAGCGATCAAGCGCAACCCCGACGACCCGAAGCTGTACTCGAACCGCGCGGCGTGCTACACCAAGCTGGCGGCGTTCGACCTGGGACTGAAGGACTGCGACAAGTGTTGCCAGCTCGACCCCAAGTTCATCAAGGGGTGGATCCGGAAGGGGAAGATTCTGCAGGTAAGATCATTTAACCCATACTCAGGCCCAGTTCCACCAAAGCGAAGAGGAACAAGACGAGAGAGAACTGGATATTTTTTTCAGTCAAAAGCTTTTATTCATTATTAGGTACAATTTGTGCACACTTAATGAAAGTCATACAGATAAATTATACATTCTACATTCATCTACTTTGAGGCAAAGCGTAGACAAGGAGAAAAAAGCGGGCGGAAAAAACTCCCAGCACTCTTTTAAAAGTAAATAAAATTTACTCTATAGTGCAGTATGACTACGTAGGTAGGTTTCCTTGTTCATAGCCAGCTCGGAATAGCCAGTTTAGAAATAGTAAGAGCAAGGAAGCGTGCAATGTGCATACATGCCTGCTCCTGTATGTGTGGTGTGTGTCTGTGTGTGTGTACCATTTAGGCATGTGCAGGCACGCAAACAAGGGAAACGTTTGTCCCCGTGAGTGCACCATTCAGGTATTTACAAGTGCGTGTGTGTGTGTATGTGTGCGTGCGTGCGTGCGTGCGTGTGTGTGTGTTGCACTGTGCACCATTTAGATGCGTGCAAGTGAGCTAAAGAGCAAGCGTCCCAAGTCGGTCTTGAACAACTGACTGAACTGAACTGACTGAATTGAACCGAACCGAACTGAACAACTCGACGGCCGTTGTTGCAGGGCATGCAGCAGCAGTCGAAGGCGCTGAGCGCGTACCAGAAGGCGCTGGAGCTGGACCCCAGCAACGCGGAGGCGCTGGACGGGTACCGCGCCTGCTCCACGCAGGTCTACTCCAACCCGGAGGAGGTACGCTCTTCGTGTTCTACTTTAGGGGCCATCCATGCATTACGTCACACGATTTTTAAGGACTTTTTAACCACTCCCCCCGTCCTTGTCACTGTATGATGATGTAGGTTATGTACTATAAGCTAAAAAATAATTGGGTAAGTCCGAACTACCAGATCGCACGAATCTTCTCATCAATCTTCGTATCTGGTATTGATCAGACAAAATATAAAATCGTTGGGCGTAGTGTATTCAGAGTAAATATTATGATGGAATTTCACGTGTACCTGCTATTCTGGAACATGTCATTAGCATGGTATAGCTAACAGACTGAATCCAATGTCAACCCCCAGGTCCGCAAGCGCGCGATGGCGGACCCCGAGGTCCAGAGCATCCTGCGCGACCCCGCCATGCGCTGCATCCTGGAGCAGATGCAGCAGGACCCGCACGCGCTGCAGGACCACCTCAAGAACCCCGACGTCGCCGCCAAGATCCAGAAGCTGCTCGAGTCCGGACTCATCGCCATCCACTAGACTACAGCTGCTCGAGTCCGGACTCGTCGCCATCCACTTGATGACTAGCTGACTATACCCGGGGTATCTCAAGCACCACGAGTTTCTCTCGCATTTCATCTGGGCTGAGTCTATAACAGGCATGATGACTGTAATCAAGTATCGCCAAAATATTTATCTGATCTAATGAAATAGGATTCAAAGATTTCGAAACATGTATTTATTCTCTTCTTAATGTCGAGATTAATAATTTATTTGTTTAAATTTACAAAATACAACTATCCGCCATGATAGCTTAAACACCCATCAGGGCATTACGTCATGTTTCAGTAAACGTCATTTTTTTCGTTTAAGCGTATACGCAATCTGCGTTTTTACTGAGCCGTGACGTAATGACAGACGCCATGACACCGGCGAGCGTTTTGGAGTGAATTTGAAACTTAAAATTTAAATGTACTTATATTGCACAAAAACCTTAATTTTCTACAGAAATATGATATATTTTAGACATAATAGAAACTTCTGAATATCATAGAAGAGATTTTGAAAATTAGTCATCATGCCTATTATAACTATAAAAGGAATAAAGACCTTCAATTGTAATGCCACTGTCACATATGGCGACCACAGAGATATTACAGTAGAGCAGGGGAGACACTCAGGTCTGGTCCTAATTGGCTGTCGAGAGCAGACTATAACTACAAGTTCAATACTGCTGTTTCCGTGGCGCCGCAATCTTTTTCATTCGATATCTCGAAAACTAATATAATGAATTTGGCGATGATGTAACTGAGATGTTTGTGTAAGGGAAACTTATGAATGCTACCCTAACCGAAAAGATATATGGAAGTATAAATGTACTGTCCATATTTTACGACAAAAATATAAAATTTTGATACATCATCTAAAAATTCTTAACAATTAGACACATAGCTCTCCTTATATCCTCGTATCTCCAATCTGGTTGAATATCAGTCACATTTTTATTGTATATGGAATGAATGGGAGATGGTCTAAAGTAGATGCAGCGAGATACCTTAAGAACAAGAACAATAAAGAACCAAGCATAAGCTTCTTTAAGAAAGACTTGTGCTATCAATTAGACACTAGACTATAGGTTGTAGGCAAAATTGTGTTGGGATTGCTTTAAAGGCGGCACCTTATTCTTTAATGATTCAAGCATTACAACAGTGAGGAAGAAAGCACACAAACTGCCTGACATGATTAATACTCAAATCTAATTTATACACACACACGCGTCATACTGAAACTAACCAATCAGAATCCTGAAGTGTGCTATCAAATTTCCATAGAATCTGAGCATATATACAGAGCATATAGTCCGAAGTTAGCATTCGGACTATGGGGCCCCGGCAGTGTGATCGACTGGCGAGAAATCTCCCCCTTTGCTCCAGCCAGTAACCTTTGTTCCAAATCACATTAAATTACTGGCAAATACTTGCAGGGACCTTTAAAGCTAAAATATATATAAAAATCAATTATATTTCAGGTAGTATTATGTTATTATAACTTCTACTTGCTGCAATGAAGTGTGGCAGAGACAATAATAATTGGTTTCGCCTGAGTTTTAAATGTATTCTCAGATGAAGTGATCCGTTTCTTCTAAGGAACTTACATTTAAAAATAAGCTACTTCTCTATTGTAACAAAAGGTATTGAATGTAATAAGCAGTATCTGTCGATTTAACTTTACTGTGGGAGCATGTCACATAAGAATTTAAGTATGTATTAATATTTTACCATTTGTGCATTATTAACATGTAATATTAAATATTGAAGCACATTTATGACACAGCCCTAAAACTCACTTTAAAACTATAAATTCAGTACTTTTACTTTGAACAAAAATAATCTTATCATCTCTATTGGGTTATGCTTTTTGCGTTTATAGTAGTTTTAATTATGTATGTATGTGTCACAAAGATCCCAATACAGATTTTGTCTTGATTTTTCTCAATATGTTACAGCTCAGATATAGATTTATTAAAAAAAAATTGTAAGCCTACTGATAATATCCTGGTTCATCCGTATGGATGTGTGCTTCAACTGTGATTGAATTGAATTGCTCGTCTTGTGTAGTCTTATTGTATTCATTCCAAAGTAGGCTTTTTTTATTGTGTTGCTAGACTAAAGCCCAGTGTTGCACTGTTTTATAAGGTTTGATTTAGGAATTCAAAACAAATTAAATTATATTATGCAAATGTACTACGCTGCGTATGATTGCAATTTTGTAATTTATTCAATAAAGTGTAGACATCAATTCAGTTGTTTTCTTGTGCTTATTCACCTGCAATAGGGGTCAAGGAAAACATCATAAGGAGACATGCCTGAGAGTTCTAGTGATCTCAGACGCATGTTTAAGTCCACCAACTCGTCTCATTATGAGAAGAGACCCTGACCCAGAGAGAGTGGATCACTAATGGGTTATAGATAGAGAGGCGGAAAGGAGCAGAACGTGATTAACAGTTGAAATCGCCAGAGATGACGCCTGCCGTACAATAAGTCGATAAGGGACAACAAGTGATAACCATGGCAACTGTCAGATACATAAACGTCTAAATGACGTGTCGGCTGATCGCATGATTTTTCTTTGACCAATGATAAACAACACGTCTTACTCTGATGCCAGGTTCAGGAGAATCCCCCTAAATTTAGGAGGTTTTTAAAAGGTGTAAAAATTACCTTAATTTAGTACTTTGGTTGGAATAGCAACTATCTGTTGTTATTAGAACAAAAATATATACGCAGAAGATTGAACCTAAAATCCAGGACAATGTTTTACAGGAATTTATGTAAAAAGGAGTAAAATAACGAAAGATTTAAAAAAATTATTAACTCCTTATATTATAACGGTTTTACTGCAGATTGGATACTTTGAACCTTTAAATATTACTTTTTGTGTATTTCTCTACAAAATCCTGAATTTTTGACGAATTTTGGTAAAGATTTAGGCAGATCTCAGGACTGTCGTCTGGCAACACAACGACTAATTGGTCACTGTCAAAAATGTCAATCTATTTCAGTCTTGTCACTGTCCTGTCACTCACAAGGGTGATTTGCGGGGGCGACTCGGGGCGAGTGCGGTGCGGTGCGGCAAGTCATCGTAAAAACTTTATTTAAAGTGGACGTTACGTTTATTGTCGTATGTGTTTTGTGTGTTATAGTGTAATTTAATTAAACGACGTTTTAATTTAAATTTTCTCTTGTCAAAGGACGGAATTGGCGCGAAGTGAGACAATGGTTTTGAACTGTAATTATAAGTAGGACAAACTTGATTACAGCGGTATCTGGGATTTAAAAGCAAACATCTAAAGTAAGTATCGTAATATCGTTTATTTGCTACGTGGGAGTGAACTATTTACATTTAATTTTATCAAAATTCCCTAACTTTTAACTTTGAGTCTTTTCTTTTGTTTTAAAAATAGCAGAGTTGTTACCTACTTTTTTGAATATACACAAAAACAACACAGTTTGCTGGAACTTTTCCTTGTTTTATTTATTGACTATCATCGACGTGAAAATATAACATATAAATAAAATAATTTAAATAATTTTTAGGTAATAATAAACATAAGAATACTTTTTTACATGTCCATTATTATAATGTTATTCTAGTTAGGTACTCTAAACTTTTAAGTGAAACCTATACAATATCTTAATACTTATATCTTTGTTTAAAAAATCTATCTTACATACCTATTTACAAAAGGACATTGCCAGGGCAATAACTTTTTCGACTCAAAATAAAAAAGGTACATTGATGATGCACTGAGATTACAAATACCTACGCTGTAATTATTCTGATCATTCTGATTTTGTCATGATACTTAGATATTAGGTATTTAAAGCTTTGCAATCATTAGTAACACAAGAAAATATTTATTTGTGGTCTAACTAACATTCATAGCAACATACAACTTTGATTAGTTTGTTTGTTATTTCATTTTACAACCTAACCTGTGTTATTCCGTTCTGTGGATATTACGAAACCCTACATGTTTTAATCTTGTTGCAGTGAGTATTGATTTCATGGTCTTTGGTCATGGGTACATTACACTTTAGTCTAATAAATATATCAAGCAAACAGTTTCAAGAGCGCAAGATTCACTACACCTCAACATATTTCTAAGTAAACTTTGAAGAAAGCAAAGTCATGGTCTATTGGATAATAAGTAAAACAAGTGTTACGCGAGACACGAAAAACAGTCCGATCCGGTTGTTAGCAATAAAAAAGGCAGTACTTTATAAATTATTAAAGTTTTTGAAAAGATTTTGCAGGCTAAAATCTGTCATAATATCAGAGGATTCAAAATCAAGTGAGTTAAATATGTTTAGCTAATTTAAGACTATATGCAATCTTTTCTTTACTCAATTTGTTTTAAGGTGGTTGTGGTTAAGAAAACTTTGATAGCGTGATTCAGGATTTTGGTAGTGCCATCTCTATGTAAATGATAATATTAAATTAATATTAAAAAATTGAAAACTTAAAAATTAGTTGCTTCAATTTTTAAGTTTTTAAGGTTTTCTAATATTATCTACACTTACTACCAAATTACCACTACCAAAATTACCATAACTAAATGATGAATGCGATCACAAATTATTATATTAGTGATGTTTTTTGCTGCTTGATAAAAAACTGGAAAATTCAATAATTCAATCAGTCCCTTTGGATGAAATTTAACTTTGAACAATCTAAAGAGTAATTTTTGCACACTGAATATTATGTTTTTATTTTTACAATGTGACTAATGCGTGCAAATATTTGATAGGAGGTAAGTTGATAAGCCCTCATTAACAGATTAGTGTTGGAAAAATTGCATAATATTATCGTGGTGGGAGACATTTAACAGCAGTATCCATCTGCGAAATTTACAAAATTTTCGCAGATAGTAAATAGTAACGTCTGTGATTGGCTTAAATAATCATAAAGCAGCAAGACGGAAGGAATTGATTGGTTAATATTAGAAGCGCTTAACATCGTGTTTATATGCGTAAATAGCTAAAGTGCCAACCACTAACGTAACACTCTTTTCAAGAAATGATTTCGTGTCATTTTCGAAACATGTCATCGCCCTCAATGCAATAGGTTAGTTAAAGATTCTGTTTGTCCACAGAACAGAATCTCAAGATGGTGTCATCAGGCAAGAAAAGCGCCTGCCTCCTCGGCTTCGGCTCCGTGCTGGTGGTGGTGGGCGCGGTGATGCTGGTGTTCTGGCCTCCACTGTTCTTCAGCCAGCTCCAAAGGGTAACTTCAAATTATTCTAACTTTATTTTTAATTAATATGGCTAAAATAATGAAAAAAAATAAAACTATGACAAATGAAAAACATCACTGCGATGAGGAAGAGTGCCCAAGATACTTGCTGCATTGCCTCTCTGGACAGCTATGCTAATGCGCTGTCCAAAGTAGGCTCCTGCCTTCGGGTCACCCAACGCTACGACCAGACATAGACATTAATATAGCAGGTGATATTTTTTTTCTAAAGCAAATATAGTTACCGAGGTACCTATTCATAACTCTGAATTTCTAACTTTTAACACGATGGCTGCAACCCTTTTATCGCCCATTGTTGGGCACGAATCCCTCTCCACAGCAGGGGAGGGCTGGAGCTTACTCCGCTACGGTGCTCCAATGCTGATTGATAGGGTCGGGTTAGTGGCTCACCCGTGTCGGATGTTTTCAAACTTCCCCTATTGCCGGAGGCGGACGGCGGGGAGGCTATAGGGCTTCCGACAAGGATTAACGAGATAGGATACTGCTTAACGTGCCCTCTGAAACTCGAAAACTGAATTGACTGAGATACACTCCTCTAATCGTCGCACCGCAGAACCAATCCGTATTTAGCCTTAGAATTGTTCCTTTCCTTTTTGCTTAAGGTAATACGTGGATCCGCGCAACAACCTGGAGGACTGACTTGTTTTCTTCCCTTTTGCTTATGGATATCCATGAATCCGCTTCAATCAGGAAGACGGTCGTCACTTCCACTTCCAGGATCATCATCCTGACGAACACATCGACCTCGTTCGGAATCTGGCGCGATGTCCCTTCTCCGATGTACCGTCGCACCGAATATCCCTTCTACATTTATCCTTAAAATTGTTCTCTTCCCTGCTACTTAAGGTTACCCATGAATCCTCTAAATAAACGGGAGAAGTGACGTCATTACCTCTTCCAGATGATGATCCTGACGAACACATCGACCTCGTTCGGCATCTGGCGCGAGATCCCCATCCCGATGTACCTGGAGTGCTTCATGTTCAACATTGTGAACGTGGACGACATCCTCGCGGGCAAGAACGTCTCCATCAGAGTGGAGCAGCTCGGGCCCTACGTGTTCAGGGAGTTTCACAGGAAGGTAGGACTTCATACTTCATAGTTAACGGAGATGTTTCATAAGTTGATTTTCTTTATCTTAGTTAGCCGTTATATTAGAATATGTAGGTGAGAACAGAATCAACGACTACATAGCTAAAAAGACGTCTCATGCTAGGCGAAGGCTTTCAGATTAGAGTGGACTTATCAGTCTCATACACAGGATAAAGAGCGCAACACCTATGCCGATCCCTTCCTTTATGACTTCCGTGTACATCTCCTTCGATCGGAACTAATTCGAATGTCAGTAGGAACGTGGCTGTTATCAAATTTGTTTAGAGCACATCTTACAGTGGTCAGGTCACTAGTTCGAAACAAATGGGATATCGCGTTTTTGAACTGACTAATCACGATGGTTTATTTCCCCCTTCTCCTTAGCACTTGCTTTAATGCGTTGGCTGAGTTGTTTCTTTGTAGAAGCTATAACATGCGGTGTCTATTAGGTTATGTGGTCGATGATCAGAATCTACCAATAAATAAAAACACCTTCGGCGTGCAATATTATGAAGAACAGCCAAGCACGCAATTTTCTTCGCGATGTTTTCCTCATTTTTATAAATATAATCACGCTGCTCCAATGTCGATTGGCATGTAACTAATTGATAACGGGTTTATGCAGTAAAAGTCCCACCACACACCAAAACAGGAATGGGTTTCAGGTATTCATTGATTGCAACGCAGCAGCGGATTTTGCTAAACGGGCTAGAACAATGGCGTATCTAATTTGTAGTGGTTTGTACTCGTGCTGACATTGAACTTAGACGATGATTCACGACAATGCAGATAGTTTATCTGTGATGCTAATTCAAACTACGATAAGCTGTTTTTTCTTTATTTCCTCTATGTTTCGGAATGCGGAGCTCAAACCAAAAACCTGAATAAATGACTTCGAAGACAGCGAAAAGCGATTGGATGTTGATTTAAGTTATCTCAACCCATTAATGACCCACTGCAGGGTCGCGTCTCCTCTCACCATCAGAACGATTAGGCCATAGTCCACCAACGTGCACTCTTCAGCTGGCTTAATGGGGCCAACCCCCGTGTATGTACGATGTTTTCCTTTGCTGTTACAGCAGGTGATAATATAAAATGAAAAGCTGTTTGTTAGTCTCGCTAAAACTCGAGGATCGCGAAACCGATGTGGCTTATTTTAGTTTTGATATGTTCGTATAAGTCCAAGAAAGGTGTGTACAGTGAGAATAATGCGGGGAAAATAGTAGAAATTTCTATATTTGGCATACCGAAGTGTGCCGGAATAGCTAGTTTTTTGTAAGTTGCTCATTCATGACCCATTACAGGGTCGGGTTTCCTCTCACTTTGAGAGTGATGTAGGCCTTAGTCCACCACGCTGGCCTAATGCGGGTTGGTGGACTTTTTATGCCTTTGAGGATATTTTTTTTGTGAGCTCAGGCATGCAGGTTTCTTCGCGATGTTTTCCTTCACTGTAACAGCAGGTGATATTTAATTTTATATAAATGTCAGAGTCGTCCATAATGTTCTGAAAGGCAAGTGAAGTCCAACAACCCCCATTAGGCCAGCGTGGACGTACATGGGTGGATCATGGCCTATATCCTTGTGCTTATGAAAGGAGACGCGAACCTTCTGTGGGTCATGGATTACAGACAATTGCAATGCCTTGATGTCATTATCTGTGGTCAAAGTAAAAAAGCCGTTTATTTAGTTCTTGAATATGCTTTGTTTTCCTCTCATTATCATCATCCAAATGGGTTTTATGTGTCGGTATTTTATTTTTGTTCAAGACAAAGATTTTAATGAGCTTCTGCAACTTATTTTTTGTTTTTTGTATTGTAATAGAAATATTTTATCTGCTTATTTACTTAAGCCGTATGTCAGTAACCCATTAATGACCCACAACAGGACTCCTCTCACAATGAGAGGGATGTAAGCCTTAGTCCACCACGCTGGCCTAGTGCGGGTTGGTGGATTAAGCCGTATAATATGACGAAAATCCATGACTTGTCTATACTTCCGTGCTTCATATCGGTGCCTCAATAAACAGTTATCATGTTTTCGTGAATCACTACTAGATACGAACTAGCTTCAACTATACAAAGAACTTTGACAGTCTTTGAACGTGGTTAATTGTAAATATCAAGTGAGGACCTCAATCATCTGACCCTGAGGTCCATGTAAGACTAGCTTAACAAAGCTAATGTTACCGACGTGAAATATGTTAAAACACCGTTCTATTATTTCCATCCTTTGAGAAAAAACGTTGAAGTGGAGGCAAAAAGTGCAGCTCCACTTTTTGTCCCGATTTTTGGCATTCGCATTTCCAGATTCAGACTAAGTAATCTTTGATATTTTCTGATTATTGTTTACTTCCATTAAGCCATGATTTCTTATAATCTTTGGAACGCTGAGCCCTGTTTGAGCATATTTTACTCGCCTCACCCTTGGCTGTAACCATTTTATGGCCCACTGTCCAGTGTACCAGTGTACCAGTATAGCCCACTGTGAGCATACTTCACCACGCTACCCCAAGATTGATTATGAGCTGCGGATATTATTAGCCATTTAGAATGTAACATTCTACTGGTAAAGTAATTCCAGAATCACTTCAGTCGTTCCAGAGACTCACAAACTACTCTTTATAATATTAGTATACAAGTATCTACAAATATAATCAGATCCAAAGTCCGTAAATGGGACAAGGCAGCATCGATAACGAAGCGATGTCGTCAATTAGAATAATTTAGAGTGTACATAGATAAGAAAAATCTGCAAGAATTTCGCTTTATGCTAATGCGAATATTTAATTCTGGCTACATCTGGTTCTAAAGGTCAGGGCTAGATGATATAAAGACGCAAAAAGCGTAAACGAGAGGCCGAAGACCTATCCTTATAAAAGCCTACTTTTTGAGGTAGACATTTTCATCCAATTTCAGATTGGATTTATAGATCCTTTATGAACGTACGTAGACCTGATTTGCCAACGAAAAAAATTATGCCAGTAGTTTGGTCCTTTGCATGTGTCCATAGGCTTCAGCGTAGACAAAAGAAGTAGAACAACAATAAAGACATAGCATAGCTAGATATTCACGCCCCAAACTCATTCTATCACCAACCAGTACTAGGCCAGCGTGGTGGATTACATTTACAGCCTATATTTGTGTCATTGCGAGAGATTTATCATAGATTTATTATAGATCAATAGATTATTCATATATTGTTCTCATACATCAACCGTTTCCCCGCCAGGAGAACATAACGTGGAACGACGCTAACAGCACAGTGACGTTCTACAACAAACGTTCCTGGCAGTTCCAGCCGGACTTGTCCAACGGCAGCCTCTCCGACCCCGTCACCAGCATCAACCCCATCATTGCGGTAAGCTTCTAATAGTATACACTGGTAAATTAAGGCAAGAGTCATGTAAGATGGCATCATATCAGATGGCATCATAAAGCAGACATATTAAGTGTATTTTAATACACTACAACCATTCTAAGCACGTTTTGAGACTAAGCTGACTAATTCCGGAGTTCCATTATCTATCTTCGGTCCCTAGTATCAGACTCGCTCAGTCACCATCAAAAGTGACTGAGCGAGTCTGATGTTAGAGAATCGAAGAAGATCATCGATGAAAAGATCATCGATCCTCGACAAAGTGACAAATTCCAGTTTAATCAAGCGTAAAATAAATTAATTTGTAAGTTTTCCGCAACATTGCGTTGCGCAAGATGGTCAGGCCATAATAGGTTGATCACGAGAGCTGATCAACCGATTTTAACCGATCAATTTTCTCTATCGATCAAGAGCATTGTTCGTAATAAAAAGTTGTTTGTTTTCTCGTGTCACTGATTCATTTACTCCCATTTGAAAAATAAAAATGAAATTATATATTTATTGGAGGCAAATAAATTATAACTACATTTTTATATTTTAAAATGGGAGCAGCAACGTGCAACGTACCCACAACCGTTCTCAGATAGGATTTCTATCATTCGAGGTCGAACGTCGGCGTCAAAAGAAAAGACCGCAGTGCCAAATAACGTGTCATGCCCGCTGCTCACAACTCGCACACAAGTGAAGAACGCACACATTTCCATTGCAGACAGTAGCGTACACGATGCGCCACCAGCGCCCCGTGTTCCGCCTCCCGGTGGACGTGTTCATGCGCATGTATCACGAGAACCTGTTCCTCACCGCCAACGTGTCCGCGTGGCTGTTCGAGGGCATCGACGACCCCATCCTGGACATCGCCGCGCACTTCCCCGAACTGCCCTTCGAGATACCCTTCGACAAGTTCGGCTGGTTCTACTCGGTGAGTGGGAACATCTGTGGATTCCTTTGGCAGGTGGGAGAACCTTTGGATTTCGGCTAGGGCTCTCAGATCTGCCGGGAAACGTTAGCGGATGAAAGTTGTCGGACCCAGACGGACAAAGATCCTAAAAATTCCATCACAGATATTGCCCCCCTAAAACAGGTAGAAGAGAACATCAAAACTTAAAACCATGGAGCAAACTTGTCGATGAATCCCAAGCGCTTGCTGCAACGTCCTTTGATTTAGCGTCAAAACTGACACTCGATCGGATCGGTCGCAAGAACTGGCAAATCTACCCAACTTCTGGTGATTGGGAGTTTTTCCCAAGGTATAGATGCGGCATTAGTCGTGTGCCAGTCAGTTTACAGTCCGCCCATGACCAGAACAGATCACTTCCCATTATTTGGCTTCCGATTTTAAAATGAGAAGTCATATAAAGAAATCATTGTAATTTTCGAAAATTTCATTTAGAAATGGTTCACGCGTTTAGTAGGCAAGAGAAGAGGACGTGCCCATAGATAACAGAAAGTTCGAAATAAAATACAGATAACAAAATGCAGGTGCCAGAAAAGGCACAGATAATTATTACGATAAAGTTTTACATTGGCGTAAATAGACTTCCAATTAAATAGAGTTGTTTGCCTCTAATTTAAAAAAGATAGGATACTAAATGTGATTCAATTCTTCTTAATTTTAGTGTAGGTTGGAAATAAACTGCTTTTATTATCATGCCGTGTGCGATCGTCTTGCATCGAATAATAAAATGGCAAAAAAAACAGTAAGGATATTTTTGTCTAATGCTTAGATCATCGCTAAATTCAATATTTAGTAGTAGACTTACCGCGTTAGCACATCTCCGCCGCGAAACCGCGAATTAGCGAAACCTAATTTGGCACCGTTTGTCCGTTGTAATACGGGTGAAACTTGGGTGCTACCGCGCTATGACTCACAGTAACAAGCTTCAAAATTATTTATCGTTCCTGCTTCTTATTAGTAATCAATGTAAATAAATACAAATAAATATTATTCCTATCTGAACACTGACCGCTTCGCTGAATCATTGAGTTCATTTATAATATGAACATGTACGGTTTTTACATTTTCATACCTACGTGATGCACAGGATAACATAGTATCACGTGTTGACGTGTCATGCAGACATTACTTGTCAGTAACCCATTAATGACCCACTACAGGGTCGGGTCTCCTCTCACAATGAGAAGGATGTAGGCCGCCGTCCACCACGCTGGCCTAGTGCGGGTTGGTGGACCTCACATGCCTTTGAGAACTTTTTTTCTGAACTCTCAGGCATGCAGGTTTCCTCACGATGTTTTCCTTCACCGTAACAGCAGGTGATATTTAATTTTTATAAAGCGCACGTAACTTTTTTTACAAAGTCATTGGTGCGTGCCACTGGTATTCGAACCCGGACCCCTCAATTCGAGGTCGAATTCTAAGCCACTGGGCTATCACCGCTACATACTTTACTTAATGTCGCTAATATCAATTTAAGCCTCTACTGCTTATGTGATATCTTAGGTGATATGTATTACATAATATTTATTAAGAAGTGCCAAATGAGCGCGCTACGTGATATTATATTAATATGGTCCATAAGTCTTAGTTTTAGTAGAGTTAGTAGAGATAGTAAGTATAGTAGAGTATGCTTAGCGAGTTTTGTAGCGTGTCGGTTCCGTGGCGTACTATTATGTTACTATCGCAATTAAAATGTATCCTAGAAACAGCAGGAAACAATGTACCTACCTAGTGTTGCGTTTCGATAGCGAACATATTGATAAAGAGATAAATAAAACGAATGCAGTGTTTGTTTACTACGACTGTGTGTTATGACTTCCTGTGGCTTTTTTTTTATAAATGGAGCAAGCAAACAGACAGACGGGCCACCTGATGGTAAGATGGTAAGTAAGATCACCGTCGCCTACTGACACGTGCAACACCAGGGGGTCGCCAGTGCGTTGCCGGCTATGAAGGAGAGCTTTTATATGCCCTTCTTGAAGAAGCTCCTAAAGAAAAGTCTTTCGTTTACTTCAATGATCACTTATGGCCGGTCTCAATAAACGATCGTTGGTTATGGATAGCGCTAATTTAGTTTCGATGCCGACGAATATATTATGTTTCAATTATATTACTAACATTAACTGGCTGGCTTGTTTTTGTCTTAAAAAGAATCAAGTTTATACAATTTCAATTTTAATTCATATCAACTTATCGCTCGAAGCCGCCGTAGCCGCCGCTATTGCATAAATTTTATCGCTTACCCCTTTGGTTAAATAGCGTACCCTCAGGGGTACGCATACACTTTGAGAAACTCTTGTCTACATGCATGTTTCCTACTACATCAACAACAAATAAAATAGTGATAAGTCGGATGTTGCATATAAGCACGCATCAAGAAGTGTGCGCTGTGTGCGCGACCAATATAGCGAGAGCTGACAGCGATTTTTCGAGAAGTGTTGGAGGCATCATAAAATCATGTTGAATCCATTTTTGTTATATTCGAATTCCAAAAATTGCGGACGGCCTCGACCTGGCTGGCGGGTAATGGAAATTAGCCAAGGCCTAAAGGGTGAAAGAACGAATTTTTTTTTCGAAAAAAATGTGTGAGGCATTTTGAAGTTTTTAATAACATTAAATTTAGTATTTAAGAAGTAAAGAGAACGATACTCTACTCACTATTCGGTTAATAACTTGACCAGGCTTCTCCAAAATGTTTAAAAAAATCGAGAAAAGTGTTTGAAGTAGGTACGTTTTACAACATAATGTTTGTTTAGAAAAATATTTTTGTCAAGCCTGGATTTTAAATAAAACATTTCAAAACGCCTACAATTTTCTTGAGGTTGGCTAAATTCCATCACCCGCCTTCTAAGTCTGCATTTTCGTGTTCAGATATTACAAATAATCGATTCATCATGACTTTACGATGCCTCAAACACTTCTCGACACTTGTCTGCTAGCTCTTGGACTAATAGTTACGCGGACTGTTATAAAATAGTGAAAGTGTGCGGTGGTCCGCGACATCGCAATTCTGATGCAATGCAGCGATTACGCTTTTAATGTGCACTCCTATTCATAATGTTCATGTATTGATAGTGCGTTGGCAAGATATATGACCGGTTGATGGCCCATATATATTATGAGAGTATTTTTATCGCGTTTTTATTGTTCCCTTATTGCGGAATTCCGATATTACGAACAAGCGTATACCTACTATATCGTTGAGGTTAATAAAAGCTAATTATAAACATCTGGAAACTAGTTGACCTATACGTCACTTAAGCGTTTTTGGGTTACACATGAGATGAAACCCGGCCCTGAAGTAGGTCGCTGATTGGGTTTGCTTAACAAAAATAAAGTGCAGGACATATTCAGAAATTAGTTTTATTTCTTACATTAAAATGCTGTAATATTTGCTATATTTAAGGATGGTTTTCTATCACCTGTTGGAAAGCTAGAAACGACCTACGATGGAGCACTGTTGTCTAAAGATACCTATTGTGTTGAATAAATTCAGGTTACATTTATCGGGAACGTAGACGCATCCTAAAAAATTCACTCTCGATCCCACTCTCGACATTAAACACTAACACAAACTAACATAACATCCTTCACCGTAGAGAAACAACTCGCTGGAATACGACGGCTCCTTCATCATGAACACGGGAGCGTTTGACTTCTCGCAGCTGGGCAACGTGGAGGAGTGGCGCTACTCCAACCGCACCATGTACCGCGACTGGTGCGGGGAGGTGCGCGGCTCCACCGGGGAGCTGTGGGCGCCGGAGCTCGGCCAGCCGGAGGTCACCATCTTCGCGCCGGACATCTGCACGTGAGTGGGATTTCTGGAATGTTCGCCGCGAGTGAGCTAAGCGTACGCGTTGTTCGATTTCTAGAACTTTCTTAGATCTTTAGCTGCTAGAATTTTCTCCAGGAACTGTTGTGGTTTCAAAGAATAGGTGAGCCGAGTAGTCTCGCATAATCGCTGGAGAAAGATGAGCTTTAGAGTGGAGACGACACCAAAAGAGCCCAGACGGTCCTAAGGTTCGGGGGAAGATGATCAAAAGGGAATAATAGAAGAATAAGAAGAAGAAGTAGAAGTAGAAGAATGTAGTGCATATTTGTCGAGATCGGCCAGCCCGAGGCCACCATCTTCGCGCCGGACATCTGCACGTGAGTGGGATTTCTGGAATGTTCTCCGCGACTAAGCTAAGCGTACGCGTTGTTCGATTTCCAGAACTTTCTTAGACTTCTAGAAATTTCTTAGTGAGTCAAGACAGACCTTCAGAAGGCCTTGCTTCAGCAGTAATCGTTGCTACTACAAAATCGGAGCGAAGTATACCATAAATCTCCAAAATCGCTCAAAACGGGGCCTAAAGCTAACACAATAATTGTCTATTCATCTAGAACGTTCCAATTTAATCAGCCCTGTGATTAGATAAAGTGCGTGTGATGGCATTACTTATTGTTGGACATAATTAGCGTGTTATCGCCTAATTCCTTCTTTAATCAATGCTGGTATCGTTGCTATCCTTATTTGTTTGTCATGTCTTATTATGTCATTATCGTCGTTGGTAATGTGACCTTTAAATATATAGGTATGTGTCACAATGTTAGTTACCATACTCCTCCAAAACGGCTTGACCGATTTTTATGAAATTTTATATTATGCACATTCAGTAGGTCTGAGAATCGGCTACTGTCTATTTTTCATACCCCTAAGCGATAAGGGTTGTCCACACCTAACATTTTTATTTTATGGACATTTTTTTATTTTCATTTTTTAATAATGTAGCATTAAATACATACAACCCTAAATTTTCACCCTTCTATCACCAATCCCTATTTTTTAATAGTCATTTTAGTATTTAATAATTTTTCATCCCGCTCGCAAAACAACGTTGCGGGGTTAGCCAGTAGGTACTTATTGTTATAATAATTTTTGCGTTTCATACAAGTTCATGACTATCAACCTCCCAGAATGTTATACGACCAAATTAAAACGCCCTCTTTTGTATGCATAACGTTCTAAGACACGACCTTCACAAATTGACAGGCCTATGTAGGCTTGCTGACGCTAGGCGATATTGGCAAAGTTGTTATCATATCAAAGACAAAGACAAGACGTTTATTTGCACAAATATAGGTATGGAGTTGTTACAAATAGGGTATTTCGTACCATGCAAGGAAAAATCCAAAATTATGTAATATTGATAGATTTTGTTAAAAGCAAGTGAAAAATGGTGATTTCTGTTCTAAAAAATGTAGTATACATTTATTATTTCAATTTTAAAATTCAGGTTTTTTAATCTGTTTTTCAAATGTCAAAAACGCTATACGCCATGCAAGCAATCGGCGTGACGTCATTAGCAGTGTAAATACACAATGGAGTATAACTTTCTTCCTTTACTGAGATGTATTGTTTACACTGCGAGTGACGTCACAAGCATGGTGGCAACACCGAGACGACCGAGACCGTGTTTTCGCGGGGATTTTTGAAATTTAAACTGAAAAGTCTTTTTTTACATAATATTTGTTTGCAAAAATTTTTTTTCCAATTTTTTATGGGTTTTTATGACTTACGAATTCATATAAAAAGCTTTTTGACATAGGCCGTAATACCCTATTGTTTAGCTCAATCTAAATTTACCATATCCGCAGACACATGAGCCTGCACCAAGTGGGGCCGGTGACGGTGATGGGCATAGAGGGCGTGCAGTACGCGGCCAACGACTCCGTCTTCGACAACGGGTACCGGTACCCTCGGATGGTGAGTTGTTATTAATAAATAACGCTTCACACTCATAGCCCCACACTAGATTCCCTGTGTCGTGGGCGCCATGGACACACACAAGACAACAACACAGCACACCCAGACCAGAAACAGAAATTCAAATTCAACATTCAAATCTCTGCTCTGCTGGAAATCGCACCCAGAATCTTTCGCGCAGCGCACCGGCGTCTTAACCACTGCGCCACTCCAGGTCGTCGTTCAGATAATATTATAAAGCTGAAGAGTTTGTTTGTTTGTTTGTTTGTTTGAACGCGCTAATATCAGGAACTACTGGATCGATTTCAAAAATCTTCGGTTTGAAAACATCCGACACATGTTAGCCACTAGCTCGTTACTCCACCAATCTGCGCCAGGTCTCCCCTTGTTTTGGGAAGAGTCTCGTCCCAACAGTGGGACATAAAAGGGTTGTAGCCAGACCTCAACCAATCCTCCCAAACGGCCCTCTGTCTGTAGGTTAGATACAGTCCCAAGCAAGCGGCAATGGTGTTACCGCTTTTAAACAAATTGATGCAACGTTTGTTTTCAGGCGTGCTACTGCGACGAGGTGCGTGACTCCGATTGTCTGCCGTCCGGAGCCCTCAATGTGTCCGCGTGTCGCTTCGGAGCACCCGCCTTCGTCACTCTACCGCATTTCCTCAACATGGACCCGTATTACGCCTCCAAGATTGAGGGACTGCAGCCTACAGAGTGAGTATAATACTTTCACATTTCACATATCGTGCACCCTACCTACAATTTTCTCTCTTCTTGCTTTAACTCCTTACTCCTTACTCCTTTTTCTCTCTCACTTTTTATTGTTAACTGATTTTTTATGCACAATAAAGCGTATTGTATTGTATAATCTATAGTAACCGTTATGAGTCGTCACAGGTTATTAGTGGTGGGGACACTTTCGGCCAATGCACAGCAGCCGATAAAACGCGCTACACCAATTGTGTCTTGTGTCCTAGTGTTGGCCGTACGTACGACCCGCCTCTCCCTACAACATGTGTAGAATGGGAGAACATTTCTCTACAAGACTCCAACGTGGATTTTTGGAGAAGGGACTTATTACAATACCTTCGACAACTCTGTTAATTATTATTGACTATTCTGGAGGATCCAACCGTCCAGCAAAATCACAAGGCAAACCATTTCCGATTTTTGTCGCCCAAAGGGCCTTCGACAACTCTGTTAATTGCCAGTAACCCATTAATGACCCACTACAGGGTCGGGTCTCCTCGTAATGAGAGATATGTGGGCCTTAGTCCACCACGCTGGCCTACTGCTGGTTGATGGACTCTTAATTATTCTTGACTAATCTGGAGGATCCAACCGTCCAGCAAAATCACAATAAATATATTAATAAAATTACTTTTAAGAAATCGAAATTAATTGTACGCTTTTGTTACCTGTACAAATAAAACCTTGCCCTAATTGTCTGAGATAATCGACCTACCAACCAACACGACATAATTTTAACGTAGGGTTCTGTTCTCTGAGCTGTCCCAATTGAATTATGGAATTATGCATTGACATGCGATGAACGTACGCAGTGTCGTTGTGGTACGACCACCATTGCCAAGCGACGCGCGACGTGGGGGAACGAGAGATTTAGCAAAGTGAGATCTCCCACCAGGCGAGGGGACATGGCTTCGGAGCGGCTGTGCCCCGATTACGTCATGTCGGAGTTTTGTATATATGCCAGCGATGTAGAAAACTTCGATAGCGTGATTCAGGATCGCGTGGCGCCATCTGTTGACGAGTGGCGGAAGTAGCTACAAACTAATTGAATCGTTTATGGCATGGTTGCAGGGAGCACAACTTCAGGCTGGCGCTGGAGATGTACACGGGCATGCCGCTGACGGTGGCCGCGCAGCTGCAGATCAACCTGCTCGTCCGCCACGTGGGCGCCATCACGTGAGTGCCACGCCGACCCCACGTGTGCCAGTGCCCAGGGCCCCGCGATCAAATAAACGATAGCCAATATTTATTACCAAAACAGTTATATATGTAATTCGAAGAAATCGATCGTTCAATCATTTTAATGTCACGTGATTAAACGGCCAATGTTGCGGGTTTTATTTTCCGTAAACATTGGTAATCTTTAATTATTTTAACGAAAAAAGTGTTTATTTGGTTACTACATAACGATTAATCATTAGACACCCTATGCCAGCCGGTTTATGCTCAGTGGTAACGCGCCGATTGTTTTGCCATCCAGAATCAACAATCAGCTGCCGGACGCCGACACGCTGGTGCCGATGTTCTGGTTCCGTCAGGAGCTGGCCATCGACGAGCAGTACGCGCGTCTCGCGAGGTTCGCGCTCTCGCTGCGCTACAACGTGCCCATAGGCTTCTATGCGCTCACTGTGAGTATGTCACGATACGCGTCACCTATGTAGCCTATTTAAAGCACCTAAGGCTAATTATAGCCTAAGAGTGGTGCCACACGGGCGTTGCGGCTGCGCTGCGTCGTCGCAACGCAATTATTTCAACGTAGAGAAGGCCACATGAGCGCTGCGTCGGCGCTGCGTCAACGCAGCTATCTCAGTATGTATGCTATTAAATACTGCGCTGCCGCTCCGTCGTTTCAACGCAGCTCCCTTCCCCACCTCGTCTCCCTCCTCTCCTTTGCGTTGCGCGTGCGTTGCGTCGCCGTCCGTCATTTCAACGCATCGTGTGGCATGTCGTTCAGATTTATATGTAGAATGACGGAACGTCACCGCTCAGTCGACGTAGCGCTAACGCAACGCACAGACAGCGCCCGTGTGGCACCTCTCTAAGGTGATTAGCACCCTCGCTGCGCGCAGGCGCTAACTTCACGCCGTGCAATAATAGACAACTTTGGTCACAAGTATCGTGTACTATTTTATAGCGAGTGTGACATAAACCCGCCCCGGACTGGAGCGGGCGGAAAGAGAAATAGACAACTTAGGTCACGATAAAGCGTGCGTAAATTGCAGGGTTAAGGTACGCAATTCATTTAGGCAGTGTGTAGAAATAAACAACTTTGGTCACGATAAAGCGTGCTTAAATTGCGGGTTTAGATCACATTGTGCTATGAACCTATTTCTTCACGTCATTACAAATATATTACAAAATATATTACAGCAATTTATAGATTCAAAGTTACCCTAGTTGATCCTATCTGAGGTTCTCTCTGGTGAGCTCTCCTTTCCGTGTCCCCGCATCACACAAGCCAGCATTTAATGATTAAAAAAATCAAGTTTTGTACCCACTACCCACACTAGTCACTACCCGATGAAACTTACGCTCCGATCAACACCTGCCCAGATCAAGCGCACTGAGGCCTTTCAGCTGGAACTCCGCAACTCCTAGCAACATGCAGTTCAGTGGCCGAGTATAACGCAAGATGTCAACAGAAAAACAAATTATACCCAAAACATTCAATAAATAAATGTGTGTCCCTTTATCTCATTCCAGGCGCTCGGTGTGGGACTCCTGATGATTGGAGTGTGGATCCTGGTCAGGAAACTGTTGAAATCACCCGACACCGCCCCCATACTCACAGACTCCTCCGCGCCCGAAGACAACAACTGACACAAACACACCCGATGCCAACGCAGGTAACGTCAAGTGAATATTGCCAGAATAAAAAAATAATAATAAAAAAGGTTGCCGACACCTGATGCCCGGGAGATGTAAAACATTTACCGTCAACTGAATATTGCCAGAATAAAAAAAGGGTTGCTGACACCTGATGCCGATAAATCCATAAATTCCAATTAAGAATTTATATTTGATAAACACCAGATAAAATATATGAGGTATGGACAGCGTTATGCCGTTTGCCGTCACGGCATCGATTTTACTGCCAAAGCGTGTCAATAGATGTTTCACATCAAAAATTGTTGTTATTTAATGCTGAGTTGCAAAATTTAGGGCAGAATTTATATTAAATCAAGTGCTTACACTTGGAGCTTTAAATAAAACTAGATATTTCAAAAACACATTTAAAATTAAGACTGTTGATCACCTGACAAGTTTTAAAATGAAAATGTTTGGTCGTTTTTATTAATGACAATGTAAATACAGTAATTGATTATGTTTATATTTCTATTGCTTTTATAAATGACTGAAACTTGACGAGATCGGAACTAAGATTGTACTCTGAGAGTAATTTTTCCTGTTAATTATAATTAATTAAGGTATATATTATGAACTGATAAAAAATGTTGTTAAATTCAAACCATTGGCAAACCAACGGATATTTATTGTTATTTGTTAATGAAATTGAATTTTTCCAAAGTGATGACGAAAAATGAAACGTATGAGATTTCAAATAAAAAAAGAGTTATTTTTTACTTTATGCAGTTCTTTGTTTACTAAATAAATAAAGAATGGGGCTCGAAACAATAGTTGAAAAATAGAAATCAATGTACACAGTTTAATTTCATTATTTTTTATTATTATTTTTATAGGATTTTACATAGGATTTACATAAAAATCTAGTCCGATTGTACGGAAACGTTTAATATGTATTTGTACTTTAATAATATTATAATAATATTGCGGCGATAGCCCAGTCGCTTTGACTTTATTTGAAGATTCGGGTTCGAATTCCAGTGGCATTCATCAGTGACTTAAATGTCACCTAATTGTGAAGGTAAACATTGTGAGGAATCCTGCAGGCCTGAGTGTTCTCATATTGTTCTCAAAGGTATGTGAAGTCCACCGACCCGCCAGCATGGTGGACTAAGGCTTCCATCCTTCTCATTGTGAGAGGGAGTAATATGTAACCTATTGTAGTTAATTAATTAATTGGCAAAGTTAAATTTAATTAAGAAAAGAAATCATTATGTTAATAAATGATGTTTAATATTTTTAATACTTAAAAGACTAAGAAAAACCATTAATGTACATAATAAAATAATTTTACTTAAAACATGTGATGTTGTTTAGGGGTAAATTTTTTATAAAATTTTGTTTTCTATTAGAACTTCCATAATTTCTATCTTTGAAAAAGAAAATGTTTAAGTATTGTCGTCCACATAAGGAGACAGAATGTACCAAAAGTTGTAAAAAATATAGTCAAATGTATATGCGTTGTTTTAAATTGAAAAAGATCAATAATTCTAAAAATTAAAAATAGAAAAAATATTTAAAATTGTTATTGTGATACATAATTAAATTAACAATTTTAAATGTTTTTTTTGTTTCTGATTGAAAACATCAAAGTGAAAAGTTTTGTATAAATTGTTAGCATGCAATTGATTTAAAAAAGATAAATCAAGTGCAATAGAATATTTTTGTGTATTGTTATTTATTTTTATAAATAAAATTTTGTTATGTAGGAAAAAATCATAACCATATTCAGTGTTACTTAAAAAGTTTAGTAATTATTACATCATGACTGTGTTTTAATAAGCAAATTGTTACTCCAATTGGAAATTAAAAGTACACTTTTATATCCAAAGAAGAAGCTAAAGGTTTTAGTTGCCATCTTTGTGGTTTAGAACAAACTTCAACAGTTATCGTCAGTTTTTATATGAATCATTAGAAGCGGTATTTGATAAGAGTTTCGGTTTTTCAAAATAAAACAAATTGCCATGGCCTGAAAATGTCCCAGTTACGCTATAAAAGTGAAATAAATTTTACTTGAGACTGGTTGAATAACTTTAACTTATCCTAAGCTATATCTGTACCTATTGTGCAATACTAAACTGAATTCACCGAATTTTTAACATTGCCATGCGATAGTTACTTAGTTAAATAGATTAGTCAGTTGTTAAAATTGAAAGTGCCTCTTTACAGCGGCTAAAGATATTATTAGTAATTAGTTTTGTTACAGTGTAACCCTGTGTCGTAATTGCCATGTCGCTTGCAAAAGTTGCTTGTACGACATTGTCATTTCACCCTCATTCATATCAGTAACTTTAAATGACTTTATAAACAGCTTTATAAAATTAAATATCATTTGCTGTAACGGTAAAAGAAAACATTGTGAGGAGACCTGCATGCCTGAGAGTTCACAAAAAAATGTTCTCAAAGGTATGTGAAGTCCACCAACTCGCATTGGGCCAGCGTGGTGGACGGCGGCCTACATCCCTCTCATTGTGAGAGGAGACCCGACCCGCCAGTGGGTCATTAATGGGTACTGACATATCAGTGGGTATTTCAATTATTATTAGAACAGCTCCATACAGTGACTTGTGTTTAAATGTAGTGTTCGTTCGTCGGTCAGTTATGTCAGACTATCAGGACTAGGCTAGGCTGGGCCCTGACTGTATGACCATTCAGATTTCGTGTCGATATCGTGTGTCATCAAACCGTACGTCATTTCATGAACTCGGCACGACAAGGAACCTTAATGTCTATTCTATAAGGCACACAATAGATTGTCACGATATTTGACTTTGCCGCGACACGACATTGCCGCGATACGAGCGTGAATGATACAGAATCAGGGCCCTGTGTGAATACCTTGTGTCCCGGAAATTAGTAACCGATCTTCAGATTATGGTTCGCCTAAATGACATTTGGCAACATTTGTTTTTTCAAAGCTATTATATAGAGTATTTTAAATATCTTGGCAACTAAACAATACCAATCTTAATCCATAATCTAAAGATCGGTTATTAATTTCAGGCGTTAAACGAGTACAGTGATAATTCTAAGGGTATAAAACGTTATTGTTGTATAAATAAATGTATGAAAAAGCATGTAGTACCTGTTTGTTGAAAAATAAATGTTTTTACGATTGCAATAAAATGTTTGAAAAATATTTATTGACTTTTATTTTAGTCATCCTTCGACAACTTGATATCAGGGCGCAAGATAAGGAAAACGGAACTTCGGAAGATAATGAGATCAACGTTTATTTTTTGTCTGTCTCCTAAGATCCTTTACCTCTATAACTTGTAAATATATCAATCATGTTGATTCCGTATTTGATTGCAGTCAGTTATAGGTGAAAACAAAAACAACGTAATCATTTAATATTTAATCAGTTCTTTATTCTATTCGAATGATAAGTCAGATTGTAATCTCACGAACATCATACATACTTTAATAATATTATAAATTAACTTTGTGTGTTACGCTTTCACGCGAAAACTACTCAACCGATCATCATGAAACTTTGTACACATGTTCTAGGAGGTATTATAAGTAACATAGGATACTTTTTATTAAAAACGGCTGAACAGATTTGGAAGAAATTTGGTACACAGATAAATCATATTCTGGATTAACATATAGGATACTTTTTACCCTTCTCTGCACCAAGTTCTAAAATCCACGCGGGCGAAGCCGCGGGCACAGTCTAGTTTAATAGTGTTGTATACAAAGCAAATACCACAGCCACGAACGTCTGGCACCGAGCTGCTGAACAGTGCGGGTTGGTGCCACCTTGCCCGGGGACCACCGCGCACTATTCACTTGGCACTAGCTCAAAGTTAAGTTTCGCAGAATCACCATAAGGGGGATTCAAATTTTAGCTCCACCGAAATTATGCTAAATATTTAACTGTTACGGAATTACTCGTTAAGTTTAACACACAAATCACTGAATGGTATTCGAGATCCATTGGTTTTCAATAATTTATTGTCACTGTAATGCATGCAATTTTTTATGTCTTTAATTTCAGTCACTTTACGTTAGTTCACTTTGTGAACTTATGAACTTTTGGGCTTCCTGTACCGCTGAATGTCTTCTTAGAATTCTGTCCTTAGATAACCAGAAACCTGCTGCGAGTACTAATACGCCGATTATCTAAAAAATAAATTTATAAGCGAGTAGAAAACAGCGGTAGTACAACAGTATTTAATGGTATAGATAGACTTAGAGTATCTACTAGACATGAAGAAATGGTACTTCGTGCCTTCTGAATCCCACGCTTGTCATGTAATTCCTGCCTCCTGAGTCTGTCCCTGAGTCCCCGAAACCTCCCATTCCCTCGTCTCCTTACAATCAGAAAGATCTAACTCACCTAGGGAGTTTTTTTTCGCCCGCTTTTTTCTCCCAGTCTACGTTTTGCCTGAGGGGCGATCAAAGCGGATGAATGTAGAATGTATAATTTATCTGTATGACTTTCATTAAGTGTGCACAAATTGTACCTAATAATGAATAAAAGCTTTTGAGTTTGAGTTTGAGTGACGTAGAAGGCGACAGTGCTAAGCGCGAAGGTGGCGAAGCGTCCCCGTCACTTATAGGCATTATGAATCCAACGGCTGCCAAGTCCCTGAAACCTACCATTCCCTCGTCTCCTCTCCTCAATCAGGAAGATCTTACTCACCATCATGACGTAGAAACGCCGTCAACGCCACTTATAGGCATTATGAATCCAACGGCTGCCAAGTCCCTGAAACCTACCATTCCCTCGTCTCCTTCTCTCCTTGATCTACTCACCATCATGACGTAGAAGGCGACAGTCATCCCGTGGTAGGTGCTGACCGCGATGGTGGCGAAGCGTCCCCGTCACTTATAGGCATTATGAATCCAACGGCTGCCAAGTCCCTGAAACCTCCCATTCCCTCGTCTCCTTCTCCTCGATCTACTCACCATCATGACGTAGAAGGCGACAGTCATCCCGTGGTAGGTGCTGAGCGCGATGGTGGCGAAGCGGCTGTACACGCCGTCCACCAGCACGCGCTCGCGGAACCAGAACATCGGCACCAGGACATCTGGATCCGGCAGCTGGTTGTTGATGCTGGAACATCAGAGCATTACGATACGTGTGCCACGAGCAAATGGAGTACGGGCTCCCCTCGGATTGTGACATGTGCTGATTGTTCCGCAAAGTAACGCCTGATCGAGTACAATAAATTTCCCTCAGACCAGATGGACTGACCCGAACAAGACAGCAGGAACCGCTTGGATTCAAAGGGCCAAGAACCCTAATTAACGCCACGCTCGGACCGAGCGGAGCGGAGGGCGAGGCCTGAAGTATACTCCACCACGCTGCTCCAATGCGGATGTCGGATGTTTTCGAACCCATAGAGCTTCCGACAAGGTTCAACGACTGGTATTGTGTTGATAAAAACCGGGACTCCGAAGCACGAAAGCGCGCTTTTATTTGGCCACTATCGATTACCCCTCCAGGCGCCCAACGTAGCTTAACTTTTCGATCGCCTGCGATCTACTCAAGCAGCGGAGCCCGCGCGCTTCATAGAAGCTTTGTCTTGTCAGTTACCCATTAATGACCCACTACAGGGTCTGGTCTCTTCTCACAGTTCTAGAAGCTCAAGGGCGATATATTAAAGCTGTAGCGGCGCGATACCTACACTGATATGAGAGCGCGCCTGGGAAGTTAACATTCGGAGCGTGGTCCCCGGGCAGTGACATCGCCTGGCGGGAGTTCTCCCCTTTTCCTCCAAAAAGCTATAATGTCTGAGTGTACTCACGTTTGTCCCGGCGTGTGTCTCACCAGCACGCTGACCTGCAGCTGAGCGTTCACCATCAGAGGCATCCCGGTCACTCTCTCGATCGCCATTTGGAACGTGTGGTTTCTGCACAAACCAAAATTTGACCATCGCAGTTGACCATTACTTAGATTTCATCCTACTTCCTAGTGCTATTATAAATTCGAAAGTGGATGAGGACGGATGGATGAATGGATGGAGAAAGAGTTTTCTTACACCGTCACTGGGATTCGAACTAGGACCCTTCAAGTACGAGGCCGAACTAATGTGAATTCGTTCCTGTGACTGCTGGTAAGCTGCACTAATGTGACGAGAAAGGGTAAGAAAATTTCTATCAAATCTGTCATTTTAGAAGATAGACCTTAAAACCGTGACGTAATGACGTGAGCAAAGCAAAAAATAGAAAACTTACTCAGAGGGTTCCAATCCATCAACCTTGTTGGCGTAGTAGGGGTCCAGCTGGTGGAAGTGGGGCAGCGTGGCGAACGCTGGCGCGCCATAACGGCACGCGGAGACGTTCATAGCGCCCGACACCATGCAGTCGGAATCACCGTCGCAGTAGCACGACTAGCAGACGAGACAAGAATAAACTTTATAGGTTTAACCTATAAAGACCCATAGACGAAATGAGGAAATTCCATTGAGGACCAAAGGCTTTTGTCCAGCAGTGGACCAATTGATGGATTGATTGATCGACTTGACTGATGCAGGGTATTTCCAGCAGAAAAGAAAAGGAAACTCGCACAAATGAAAATAAAATTGAAAAGTCTTACCTTGCTAGGATATTTCTGTCCATTGTCGAAGAACGAATCGTTGGAGGAGAATAAGGTCCCTTCTATGCCAAGAACGGTGATGGAGCCGCTGGCTGCCAATGTAAGAGTTCTGTCAGCAAAATATTTACAATGTTACTCATTAGGTAGGCATTTCCATCTTATGTGAAAATTACGAATATTTTTACACATTTCTCAAATACAGCGCATTAGCCTAGCTGTCCAGAGACGCGATGCAGCCAGTATCTTAGGCACTCTTCCGCATCGTAGCGTGATTGTGCCAAATTGTATTACTCACGTGCATATATCAGGAGCGAAGACCGATATCTCCGGCTGTGAGTGCTTGAGGGCCCACAGTTCGCCCGTGGACCCGCGCACCTCCCCACACTGTCCGCTGTACACGGTTTGGGCAGCGTGGTTCCACATCTCCACCTTACCTAGCCGCGAGAAGTCGTCCGCCCCAGTGTTCACCACGAACCAGCCGTCGAAGTCTGACGAGCCGTTGCGCTGGAATGATCGGCAAAGGAAGATCTCCGATTATGTCAGATCGGAGTTTTCTGTACCTATTATTTACATGCCATTTGCGGCGAGCATCACGCAATTTTAATTTACCCTGTAAGTATCTAATGGTGTAAAAAACTTTGATTCTGAATATACGTGGCGATGGTGCCAATATCTGGTCAAGATCTGGTCAAGATATGGATCATGACGAGATATTGTCGATCAATCTACACTTGGTTATAAAAGTAATACAAACTAGACAGCTTAAAGTGACGCCAATTTTGCAACTTTTAAAATAACGTAACGAAACTAATAAAACTAGCAACTTAAATACAGATTTAGCAATATTTAAAGGCGTGAAATTGGGGTTATAAGTTGTTTAATATAAACGCGGCACGATTTCTTTTGGAAGAGCAAAATAGATTCAACTACAGCGTATTAAAAGTGCGAAGTAAATGACATACCGTGTAAAGCCACCCGAACTTATCAAACGGCACAGCATAGGGGAAGTTGGGGATCCTGCTGGTGATACTGAGGATGGGGTCCTCGATGCCGTCGAACAGCCAGCTGGAGACGTTGGCGCTGAGGAAGAGCTGCTTGTGGTATACCCTGGTCACCATGTCCACCACCGCTCGCAGCATGATGTTCTGGTTGCGTAGCGCGTAGGCTATCGTCTGGGGACGAATATAAGAGCATTTAGTGACAGACGATAAAAGAAGATGTTTAGTACCTACATGAGGTTACTAAATTCTTCACTTATCGTCCTAATAGGGTATTTCGCACCATGCAAGGAAAAATCCAAAATTATGTAATATTGATAGATTTTGTTAAAAGCAAGTGAAAAATGGTGATTTCTGTTCTAAAAAATGTAGTATACATTTATTATTTCAATTTTAAAATTCAGGTTTTTTAATCTGTTTTACAAATGTCAAAAACGCTATACGCCATCATGGCGTCGGCGTGACGTCATAAGCAGTGTAAATAAACAAAGGAGTATAACTTTCTTCCTTTACCGACACGTATTGTTTACACTGCGAGTGACGTCACAAGCATGGCGGCAGCGGCAGCGCCGAGACGGCCGAGAAGTCTTTTTTTACATAATATTTGTTTGCAAAAAATGTTTATTCCAATTTTTTATGGGTTTTTATGACTTACGAATTCATATAAAAAGCTTTTTGACATAGGCCGTAATAGCCTATATATTGCCATGTCACATGTAAAAGTTGCCTGTACGACAAGCATACATTTAGTTGCAAGTCAATGTCATGTTCAATTAGGTCAGCTCAATACAGAGTGTGTTTAAAATTTGTCGTGTTGGTTGCTCGGTCGGTTATGTCAGCCAATTGGGACAAGGCCTATGCTCTATTGTAATGCAATTGTGTCTTTAGACCTTCCTTCCTTTTAGCCTTATAGTACTGGAACCCTAAACGACGCCACTCCGCCCAGTCCTGGGCCCTTTGAATCCAAAGGTTTCCCGCTCTCTACTGGTCATTAGTTCAGTCGGTGGGCAGGCGTGGATCCACCGTTGTGAGCACGATGATATGCCCACAACCCCAATAGACTTGTGCGCTAGCTCTTCTAAGTAAAGTAAGCAACCATAAACGTGTGAACCTGGTTATCGGTCCAAATTTGACACTGTGTTGTGCAAATACGATACACAGTAACTCTATAATTTTCATGTTCATACTCCAATTAGCAGTTAGCCGATTTTAGCTGCTGTATACGTGGCGTGAAGGAAAACATCGTGAGGAAACCTGCGTGCCTGAGAGTTCACAAAAAAAAAGTTCTCAAAGGCATGTGAAGTCCACCAACCCGCAGTAGGCCAGCGTGGTGGACTAAGGCCTACATCCTTCTCATTGTGAGAGGAGACCCGACCCTGTAGTGGGTCATTAATGGGTACTGACATGACATACGTGGCGTGGCGTACCTGGGGTGAGCAGGACGGAAGCTGAACACTAAAAATCGGAATAAAACCAATAACTTCACATTTTTGTAATGCAGGCTATAAATTATACATTGCGTTAGCACACCTCCGCCGCGAAATCGCAAAATGCGAAACCGCTGAAGTTTTGCCACCGTTTGTCTGTTGTAATACGGGCGAAACATGCAAGCATTTCGCGGCGTAAGTGATGCGTTTTTGTCACTTACCGGTATGATGGGGTTGATGTTTGTGACGATGTCGGAGAGGCTCCCGTTGGAGCGATCAGGGACGAAGTGCCAATGCCTTCGCACCTGGTACGATACTGTACTGTTTGCGTTCCATTCAATGTTTACCTGCCATGATAAAAATGCAGCAGCTTTTAAACAGCAGTTGGAACTTATTATATAGTACCTATCTTAGCAACTAAACAGAATTTATCTCAATCCATATGCAAATATCGGTTCCTAATTTAGAGCGACAGTTATTTTCGTGACATGAAACGACTGACAGGCGGTCTACCTTCGCAGCCCGTTTCACAAACCTTGGAAAGATACCTATTTCAGGCAATGTAGTCTTTCTGTAGGACTATGAAATGGCCCGAGACCTGGCAGCTACGAGTATTTCGCTCAAAAGCTGAGTTGAGCGTTCAGTGAGATTATGCTCCCAGTGTTTTGGGGACAATGCCTCACATACTTTAGATGAGTTATTTTATTTACAAGTTGATTTTTTTGCTGTTATTTTATATATTTTTTGGAAATAAATTTTGTATATCTAGTTATTAATTGTAAGATATAAGTGATTGTATCGCTTTGTGTGCATAAAGCTTTACTACACTTAATTATTACTTTTAATTTGTGTCCACATTTTCCGTTTATTATATTAAGCTTTGTACTTAAGCGGCAATTATAAAAATACTAATTGAGAAAAAAATGTTTACATTTATTAATTACTTATTATATTAGGTACTTAAAGTACATTTTCCTTCCAAGTAGGAAACGAATAAATTCGCAATCGTGGTTGGAACAAAGCAAAGATAAAAATCAAACCTATAATAAAGCAATTACGTTTTATTTACAACATCGCGATTCACATTGCGTTTTAAAGGCAGTTTAGGATCACTTAGCATCACGCGGTACCAGCATCATACCTCTCTCTAGATAGCTCTCTTCATTGCCTGCTGAGCGACTCTGAGCTCTGAGCTAGTTGTGATCTATTCCTCGTTATGTTGTAAAACCTGCTTCTACCAAGGTTAACTTACTTTTGTCTGTGTCTCCTGAAACACGTAGGGTCCCATCTGCTGTACTCTAAGCTTGACGTGTTTGCCGGCGAGGATGTCGTCCACATTGGTCACGTTGAATAGGAAACACTCCAGGTACATCGGGATGGGGATCTCGCGCCAGATGCCGAAGGATGTCGAACCGTTGGCAAGCGTCATCATCTGGAGAAACAAGAGATTTAGCTCCCACCAGACGAGGTGATCGTGCCTGGGGAGCGGCCGTGCTCCTATTACGTCATGTCTTAGTTTTGTATATATGCTAGCGACGTAGAAAACTTCTATAGCGTGATTCAGGATCCAGTGGCGCCATCTATTGACGAGTGGCGGGAGTCGCCACAGAGATACGATGGGAGCTCCTCACACTACGTGCGAGCAGTGTTAAATATTTTCATTCATCACAACACAACTTACAACTAATAGATTGTAAGTGTATTAAATTAATGATTTGTGATAAACTTGTTTGAATATGCGTTTTTTCTATAATACATAATACATATTATTATGTATTATGTATTATAGTAGCAGAAAAAAGTAGCAGAAAAGCTTAAATAATAACCGAATATTCGTAGCATCTTCTATACAAGACACTTTCATTATGGGCCCAATTCCAAAGCCCTTAATCTAAACGTGAATTTACCGTCAACGTGAACGATATCGCGAAAATAAGCCATAAAAAACTATAAGTACAAATGGAATGGAATCGTAAAATAAATCGCAGGCAGATATACATGTATGCAGTCAGTTATAAATAAAGTTTGTCAGCACTAATTACCGTATAAACAAAACAAGATTATTTTAAATAGGTACCTACATGAAACAACATTCTACATTGAGGATATTTTTGACGAATTTTAATTATTTTTTTTATCCTTACGTGAATGAAGATTGATATCTTATAAACAGAGCCATTGAAATAATTTAAAGTAAATTAATAGGTACTTTATAATAAAATGGAAAAAAGTATTTATCGCTATAGCTAGGATGCTAAAATGTCCGTGGACGGATGCTATTATAAAAGTAATACTAATAATAATAAATCCTTTTTTCAGGCACTATAAATATGTGTGTAATGTGCACTTTATAAAATTAAAAATCACTTGCTGTAACGGTGAAGGAAAACATCGTGATAAAACCTGCATGTCTGAGAGTTGACTAAAACAATTTTCATGTGAAGTCCAAAAACACGCATTATGCTGCGTGGTGGACTAAGGCCTACATCCTCTTCATTGTGAAAGGGGACCCGATGGGCAGTGGGCACTAAAAGGTTACACATTATCTATACATAGGTACAAAATGCTTTCTCCTGAATTACTGATGGATCAACGCACAGCCTAAACCGCTGATCTGACATTCAGAGACAGCATATATATAGCGGTAAGTCTATATATATAGCGGTGATAGCCCAGTGGCTTAGAATTCGACCTCGAATCGAGGGGTCCGGGTTCGAATCCCAGTGGCACGCACCAATGACTTTGTAAAAAAGTTATGTGCGCTTTATAAAATTAAATATCACCTGCTGTTACGGTGAAGGAAAACATCGTGAGGAAACCTGCATGCCTGAGAGTTCACAAAAAAAAATGTTCTCAAAGATATGTGAAGTCCACCAACCCGCAATAGGCCAGCGTGGGGGACTAAGGCCTACATCCCTCTCATTACGAGAAGGAGACCCGACCCGGTAGTGGGTCATTAATGGGTTACTGGCAAATAAAATCTTGATGTTAATTAATTTCTTCCTACTGCACTTTTGTGAAGAAGATAATAAAAAAATGTTTTTGTTTTCAATTAAAGAGATTCCTTTTGAGATTTTTTGTTTGTTTTGTTGCAATTTGTTTTTTAATTAATAATTTTCGTCGTTTATATTTTTTATCGCCTGAAATTTACGTTTATTAAAACAGACATGTATAATTTGTATAATGTTAAATGTATGACGTTCATTAAGTGTGCATAAATTGCACCTAATAATGAATAAAAGCTTCTGAATTTGAATTTGAATTTGAGACAATTATCTACTTAGGTGTTCTCTGGAATGAAATGTGTTAAAGGTCTTTTTGATGGCTCTTTAATTAAAATGCTTTGTTAATTATTGACGACCTGAGTGGCGCAGTGATTAACTGCTTCGATTCCCAGCAGAGCAGAGATTTGAATGATGAGTTTGAATTTCTGTTTGTGGTCTGAGTGTGTTTTGTTCTTGTCTTGTGTGTGTCCATGGCACCCACGACAAAGGGAATCCTGGTGTGGTGCTATAAGTGTGTAGCGTTATTTATTTATTCTATTCTGACATTCGATTCACAGTTACCGCATCTAAGCCTTTTGCCTAAAGGGAGCATAGTCTGACGTCCGTCGACGTGAACTGACGTGACCTGACGACCTGAAGAGGACGGCTGGCCTGGGCCCTTTGAAACCATTGGATTATAAGAGCCCAGGACCATGTAGATAGAATGGCGGAGATCCCGCATGCGCCGAGGGTGTGCTTCAGTCCCACATGTGCTTTAGTGAGCTCGAGCTTTAGTCGCTCCTACGATTCTCGGGTACTACAAATATTTCCCCCGTCACCAAAAAGGCATGATCCTAGCGGGAGGTCTCCTTGCTATCTTTGTCCATTGTCTCGAATACTGTCAGTTACTTTTCTAACTAATCTTCCTTTATCTGTTGACGAAATAGTGACGTCAATTAACATTAACATTCCGACTCAGTCATGTCTTACTTATTTTATAATAATTATTTTGAATGCCAGGTTAATTAACTATAGGTACGTACGTATCTATATAGTATCTTTCGTCCGCGACTTCGTCCATGAGGACCAGACTTTTACTCAGAGAGGGATAAAAAGTATCCCATATGTTAATCCAGGTTATAATCTACTTATGTACCAAATTCCATCCAAATCTGTTAAGCCATTTTTGCATAAAAGAGTAACAAACCTCCACCCTTCCATCGATCCCCGCAAACTTTAGTGTTTACAAATGAATTGAGACTACTTAGATACTGGCCTGTTGGTCTAGTGGTTAGCGACCCTAACTACTACGCCGGAGGTCGTGGGTTCGATTCCCACCCAGGACAAATATTTGTGTGATGAGCACAAGTGTTTGTTGTGTGTCTGGGTGTAAATTATCTATGTATAAGTATGTATTTAAAAATATATATGTATGTTTATCAGCTATCTGGTTACCATAACACAAGCTCACAGCTTACTTTGGGATCAGAAAGCCATGTGTGAGTTGTCCCACAATATTTATATTATATTATATTTTATATGCCTTTGAAGTCAATAATATTTCAGTTTGAGATTGGAAATGACAGCCCTATACATAAGCTGGTGACGTTTGTTGGCTAGATTTGTTCTTTATTTTGGTAAAAGTACTCTAGCATGCTAATCCAAGGCTAGTGTGAAACCTTTGTCGGTGATGTCTGCCCATAGGTTGACCGATATAGGTATACATACATCATTCCTAAGTAATTAATAGATGACAAATTTCATGAAAATATCCTAAAATCTCAACATTGATTAATTTCGATTATAAACCACCAGTGTACCAAATGACATCCAAATTCATGTAGTAATTTTTCAAACACTGTAATTTTATTTACATTTTTATAACATTTGTTGATTAAAATTATTATTATAAACTATCTGTGTAGGGGAGACCGGGTACAAAAGTAACACTTTATACTTTGACCTTGATTTATGGCTAGGTTTTAATATTGTCATCAAATTAATATAACCATATATAAATTTAGTTTATGTTTTTTACACTAGTAGCTTGATTTATGTTGTTATGGTGTGTTTTATATGAATAACAGACAGTTGAAAAAAAATCGTCAGTTGTTACTTTCGACCACGTAGGCAGGTCGAAAGTAACACCGTGTGGGTCGAAAGTAACAAGACAAAAAGGTGGGTAATGAAGACAATATCATAATTGTTATTAACACTTATTTATTCAAAGACTTTGCTTAATACAAACTATCATGTTTGGTCTTGGAATCGGTTCATGGGAATACGAAAAAAGGAGTTATGACCTCGAAGCCCGCGCCAGATTTGTTGCTTGAGGAGATCTCAAAAAGAGGCTCGGGTGTCGTTTTAAAAACCCGTCAACCACTTCTTACCAGCCATTTGACTGGCGTGACACCTTTCATAAAATGTTTTTCCAATTTAAACGCCAACTCGTATGCCAGTTTACGTACTTCAGATGGAGATAACCCAAAATAAACTCTCGAGCACTCGATTAAATAGTCGCGTAGATGACTTTCCTCGTGAATTTTAAAACTCGATTTACGCAATGGTAGCACACAACTGCGTTAGTATTTCCTGCTTTTAATTTTTTAATAAATCTGTATAATGTTATATAGAAAACATGATATTTCTTAGCCAGGGCTCTAATTTTTGCACCATCTCTGAAATGCTCTTCAGCCGCTTTTCTATACATTTCTGTGTCGGTAGTTCTTCGTGCAGTAGTTCTTATGCGTTGTCGCGGCATTCTGTCGGAGTACTGACACACAAATAAAAATTATATAGAAAATTAAAAAAGTAACATGTTACTTTTGTACCCATAGGACTATGTTACTTTTGTACCCTTCCTCATTTTTGTTGAAACGTGAAATATAACTTTAAAACGGAACGTGCTAGACAAAAACGAAGTTAAACAATGTACAATCAATCTAATCAAAAATGGATATGCAAACATTCAAAATACTATCATCCTTTTAGGACTACGTAAACATTAAATAAGAAAACATCAAAAAACTTACTTTTGGTTTGTAAAAACACTTAGCATCTTCTCACACAACTTAACAGCTCGTGGCACACGCTACGATTATATGCAAGTAAGGGTGGCGCTCTGGGCTATCGCCTGACGGCGGCGAAGCGGTCTTGGCCTATTGGATAGATCTAGAGAGCATTTGTTACTTTCGACCCGCCGTTACTTTTGTACCCGGTCTCCCCTACCTATCACATTATGTACAACCAAATTAGTTAAGCAATGTTTCAAACACATTTATTTTATTCACATCCAAATTACTAACGAATTTCCCTGGTTACGATAAAATTTGTAAATATGGAAAAAACTAGACCTTGCTCTCGGCTTCGTACGTTCTTTGAATTTTTGGAACCCAGACGGGAATAAAAAGTATCCTATATGTTGTAATTCCAGGTTATAAGCTACATACATACATAGAATGTTTTATCCAAATGTGTTCAGCTGTTTTTACGTAAAAGAGTCACAAACATCCATCCATCCGTCCATCCATCAATCCTCACAAACTATCACATTTACAATAGTAGGTAGTAGAAAGTAGAAGGTTATAATAGTAGATAGTAGAAAGTAGAAGGTTATAATAGTAGATAGTAGAAAGTAGAAGGTTACAATCATGAAAAACTTACCCGTTTGACTTGTAAGTGAAACAAGGGTGGCCACATTCCCACCATCACAGCGCCACCCACGGCAAATACCGCCCCCCATGTCACACACCAATTTATCCTGGTCACTGTCATATTTAACTTTTTTTTAATCTATGTTCAATTTCTAATGCTTCCCATCTGTGGCGCTCAATTTGAATTTAGAACTAATTCACTTTTTTATCGTTACCATTTTTTCTTTATTCAGCTAATTGAAATTTCTATTGGAAAGTTAAATTCGAAACTGAAATTGTTATTTATATTTCCAATATTAAATTAAATGTATTAAGTCTTTAAGCATAAAAATTAATTTAAATATTGGTTGAAAACATAGAAGGTAATTGATGAGAAGATAATTGATGAGATTTATATAATTGGGTTTTAGGAACAACTTTATTCTGCGCGGCCAGGGTTGTGTCTGAAGGATCTCACATGAAACAATGTTTTTAATTCAAGACTGTTCATTAGATACAATTATTGAAATAACAATATAATTATAATCATAAGCTTTGTTGCGTGCAAAAAATAAATGCTTTTCCTTTGAGTTAGTTTCCTTGTAGGAAAGTGTAGCATATTTATAGAGAATTTTCAAATGAACCGACCCAAATTAATTGTTAATAACTTCTTTAATTAAACCACCCGTTTTAAAATTGTTATCGTAAATTGATTTCGATATTAGAACAATTTTACTTTTGCCATCAAAACGTTTTTTCTATAACCGATTATGTTTTTACAGAATGCAAATAACAGCCATAAGCTCAAAGCATTTGCATAAATCGCAGACGCCAATTCTTGTATTTGTGATATGAAAATATTTTTCTTATTAATTTGATGGACAGCTAAGACTGAAAAAAAATTAATACTCATTTCCTAATTAGTAGATACCTAGGTATTTATAAGAGTGTTTCTTTGTATATTTATAGCCTTATAGTTATACTACCGAATGGGATTCTAAGAAATTATTATCGTTCCTCATGTTTAAAACAATAAACTATAAGAAACGACGATTATAAAATTCTAAATAAAAACGGTAGGTACTCGTAATGCTTTCTATATTATCTAGGTACAGTCAACCAGGACTCAAAACTCTCCCTCTGTGATATTGATTAATTGTGTAATAACTGCCATCTGGCACCTTCTCGTACATATTAAGTAATTTATAAGGTTATTATTAGACGTTAGTTCGTTAGACATTATGATACTAACAAATATTTAATACCTACGGGATAATATGAGTTCGAAAATGTACAGTGCATCACGGCCAATTCACGGTTAGATATTATGTTTCATTATTAATATAAAACATTCAAAGAATTGAATGTTATTCAAAAATAAAGCAATTTTTATGATGTTCTATCTAATAAATATTTTACCTCTATTTAGGTTATTACACTGTGCGACTCCTGTGTAGTAAGCTGTATGATTTACGTATCTCTGTGTGGTAGCGGTATTGCTAAAACTCAGATTAGCTAAGGGTAGTTCAACCAAATAAACCTAACTTTAATCTATCTTTAATCCCAATTAAATTCACATGATGAAAGCAAAACAAACAAGGCTAAAAGGAAGCAGATGAATAATAACTGATGTTTATCTTAAAACTATTTTATCGCTTATCTATAGATATGGATAACCCACATGACTATCACGAAGGTCTCGGCAACGTCCCTGGCTTAGCATTGAGTTTGAAGTACCTACGTTTCATGTTTAAGAATTTTGTTACTTCTGTTACACAGTAAAATCAACAGGCGGGCGTTTTTGGACATATCGTACCTAATACTTATTTGAGCTAGTTTGTTCATTGATAACTGTGTAAATTACTGATATTATGTGTTTGCTGTTCTCTGTTTGACTCAAAGGTTGACTGGTAAAGAATGCACGTGGCATAAATTTCGCGTAATACCATATTGTTTTCATAAATAAATCTACGCAAACATAAAGGTGTCCATAATGAGTAAGTACTCATTATAGTTAGAATTAGCTTTATAGGGCCTTATAATGAATCACGACGCTGCTTGCCAAGACGTTGCTACTACCACCTAATATTGACTTCTACCCTAAATAAATCGTTATCGTGCGTAAAACTAAAAACTGGAACAAATGTCGGTACCGAAGATGCTAAGAGGACATCAAAATCGCAAGTGTTTGTGAGAGGCCCCTTAAATCGCGGGGCCTTGTGTCTTCCTGCCACTACTTACTACATAAGGGCCCCATCAAGAGGTCTGCTCTACAAGCTAATGAAGATCCTCCTAAAATTTAGTAGAAGCAAAAGTTTTTACTGATGCCACAGCGCCAACGCACAAATTTTTACATCATAGCAACAGTTTAACTCATTGTTAAAATCTGGAACGTTTCGTAGGCGCTTCAAATTAAAATAGTAATAACACACAACATAAAGTAACAAAGTACCTACATAGTACATAATAAAAACATATTTTTATGTAGTTATATCTACTTACCTACTTTTATACGATTCACCATGAAGCAACGTATTCTTCACGTCTCGTGTTTAGGTTGGGAAGGTGTTGTACCAGGATGGAGTTTATTTGAAGCGATCAGACCTCACCATTTCATCAGTACTTATAGGTACCTATGACGCTCCAAGACTATAGTGCCACCCAGTTCCATATTCCACACACGATTTCGCCGCGTACGTGCAAACCTTGGAACGGTTTTCCGGTCGATGTATTTACGCAGCACTATGATATGGGGTTCTCAAAAAAGAGCGTATGGTTTGTCCTAATGGGCTGTCAAAACGAAACAACTGACCGACCCACAAACGCGACCAAATTCAAACACAGGTTTGAATTTTCCCATGGCCGTGTCCTAACCGACAATACGAACAAGCATGCGACAAATTGAATGTACGCAACGACAATGTTGTACGACAAACTTGTTGTCTGCGACCGATTTTATCGACGCAATTAGGACAAAGGGCAAAAAGAGCTCTCCTTCATAGCCGGCAACGCACTGGCGACCCCCTGGTGCTGCACGTGTCAGTGGGCGACGGTGACCACTTACCATCAGGTGGCCCGTCTGTCTGTTTGCTTGCTCTACTTATAAAAAAAACGTAGCAAATGAGTATCCAGACTAGACCAGCGGATGTTAATGGTCACTGCAGCCCACGGATACCAATATCCAATCTCAAATAGAAAGGAGATCCTAGCTGAGGTTGCATGCGGGTTTTTTACTACTCATGAGGAACTAGATATATGGCGAAAGACATTAGAAGAACATGCTGCATTGCTGCTTTACGTCTGGTGTACGTCATATGTGGGTGCGTATAAGTACACAAGAGTCAAACTCAAACTCAAACTCAAAAGCTTTTATTCATTATTTGGTACAATTTGTGCACACTTAATGAAAGTGGTCATTGAAGTTGATAAAATTAAAAATATTAGCCGGCCCAGCAGTGGGTCTCTCATGGGTTACATTACAGGCCAATTATACCCACACTTATCGATTTAATTCAATGTCACAAGGTTACAGAACAAGCCAATGCTCCACTCTGTCACAATTAAAAATAACGTAAACAAAACCACGGATAACTAGTTAAATAAACTTACAAGTCATCGTATAAATCACCATACTTTTGCAAGATTAACGCTGGTAGCACACCTCCGCCGCAAAACCGCGCGAAATCGCGAAATGCTTTCTTGAATGTTTCGCCCGTATTACAATTTACAACGGACAAGCGGTGACAAAACTTCAGCGGTTTCGCTACTTCGGAGGTGTGCTAACGATGTACCTAAGTCGCAAATACTCGTAAAATAAGTTGAAGCGGCAACACAACGAGTTTCTAGATAATAAACTATTTTTTTAAGTTTATAAATCGTAAACAAATCCTAAAAAAATCCTATGTCGCATCAATAATGATTGATTGATAATACAAAAACCAGTTAAATCTTTATTCATGGAAATTAACACATTTGTATGATACTAATTAACATAACAAATCTTCATGTAAGTATTCCGGTTTTAGGGGTCCTTATGTCAGATCACAACACCTTTATTTAAAAGTAACAGAACTGTCCGCTTCCGCCACTCATCAAGAGATGTCGCCATGAGTATCCTTAATCACGCTATCAATGTTTTCTACATGACTTGCATACATAAAACACCAAGATGAAGTAATCGGAGTAATCATTTGTTTGTATCGGATTCACGCTAAAATATCAGCGTAAGTAAATGATTTTAACAGTGATTTTTTTGACATTAAAATTTGAGAGCAGATTGTATAAATTAAATAAAGAGCAAAAATAATAATTAAATAAATATTGACTCTCAGGATCTAGAATGGAGTTGATTTTTTTAAGAATTTAAAAAACAAGGGGTTAAGTAGTAAGAGCAGTCACAATTTAAAAGAATGAAAACAGCATTAGGTATCTTAGACTTTTTAAGTGGTTGAAGTGGATAAAATTATATTAACCCAGACATTAGTCTAGGTGTATTACAAAATCATCTTCAAATTAATTAATTAGTACTTAATTGACTTTTAAAGTATTCCGGATATTTAAATGCATCTAAAACAAACGACATGCGACATTTAATGTTGTACGGAACTCATTTTTCTGTCTCTACGAATGTACTTATAAAATCGAAATAAACAAATAATTGGCATAGGTATTACGATTCGTTACGCGTAAAACGTAGTGTGAACAATAGGCGCTACACGTAATTATTTTATATTTAAATTACAACTTCATTGACTGGACGCATACATACATAGTACAGTTGCGACGTTTTTTGTTGACAGTGTATTGGTTCAATTGATCGGTTATCATTCAGTTGACAGACCTTTGGATCGCTCGACGTGACATTACCAGCTATACTATCGTCGCGCCATTATCAGTATCACGGTTCCTATTGCGGAATACGAGCGTGTTTCAGTCCTGAAACTCGTAATCGTAAGCGCGTTTTAAATGATAAACAAAGAAATAGACGAATGGTTCTCGAAAGTGAGTTTACTGTGTGTAGAATTATAGATTTAGGTATAGGATAGTACAGTTTGTGTGTGTGTGTGTGTGTGTGCAATCTACCGTTATCAGGTGCCGGCGTTTATCAAAACTTTGGGAAGGTGAGTCTTTTGGTACTATTTTGTAGTTTTCGTAATGAGACATACATCGGTAAATACGAGTATGTTATCTGACATGGAATGTGGTTGTCGACGCCTACGGTCAATATATTAATACGAGGTCTGAGAGGATGTTGAAGTTTAAATGGATACGTGGAAGCAAAGCAGATCTTGATGAAACATATCCTTTTATTTTAGAAAATCTTTTAGAAAAAAGTGTAAAACTTTCCACATAAAGATGTGAAGAAATTGGAAACGCAACATAACATTTTGTCATTAATTTCCTACTACAGCTGACCTGACCAGCTACTAATCACCAGTTTTTCGTAAAACTTTCCACATATTTGATCAGCCGTTTTGCATGAAAAAGTCAAAAAAGTAACAAACATTCATTGATCCTCAAAAAAAATCTCTTTTGTAGTACTAGTACTGGCTGCCGCCCGCGGCTTTGTCCATATTGATTTAAGAATTAGATCTAGAAAGAGATAAAATATATCCTATATGTTAATGTAGCTAATAATCTATCTGTATTCTAAATTTCATTAAAATATGTTCAGCCGTTTTTGCGTGAAACAGAAACAAAAATTCATCCATCCTCACAAACTTTCACATTTGTAACAGTAGCAGGATAAAAATAGGACTTGGATAATAATACGGCATTAATAAAATTACCTAAAGTATATGTCTGTGATTTTAAAATAACTATAAAATTACCATATCTTTTCTCTATTCTCTCTCTACTTTTTAAGTCCTAACCACTTAGTTGTCTGAGCGATAATACCGCCATTTGTGCATTGTCCTATTTTGTTGTTGTTATCTGTCTGTTTCTTTCTATGTGTGTGTATAATAAGGAGTTTAATATTAATAAATAAAATACCTATCTAATCGTGTTAATAGACGACGGTGACCACTTAGCATCAGGATAAAAAGTTTGGACTTTTTATACAAAAAACGAGGTTTTCTCAAACGCAGTGTTGTTGCAAATGTTTTTACGTGATACGCCGACAAAAACAAACTGATCTGTTTGTTTGTCTTTCTGTTTGTTAGAGGTCATCTTAGAAACGACTTTACTTTCATAATAGGTAATATGATAATTGGAAAAATTGTAGTGTGTACAAACTTATAGGTAGGTAACATTTTATTCAAAAAAAATAATTTCATAATAGGTTAATATGATAATTGGAAAAATTGTAGTGTGTACAAACTTATAGGTAGGTAACATTTTATTCAAAAAATTTATTTTCTTCGGAAAATTGAAAATTCCTAAAAAATACACAAAATTTTAACCCTTAGCGTACAAAGTAGCTAGATTGTGACTTATAAAGTGCATTAAGTAAAAGCGGTTATTTTTTATTTTTTTTATTTTTATTTTTATTTTTGATTAAAAACCCAATAGGTACTACAAAGGTACAAGGTACATCACATTGCCTTGCCAGTAACCCATTAATGATCCACTGGGTCGGTCTGGGTCTCCTTCTCGTAATGAGAGGGATGTAGGCCTTAGTCCACCACGCTGGCCTACTGCGGGTTGGTGGACTTCACATACCTTTGAGAACATTTTTTTTGTGAACTCTCAGGCATGCAGGTTTCCTCACGATGTTTTCCTTCACCGTAACAGCAGGTGATATTTAATTTTATAAATCGCATTACCTAATACTAAGTCACACAAGTAAGCTGTAGGGTGAAAAGTTGATAACCGTTATCAGAACGTCGTATGGTATTGACCTGTGTTTGATAATATTCTTAAATCGTTACAGAGTGTTATGTTCATGTCAATGTTTATTTGGTTTATTTACAATATATTTATCTGATGAAACAGTATTCATGCTACATACTGACTTTAAATATATTACTATGGAGCGTCCACACTGCGCGCGAGGTCGTGCGTCGACGTATGTCTATCCCCCTTATTGTGAAAGGGGATCCAACTCCTCAAGGGCTCATCCGTTACTAAAGGATGGGTATCCACAACGGACCCCGTTAAAATAGGATGCATTGACCTCTTAACTGCAAGCGGTCTGCGTCCTCATTGCGGGCGGCGGTAATTGAATAAGCTATTAAGTTATGTGCCTTTAATATTGACGTTATTAATGTAATTCTGTGCCAGTTCACGAGAAGCGGCAAACATTAAAAGTGTATCTATGCGAGGAGATATCTTCCGTCTTCAAACTAATAAATAAAAAAAAAACTTGAGAGTTGTCAAGGGACACCCGGAAGGAAGGAAGTTCATGTCGTAAATGACAATGTCATTTACGACACTTTTTGCTGTCATGACGTAACTGAAGTTCATGACGTAACTGACGTAGTCATGAACTTCAGTCATTGTCATTTACGTCATGACTTACGTCATGACAGCAAAAAGTGTCGTGACAACTTTTCGTAAGAATTTTTTCCGTCTAGCCCCCTTTCACAACGCGCGATAAGGAACTTCGTTCCAATATAAATAAGTAACGATACTGCTGAATTAAACACAATATATAGAGATAGCGCAAGATTGATTGACAACCTGCTTTAAAAAAGCTAAAGAAGGTCTTGAAGGCAAGTAGTCCAGTCAGTTTGAACATTTAATTCACAATAATTCCAAAAGTTTTCAAACTTCGGTCAAGTGAATGGTACATTGGGACGACAATAAATCTCATTTTGCAACCTTGTCCGCAGTCCGGAACATTGCTAAAATTGCAATTAAATTAATTTTTGCTATATGGTCGTGAAAAAAATTCCAAAAGTTCTGCAAACTTGGAGTGGTGTTAAATATATTATTTTACATCACGTGTCAAATTTGCAACCAATTTAAGTGTACGGAACATTCTTTTTTATTAAAATTAATGTTTTTCTTTATTAAACTGAAGGAAAACGTTCCAAAAGTTCTGCAAATTTGACAGATATATCGGAAAAATATACCGAACGATTGTATAAATTTGCAACCTTTTACGTTGACCGGAACATATTTATTTATAATTCTTTTTAATTCGTGGTCATTTTTTCGAGTAAGGTGGTCTCGGAATAATTACAAAAGTTTTGAAACTTGGTTGCAAACTTCGAAAACATCTATTCTGATGCATTTGCAAATTTGCAACCTCATACGCGATCCGGAACTTTATGCAATTTGCAAAAATGTAATAAGGTGATAAAATAAAAAAATTACATTTTTGCAAATTGCATAAAGTTCCGGATCGCGTATGAGGTTGCAAATTTGCAAATGCATCAGAATAGATGTTTTCGAAGTTTGCAACCAAGTTTCAAAACTTTTGTAATTATTCCGAGACCACCTTACTCGAAAAAATGACCACGAATTAAAAAGAATTATAAATAAATATGTTCCGGTCAACGTAAAAGGTTGCAAATTTATACAATCGTTCGGTATATTTTTCCGATATATCTGTCAAATTTGCAGAACTTTTGGAACGTTTTCCTTCAGTTTAATAAAGAAAAACATTAATTTTAATAAAAAAGAATGTTCCGTACACTTAAATTGGTTGCAAATTTGACACGTGATGTAAAATAATATATTTAACACCACTCCAAGTTTGCAGAACTTTTGGAATTTTTTTCACGACCATATAGCAAAAATTAATTTAATTGCAATTTTAGCAATGTTCCGGACTGCGGACAAGGTTGCAAAATGAGATTTATTGTCGTCCCAATGTACCATTCACTTGACCGAAGTTTGAAAACTTTTGGAATTATTGTTAAATTTTCGATTTTTAATGTTCAAAATGACTGGACTAAAGTGCATAAGGAAGAAGTTAGTATAATGGGGGAGCCACTGAATGTTTGATCAAGTTATTTTTTATGTAATGAAACTCGTCTGCTTTTTCAACAGTTTTATAATTAAGCGCATCTGCGTGTACACGCGTGGAAAAGAAAAAAAAAAGAAAAGAAAAGAATGCGTTTATTGTTGACTGTTACAAAAGTAAGATGTTACAAAATTATAATAAGTTAAGAACAGTCTACCCTATGCGGGCATACAATAATTATGTCTTAAATAACTAGTGCTTAATTTTATGTTTTAATTATGACAATATGGATGCGTTTTTTATAAAAATGGACGCACTACGCTGCGTGGTGCGGGGTAGTGTGTTAATCGCTTGAATGCTATAAACTTTCCATTGGCTTCGAACAGTTTCAAGAGCTAATCTGGGGGCTTGTTTTGAATAACGCATCTGCCGCGGCGGGGCTGAAGATTGTCGGGATGGGGCATGTCGCGACCGAGGATCGACGCGATCGTGCATCAACTTCGCATCAAGCCATTTAACCTCAGGTTGCGGCTACCAGCGAGAGGCTCGGAGGTCAGTAGGAGATCAAGTAGGAAGAGTAATCCTTAGACACCAACGATGATAGCCCAGTGGCTAGTACAGAATAGGATGGACGATGAAAATTTACTGGTATGTGAATACATACAGACAATAACAATATAAGATTCGAAGTGTGAAACCTGATTAAAGTTTACCTTGGGCTCGCCTCTGTCAAGTTAGACACAACATTACGAGTACCAAGGTTACGTAATTCCGGTTACATTGATAGGTGTTTTGTCACCAAATACTTATGACTGTTGATGTAACGAAAATCTGCGATTAGTGCCTCTAAATCGCGAGTGAGCAACGGTTGTTGTGTTTGGATGAGGCACACCCTTCCTACCTTTCAGAGTAGTCCACTGCTGGACATGGGCCTCCCCTAATCGACGCAATTCCGGTCCTGCCCATGATTTCAACGGTTTCCCGCTGTCCTCTTCAGGACATCAGTTCACCTCTTCGTAGGGCATTACAGCAGCGTGTTTAACTAAAGCTGAGGTGCATTGTGAGAGGAGACCTGTGGGGTTACTACGAACTCGTAATTCAGTGACGTTTAAAGCTTACTTTATAATTAAAATTTCATACCATGATCTCTTAAAGAGTGATGTTTTCGTTAAAAGGTTTATGGTGAATCGTTCATTTTTTTCTATGAATTTGACACATTAACTGACATTTGATAATACCTAAAAACGCTTTATGTCAAATGATCAAATCGTCTCTGTTTATGGGTCAAATTTATTGACATGTTGTAGCTATCGTAAAAACGTTGGTTTTTCGCGACGGATTTACAACTAATTTGGATTTTATGGTGTTACCTATTAAGTTTGTTAGCGACGTAAATTAACTATGAAAAGTAACTAGAATGTGTTTTTTTCAATTCCATTCACGATTTTGAATTTACATCACTAGGCAGAACCGAAACAATACGACTTTATAGAGTTCATAGTCCGATTTAAGGTAGTGTTGTTTTAATAATGGAACAAAACATCATTGTTTTATGATGGTTGTTAAGAATTCGTAGTAACCGTGCCTTAAGTATGAACTTACGCGGTTTTGTCGTATCAATTTCTCATTAGTATGGGAAGATGTCAAGACAGGCTGGTATATGACTGACGTTTACCGGACGAATATTTTGACGAGTGTGCACGGCGCAGACTCAAAGTCGAAGTCAAAAGTTTTTATTAATTAGGTACAATTTGTGCACACTTAATGAACGTCAAAAAGCGCTGATAGCCCAGTGGCTTAGAATTCGACCTCGAATCGAGGGGTCCGGGTTCGAATCCCAGTGGCACAAACCAATGACTTTGTAAAAAAAGTTATGTGCGCTTTATAAAAATTAAATGGATGCTGTTACGGTGAAGGAAAACATCGTGAGGAAACCTGCATGCAGGAGAGTTCAGAAAAAAAAATTCTCAAAGGCATGTGAAGTCCACCAACCCGCACTAGGCCAGTGAGAGGAGACCCGACCCTGTAGTGGGTCATTAATGAGTTACTGACAATGAACGTCATACATTTATAATTATACAAGCACCCGCTTTGATCGCCCGTCAGGCAAAACTGGGAGAGAAAAGCAGACGGAAAAAACTCGCAGCACCCTTTTAAAATTATAAATTCTTCTATGGTGCAGTCTCTCTAGTACCCACACAATATACCCATGGGATCATTCATACCTGACCCTGTTTCAATCCTGACAATGAGGCGTTTAGACTTCATCACAATAATGTGATGTGACAGAGTTAAATAATCCTAGGAGCTCCAATTGCGTTCAGACATGCAGCGGACGTGGTCATTATCCACTTGCTCGGTGCGTCTTCGGTGCGGCGAAGACATTGATACCCGTGTGGAACCATGGGAATAAGCACATTGTTATATTTAAAAAACTCACCGAGTTTGGGGATAAGACGAAACATAATAAAAAAAGCCGTCTTGCGAGACTTGTGATTTTTTACAAGTTATATTTTTTGATTGCATCTCATTTCTTTTTGTGTTGTCAATCTACCTGCAAATGTAACTTTGTATAACCCTATACATGTGTATGGGTTTACAAAGTTCTTTATGCAGTTGGTGTATCTAGAAAACTGGCCCAATTTTTTTTAGTTTTTCCTCGACTTATACACTAAACACTAATTACAATGGAGTTATGAGGGGTTAAAAATGGCTTGAATTGCTTCAAGAAAAGTATGATGATGATTCGAGAAAAGTATGATTTTTTGCTCGACTTGGCGGGGGCACTGCCGTGCCGCTTTACTTACTCGTGCATAATATACGTACGTATCTCTCCCTAATCCTTTTTCGTATATTTTATGTGATATGTGAAGGGTTCCTCACTACGAAGGAACCCGGAATGATTTGATTTTTTATTTATTTGAATAGGCTCGGAAACTATTGAACTGAGTACGACAGGATTTGTAGAAATTTTCATTTTAAGGGGAGGAAAGAGGTATGCGGGGCAACTTTGGGTGAAAGACTTGTACTTATGTATCTATTCCGTGGTGAAAGTTAAAGGGACTGATTTGGAGTCATGAATGAAGTGACTAATTTGGACAGACAGTCTAAAGTAAGGGCAGGGGACGCCTGCGGAGTCGGCCAGTAATAATATAAATTATTTATATGACAGATCAGTAAGGGTTCTCGCAGCGACTCCGTGGACTCATTGAGACGTTGGCAACCAGACAACTGGATAATCACCGCATCCGGAGCCGTCCCTAGTAAGGGGGCAACCAGTTCCACTGATATGATGTACAGTAATGTATACGTACCTACTCGTACACATTATATTTGAGTTTTGACGTACCGAAGCCTTCAACAGTGTCCGTATCTTTAGAGAAATTATAAAACTTTGGTTTGTGCTGATTGACAAGTCATTCGTCGACAAAATCACTCGCAACAAATTGGTCATAAAAGTATTCATTTTTAAATCAATGTTTTCATAATAATATAATGATCGCGTAAAATTATCGCCCGTAAACCGACTTTACAGACAACCAATTTTTGTCCGCCTTATCTACCTAGTCAATAAAAATTTTTTTTGGATAATTTTTGAATTAGATTTGGTAAATGAACCATACGCAATAGGAAGATTCGTCTTATGTTTGATTATAGAATTCTAATTATGTCCTAGTATTTACTATTTGTAATGCGTGGGTGTGTGTGTTCTACGCATTATGTAAATTCAAGACGAAGGTCATACGATAATGATCGCGCAAAAATTTAAATTTCGATCGTTCGCGTTTTGGGTTTTGTGGTTTATTGTAGGGATGGCGATCGGAGATCGATTAATCGAAGAATCGCCAAATAAATTTTTAAATCGATACTTCGAGGCATTTCTTATAATTTCCCGGGTACTTTTGTTAAGAGGTAAGTTATTCTGTATTTATATTGAATTAAATTATTTTCAGTTTGCAGTTTAGTACCTACTGCATTTTTGGATCTGTACATCAAACTCTCTGAATTATAGGTTCTTAGGGGCACGGTAATATCCAACTCTCCCCTACCTATAACTGAAAAATCTCGACTATTGTGAAATATAATTAAAACAATAAAGATTTTACATGTGTAACGACGCAGTAATATCCTCGTAATATCATTAGAGCATGTCATATAATTAACTTTTAATAGGTAGGCGTTATTATGTTCTGATTTGTTATCACGACCTACGACCAATTGCCCTCTTAGAGAAGTGGTGGCAATTTGATAATGTAACTAACCACACTACCTTGAGATCTTCAGATTATTATAGCACTAGCTGTGCCCGCGACTTCGCCGCGTGACATTTTAAAATAAAAGTAGCCTAAGTTACTCCTTATTACATCAGCTATCTGCCAGTGAAAGTCCCGTCAAAATCGGTCCAGCCTTTCCCGAGAGAGCCGGAACAAACAGACAAATAGACAGACAGACAAAAATTGTAAAATATGTTAGGTACTTTGATGTATGGTAGGTACATATTTTATTTAGGTATTTGTAATACTGTGGCGTTCCTCCACAATCCGTTTTTCAAGTTTTTGCCTCTGACTGTTTATGCTGACTGCTGCTGAAGTGCAAACCGCGCGGTATTTTACCCACAAAGATATCGAAATATTATGTGAACAGTAATATTACCGCATACCTACCCGTTCGACCATTTCTACCGGCAGCGAATACCGCTTAGGTCTGAATAGGCCTTTACCCAAACCTAAGGTGAGGTAGTGTGAAAATGTCACTTGCTTGATGTAATCGGCATTAAACTAGTTCATTCTGATATAACATGTTTCATGTAAAAAGATAAGAACTGGAACTATTAGCGTACCTAATTTTTTATTGTAAGTTTGTTTTAAAAAGTTTTCGATAATTAAATTTTATTTTATGGTAATTTTTATTCAAATGTCGTATAGAAAATATTACAACATTCTCGTGTATTTTTGCCATCTGTCGTTGGTCCAATAGATTGATAGATGTATAACATTACATGATGTAGATAAAATTAACTATATAATAGATCTATTTGTTGGTCTTGTAATAACCAGTGATTTTTGAGGTTATACGTGCTCTTTTAATGAACTATTTTTAATACAATGTAAAAAAGTAGCGAACATTCAACCTCAAAAAGAGACGAAATTCTGTCTGAGGTTGTGTGCGGGGTGCTTTACTACTAATGAGAAATATTATTATGATGTTCGCTTCAGATAAAGTATACTGCGGGCTGGTGGACTTCACATACCTTTGAGAAAAAATGTTTTTCTCTTAGGCATGCACGTTTCCTCACGATGTTTTCCTTCACCGTAACAACAGGTGATATTTAATTTTATAAAGCGCACATAACTTTTTTTACATAGTCGTTGGTTCGTGCCACTTGGATTCGAACGCCCCTTGATTCGAGGTCGAATTCTATGCCACTAGGCTATCGCCACCTAAGACGGATAAAACCGAATAATGGAGCGATTTTAAGTCGCTTTTCGTCAATACACAGTTCTGCACTGATATTCTTATTACATCTCAGCTACGCACTTACATTATGATGCACCACGTGTATAAATAACGTTTGTTTGTCGATAGGTGAGTGTCCCCTCCACGTGTATGACGCAGAGCACTTGTAGTAAACAGTAGTATTGTCTTTGTTCCGTCTATGAAACAATGTCGATACCATTCACGATTAATTACAAAATTTTATTCTCTCTGAAGTCTGAAGGCTGTGTCTAAATACTAGTTACTAATAAATAATTGATTACTATTACTGATATTAAATACGAATTGTACTTATAGTACCTACAGCCCTAAAAAGGCGTAAATATAGTCCCAACAATGTACTGAAAATTTTATACCGTTGTTAAATGTCTTAACGGCCTCACTCAGAGACGTCATTTAACGTACCTAATATTCATTAACAAACAAATTCTATCATCTTTATTCGTATTAATTCGAAATTCATTAATTATTTATTAATTATTCATTCATAAGGAAACGTTAAGCTTAATGAATGTCTGTGAGTACGGCTGTAACTCTAAAGGTTCGGAATATTTATCTGTTAGGGTACAAAAATTGTGCAATAAATATACCTACTTATATAGCCATTAATTTGATTCCCATTAAATAATGATTTAGGCTGAATTGAAGAACAAACAGTCCAGGATGTCTGAAAGCGGTAAATATAATACAACCCATTAAAGGGCGTAAAAAACAGCCCTGCTTCTAAGTTGACAACATACTGACGACTCCACTGGTAGATATAGCCCCTTGTCAGTACCCTTAGTCTGAGTTTTAGCAGTTCCGAAACGAAACGCACACATACACAGCTAACCAGACGAAAATGCACAGTGCAATAACCAACAGAGGAAAAAGATTTTTAGAAGAGTTTAACAATTAACAAATAAATAAACAAAAATAGCTTTATTTTGAATTAACACTCTTTCAATGTTTAATAATATTAATAAAACATAATAACCGTGACTTGGCCGTAATGCACTGTAAAATTTCGAATTAATAGTATCCCGTAGGTATTAGGTATTAGTAGGTAATATTTGTTAGTACTATAATGTCTAACGATAAGTATTCATAACTTTCACTGCATACAAAAATTGGATTATAAATTATTTAACTCCTCTAAAAATCTTTTACCTCTATTTGTTATTACACTGTGGACTCCTGTGTAGTAAGCTGTGTATGATTTACGTATCTATCCGAAACGAAACGCATAAACGTTTCGTTTCGGTATCGCTAAAACTCAAACTAAGGGTAGTAGGCTACAGTGAACGGAAGTGCGCATTTAATTCGCCACTAGCGGTCACCCATCTAGGTATTGACCGCGTCTAACGTTGCTTAACTTTTTCGATACTCAAGCAGCGGGACTATACGTTGATCTTATGTGATCTTAGTGTAGCCGCGTCTATTTTCCTTATCGCAGTCGTAATAACGATTTGTTTATAATGTTGTAATGACTAATGACTCTCCGTGTCGCCTTATTGAGCTATAACCCTAGAATCCGAACGCATGCTGCGACTCATGACTCATGAGTCACGCATACGCATGTATCAGTGCACACGCTCAAGCCACGGTCAATGTCAATGGGTCTATTACTGACTAGTATTTTCTCGGGTAATTTATTCCGGAAAAATATCAAAATGTATTGGACAAATATTCAATAGTACAAATCAAGCTGTACTTTTTTAAAGGAGTGCGGATCAAAATGGAAAAATCTGTTTTTTGCCTCAAGCTACTTTATTTTTTGATAAATAAGGTTTTTTGTATCAATTGTTTTTTTGATAAAAAATAAGGTAATTTAAGGTAAGGTAATTTTTTATCAAAACAGTGTTTTCCTTTTTGATTCACTCTGCTTTAAAAAAGTAGAGTTTAAATTTGTAGTTGTAATCCTACCTATTGGACTCATACAGCCTCACTTACCAATTTTTTTTAATGTAGCAAAATGGTATGCAGTCCACCTTTAACATTTTTCTACAAACCGCTCTATATCACCAAAAGTAGGCTCTTAGAAAATGTCAATTTATTATTTAGCATTTAGCCCACCCGATGTATATTTATGTACTACACCTATTAACATTAACATGTCAAAAATAATCATTGTTATCTATGCAAGTATGCGGCTATCGCATAAACAGTCGTCCGCATATGTGTCCGCAGTCGTGTTTTAAAAGTTAAGCTTAAAAAAATTGATTTAAATCTACATTGAATTTCTTTATTCAAGTTTTGGAATTTAAGGCGAAGGTATTTGATGAAATCTGATAATTTGTAACGTGCTTTGTTAGTATTGTCTGAATTTTGGTTATGGCTGCTTCGTTTGACGTGCTTCAAAAGTAAAGCTGGAATAACTCGCCCGGGGAGATATAGTCCAAGATCCCAGAGCGTTCTGACATAACTTATTTTTACATGGATGAAACCTTCACGACTTAGTAGCGTCTAGTATACTTTAAATACCTGCCTACTTGTGAAGCTTGCCCTGTGACACCTGGGCAGGTACCAGGTGAGAAAGATGACTAAAAATATGAGTTATCTAACTTAAATTTGTATGGCTGATTTTTATATATATTTTGTAGAATATTATTCTAAACTAGAATTATAAAGTGTCAGACACTTTTCATGGACCAGAGCTTTTGTCAGACGCTTTAAAGCTCGACAAAATGATGATTGATGAACTTTACTTATTTTATCATGTCTGACTTTTAAATATGTTATTCAAGTAACTATTACAAAGTTATATTTCATCAGTCAGACAAATTCGAGTGACCAAACATCCCCTAAACACAAAATTATTCAGCCGGGAGTGCGAGCGCGAGAGCACTATGCGCATGCATTTCAGAGCGAGTTCGCACTCCCGGCTGGATAATTTTGTGTTTAGGGGATGTTTGGTCACTCGAATTTGTCTGACTGATGAAATATAACTTTGTAATAGTTACTTGAATAACATATTTAAAAGTCAGACATGATAAAATAAGTAAAGTTCATCAATCATCATTTTGTCGAGCTTTAAAGCGTCTGACAAAAGCTCTGGTCCATGAAAAGTGTCTGACACTTTATAATTCTAGTTTAGAATAATATTCTACAAAATATATATAAAAATCAGCCATACAAATTTAAGTTAGATAACTCATATTTTTAGTCATCTTTCTCACCTGGTACCTGCCCAGGTGTCACAGGGCAAGCTCCACAAGTAGGCAGGTATTTAAAGTATACTAGACGCTACTAAGTCGTGAAGGTTTCATCCATGTAAAAATAAGTTATGTCAGAACGCTCTGGGATCTTGGACTAATAGCTTGGCGCCTCTGTGAAACGGCATTTCTGGTTGTGGAGGTGGAGATAGGTACTTTATTTGAGGCAACATCGTTGACCTCATGATACGACCTCCGATGGCATTTGTATTGTTGGTCGTTGGTATTCTTGGGCTGCAGCGACCACTTAACATCAGGGGGCCTGCGTGCTGATTTGCTACTCATACCTACGTCATAAAAAATATTACTCCATCCAATTCAAAGCAATCCATAAGTCTAATTTAGAAATAGAAATTTCAATGTCCCCTTGGGGGTTCTAACGTAATAAGGTCTTCATAATAACGTGAGCGTGACTAATAAAGTAAGTGTCACAGATATAGATCCAAATATGTATAGATTACGCAAATGTAAGTTTACGCAGCGGTGATAGCCCAGTGGCTTAGAATTCGACCTCGAATCGAGGGATCCGGGTTCGAATCCCAGTGGCACGCACCAATGACTTTGTAATAAAAGTTATGTGCGATTTATGAAATTAAATATCACCTGCTGTTACGGTGAAGGAAAACATCGTGAGGAAACCTGCATGCCTGAGAGTTCACAAAAAAAATGTTCTCAAAGGCATGCGAAGTCCACCAACCCGCAGTAGGCCAGCGTGGTGGACTAAAGCCTACATAATTCTCATTGTGAGAGGAGACCCGACCCTGTAGTGGGTCATTAATGGGTTACTGACAAGTACTTCTTTGTATCGAAAAGTTTGGTCAATGCGCAACTATAGTTGTTCACACAGGACATCAGATTTATAATTACTCCAATCCGTTTACTCAAATAAAATCGATTAGTTGGATACTCGTCACTAGCTATATGGTCGAATTCGGATGCTGACGAATAATTATTATCAATAGAATGATTATTATTATTTGCACTGGCGCTTTTGGTTCAGCTTCGCGTTGATGTAGGATTCCCATTACTAATCCGTTCTTTTTTCCTTACTTGCGTTATCTATTTAGATCTATATCTGCGGCACATATATCTTGTAAGTAATATCGCGTGACTACAAAAAGTGGGCTTTTAGTTTTGATCAAGTTTGTGATTTTGGCCTAAAAACAAAACGAGCAAAAAGTTGGAAATTGTCTAAGTGCATCCATGCACAGTTAGTTGGTCTTTAGTTTTATTGTAATATACTAGAATATTAAAGCCTTGTCCTAATTGGCAGACATAACTGACCGACCAACCAAAATGAAAAAATTTAAAGCCTGTTCTGTTCGGAGCTGTCCAAATTGAAATGCGTATGACATGTATTTCAATTTTGACAGCTCTATGTAGAACCCTTTAAGGCGGTGATACTGGGCTTAGAATTCGACCTCGAATCAAGGGGTCCGGGTTCGATTCCCAGTGGCGCGCACCAATGACTTTGTAAAAAAGTTATGTGCGCTTTATAAAATAAAATATCACCTGATGTTACGGTGAAGGAAAACATCGCGAGGAAACTCATGCCTGAGAGTTCATAAAAAAAATGTTCTCAAAGGTATGTGAAGTCCACCAACCCGTAGTAGGCCAGCGTGGTGGACTAAGGCCTATTACATCCCTCATTGTGGGAGGAGACCCGACCCTATAGTGGGTCATTAATGGGTTACTGATATGTAGAACCCTGTGTTCAAGTTTTGTCGAGTCGGCTTTTCGGTCAGTTACGTCAGCCAATAAGAACAAGGCTTCCTTTAAGACTTGGAGACCGTACTTTTTTATTTACTGGTAACTACGTAGCTTAGTAATTTTATTCACATCCGCAAAACATATCATTATATGCATCGGTCTGGCACTTGGCTAATGATCATCGCTGCCAATTTTACAATATTGCGAAATAACAGGATATTCCTTCTTTTGCACAATGTTGCGTAAGAATTTTATTGCTACACGTAAATATGTATTTTTTATTTTCTATCAATAATTATTACCTATTAGATAATATCTAGATTCATTCAAGTATAGACCACAGTTTTTTTAACTCGTCCTATTTGGTAAACAATCATAGCGTGCTTTTTATTTTAATTTGCGTTTTAAAAATAATGCACACACAAATTTATAAAGATTTAAAAAGAAATTGTCATTTTTAATTCTGAAATATTTTTTGAAAATATAGATACTATATTTTCAAAATAGGTATTTTTTTTTAAATCAATTATAAACATCTTTTCGCTGAAAATGAGTGCTAAGATTGTTTATCAATAGGACAAGGTGTAAAACACGGACTGTACGTAAAACCCGAAAAAAAGATTAGTATTCAATATAAGGAACTACTGTATATAGGGTAAACGCTTCTGTGAATGAGTTCCCCCCACTGAAAGAACAAATCACATGATTTTTGCGAGTAATAACAGCTGTATAATAAACCGGTTAATACACGTATCTACCTTGTCAATCGTTATCAAATTTAAAATGTATCAGACAGCTCTTTTTTTCTGTTAATCAATTTCAAAAATAAGTTTCACACGTTTATAATGTCGTTTAGGACTTTTTGGATGTTTTTTAGCGTTTTAAATTCTACAAGTTCTACGATAAAATTTGCATTCTATCGGCCTTCGTAGAAAACTTGCATTACTCACTCGTTCTCACATATAAAATTAATCTTTAAGAAAATAATGTTTTCATTTAATTTTTGTTCATGTAAAAAAGCTACGTCAATAAGCTTTAAGATGTAAATCTATAATGTGTAAATGAAAAAGATAGAAATACGTTATTTTTGACGTTTAATAAATTGGTTTTCAAATGATTGATTCAGTTATGAATTTGAAAAGGGATGTCATTTTAAATACACACAAATTAAGCAAAAAATCTGATGAAAAAATGATGAGAAAAAAGATAGATGACTATAAAATTCGTAATATAAATAAATTTTACAATTTATTTTTACATTAGTATGCGATTTTTCTTAATTATTTTCAAAATATGCTTACAAAATCATTGTTGTGTTGAGAAATAATCATTATTTGCACGCTTAAATTTATTTTATGACATTGATTGTTCGTAATCATCAATCAATATGGACGCCGCGCATCATTGATTGTATTACCAGAATGACCACATAATAACGCATAATATATGTATGCAACAGTCCGAGTAAACATTGATTTGCGGTACAGTGTGACTCTTTACCTCTCTTTGAGATTCTTTACCAAATAAGTACTTAGTACAAGACTCACTGGCGTACTCAGAGACATTCATTAACGTTAATGTTTCATTATGAAGATAACGATGACACTTATGTCAATACGAATAAAGACGATTTTATTTGTTTGTTAATGAACATTACGTTAAATGACGTCTCTGAGTGCGACCGTAAGTGTAAAAAACGGACTATAAGCACGGGCGCGACGCCGGGCACGGTTTTCCGTTCGTAAAGTTGTACTTTTCAGTCCGTAAAGCTCGTAAAATTGCACCGTCGTTTTGGCGGGTTATGTCCCTTGGTATAAAATACAAAACTCGTGTCTGAAGGTAGCCAATTATAGCACGGCGACCTTCCTTCCCCATCGGTTGTTGGTCGGTGGACGAGCGCATCCACACTCAAATAGAGAAAATAATCCTGTGGGTAAAGTATGTGGGTTCTTTGCTACTTACGAGGTCTAACGTGTTCGCCTTAAGTAAATAATTCCCGGTAACCATACCTCCCCAGCCGAAACACAAGACATGAACATGGTACTTTACGACGGGTTAAGAAGCTGGCAGTAGGTACTATGACTGCCCGAATACAATACAATTTATAAAAGTAAGTAATTAGTGCGTTCAGCGTTCTGTTGGAATTCGAACCCGGACCTAGCGATTGCCCACTGGTCTATCACGCACTATCAACTGTCTTTTGGACGGCAGTCAACATATTATGTGTTGTTCTGTTACCGGACACTATCCAATAGTAGATACCAGAAGCTATCTAGGGCTTACGTAACAGGTCTATAACCTCTTATCAATACTCAGTCGTCCTTGGCTACGTGTTGTGAATAACAATATTATGATTCTTCAACTATTTATAACATAATAAAAGACAATGAAAGCTCAGTCGAAATTCGAGAGGGATATTATTGTATTCAATGTAGGTATATTTTATCATATAAAACGCGTTTTATTTTCTATGGTTCTGTATTTTAATCCATGACATAAAAACTTAAAAGTCATTATTAGCTACTAAACACCGTTTTTACACATTTTTTGCTACTTATGTGCATACTAACACTTTTTTGTCTCATGTATTTTCGCTGGCCTGTTTTCAATTTTCCTCATTTTATTTTTCTGTGCCTTAAAGGAATTATTACATAATCCCATAATTAAGGGCCTAAATGTACGAGAACAAAGTATTAGGTATATACATTTTTTAATTGTATTTGCCTCCTCAGCCGAAACACAAGACACGAGGGGCATGTTGCCTTACGACCGCGACGGGATAAGAGGCTAGCGGTAAGGTGTACGAGTACGTACTGAAAGTTCTTATGAAAATTCCTACAACTTTGACGAGGCCTCGTCGTACAAAATACGAGTACAGAAATGCCAAGTTTTCGATATTATTTTTCTTAGTATTTTTTTATTTTTTATTTAGTTGTAGGTATATTAGTTTAAAATATTTTGTTATTTTTTTTTAAGGTATTGGTTGTCAGTAGCTCATTAATGACCCGCTACAGGGTCGGGTCTCCTCTCTCAATGAGAAGGATGTAGGCATTAGTCCATCACGCTGGCCTAGTGCGGTTTGGTGGACTTCACATGCCTTTGAGAACCTTTTTTTTTCTGAACTCTCAGGCATGCAAGTTTCCTCACGATGTTTTCATTCACCGTAACAGCAGGTGATATTTAATTTTTTTTTTATAAAGCGCACATAACTTTTTTTACAAAGTCATTGGTGCATGCCACTGGGATTCGAACCCGGACCCCTCGATTCGAGGTCGAATTCTAAGCCACTGGGTTATCACCGCTATTGATCAGGTATTGATTAATATTAAGAAATTAAGCCGTTCTAAATATTATCTAACTTAGTATATTGTGCATATTCTAAACGACTTATAAAAGGCCTTGACGGCTTTGTCTGGACATACGAGTACATAACTCACAATGAAACAGAATTACTTAATTTAAAATTGTAAACAGGTGAAACAGGATAGCAGTTCTGATAAGCTTAATCGATAAACTAAATAGTTGTGATTAACAAGGCTTACGAACAGACCCCTCTTTCCCAGTGGGCACTTTGGGCGAGTGCCCAGGGCCTCGCGATCGATAGGGGCCCCCCTCAGATCAAATACAAAGTCCCTAGCTCCTGTCAGATCACCACGATAACTAACGATAACCGATATTTATTACCAAAAAACTTATATAATTCGAAGGAATCAAACCTTAATTACTGACTACAATAGAGCCCATTATCCTAATATGCCCAGTATTGCCCAGGGCCTCTAATAGGTTAAAGACGGCCCTGCACACACACTCTCTAGTCGTATACATAAAAATAGTGATCAAATAACGAAAATTCCGACACTTCCAACTGAACCAAATTTCCGTAAGGTTTCTGTAATAAATACAGGAGGGACCGACAAACGAGTTAAATTTAGCATAAAAGCGCTAAAAGAGAAGCCTGATTTGTAGATTTAGGATATAAGGTTAGCAATATTAGCAGTCGTGTTTGCGGTCTAGACGCATCGGACGTGTCGCGATGACCAATGACGGTCATAAGAGTTGCAAGCACTATGAATTATCGCACTACGAGTATAAACCGAAGTAAGTTTCAGTGATTTGTTGTTTTAGACGTAAAATAGCAAGCAAAGCCTCAACTTTTGTTGTAGAAGCATATTTTATAGTTTATTGTTCTAGTGATGGTGTATTACCTTAAAATTAAAAAAGGAAAACATTTTGACAGGAATCTCCTACCATCCAACTAAACTCTTGGATTGCGTATGGTAATTAGATTGCAACGGGGTGCAATCATTTCAATTGCTTATTAACAGAAAACAAAAGATAAGTACCTAAGTATCCAATCTTTGTTTTCTGTTATTTGTGTAGTTATAAAAGAGCGATGAGTCAAAATATAATTAGTGTGCACTCGTACCGTTGTTGGTTTAATGCAAAAAATGGCGCGAACGTGCAAAGTTCCCGCGTGTTTTTGACAGACGCCTTGCAGTATGCACATGATTTCTTCGCTCCAATCGCGGCTTAAGCGTTACGTAGTTCAGCCATCATTGTGACTACCTATCTTGTTCTCCATAAGGTGCAATAATAAAAAATATTTCAAAAATCCTGCGTGGAGTTTAATGTTTACATTAAAAAAAAGCGCGAACATGCCGCATGTTTCCCGCGTGATCGAACGCGTGTTTTTATAAAAGCGTTGCTATGACAACACGTTCTCTTGTTGCTCCAACCGCGGCTTAAACGTTACGTTGTTCAGCCAATGTGACCATCCCTACAATTAGTAAATTTAGGATATCGAGTTAGGTTTAGTTGTGGTCGGGGTGCGGATGCAACTGGATGTGCCGCGATGACAAATGACAGTCATAAATTGCAAGCACTATGTTGTCGTACTATAAGACGGAGTAAGTTTCAGTGATGTGAATTTGTTTTTTCTTGAATTGAAAAATATTGAAAAAAAATATAGGTCATAATACCGTATGCGTTATAAAAGGATCAGTGTATTTCCGAAGCGTTTAGCGATGTTGTTTTGTAAACTATTGTTTATTTTTTATTTATAAGTTAACCTAGCCACAAAACTATGTATTAGGTATTTAATAGTTAAAAACCAAGTATTTTAAGAAGAGGTATCTATAATAGAAATAGTCTGGATACAAATGCCAAACGCGGAAAACAATTGCAAAATTATCTATAAGTTAAAAAAAAACAAAAAAAAATTGCTCGTTTATTTACCTTCTTTTGTCATCTGACCGGTTAGACAGGATCTATGAACAAATCTTCAAAGTGCATCGTAAGACAAATGCAACCAGTCCAAACACGGTTAGATTACCTACGTTGAACAATTACGGAATTTCATCATATATTTTGCTTCTCCAGCATCAGACCAGCTCGTTGGTACTGCTTCCTTTCAGCCCTTGGCAGTCCACAGCTGGACATGGGCCTCCCCTAATCGACGCCACTCCGCCCAGTCCTGGGCCCTCTGAATCCAACGGGTTCCCGCTGTCTTCTTCAGGTCATCAGTCCACTTGGTCGGAGGGCGGTCTGTGCTTTTGCCTAAACGTATTGATAGTATTAAAATGTTGTAATGCCATTGATCCTTGATAGGTTTACCTAACTTCATTTAATCGAGCTTTCAAGTGGGTAATTAAACGTTACCCGTCCTACTTGCCATGTCGAAGCAAAAGTTGCTCGTAAGACAACGTCTTTTCGTCCATTTTGTCGCAATTATGTATAATTATGCAACACACGCGAAGCCTTATTAAAAATATAGAATATTAAAAATGGATTAGGTTTAGGATAAAGCGATGGAATCCGATTAGTTGGGATCATCATATTAGCACGGAATGTATAATGAGCTAGAACCCAGGCTATAACTTACAATCATCTAAGCCATAATCTGAGTCATAATGCTGGAACGATGCGGATAACCTTCCTTCCTAAATAATAATATAAAACCATTTAAAATAATTTAGAAAAAAAAAAGAAATTAAACCGACTTCAAAGTATAAATAATAAAATAAATAAAATTGGAGTGTCTGTTTATAATATGAAACCGTTATCTTCTCTTAATATATAAAATTCTCATGTCACAGTTTTAGTTACCATACTCCTCCAAAACGGCTTGACCGATTTTTATGAAATTTTATATGCATATTCAGTAGGTCTGAGAATCAGCTACTGTCTATTTTTCATAATCCTAAGTGATAAGGGTTGTTCACACCTAACATTTTTATTTTATTTTTTTGGAAATTTAATTTTAATTTTTCAATAATGTGGCATCAAAAAATACACACGGCTCTAAATTTTCACCCTTCTATCATCAACCTCTATTTTTTAATAGTCTATGTTTAACGCTCGATAACTTACGAGTATATGGCAAAACAACGTTTGCGGGGTCAGCTAGTACATGTATAATAACAGCTTTTTACTAAATGCAAATCTACAATAATGCTCGGTACATAATAATTATGTATCGACCAAAATAACATTTTTTACAATTTTTGCTTGTCTGTCTATATGTTCCGGTTAATCTCTGGAAAGGCTGGACCGATCTTGACGGGACTTTCACTGGCAGATAGCTGATGTAATAAGGAGTGTCTCATATTTTAAAGTTCCACGCGGACTAGTTGGTAAATATTGATTTTGTCCCCAGGTCCGTCGCCATCGCGTGCGGGTGCGCGATGCGCGGGCGCGCGCCGCACTGCCGGCGAGCGGCGGCGGCGGCGGCCGCCCTGTGCGCGTGCGCCGCGCTCGCCGCCGCCCTCGCTTGGAACGCGATATTCGACGCTGCTCTCTCCTCTGTAAGTTGTATGTTGTGTTGTATGCCGATGAGTTCGATTAGGTAAAATAACATCTAATTATAAATGTAGTAACACAAAATCAAAATCATCAAAATCAAAATGAAAATCATTTATTTGCACGAATATGGGTTAGTTATTGGTTTTACAGGGCATTTTGATCAATCCATATTCACCTTTTCAGGTATGCAAATTAAAAAATTAAAAATAAAAAATAAAACTAATGTTAGTAATACAAATTAATTTATGAAATATTAAAACTACAAAAAACAAACAAACAAACTACAAAAAAACTACAAAAATTTAGTAGTTTTATTTTATTTTTAAATTTTTGTACTGTAACTTCTTAATTTGCATACCTGAAAAGAACGATCAATTTATAGGTATCCACACAAGAAGCAGATAACAGATAGCTATATTCTATCTAAAGCCACGTAGACATAATTATTGAGAGATGCTGTCAGATATACGTATAATTATGTTATATCCATGTTCTATCGGTGTGCTGAGTGCGAGTTTTGACAAAACATTTTCGCTTGAACGTATCGAGCGCGAATACGTCGATTTCTATGGGATTGAAGCAGCGCCATCTTGTGGCTAAGATGACAAACGGAATTGGCGCTTAGCGTATTGTAGCGTAGTAGCGTATTAACGCGACGGTGAAGTTACTCGAACAATTTTGTGCAACTCGCACTACGCACACAGGTTCCGAGTCATCATTGTCTAATGTGTCATATATAATTATACTGTATGCACACTCATAAAAATGGGTAGGTACACACAAAAATGTAATACATATACATACCTACGCGAATTTATAATTTCAAGCTAACGACTATGAACTAGTCTACACATAGGTTTAATGACTTTATTTATCAAAAAGGTTACGAATTAACTAACTACACAGAAATTAATGATAACTGATTAATAATGAGTGAATGACTGGTCTGTTGGTCTAGTGGTTAGCGACCCTAACTATACTACGCCGGAGATCGTGGGTTCGATTCCCATCCAGGACAAATATTTGTGTGATGAGCACAAGTGTTTGTTCTGTGTCTGGGTGTAAATTATCTATATAAGTATGTATTTTATAAATATACATATATGAAGGTTTATCAGCTATCTGGTTACCATATCACAAGCTCACAGCTTACTTTGGGATCAGATGGCCATGTGTAAGTTGTCCTACAGTATTAAAAAAATGATAAATCAGGGTTGACCCCCTATAAACGACCATGTAGTCAATCTAGGAGTTTGTATATATGCCAGCGATGTAGAAAGCGTGATTCAGGTTACCCGTGGCGCCCGCTATCTCTTGAGGGGTGACAGAAGTCGCCACGTGTTACTTTTTAAACGCAGTCCTCTCAAAATACAATGTTTAGGATACATTTGACCACATGTTTAGGATACAATGTTTAGGATACATGACGACCTGAGTGGCGCAGTGGTTAAGACACTAGTTCGCTGCGCGGAGGGTCCTGGGTTCGATTCCCAGCAGAGCAGAGATTTGAATGATGAATTTGAATTTTTGTTTCTGGTCTGCGTGTGTGTGTTCTTGTCTTGTGTGTGTTCATGGCGCCCACGACACAGGGAATCCTAGTGTGGGGCTATGAGTGTGAAGTGTTATTTATTTATTTATTTGTAGGTTCAAAATAATTGTTTTGGCACATAATAATTGGCCAGCCGAGCCCGTAGCAATAATCTTGGAAGTACTTTGACAAATAAGTCTTTGAATCTAACATTCGGGAACATCAAACAATATGTACGTACGATTGTTCAAAACTGAATAGCCAACCAATTTAGGGGTGTTTAATTAAGTTAACACCGTCACGCGCCAACCCTTGTTTTCGTATGGCTTCGCACGTGATTTCAAATTTTGGTTTATGCTAACGGGACAAATAATAAGTTAGTTTTTTTTGTCGCAAAACAGGTAATTCGCCTGAAATAGGTAAAGAAAGCCTTGTAACATGTTGCTATGAGAAGTTACTGAAATAAAAGTGAGCATTTTTTAGGAAGTTATATTTCATTTTTTTTAAATAAAAGTTTTTTTTTATCTGATGGCAGATGAAGGGTTAAGTTTCTCGAGTGTATCTTTGTTGGATCTTGATGGATTTTAGATTTAAGAAATAGGTATGTCGTTAGATTGTCCTTCTTAATAAGTAATTTAATTTATACTGAGGATACCGAAATAATAAGAAGTATAAATTTCAAATTCTTACGCAATCGTGTTTTTCAATAATAATTAGGTGTTGAATTTAAATACAAATAGTTCGAGCGATAATCTAGTTTTGCGAAACTACGCACGGCCGTAGGTTGTTACATAGATAAATATAGATAGATACCTGAAAATAGGCAGGTAGATTAGTAATCGGACCATTACTGGATTCCTAGCTTAGAATTGACATCAAAATGCAAATAAATTTACATTATTAACACATTGTTTTATTCTTATCAAATCAATAACACGCTACGTCTTCGCTAAAATTGCATAATTTAAATCGACAATTTTATTCTTTAATGTTTTATTATTGGATTATCTACATCGAAATTATCGTGGTTATGCAAATATATCATTAAAATACCGGGTTTCGTGGGTTTAATTTATTATGTTATTCACGGATATTGTGCTCTAATATTTATTACAATAAGTTTAGAACAGTCTACCCTATGCGGGCATACAATAACTCATCGGCTATGCTATGCCATTCCTGAGAAAACAGAGAAAAAGCCGGAGGAAAAACTCTCGACATAGTTTTAATAAATTTATTTGTAAGCGCGTTACTACATTCTAGTAGCTCTCCTACTAGAATATAGGTACTCGTCATAGAAAACAGAATACTAAACTCGTGTAAATTCGTGTAATTTTCTAAATTATATCAACGAGTAAGTGTAAACACTTAAACTGCATTAAACACGGATCAAAATGTCACGTATGTCGCTTAGCTTATCGCTTATCACAGTGCAAGATGAACACCTAAGTTGTGCAATATCTGAGGCAGGCATATAATTTCGCTATGCACTTTGTATCACCGGATCTTAACTGAGTTGATACGATAAGTGACACATTTTTGCTCGACTTGCAACAACTTTCGGCTTGTCAGTAACCCATTAATGACCCACTACAGGGTCGGGTCTCCTCTCACAATGAGAGGGATGTAGGCCTTAGTCCACCACGCTGGCCTAGTGCGGGTTGGTGGACTTCACATACCTTTGAGAACTTTTTTTAACTCTCAGACATGCAGGTTTCCACACGATGTTTTCTTTCACCGTTACAGCAGGTGATGTTTAATTTTAAAGCGCACATAACTTTCTTTTACAAAGTCATTGGTGGGTGCCACTGTGATTCGAACCCGGACCCAACGATTCGAGGTCGAATTCTAAGCCACTGGGCTATCACCGCTCTACTTTCGGTTTAGGCCTTTTAATAAGCGACTGAGCAACCAACACGACGTAATTTTAACAAAGTTTGTATTGAGCTTTTCTAACATGACACTGACAACTTGCGTGCGACCGGGGTTGTGTGGAGTCATGGTAGAATAAGGGTGGTCCTCTTCCTTCCTTCCTTCCTTCAGCCCTTGGCAGTCCACTGCTGGACATGGGCCTCCCCTAATCGACGCCACTCCGCCCGGTCCTGGGCGCTCTGAATCCAACGGTTTCCCGCTGTCTTCTTCAGGTGATCAGTCCATCTGGTAGAAGGACTGATATATTTGTATTTATAATCTAATTTACCTATATTCCTCTACCATGTCCGATAATGTTGCCTAAAGGAGTAGGCACCTATAGGATGCCCTGCAGGACTGATGATTTCAATGTGTGAGTCTCGAATCATTGATTGTTTATGTATAATATAATTATTATAATTTTATCACTCTCATTAAATTAGGTTTTGCAGATTGGAGTTGCAATCAAATCGACTGCTGTTAATTACTCGTCATTTAGTACACACCTGTGCCTGTGCGATAATCTTATCGGAGTGTAGATTTGTATTTTGTACAACTTTATTTACTGTCGTCTTTATTTACAGTACTTATTTACTGTCGTCTACGTTGAGATTTACCTTTCCATTGCTTTCCACATGTAATTTTATTACAATTTTATAAATGTATTAAAATAATGTTTAATTTGTTATAAATTTATAATTATTAAGTATTTAATATATAACATAAAAGTGAACTAAATGTTCACTGTGTGTTCGATGTTTTATTTGAGGTTCGCGTTTGCCAAATGTAAATAAAATAATCAATTTTTTTTTTAAATTTCTACAAGACGAACATAGAGACATAATATTTCAAACCTTTGTACGTGTGTTATTAGTAGAGACATTGACAACAGAAATAAATTTTTATATCATCATTAATTATTTTGACCAGGAAACTAACTATACAGGTGTCTTTCAAATTGCGATTCGAATTAACATTCTGTTAGTTCGCTGTTTTGCATAGGATTTTGAACTCTTGAACTTTTTAAATTGATTTGCATTATAACTGTCAACTCTAATTAACGTCAAATTTTTAATCACTAGGTACTTATTTACTACTAGGCCTTGCCCGCGAGTTCGTCCGCGTCGATTTTATAACTTAGTCCAGAAAGGGATAAAAAGTATCCTATTTCAAATCTAGGTTATAAATCAATCCTATCCTATCCTATCAACCTATCAAATTTGATCCAAATCAATTCAGCCGTTTTTGCGTGAAAGAGTAAAGTACACATCCACCCATCCATCCTCATTTATTTTCACATTAAAAAAAATCAAAAGACAGGATGAAAAATTAAAAAGTTGAGAAGTGATCGTAATCGTATGACTTGAAGACAAATGGCCGTAAATTAGTAGTATAAGTCGATGTTGGTGACCTACAATTTTATTATCAGCATTTACCTTTTCATGACCTCAGAGTTGATTGAAATAACTCTATTAATGTGCCAGAATCGAAGTCTTCTTAGGTACTTCTTAGGGTTTTGGATTTTTTGACGTGGCAAGAAAAACTAAACATGAAAACAATCCCATTAAATAAACTTTAATAACTCTTTCACGTCACCTCAATCTCTAACCCCCATAACTTGAACAACTAACCTAACCTAACCTTGCCCCTACGAGTAGTTCAAACGTTGCATGCACGTAAATCCATTAACCTAACTCGTGTAACCTAACCTTAAACTATTTGTTAGTGAATATGAACCGAATTGCGTATTAATCCAACCTTGGTCCAATAACGCTTCAATGAGCGGTGGATAAACCATCAATAAACGATAATTGACCCGGCCCAATTGTGGATAAGTTTTCTTACCCAGAAGTCAATAAATGTAGAGTACTTACGCAGCGGTGATAGCCCAGTGGCTTAGAATTCGACCTCGAATCGAGGGATTCCCATTGGCACGCACCAATGACTTTGTAATAAAAAGTTATGTGCGATTTATGAAATTAAATATCACCTGCTGTTACGGTGAAGGAAAACATCGCGAGGAAACCTGCATGCCTGAGAGTTCACAAAAAAAAATGTTCTCAAAGGCATGCGAAGTCCACCAACCCGCAGTAGTGGTGCGTGGTGGACGGCGGCCTACATCCTTCTCATTGTGAGAGGAGACCCGACCCTGTAGTGGGTCATTAATGGGTACTGACAGTCACCATGTTTGTGTGTAAACGTACTCGTACCTACGCGTACAAACTGATCGCGGCTCATTTTGATGCATATAAAGATTAATAACAGTAAAATGAAAACTTTGTTAGAGCCATAGTAGCCCGCCCGGGAGGTATGTTCTTCATGTCTTGTGTTTGAACTTGCGAGGTATGGTTACTTGGAATATTTTATTTGAGTAAAAAAACACGCTTTAGTTACTGTAGTACCTACCTCAAAGATGGATTCTAACTAAAATTGCGAACGTGCTTAATGTAATAGTATAGTAATAGTGTTCATTACTGTACTTGTTACGAAATTTAAATTCTGCACTCTGTGTTCTGTGGCGTGATCCTATCTTCAGTTTAACGCGAGATTGAGAGTGAGAGGTTGACGTCAATCATCGACCAATCGTCAATGGGAGTTAATCAACGATTAATTTTGATTGCTTATTTAAGCAACTTTGTTGTATAATTGGTTTATCGGGACTTTTAGACAATATTATATCAGTAATTTAGTAACATTAGGTTGTGGTCACGTAAACAGAAATGACCGAAGTTATAACTTAAGACGTACGTACACTCTTGTTTTAAAAAATATTTTTAAAGTATAATTTAATTTATGAGATTGACAATAGTTTTAAGTTTGTAAAAGTTAATTCCTATAAAGAGTAGTAAACCAATTTGACCCCATATCATCCTATCGTTAAACTAATTTGACCTGCTATGTTTCTTAAGGAAAATCGTTAACTTTTTTCTTTTCCCCCAGCAAATAGCCCTCACGCCGACCTCCCGCTCGTTCCAGCAGTGGGTGGCCCCCACCGTGCCCCTCTACTTCGACGTGTACCTCTTCAACTGGACCAACGCAGCAGACTTCCCCCACGAAGTGCCCAACTTGGTGCAGCTCGGTGAGTAGATTATCTGTAACCCTGTAGCGGGGTCTACACTCATCTCACAATGCGAAGGATGTAGGCCTTAGTCCACCACACTGGCCTAATTCTAGGTGGTGAGCTTCGCATGGATTTGAGAAAATTATAGATTAGCAGGCAGGCCTGCAGGGTTGGTTTGGTTGTTCTCGCAAAATGAAAACAATGTCCAGGTAACGCCTGAATTCCAGAGCGAGTGCTCGTATCAAGGGACAGGGAAGCCAAAACTTTGATACGGAATCGCGCGTTGACATGTACTGGACGTAGCAATCTCGCGTGATACGCACGAGAGAATCGCGGGGAATTAGCCCCCATTTGAACAAGGTCTTAATATTATACGAGTACCATCAGCATCACAAGATAATGTTCCTCTCGCCAGGTCCGTACCGCTTCCGCGAATACCGTCGCCACGTGAACGTGACATGGCACCCCAACAACGGCTCAGTGTCGTACAGGACCCAACGTAGCTGGCACTTCGACCCGTCCAGCAACGGCACCCTGCAAGACAACATCACTATCATCAATGTTATTGCCGCCGTAAGTAGCTTCTGCCTTCTTTTCCCACAGACAAAAAAAGACGAACGGACCAACAAAAAGTGTTCTTCTTTCTATTCCATTGTCTGCTGTGTCTTGGTACTCATTTTTAGCATGCACCTCCCCTAATTTAGGACTCGGTCGTGTCGAGATTTTCCTATATGACCGATCCGAAAGATATACAATGTAGAAGTACCTACACGATAGAGTCCGAAAGATGACAGCACGTCATTTAGAGAAATCCCAATACCTACCTATGTCTTTCGAACGTCCTCCGCGTATAACACCATCTGATACCAGTTAACGTTTCTTAAGAAATTACCAATTGATCATTTTGTTTCGAAAGACTTCTATTTCTCAGCGACTAAAAATAAAAGCGACTTTGATCAAACGAAATTCGTTACACCGTTCTTGTTAGATCTCATTACGTGATCCCGACTATCACAGATCAGCGCTGATCTTATTAGGAATTTATCCGAACGAAAAATGCATTAAGTATCCTTCAAAGAAGTGAGTTCAGACTAACTTGAGTGGATAGGACTTTAACCTTTAAACGTATAGAAATAAAGACTATATTCGAATGCGCAATGTAAACCATTCTATAAAGCTTATTAAAGTTTTGGGTAGATTACATTTTTCTGTTTTTCGCGAGATATTTTTAAAAGGACTGTCTTTGGAATTTTTGCGGTGAAATTTGTCTGGGGGGATATTCCTGAGTTTTTAAGAGCTTTCTGTATCTATCAGCCAGAATGGAGGAACTCTCTCATCCTATTCTCTTCTCTTAGTCCAAGATCCCAGAGCGTTCTGACATAACTTATTTTTACATGGATGAAACCTTCACGACTTAGTAGCGTCTAGTATACTTTAAATACCTGCCTACTTGTGGAGCTTGCCCTGTGACACCTGGGCAGGTACCAGGTGAGAAAGATGACTAAAAATATGAGTTATCTAACTTAAATTTGTATGGCTGATTTTTATATATATTTTGTAGAATATTATTCTAAACTAGAATTATAAAGTGTCAGACAGTTTTCATGGACCAGAGCTTTTGTCAGACGCTTTAAAGCTCGACAAAATGATGATTGATGAACTTTACTTATTTTATCATGCCTGACTTTTAAATATGTTATTCAAGTAACTATTACAAAGTTATATTTCATCAGTCAGACAAATTCGAGTGACCAAACATGACCAAACAAAACAAATATATAGATATACATTTTGCATGGGTTGAATCTTTTTAAATCTTTTTTTAATAAGGGATCTTATTGAAGTAAGGATGCAAAAATCTTGGATTGAAATTAGAAAGTATTTTCAATACATTTCAATTTTTTACTCCGAGACGCATGCGCATAGTGCTCTCGCGCTCGCACTCCCGGCTGGATAATTTTGTGTTTAGGGGATGTTTGGTCACTCGAATTTGTCTGACTGATGAAATATAACTTTTTAATAGTTACTTGAATAACATATTTTAAAGTCAGACATGATAAAATAAGTAAAGTTCATCAATCATCATTTTGTCGAGCTTTAAAGCGTCTGACAAAAGCTCTGGTCCATGAAAAGTGTCTGACACTTTATAATTCTAGTTTAGAATAATATTCTACAAAATATATATAAAAATCAGCCATACAAATTTAAGTTAGATAACTCATATTTTTAGTCATCTTTCTCACCTGGTACCTGCCCAGGTGTCACAGGGCAAGCTTCACAAGTAGGCAGGTATTTAAAGTATACTAGACGCTACTAAGTCGTGAAGGTTTCATCCATGTAAAAATAAGTTATGTCAGAACGCTCTGGGATCTTGGACTATCTTAACATAATCCAGTGGATGTTAAAGCATCTTTTAGAAGACATCTTCTCATAAAAAAGGCTCTCGTTCAAAAACAATCCTATATTTTTACCTACTCAGGTTCAGGTCTCTAAGCCAAAACATTGCTTTCAGGCAGCGGTCTACCGTTCCAGACACTGGGGTTTCTTCGAGCAGAAGCCGCTATCCATGTTCCTAGCGCTGTTCAACCATCGGATATCAGTGTCCAGATTAGCCGGAGAGCTATTGTTTGAGGGCTACGAAGACTCACTCTTGGATCTAGCCAAGAGTCTACCTGAAAGTGCTACGGGTGGGGCGCCGCCTGTAGATAGATTTGGACTGTTTTACGGCGTAAGTAATTTCTTATCTTTGTCATTGGTTTCGTTTAATGAAGGACAGAACAGTTATTCATCAGGTGAATCGCTGCTTTTATGACTCATTTTTTAAATTCAGTCAAGTGTTTATGATTTCAATCGATTCATTATCAATTTCAAACAATAAGGCTCTGTTAGCTTTCCTAATGAAGTTGTTTATGATGAAATGTTCTTGCCAATAAAATTTGAGGACAGTTATCGCGAAGAACTGCATTGGATACGTTCAATTAAAATTAAATAGTCCTCTCAGAGTACGAGCTTCTTTTTACTTAATAAATGTAACATGGGTCTTAAAAGTTGATTAAATCGAAGGCGTAGTATTTACTGAGGCACTATTTAGCCAGGGAATTAGTTTCCATCTTACTTTATTATAGTAGGTACTTTGTGAATGTTTGTGTGATGAACACTAGTTGAAATTTATTTCCTTCTTCTATTTCTAAAACATATCTAAATTCCGACACAATTGTTGTTTTCAGAGAAACAATTCCATCGACACGGACGGCTACGTGGAAACGTCCACTGGCGCTGAAAGTGGCACGCTGCCGGGTCAGATCCGCAGGTGGAACTATGAAGACCATCTGCCTTTCTACGAGGGAGAATGCTCTAAGGTATGGAAAGGAAAGCAGCCAAAAAACTTCCGTGCAGCCTAAACAGTTACGGTGAAGGAAATAAATAAATAAATAATAAATAAATAACGCTTCACACTCACACCAGGATTCCGTGCGAAACCACAGCGCCACTCGGGTCGTCAAACATCGGAAAACATTGGAAGCGGTGGTAGCTTCCTTCCTTTCAACCCTTCGTTGCCCACTGCTGGACATGGACCTCGTCTTAACGACGTCACTACGACCGGCCTGGACATTTTCCCGAAATTTTATTCAGTTTGTAGGTAATTCTGCTTGGTCTCAGCGCAACTTCTTTTGTCAAGAGCGGTCGCGCTTCGAGCTCCTTTATTCTCCCCGTGGAGTCAGCCCTTTGACACTTTAATTTGCAAACTCTGAGAACTATATTGGTTGCCTTCGTTCTTTCACTGATTTTGTCATTTCGAATCCTGTCGATGACAAAACCGCTAGCGACGAAACACATGCGCTTTGATGTTTCGAAGGGCACTAAATTTTGTCTGGGATCTTGTCTAGACTGAGATCTGCCAACAAGGCAGTTGCTAAACCTTATCGTGGGCATAAAGCGTGGTTTGAATACTGAGACCGGGTCTATCCGGTTCCTCTACAGGGTATTTAGAGAAAGGAAAATTAGTAGAGATTGTTAAGCCAGCTTTTGACTACGGGATATAATATACTTTAAGTTACATCTTGAGATATAACATTTTATCGCTCTCATACATTTTGTACGTGACCGTTCACACTGCGCTATAATGTATATTACATCCTAAACTAAAATTTTTATTCGAGCGATATTTGAAGGAGTATATTTTACGTCACGTCCCCGGACACCGCCCCTGCGTCGCCCGCAGTCGCAGTTTGAATGGTAGTTGGTAGTGGCCGAAGCTAAACTGTTCCAAAATATATATTTTACAATGTGAACAGCAATCGCGGCATGTAAAATATAGTTCAAGATCATTCAAGATGTAATTTATATTACATCCCATAGTCAATAGCCGGCTTTAAAGGCAGTAAGTTTCCACATTAGAGCGGCTAGGTGTAGTATGCTCACGGTCCTGTTTTCCGTGACCTCACTCACGGTCGTGTTTTCGGTGACATGCACATCTTGAAAATAAGTATCTACTAAATATTGTGCACATCTTAGCCTCCAACAAAGCCCCTTAAATAAAATGACGTCTTAAGCATAATAATAATATAACTTTATAGGTACCTACTCATTTATTTGAGTGGTACTATAAATTTGGAATAACAACGAAAAATAATTCCCAACTAACATCCGCATGCAAATACGTTACTTCAACAATAAAGGCATATTCATATTATATTAGTATGCCAGAATAGATTAGAGTCGCACTAAACATAACTTCGTAGCCTCGGTCCATTTCCTAATCACATGTGGACATTTGCAAATTGTTATTTTATACTAATGGCTTGATATTGCAAAATATTTTTCTGTTTTTGCGTTTTTCTATTATTATCTGTCTATAATTATTAAGTCTCATCCTATAATCCTTCCGGAATTGTGGATTTTATGTGGCCAAAACATGTTTTTCGTTTTATTCATGAATAGAATAAAATGAAAAACATGTTTCAAACATCACTGTAGGTATACATAATACATATCAGTGCATTTCATTACATAACATTAGCAGGTTACTTTAAGTTGTTGTTCAATAGTCACTATAGCCCATGCAATTATGTATCATCAGGTGAAATTGCAATAAAGATTATTGCATCATTTTGCTGCAATAAAACTGATAGGTATAAGGATTTATCCAGTATATAAAAATAGTTGTGTCTCTAAAGGATTGAGATAGTCTGAAACACAGAAATAGCAAGTAGATAGAACAGCTAACACCAGTGCGTTCCACTGGAGATCCCGGAGCCCCCCACATGCGCAGAGGCAGGCCACCGAGGGGGTTTTAGTGGGTAAGAATCCCACATAACTCGCTCCCACGGCTCTCTACCTATGAAGGTTTCCCCCCCGTCACAAAAAAAAAGATAGAACAGCTAAATATTCGGGTCAGACGTACCCTGATATCTGTTAAAATGAGCGCATATTGTGAGAAAATCTCAAATTTAAGATGCAAATTAACTCTTCTCTTCTCCTCTCTAGCTAGAAGGAAGCGTGGGAGAGTTCCTCCCCCACAACCTGACAGAGGAGACGAGGCTGCCGATCTTCATGCCGGACCTGTGCCGCACGGTGCACCTGGACTACGCAGCCAGCGGGGAGCTGGCTGGACTCCCCTATCACAAATACGCTCTCACTGCCAGCAGCTTCGACAACTGTAAGCATCTATCTGTCCACCAACCCGCACTAGGCCAGCGTGGTGGACTAAGGCCTACATCCTTCTCATTGTGAGAGGAGACCCGACCCTGTAGTGGGTCATTAATGGGTTACTGACAAGCATCTATCTACCAACCCATCACCCGTTAGGACTAAGACTACAACGATCCAACTAGGACCGTCACCTTTCTTTGGCATGGCATGATCCGCTCAGCTCCATACTCAATACATCGAAGAGGCTGGTGCGATGGGGCTCTGAGCCTGAGCAAAAGCACTCCAAAGCGTTGGTGATGGGTTGATTAAGCATTGGGTATGCGTGAAGTACTAGCAGATCGAATGTTCGCGTGGTGACTAGCAAACTCGAGAAGCATAATGTAGACTCTGCAAAGAGGAGAAGGAAACGCCCATAAATAAATTTTATGCAGTCAACAGAATGGTGTCCTGAATAACGCTTTTCTAGTTTTCTACATCACTGGCATATAAATTTATACAATACTCGGAGATGCCGAGGCCAGAGCACGGCCGCTCCCCAATAATGATCACCTCGCCTGGTGGAAATATCCCTTTGCCAAAGTAACTGCCAGATATTCTTTCTCATATGTTTCAATTTTCAAGATAAAGTAAAGTCCGACCGACACAGGTTTTTTAGCCGAAACCGAAACTGAACTTTTGACCTCTCAGTTTCGCCCAAAACCGAGAACTAACCCTTCGATCAGTCATTATTAAGACAAAACTAATAACCCAAAACCCTCCATTCCAGCAACACTGACTTCCGAGAACTCCTGCTTCTGCAACGGCGATTGCGGGTTCAGCGGCGTGATGAACGTCTCAGCGTGTCGCTTTGGTTCTCCAGCTTTCATCTCTCTACCTCACTTCCTCTACGGGGACCCGCAGTTACGGGAGATGGTGAGAGGCATGGAGCCCGACCCTGAGAAGCACTCGTTCTACTTTGCAGTGGAACCTGTAAGTACTATTAAGCCCGTTAGGAAGATGATCCAGCAGTTTCTTCGAAGATAGGTCTTCTTAACTACCTTACCTTACCTTCGATTGAATTTCGATTCGAACTTTAAGACTTCGTTTTATCATAATTTAAATTTTTAACTTTAAATATTCTATTTTTTGGTTTCAGAGATTGGGTATTCCCCTGGACGTGACAGCCAGATTTCAGTTCAATATTTATATTGAACCAAATCAAAATATAGCGTAAGTTCCAAACTACCCATCTACTTTTATTGTTTAATTTCATTTAATTTCTTTTCCCTTTATCGTTTATAATCATAAATTTTCTGAAAGATTTGAAGTTTTAAGACTACTTACGAAGGCTTTTATGTCTTTTGTCAGCATTAATTCAGTGCAATCTTTAATTTTTGTGGCGTTAATTTAAAAATACCCACACATATCTCTACCCAGCATAATCGTCATAGTAACCGTCACGTGTCGTGAGCACAGATGGTTAGTGCTAGGTATATTGTACGATTTCGAGCAATGTACAGCTGCTGAAAAAACGCGCTAGACCAATAGGCGACGTACACTGACAAACTGACAAGTGACGAACCAATCGCGTGAACCAACAACGCTGTAAATGTCAACCCGATCAATAAAGATTGTGCCCACGACTCATGCCGACTACTATTCAAAATGCAATTTTGGGCTTTAAATGAAAATGCTCATTCCAGGGTCTACGAAAACGTCCCAAGGATGATGTTTCCAGTCTTCTGGGTGGAACAGAGCGTAAAAGTGGAAGACAAGATCATGTCCGAACTCCGAGTGGTTCGCGCCATCTTGGACTGGGGAGGGACCGTCTGCGCATGCGCGGCTCTCCTCTTCGTTGGACTCCTCACCCTCATCACCTGCTGCTCGAAGAAGCCGCAGTATACCAAAGCTGACATAGTCAATAATCTCGAAAAACCCAAAGACGAAGCTGAACTGAAATTGAACCCGTTGTGACATTAAATGAAGAAAGAGATGGATGAGACTGGATGGTGAAGAATTCAACCTCGACGAGGAAGAGGTTTGGTTGATAAGGAAGAGTAAGAGATCTCTTTTGAAGCGGGAAGAGCAATAGACGTTATTAGTGATATTAAATTCCAAGTGTATGGACAAAGTGCGGTGAGAGTACGTAATGATGTCGTGATAGATAAAGACGGTTTGGTGATTTGAAATGTTGTTTGGCATTGGTTGGCTGTCTTGTTTGCAATACTAAAAAGTGTTTAGGCTCAAATTTTAATTTTAGATAAGTTCTTGTTAAAAAATACAATAGTATCACTTGTATTCTAAATTAGCGGTAAATTATAAAGATAAGTAGACCATTGGTATTGACCATTGACCAATTATGATAGAATTCGAAAGCAATTTCAATGTTTAGTGTGTTGAAATTCACTATAGTATCGGAACTAAAATTGACAAGAATCTTGTTACGCAGGGAAATAAACATGACATGTAGATATCTATCTAGTGGCATTTTTGATGAAGTAAAAATTTGATGTTTTCAAAGACGTGCGTGTTTCAAAGCTGAAATTTAATGCAAATGTCAACAATCAATAAGAGATGGCTGCAAGTAAGCATCCTGAATCACGCTTTAAAGATTTTCTGAATGAAATGGCTTTACGCTTATAATTACCACAGGTTAAATAACTTAATTTATAGAATTTTGGAGTTATACAAACTTAGTTCCTTAAATTAATTATGAACTATAACTATTAACTTATGGAATCCGCACAATTTTGAAAACGTTTTTATAGTGTATTTTGAGTGACTGTGTTTTTTAATGTAAGTGTCTTAATTAAGATTAAATTTAGAATATACCTACTCGATTGCCATATTTATACTTGATGTGTTATTTAAGATAATAATAAGTTTATTTTATTTTATCGTTACTGACTATGTGAATGTTGATGAGAGATTACATTTCATGTCTGTAAAATAAAAAATAGATTGAAATATAGTTGAAATAATAAATATACAATGAACAAAAAATTAAGATATCAGTGCTATTAATAAAAGGTCCTAAAATATTTTGTTGTATTTTGAAGCCAAAGTTTTAAAATGAATAAATCCTTCCATACATTTTGACGTCCATTATTAAAATTTTTACTGATTTGGTCGATTTTCTTTTTTTATTGCTATAAGAGGTTTCAAACGGTTATTTATTAAAAGCTTAAATTATTAGTGAATGACAGTTAATTGAATTAGGTACTGTGTTAAAATACCTACCTACTAATAAAATTTATTATGCATATAAACTACTCTGAAAAATGCCATCATGACAAATTGACGAAAACCGACCTCAATATTAATGCTCTATATTGTATTTTCGTAGATAATTGTAAATAAATAGAATTATTTTATTAGTAAATAGGTAGAAAATAATCTACTGTAAGAAAAACATGCAAATTGTAGCTTGCAGGAAAGTGATTATAATTGTAAGTGATGATCGTTATAAATAATTTAAAGTAGATTAAAAGATAATGATTATTAATGAGATTTGATTATGTAGGTAAAAATAGGACGAGAAACGATCTCAATTTTAGTAATTTCATTATTTAAACGCACTAGTTTGAGTTTACACACGGATAATAAACAGATAATATAATCTATGAGTTGTAGGATATTATTGTCTGTAAAATCAGTTTATTGCACTTGTCCTATTTGGTAAACAACCCATTTACATGACGTATTTTTATTTTTATTTGCGAATTAAAAATAATGCGTAATCTTAAATGTTTGAAACAATTAATGCCGAAACAACTTTTTTGGGAACTGTAACCTAATTATTAAATCAATATTTTTTAATAAAAGTTGTGCCAAGATTGTTTACCAAATTAGACAAAATGGACTGTATGTCAGTGGGTAGTATTGCGCATTTAAGATGGCGTGTCGCTCACTTCTAAATTAGCGACATGTAACGCCATCTATTAACGAGTAGCTGTAAAGAAATATTTTTGGTAATGTCTACCAATTCGGTTTATAATTATAAATTTTTGTACACGAATAACAATCCAAAATGAAAAATATATCTGACAAGCAAAAAAATTACTCATTAATAAAATGATTGTACCTACAAAAATGTCTTGCAGTTTGCTTTAAATGTTTCCCATCCGTCATTGAGAATGCAATTGTGTTTTATTTTTGTCCGATTTTAAGTCCATTGAAAGATCGTCTCACGTAATTAGTTGGCGCCTTCTAATTAATTTACTGAGTTAAGAAAAGTAGTAGCGAGTTCTGCCACTCGTCAACAGATGGCGCTTCTAGTACTTCGAATCTGCTTCGAATAATGAACTCCATTATTCGAGTTCAGGAAACATTATAATTTTATAAAAAAAACTCAGTAAAGATCTGGCTTGGTGAAAGTCCTCTGAGTCAAAAATATTATCTAAATAGTTTTGAAATTTCATCGAATGCAGTGGTCGTATAAAAATGTTCCTTACATACAACAAGAGCAAATACATCAATCATACTTTTAATTGTGCTATGCTGGAGTCAAAGGGCCCAGAACCCGCCGGAGTGGGGTCGATTAGGGGAGGCTAAGGGAAAGAAAGAAAGATAAAAGATTCTCCTAAAAGCTAAAACCCCACGTTCCTTACACAATTCCGATCGATCGTCATTGGTATTGTTGCACACTAGCACCTTATTTTTCCAATACTGAACGGATATTGCAGAACTAAATGAAATTGTGTATATAATATATTGTATCAGGCGTTACTTTGCGGAAATCCATTGTTATTTAAGTTGTATTTATATTTCTTTGCAACAATCCGCACACGTGGAACTTGTTTTGGTATGGACCCACCACCCTCCCTTATCTCTCTGAGTAGGTATATACCATAACAACTTATTCCAATAGTACACGACACGTGTTTCGCCCCAAAACGGAGCATCATCAGGTGATGTGGACTCTACAACGGTTGGTTGCTGGTTTTGGGGCGAAACACGTGTCGTGTACTATTGGAATAAGTTGTTATGGTATATACCTACTCAGAGAGATAAGGGAGGGTGGTGGGTCCATACCAAAACAAGTTCCACGTGTGCGGATTGTTGCAAAGAAATATAAATACAACTTAAATGAAATTGTGTAATTTCGTCGCAATCTTCTTAATGCCAATTGCGTTCAAGAGTACCAAATCATGTGACAGTTCAGATTAGATCGGAATCGGAATTGAAATTGAGATTGTTTTCAAGAGTAAGGCCACGGCCAAGAGTAAGGTCGGAGGGCGGCCTGTACTCCTTTTGCCGAGACGAGGTCGCCATTCAAGGGCTTTTCTTCCCAATGTGGCCAGCCCATTGCAATTTGTATGTTATAAAATATAAAAATAAAATTTTAAAGGGCAAACAGGTTAAAACCGTGATCATAGTTAGGCATAGTCTTTGAATAGAACGAAGATGACGCGCTTGTTAGATAAAAAAACAAATCTGTAGGTATGTTCGGTGCACAGGTTGCTACGTAAGAACGCTGCTTATATGACCAGTATATAAAATGTACGTCTCTTCGTTGGTTTGTTCATTAAAAAGTTAAGTTCTAATAAGCATTGTTTAAAGCTTCACGGGATTTTTAGAGTTTTGAGATGATAATAATTTACAGGTGAAAATTCCTTCCGGAGAGGCATCTAGCACTGCTATCATGACTTGTTATGAAATAAGACGTCTTCCAGTTTGATTGCAAAGATGCGGATTACTACGGATGTAGGTAAACGGTATATGTATTTGGGACTGGCAGTGGCATTTTTGAATTCGTAAGTATGCTGTTAGATACAAAATTTATTTTCTATTGCACTAGGACTAATACAGCAGTTATCCATAAGTCAGCCAGTCATTGACAGCACTTCACCTGGTATTTAAATTCCAACGGAATGCAGCTGTTCTCAACGATGGGCAAAAGTAACTTATGTTTACACACTTCTTGTTTACCCTATGTCTATTGTAAGAAACCTATGTATGTATATCACACAGCGAAGAAATAATGTTTCAACAATTTTACCAGTATTTTAAAATCATTTCACACAAGAAATTATTTGTACAAAGTCGTTTCTAAAGAAACGTTTGGCAGCAAATCTGAGACTGAGCAGAGGAAACTAAACGCAGATAAGAGAGTACAGCTGCCAACCAAATATCTTTCTATCTATCTGATCTCGAACTTATCAGCCAAGTAGACGGGGCGAGCCAGATCCCAGCGGCTGTACGTACAGACGTAACGCTCGCCCCGAAGTCCTTGAGGCAAATCGGCGTTTATTCTCAATCAAAGCGGGTGCAATTGGGCAATTTAGCAATCAGGCTCGTCCTGCCGATGTCCAGCAGCGTGACGGCGTCAGTTGCCTCGGACCGCGCCCGCCATGATCGGACTCCTGCTCACTTTAGCGGCGTCAGGTCAGTACCACTTTTTATTACTATCCCAGGATGCCATGGATCCAAAATAGACGGCCATCTAAGCAAGGAAATGCCCTCAAAGGTAAGGAAATATCCTCAAAAGGGATATGTCGGAAATAACTTTAAGGTCCTAAGGAATACCTTAACGCTATTACGTTGGGATTGAGGTCCTGTTAGATTAAGCGAATTTTTATTTAGAAATATGAGAAACTCATCAGTAAACTTACGCGAGTTTCTGACTATCGTCTTTCACTCTGGCAACCTGACAGTCTGTCCCATATCATCCAGTTAGTTTAGTATCCTAGATTCATTGCCATTATGTATGCAAAATTGCTGCATAGAAGGATACCTACATCAACAAGACCTTCATAGTAGACTGTTAGTCTTGTCTCAAATCGGCAGTTGAAGTGACTGTTTCCTTTTCAAGTGCCTCTTCAGTCTTGAAGGTTTGCCATAAAATTTTTGAATCCTTGTTTGTTGATGGCAAAATGAAACAATTGTTCGACGGAGGACATTTCTGCTAATTCTCTGATGTTTCTTCCTGTGTCTTTTACGCATGTTCCTGTCCTAACTGCAGCGACTATATTTTCCATGTGTTCCAAGTACAGTACAAGAAACACACCTTGCTACCGCGACACACCTCAAAGATTTACTAGATACTTAGGTACTCGAGATAAAGGAGTCAAGATCCGATATTGACATTATCATAATTTCTTACTTTTATCAGGCAGCGTTCGTATTTATGTAGTTTTGAGTGGAAAGATGAAAATTGCTTTTTATGAAATTGAATTAGAATTATTGTGTTTTGAAATAATCTGAGGTAGATTTTATTCTGTTTTTAAAATCTTACAATACGCTCGGTTCTATTTTATTTAGCTGTATATATCGTGACAGTACGTTAATTAAAACAAAATAAAACTTTAGTCATGTAATAAGGAAAAATTATTTATTTATTTGCGTAGTATACAGCAGAAAAATCCCACAATCTGGCACACACGTGTAGTAACCCAAATTCTAGTTTGCACATATATTATGAGTCAATTGAATTCGCCAAGAATTTCCGGCTGAGGTCAGCCATCACACCAGACTTGATGAACAGATTTACAGCTCCTTCATGAGTAAGATCATACCTTGTAACTAGGTCTCGGCATACATGAGCAACTAAGTTGATAGTTGGTTGGTGTTTTAGGTTTTGGTTTGTTAATATTTTTTGCAATAAGTTTCCTTGAATTTATTCTAAACAAGTCGACCCGGCAGGTCTACTGTTATTATTATTTCGAGCAGGGTTTTCGTAAAGAACACAATTAAAACAAAATAAAAATACTGCCTATATGTTTTCGTCCAAAGTGTTCTTCCATTCCATACAGTACTGATTCAATCAAATTGGTTCGCACAAACGCATTACGCAGTTGGCAGCTCAACAATTATATTATGTTTATAGATAGAAGATAGATAAACAGTTTAATATTTATCTGAACGAAACCCAGGAACACCCATACCAACCTCAAATAACCCTAGAAATCATTACTGAGCTTATGCCTACATATGTTAAGGAATAAAAAGTCTTAAAATAAACATTGAAAATAAAGTAGAATTGTTAAGTATTTAAAAAAACTTTGAAATACGGGTCATGGGAAATGAAAGAAAACAATTGTGGTTGCTAGTTGAGCGCAAGGTAGGTAGCTATAATACATCACAAGAATGTCAAAAGCCAAGGAAACTGGGAAAATATGGAAATCGCGTGAAAGCCAGCAATTTAGATAATTGCTTTTCAAGTGGGTTCTAGGTATTAACTAAATGGTAAGCTAGGTAGGAAATATTCTGAGTTCAAAGAAATACTAAAGTCGCCATCAAAGACCAGACATCAAACAATGTTTACATTGCTATGATCTAGATTAGAATATCTCGGGGACTAGATCTCATTAGAACGTAACTGGTCTAATTAGTGTGTTAAAATAGCCGATAGTTATTCGATATACAATTTCCTCAAACGCAGCTCTTTTCAATATTTATAATATTATTTTCCTTAAATTATTACCAAGTTTAAAGTTCTGAAAAATGATTATTTCGTTCAATTGAAGAAAACAATTCAAATAATTGTGTAAGTTTTACGTTTTATGAAATTTTAAAAGATATGAAATAACAATTATCTTGGCTGTTTCAATAAATACTTTGGCCCTTACCTTCACATAATTATTAAAAGTGAACTTAGCTGGTCAGCTGGTCTTCTCTCTTTCACATTGACACTACTGACAGATTGTTAGGTAGGTATATTGACATTTAATATTATAAATTATTTTTACCCATTTTAGGTGAGTTGTTTACCTTCACAATTTCACCTTTACAAATCCTACAACTATGATCTTAAATGCATAACCACGTTATAATGTTTACAAAGTAACAAACACTCATTTGTGTCTAATTGTATCACCAAAACAATATAATATTATTAGTTTATTGATAAAAATAACATTGCCAGTCACCATGCCGAACGAGTTTTTCTTCTCCCTCAGACCCTCACGTATTTAATGTGTTAGAAAGAGAAAAATAAAATTTGCAACATTGTTAGCATGAATTGTTAGATACCTATTGACATTGCATAATGTTGCCATAACAAAATTTAACTTTCTACTATAGTAAAAATTGATCTTTTAATATATATTTTTTATTTTTATTGGAGTTATAATTTTTAAAATAATAGGTATCTATTCATTTCAGCTGCATTCACCAACGGCGACGAAGAAGCCATGAAGAATTTGACCACAATCACTTGGGCACATGCAGTCAACAACAAAACGTACCTAGAAGCTGCGTTAGCAAGTAAGAAATAGGAAGTTTTGATCTATTTAATGTTTATTTATTACTTTAGAATTTCACATAAATTTCTTAAATAAGAAGCAAGTTAAACAAACCATTGCGATACACCCTAACGAAATATCTAACTGGCAAAAACTCGTATATAAAAAAAAAGTCCACTTTAAAAGTTTTGTCATTGAAACATAAGTTCTTGCCACTAATTCTTGTTTAGGTTGGTTTTTTCCTTTTAATCAAGGCTCTCTTGAGTTATTACAATTTATCAAAATAATCTAATGCAAACTAGTGTTACTTTTTACTTTAATTTCATAAACAGTAATTTAGTAGCAAGCTGCTACAATAGATGGCGCAATTGTCAATAATTGCATTATGTTACGTTTCTGCTATTTTCTTTATTTTCTCAAATATAATTAAAACTAACATAGTTTTCATAATTGAATACCACATAGGTAATATTAATATTATTATAAATATTGTACTTTAGTTGAAAGGTTATTTAGAAGGTTAATAATATCTATTAGTTCAAAGTCAGTAGGTCACGTATTATTGTTCCGTAATAGGATAATCACTTATGCTTGCATTTAACGTCCATACTTGTATTCTGTTATTATATAATAGAATTCGTTGCGAATACAATAGCTAAGTATTTTAAAAGTTTATTGTAACCATAATAAACGTAACATGTTTGTAGGAAATATATTTTGTAAGTATTGTGTTATGGATAAACATCTGGAAAGACCATCCGTCGGAATATTTTGAGATTTCGTACTCATTGGTTTTATCCTGTGGTTTTCCCCATATAATAAGGAAGGCCTGTCTCAGATGTAGCCATAAATAAAATATCAAATGTTTTTTTTAAATCAAATTAAGGTAAGGGTAAGTTACATAATTATAAATAGTTTTCATAAACATGTAAAATGAAAGTATTTAATTTAATTCAAACTGCCATCTGAGAGCTATTTAATTTATTCACAATAAATGACTGAATAAATGAATAAAATAGCTGTATTATAATGGTATAGACAGTTATGGTCTTAAACAGAACAACGTCCAATAATTCAAAACGTAATTTAACAAATATAAAGCCCAAAAAACGCATTGGATTAGACAGTACTTATTGTCTAGCTGTCATTTTTGGTTTAAAAAAAGCACAGAACAGATAATTTTTTTATCTATTCCGTGGAAAAAAGTGACTATCTTCAAACCGCTCTATAGTTTGATACATAGATAAATACCAATGATAGTATGAAAATGCTATTTAGCATTAAGCCCGCCCGATATAGTACATTAAAGTGTTTTTTAATTTCAGTTTCAAAACAACAATAAATTTTGCACAATCCTTCACTTCCTGCTCGGATGTGATTTCAGACATAAGTGTCGGGCTACAGATGCAAAAGAGATAATCACCAAACTCATTAAGATCCAAAAAAGCCACTTCACTGTTAAGTAGCCAATAAAACCAAAACAGAAGAAGCCAGATGGGGTCTATTCTAAGAACACGCACTTAATAACAATTACTCCGACGGATTCGTGCTTCTTAGTAAAAATAGAGGGTGAAACGTTATGGCTAATTATAGTTTCGATGTGGTATGGTGTTACGGAATCATTTGCTACAACCGTTTAGAAGTCATTTTTAGTAATAAGATTGTTTATCCGTGTCTGCCGATCCTTGATCTCAAATAGTTAAGGAAAATATTTGTTTGATAAGGTTGTATTCGTCTATACGCGAGCAAATTAATGTTGCAGTCAAATTTCCTCGATCAATCCGAAGTATCTTTAAAATCAAATATTTTATACATATTAAGTGACAGGATATCAAAAATGGGACACTTAAAATAATGGGACTTTTCTTTTTAAGTCACTTTATTGGCAGGAAGTATTGTTAAGTCATTTTTAGTGATGCATTATCTCTACCAATAATTCCACCAATAATTTCATCAAGTGTTAGTTTTATCAATTCTTAGCGGTACGCCTAAAACGCTTTGGCCTCTTCAGTGACTTTACGAAAGAAACGGTTGTTACTAATATGCTTGTGTTGCTAGTTGATAGCGGTGAAAAGTTTAACACGATTTATTAATGATCATGGTTATTGTTAAACGATTCTCCGCAGGCGAGGTATCGATGTTGGAGGCGGACATAGTACTAGGCCACATCGTCGGCAAGGAGGGAGGGCCGCCCATCCCCATCATGGCGCACCCGCCAGCCACGACCTCGGACCTGTCGTTGGGCGACTTCCTCAACTCGGTGCTGCAGTACAACAACGTCAACTCCAAGCAGAAGGGCGTCAAGCTAGACTTCAAGAGCATAGAGGCGTTTGAGAAGGCTCAGGATCAGATTGCACAGTTCAGCAAGCCAGAGGTGGGTGGACAATTTCGTTTTATGGGCGTTTTGATTTTGATGTCCGGACTAATAGCAGTGATGGTCGAGCAAGTCTGTTAAAGTGGGTAGTGTTTAGGAGCAGCTATGGACGACCGCATCAAAAAACCGCAAACAGTGCTAAATAACTGTGAAAGAGGTTGTAAATGGATGGATAGTTAGTCCTTAAGACAAAGTGTTATCTCACCTTCAACACCGAAACCTACAAAGCTTGCATAGTTTGAAAATGTATTTTGACGAATCTTAGACAAAACTAGTATTTTTTTTTATTAAATATGAGTCAAGGTAGCTGCAATTTAATGTTGGAATAGATCATCTTCAATGCGATCATACTCAGTTCCCTCTTGATTCGTTCCCTCTCAGATCAGTTGATCCGATTGATCCCCGATTGATCAGTTCCCTCTCGTAAAAACAGCATTATTAAAACAAAGGTTGCGATAGATACTCCTATATCGTGCTCTCAATTGACCGCAAACATTAATCACTTTTACCACTGATACCCACAAACCAATAAGCTTAATAGATGGTCAGCAACGAATTGTGCTCTTACGCGTTTTATTAAGGAGCCAGCCCGAAGCGCGAGGGGACGTCAATCCATTATTCACACACTACATCACGTCTTTATTTAAACCGTTCATCAAATCATTCGAAACATAACTCTATTACTAGCGGCCACGCCTTCTAATCCTTCAGCAAGCAACACGGAAGAGTGCAACGTTTGGCTTCCATCTTCCAAAGCTTTATTACGACTGATGTAAAGCAGACTATTGTCTGACCAGTTCTCAATGTCGTCCACAAGACGGTATTTGACGGCGAGATGATATTAATTGCCTAAATGTGTTCAAAGCAATTAGTTCTAACAAGCTTATTTATACAGTGAGTCAGAAACAATGGTCCGTGGAAGGAGACACCCCATTCGTCTTGTGGGGATCACGCCGACTTTAATGTGCTCCTGTTAATCTTTCGCGTCGTTAAGTTGGCAGGAAACCGTATGTTTGTTTGGACAGTTCTGGCGTAGTATAGTTTTCAGTATAAGCACATTTAAACTTCCAACAGTTGGTTAGCCATTGTCTGGAATTACATAATTCAAGTAAGTATGTATATCTCAGGCATGCAGGTTTCTTCACCATATTCTACATTACCGTAACGGCAGGTGACATTTTATTTATTGAAGCGCACATACTCGTACTCCTTGTTCCTACTTAACTTTAAGAAGGTCGTTAGAGTCTGCTATTGGGATTCGAACCCGGAACTTTGTAGTAACAGACTGTTTTCATAGCAACTAAGCTATCACCGCTAACTGTAAATCAAGCTCACTATAATTTCAAAAGTTATAGATGTCCTGGTAAAATACCACCTGCCTGGGGCCTGATTCTGTATGACGTGTGTATGACCGTTCACACTCGTATCGCGACAATGTCGTGTCTTACCCGTCATAAAAAGTCAAAACGGCTTAAAAGTCAAATATGTGACAATCTATTGTGTGCCTTATAGAATAGACATTTAAGATTCGTTGTCGTGCCGAGTTCATGAAATGACGTACGGTTTGATGTCACACGATATCGGCGCGAAATCTTTCGGGACTTAGTGAATCAGGGCCCTGGTAAATTAAACCTATTTTGGACACTACAATACTCCTATAAAATGCCTATAAAATATTAAGTCCTTGGACACTTAAATACTTTTGATGTTAAACACGTCTTCTAGATAACCTTTCCCCTCTGGCTGAACGCTGACATCCTCCCTGGTCCGGTGGAGGCGAAGACGAAGCCAGTGGATCCTGTGAAGTTCCTCAAACTGGGTGCGAACCATCCCAGAGCGGTACTCTCCATCGGCTGGACGACGAACTACGGCGGGAACATCACCGAGGGAGAGTACAGCAGAGAGCAGATCGGCAGTATGCTGAGACTTGTGAACGAGTACCATGTCAATCAGACCGTTACTTTTCCGGTAAGTTGGTATTTTTTGAGCATTTATCTCTGACAACTAAATTGGTCTGACTCAATGCAATGTTGCTGGGTATTGAAGTCATTTGAAGTACCAAAGCGGGAATAAATCTTAGTAGGGCCGCTTACGTCCACTTTTTGGTAGGTAATCTTACTTCATATTATTATGTGGTACTTACGAGTAAGTTTAATTTAACGTGCAGTAAAATTTTTATCTAAATAAACGAATGCAGTTTGGAAAAGAATTTAATATGGTTTTATGCTTTAGGTACTTTGTGAGTTTCATTGTATATTCGAATGAATGAAGAATTAAAGAAAATATCTTTTTACGAATCTACCTCCTTTTTAGGTAATTAATTTAAAATAAGAACAGTGTTGCCATGTGCTTTTAAAATGTCGCATTTAGAAACATACCCGATATTAATCTTACAAGTTTTTGTTACGAAATATGACAGTGTTGCCACATGATTGTAAAATGTCATTAGTACCACCTTACCAAGCACTCCCGAAATTTTTTAACCAGGTGCGCGCTGGCCTCGCATCCAACAGCCAGCCAGTGTTACTAGACCTGCTCCGGGAGACTTCTTCCCTGAACTCCTCCATGACGGTCTGGTCGAGCGAGGGTGACGCAGTGGAGGTGGAGCGGGTGCGCGCGCTGATCCTCACCGTGGGGCTGGAGAGGACGTATTTAGACGTCCCGAACGAACTGGCCGCCAGACTCCACCTGAACCCCAAAGACCCTAACAAGAAGAACTAATAAATTGTAGTCGATTTTTCAATGGTGTTTTATTTGCGAACCTATAGTAAAAACATTCAAACTTCAATTTCTCATAGGTTTGGAACCTTCGCCAGAATTCTTCACGTTCATTACGAGTATAATTATTTAAAAATAAAAATGTTTTGTCTTCAACTTTTCGTCAATTCTTCCGCTCTTCCTATCCATATATTCCGTGTTCTAATTGTCATTGGCCCAGTAACATGAGACAAATAAAGGCGTCAACCTCGGAATGATGGGGATATCCAGTAAACTCGTACACGCCTTCATTTAAATGTTCCAAAAGTAGGCTCAAGGTGAAATGTCACAAAAATTAGTTTTTCGCAATTGTCTCGGATTCTAGGTAGAGCTCCAATGATGCGCCACTTGACGACCCAAGTGGCGCAGTGGTTAAGACACCGGTGCGCTGCGGAAGATCCTGGGTTCGATTCCCAGCAGAGCAGAGATTTTAATGATGAATTTGAATGTCCGTTTCTGGTCTGGGTGTATTGTGTTGTGTGTGTCCATGGCGCCCACGACACAGGGAATCCTAGTGTGGGGCTGTGAGTGTGAAGCGTTATAAAAAAAAGATGTTAAATCTATTAAATACTTGTAGAACATAAAATTTCCGACAAATTATGTTCAAAAGATTGTCGTACTGGAATACAATTTGCAATACTATCACCGTTGACGAATTCATCAGTAGACCTACGGCCTGCTGAGTTAAATGAATCCTCAGCCGTAAGTCAAGCTTCTGTTAGGACTGTTGGTTCCAACTGTGCCGTTGTAATTGAGACCAGTTACTGGCAATTGAACGGTTCAAGTTTATTATTTTGCATAACCTAAAGCGATCCGCGAATGTAATTGATTTTGTGTTCGTGGTCATAAATCGCGTTGTAATTATAGGGGTTTGTTTCACGATTCTGTTTAGCTTTGGATTAAGATTTGTCGAGTAAATAAGCTGAATGGATAGCCCAGTGGCATAGAATTCGACCTCGAACCGAGGGGTCCGGGTTCGAATCCCAGTGGCATGCACCAATGACTTTGTAAAAGTTATGTGCGATTTATAAAATTAAATGTCACTGCTGTTACGGTGAAGGAAAACATCGTGAGGAAACCTGCATGCCTGAGAGTTCACAAAAGGCATGTGAAGTCCACCAACCTGCAGTAGGCCAGCGTGGTGGACTAAGGCCTACATCCCTCTCATTGCGAGATGGAGACCTGACCCTGTAGTGGGTCATTAATGGGTTACTAAGCTGAGCGCGTTGAGCGTGAACTTACGCAGTTTCGTATAGTAGTATAGTAGCTCGTCCGGGGAGGTACGTTACCGCCTCTCTCTTAAACCACTGAAACAGCATGTTCTTCGAGTCTTGTTTTCAGTTAAAAGCAGCACGTTCTTCGTGTCTTGTGATATATTATGTAGTTTCCGGAGATGTTAATTATTGAAGGCATAGACATCTTAGTCTTCTTGAGCTGCTACTCAACATACCGACTTACGTATATCCTCAGATAGGATACTTAGGTACTCGTAATTGCGGTTGCACAAGCGGGTTTGTCTATGGATTGCAGTGATATCAAATTGAATACAAAAAACATATCAAAATCAATAACTCAATCCTCTGAAAATTTTTCAATTTAACTAAACGTGGAAACTTAAAAATATAGAACACCTTTTATTAATTAAGAAAAGAACAACAATGCAATAACTGCTTACATCAAAACTATGCCGTTCTCATAAAACGAAGACAAACCCGATCTCAGCATTGCATACAGCGATTAGATCGTTAATATCCGTACTATAACTAAACTAACTAAAATTCCTGCTTAGAGAATGCCACGTTGTCTGCCAGGAGCTGAACTACCACGGCTTTTTGCTCCTAACATCTCCATTTTGAGCTCTATTACGAAGGGGATAAGGGCGGTGGAGGATGCGGATGAAAGCTGGTAGAAAGTGTGTCGACCTCATGCATATGGTGACCATGTGGTGAGCAGAATGACTAATTGTCACTGGATTCTCAGCTGTGGTGCCGATCGTAGTAGACTATGCGTGTGATAACAATTACGCGTTCTGCTCAATTTTGTGGACAGACAAACAGGCAGACGGCCACCTCGTGGTAAGTGGTCACTGTTATCATGAGCAACACCGGTCGTCGCCGTTGCGTTGCCGGCTTTAATCAGCTCTTATGATATTGATAAATCGGAGATACCTACTTGTGCAAAACATCAGCCAAATTTTAATGTTAATCTGATTCCCCAATCTCTTCCTTTTACAAAGACATAGGCGCCGTTCGCCGACTTTTCTTCCCCGGTTTTATTGGTTTTATCGGGTCTTTTTAAATTTTGATAATTATGGTCTATGTATGATTATTATAAAAAGCGGTGATAGCCCAGTGGCTTAGAATTCGACTTCGAATCGAGGGGTCCGGGTTCGAATCCCAGTGGCACGCACCAATGACTTTGTGAAAAAGTTATGTGCGCTTTATAAAATTAAATATACCTGCTGTTACGGTGAAGGAAAACATCGTGAGGAAACCTGCATGCCTGAGAGTTCACAAAAAAAATGTTCTCAAAGGCATGTGAAGTCCACCAACCCGCAGTGGGCCAGCGTGGTGGACGGCGGCCTACATCCCTCTCATTGCGAGAGGAGCCCCGACCCTGTAGTGGGTCACTAATGGGTTACTGATATGGTCACCATAATATGTTGTTAGGTTAGCTAATTACGTAAAAGCATTAGACAGAAAGACAATTAAGTAGGGACCGAATAAATTTACCGACTTGGTATTAGGTACATGGATCTCAGAACATTTTACAATAGAAGCATTGAGTTGTCAGACTTGTTTTTTTAAAGTTATGTTTTTATGGCATCATAACTCATTTGCTGTTACCGTTTCCAGTTATGTTGAAGTACAATAAATTCTACTAACTTCAATATTAAATATTGTTTTTACTAAGAAAGCACGCTTCTTGTGATTGGCAACTGTGTAATGAGAGACGTTTACTGTAATTTAATTTTATACCGATCCCTGGAATCGCGGGAATAAACTGCAATTCTACTGCTTGAGAATGCATTCAGATGCTTTTTTATAAGGCTAGCTGCGACCCTTTTGGGGCCCTATGCTGGGCTCGGGTTTTCCACGAGAGGGGAAGCCTGGGAGAAAAGGGCTAGTGACTAACCCGTGTCGGTTCGATAACATCGATAACGTATCGATAACAACCGGTACCGACAGCTTAACGTGCCCTCTGAAGCGCGGGAGTTCGGGAGCGCGCGCAATTCGCCACCAGCGGTCAGCCGGTCACCCATCCAGGTACGGACCACGCCTGACGTTGCTTATTTTTTTCTATCGCTATCAGAATTCTACTCAAGCAGTGGCTACTAGCGGGTCTAGCGGTCACCCATCCAAGTACTGACTGCGCCCGACGTTGCTTAACTTTTTCTATCGCTATCCACTCAAACAGTGGCTATTAGCGCTACGTTGCGTTACTTTCCCAACAGCTTGCGGTCGTAGCTATTCAATCTAACCACATGTAATCTTATCCAAACAGAGCAGGCATCAGCTCGAACCATTCTACCAGGAAGTTAAACATTACAATATTCATAGACCCGCCACGTTTTTCAACTAACAATGTCTGTTTAGCATTTGTAATCTGTGCCTGTGTGTTTAACGGGACACCGACTGTCTTCTCGTTTGCTTACGTCTATGTAAAACAGGACCAGCGAAAGATATACTTAAAGGACTTTTCTTGTAATTGAAAAGGTTACAAAGCACCCTACCTTAATACTACTGGTTTTTATTAAGGGTGCCTTCACATGAGGTCGTGGTGTCCGGGCGATAGCAGCCGACTTCTTTTAAAACACGCGACGATATGAGAAGGCAACCTTAATTAAAGCCTGTGATGTTAAAGGTACCGTGTAACTTTTTCAGTTACGAGAAAAGTCCGATATATTTCACTGTTCTTCACTGTTTTAAATAGACATGGAAAAACGATGTAAGGGTATAGGGCATGTTGGTGAATTTTATACTTAGGTAGAGTTTGCAGTTTAGTAGATATGGTAGGTAGACTTTTTAGTTTAGGTATTTTTTAGCTACCTTCCCCCTTACAGCTACCAGCTAAGTATCTGTCGTGAAGTGATCAATAATACCCATTTACATGTTCATCTTCAACATAAATCCTATCTGAGGACGAATGTAACATCACGTCTGTTACGACTTTCCTTCACCCTTATATTCGTGACAATTTTTTAAGTTTTTTAAACTACGAGTACATTCATTGTATTTGTTGCTGGTTCTGTGTTGCATACGAAGACCAAGGCGTTACTGAATGAATCAAGGAAGATTTATCAATGGATCCGAGACAATAGCATGTGCACATGGAAGTATGATGTTGTAGAAGTTTTTGGAATATTTCTTTACAAACCTTTTAAACTTCCTTCTAAACTTTAAAATTGAGTTTAGAGAAAAACATGAAGTAGTGTTTCGATAAAATATTATGCACCAAATAAGCGGTGATAGCCCAGTGGCTTAGAATTCGACATCGAATCGAGGGGTCCGGGTTCAAATCCCAGTGGCACGCACCAATGACTTTGTAAAAAAGTTATGTGCGCTTTATAAAATTAAATATCACCTGCTGTTACGGTGTAGGAAAACATCGTGAGGAAACCTGCATACCTGAGAGTTCACAAAAAAAATGTTCTCAAAGGCATGTTCGTCCACCAACGGGCAGTAGTGGTGCGTGGTGGACGGCGGCCTACATCCCTCTCATTGTGCGAGGAGACCCGACCCTGTAGTGGGTCATTAATGGGTTACTGACGAAACACACTTTCATCCATTCCCACAAACCCAGTGGTATTATAAGCCAACAAAGTTACAGGCGCAGCTTTCAGTGCTAGCTGAAGACGCCACATTGAGGTAAATCTTTAAGTACCTAGCTGGTACATTTAACACTTAAGATTACTGACTGATTAGTTCATAATTGATTTTAAAAGAGTGCCGGGAGTTTTTTTCCGCCCGCTTTTTTCTCCTGGTCTACGTCAGCCTGAGGGGCACCGAAAGCGGATTTTAGATGTAAGATAATATTCTATCGTGTATGACGTTCATTAAGTGTACACAACTCGTACCTGGCAATGAATAAAAGACTTTGATTTTGATTTTTTTGATTTTGATACATCAGTGCACAGTATTATGAAATTTGCGCATTTATGCGCAGCGCTCCCATAGTATTTCTAAGGGGATTGTTCGTGCGTGGACGTACGTATACGCACGAGTTGAATTCGTATGACCGCGGTCTAACTTTAGCTTTTATTTCAAAATCGAGATGTTTCTAGGATATAATTTTTAATACAATTACTCTAGTCTTCGTTCATGTTTTCGTTTTCTAATGTTTCAATATAACACGACAGGAAGCAAAATGACGCAACTAACAAATTCAGTAATTTTTCTCATGCCCGCCAGATGTCGCAAGTGTGCCGCCACCTCTGATGTTGACTAATTATTTTTTGATTGACAGACAGACAAATGAACACAAAAACTGTGCCTGTGTCTACACGGATTGCTCAACGGTGATGTTGCTTCGAATTGATTTATTTTGTTCTCGTTTCTAGCTACTGAATGTTACGATGAATGTGGTTTAGGTTTTTTTACTACCAATAACTACCTATGTTCGCTTTTCTCCACGATTCTTAACCACCTGCCTACCATCTAATAGGTATACTTGGGGTAAACTAGCCTAATCCATTATGTTGTCTTGTTTATTTACTTTTTTAATTGATAATACCAATGTGTCCAAAAATCATCCCGCAAAGAGGCCACACTGTATATCAAGCACAGAAAAAGTCTATTTCTATACATTATATGTCAAATGCACGGAATAGATAAACAGATAAAATAGATTAAAAAAAACTCATTTATCTGTTCTGTGGTCAAATGTATGTAAGTGATTTAACAAGCGAATAGTTTCAGCTGACAGTCACCAGACAGTTAAGGTCAAAGGCGTGTGCCGGACCGCCAGCCACGCCGCATGCCGCGGGAGTTAGCTCATCTAGGTGCATAGGGCTCGTATTATTACAAGCCTTTATTAATCTTGTCTAAGGCGACTATTCGCGCATTGTCCCGCGGCTTGCGTAGATCGCAAGCGATCGAAAAAGTTAAACAACGTCGGCCGCGGTCAGTACCTGGACCCACCCAGGGTTACGTTTGATTAAAGCTTTAAGTAGGTAATCAATTTTTAACGCTTCATACTCATATTCTCACACTAGGATTCCCTGTATCGTGTCGACACACCCAGACACACAGATAGACACTCGCCACACACAGAGCTATAGCAGCCCGGGGAGTTACGAGTACCTTAGCCCATCGTAAAGCAGAATGTTCTTCATGTCTTGTGTTTCAACTGGTTGCCAAAGATACTTTATTTGAGATTTTTTTTTATAATCTTCATTTGTTGTCCACAGACTCTAGGTCCGTGCCTTTTTTTGCATCAAGTTATTTGTCTGCATTTCCTATAATATATTGCTCCAGAAAAAAATTCTTTGTCAATTTTGGCCCGGTGTCTCCTTGGATCGTCCCGGGCATTCTTTTAGGGTTTCTGCTATGACTTGGTAGTCTCTGTGGCTGATAGCAGTAGCCAGGTTGTATTCCTCAATAGCAAATTTAGGTTAGGTTTGGGTCAATGAGCTGCGTGATCACTTAACATCAGACGGCTTACATGCCCGTATGCTACTATATCTACCTAAGAAAATTAAATTGACAACCACCAGGCAACATGCTTGCTAGCCAACCAGCATTTCACGGCAGTTACCTCATCAGCGAATAGCACTAACAATAATAGTGTTGTGTTTGAATAGAGCTTGAACAAGGAAATGATTTGAAATGACAATCACTAGGCGTAGGTCAGAGGCGGGTGTCAGGCTAGACCACGACACGAGCCACCCCTGAATGCCATGGAAGTTAGCTCATCTGCGTATAGGGCTGTGGTATAGAAACGGTCATGAGTCGTGAGCACAGATTATCAGTGGATATTGTATACTTTCGGCCAATGTACAGTAGCCGAAAAACGTGCTGCTCCAATAGACGACGCACACTGACGAACTGACGTTTGTCGAACCAATCGTGTGCACCGCAGCGCAGTCAATGTCAAACCGACCAATGAAAGTTGTGCTCACTACTCGTGACGGCATATATACATATTATTAATACAATGTAGGTGGTTGTTTCTCAAATTAAAGAGATACAAGCGTTCACTACTTAACTGCAACGAATGTGCCTGATTTACCTCATCCTATGCGTTGGCAGGGAAGGAATTACCATATTATAATATAATTTATGATAAAGTTGTGTGGCGAGTTTCGTCACTCGTCAATATATGGCGCTTTGTGTATCCTAGAGCACGCTATCGAAGTTTTGCCTGGCGTACCTATCTACAAAGCTCCCAGATCACCTTCCCTGGCCGAGGATTTCTCTCTGCGAAACTGGTGACTCTTCTCGTCCGCGGTCCTTTTAGAAATAATTTGATGCAGCAACTTTGATGTCAGCACCTTCACCGCTGATGGGTGAACAGCAGCAGCGACCAGTGGAATTCCCAACTCAACGGGTTGATCGCAGTTCAAAGCTATGTCGACGTTGTCTTACGCTTCCTGTGCCTATGGTTACACCATCAGCTCGGATACACATTAATTAAGGGCATTAATTAATGTGTATCCGAGTTAATGGTTATAAAATAATTTGATATTTATTTTTAAAAGAGTGCTGGGAGTTTTCTTCCGCCCGCTTTTTTCTCCTAATCTACGTTTTGCCTGAGGGGCGGTCAAAGCGGATGTTTGTATAATGTTAAATGTATGACGTTCATTAAGTGTGCATAAATTGTACCTAATAATGAATGAAAGCTTTTGAATTTAATTTTGTGTGTTGTAAGGGTGTTCTTGTCTTGTGTGTGTCCATGGCACCCACGACACAGGGAATCCTAGTGTGGGGCTATGAGTGTGAAGCGTCATTTAATTAATTTTACCCGACTACGGCGAAGAAAAAAGATTAATGACTATGTTTAATAATTTTTGGACTATGATTTTAAGTAGTCGGGTTTTAATTGTTAACATGTGTTTGTGCGACAGCCCTATCGCAACCGCTCTGGAGGTCCGCAAAGGAAGCCGGCAGACGTGTCCATAATTGTAAAACATTTGTTCCCACATACTGTAGCTAGACTCTAGCCTGTGTCGGTGTGTACGCGGAGCTATGATACATGATACATCATACATACAAAGGCTTAAATGATCAGATGGAATGATATTATACTGGAAAGAAAGTTAGACTGGGCGAAATTTTTGTAAACCTATTAAAATAAAAAAGTTGCCCATGCGTTTTAGTTTTTTAACGGTGATAGCATAACAGTGGGTCGATATGGGTTTGAATACCAGTGGCGCGTACCCTAAAAAAACTTATTTGCGCTTTATAAAACTAAATATCACACGCTGTAACGCCGAAGGAAAACATCGTGAGAAAACCTGCATGCCTGAGAGTGTTCCCCAAAAAATGTTCCCCAAGGCATGTGAAGCCTACCAACCCGCTATAGGCCAGCATTGTGGACTTACATCGAAAATCGGGTCTCCTCTCACAATGAAAACGATTATGAATTGTATATCATAATAAATTCTTAACTTTTCCTTTTGAAATAAGGAAGATATTCTCTAATTATGTGAAAATGATTGAAAATCAGGTTCTTAAAACGCAAATATTTATAGTTTCCATCACTGCAATTAGAAAGACATAAAAGCGTTGCAATCTCTAGATGTAATATCCTCATATTTAACGAGTTAAGTAACATTAGCGTGCAATAATAGTAAAGGCATAATTTCGAGTTAACTAAAATAAAACCGTTTAACATCTAAAAGGCATTTCGCGGGAAAACTGTAAATTGTTTTATTGGGGAAGGAAGCCGTAACGAATATAGGCCGCAGTGAACACTGAAGCCGAGTTCTCACTAGTGGACAACGAAAACCGAAATAATTAGCGTTCTGCTAGCTGACCCCGCAAACGTTGTTTTGCCAATAAGTTATTGAGCGGGATGAAAAATTATTAATAGGGGGAAATTAGGGGTTGATGATACAAGAGTGAAAAATTTAGGGTTGTATGTATTTTAGTGCTACATTATTAAAAAATAAAAAAAAATGTCCAAAAATAAAATAAAAATGTTTGGGGTGGACAACCCATATCACTTAGGGGTATGAAAAATAGATAGTAGCCGATTGTCAGACCTACTGAATATGCATATATAATTACATAAAAATCGGTCAAGCCATTTCGGAGGAGTATGGTAACTAAGCGGTGATAGCCAGCGGTGATAGCCCAGTGGCTTAGAATTCGACCTTGAATCGCGGGGTCCGGGTTCGAATCCCAGTGGCACTCACCAATGACTTTGTAAAAGTTATGTGCGCTTTATAAAATTAAATATCACCTGCTGTTACGGTGAAGGAAAACATCGTGAGGAAACCTGCATGCCTGAGAGTTCAAAAAAAAATTTTCTGAAAGGCATGTGAAGTCCCCAACCCGCAGTAGGCCAGCGTGGTGGACGGCGGCCTACATCCCTCTCATTGTGAGAGGAGACCTGACCCTGTAGTGGGTCATTAATGGGTTACTGACAATGGTAACTAACATAGTGACACGAGAATTTTAAAGATAATAGTTTTAAATACTACAAAATCATAATGTTTTTAACTACTTTGCCTCACTGCAGTGTTGGGTCTTCTCTCGTAATGATCATAATGAATATTGGACCACGCAGGTCTAGAGCCGCTTACTGGAAGCGAAAGGTATGTGCAGCTCTCAGGAAAGCAGGTTCCTTCATGGTGTTTTCTTTGGTGCGTGCCACTGGGATTCGAACCCGGACATCTTGATTAAGAGTCTTAGCCACTGGGCTATGACCGTACATGACATATTTCATTAGTTGTGTAATATGTTGCCTATTTCTAACCATTTACCTCCTGGACTATTAAAATATTTAAAATATAGTGTATATATAGTATAAATTAAAATATAGCATAAATAAGTATCCTGTACTTACTATATTTAAATATTTTAATAGGAGCATGGAAAAACGTATTAAAATTGATAAGGTTTGTGGTTTAATTAAGTCTATTTTGGTAACATTGAACCAACCATCGGTTACTAAGCATTATTATTAAATTATTACAAAGTAACATTAGGTAACGAATGATATTTCCTTCCTATTCATTCTTTATTCGTGTATCCCTACCCTTACATCTTCTTATGAATAATTTAATTTAATAATTTATTAATTTAATAAATCTTTTTTTAAGGTTGCCAGGAAGATATTGCTTTTTAGCAATATCCCCCTGTTGTACTAATGGTTTTTGGTATATTATGTTTTTCAGACAGGAAAAAAGCGGTGATAGCCCAGTGGCTTAAATGTTCTCAAAGGTATGTGAAGTCCACCAACCGGCAGTAAAGGGTTACTGACATGCTTTTCCAATTTATTATGGCGTACAACAAAGAGTATTGTTTCTGTTGTTGATAGTACGCAGCCAGCTTTACATCTATTCGGTAGCTGTAATAAGAGCCGGGTAACACGAGTATGGCGCAAACTTTTTGCTACAAACAAACTTGTGAACGTTTGTTCCCGCGGTCTCCCGTGGCACTTCATATAGTTTTGCCTCAAAAAAGGAGAATGTTTCTCACTTTTTAATCAACCGACGTCAAGTTTAGTCCTCATGAATAGTAACGCACCCGCACACGACCTCAGACAAGAGTTCTATACATAATTATAGGTACGAAACTTGATCCTTCCCGTTCACAATTTAAAGAAAATTTCCAGCAACAATGGATAGACTTATCCTTATACTTGGATTGCTTGTTTTAAGTCCCTTACTACGCCGGCTGTCCAGTTTATCATGATTGTGCGATCACGCACGCGCTGACTCACCCGTTTACTTGCATTCGTCAAATATTCAGGACATACACATAAAGTTAACTTTCACTTAAATATTATCCTTTTACTGTTATACATTGTAATTTACAGCTATTTGGTAAGATAATAATGAAGAGATCTTTTTCCTGGGAGTAGCAAAGCACTTATTTGTCTGTAAACCATTAATGACCCACTACAGGGTCAGGTCTCCTCTCACAATGAGAGGGATGTAGGCCGCCGTCCACCACGCACCACTACTGCCCGTTGCTGGACGAACATGCCTTTGAGAACATTTTTATTGTAAACTCTCAGGCATGCAGGTTTCCTCACAATGTTTTCCTTCACCGTAACAGCTGGTGATATTTATTTAATTTTATAAAGCGCACATAACTTTTTTACAGTGCGTGCCACTGGGATTCGAACCCGGACCCCTCGATTCGAGGTCGAATTCTAAGCCACTGGGCTATCACCGCCTGGAGGAGGAGGGTGACCTCCGCAGCAGGATCTCCTCTAACTTTTTATTTTAATTTAATATCAAACTTAGTCCTTAGAAATAACTACGCATTTAGTATAATATATTGTATCAGGCGTTGCTTTGCGGAAATCCATTGTTATTTAAGTTGTATTTATAGTTCTTTGCAACAATCCGCACACGTGGAAGTTGTTTTGGTATGGACCCACCACCCTCCCTTATCTCTCTGAGTAGGTATATAATACCATAACAACTTATTCCAATTTATATAAATACCACTTAAATACGCATTTAGTTTTAATCTCAGACAGTCTGGTCAAAGTTGGATAGTTTATCCAGCCTTCTAAAAATAATGATCCCATTTCTGCAATATTAATAAGAAAATCAATCACATCCCTATAATTAGGCGGAATATTCCAGACGTACCTACAGACTGAATGGGCGTGTATTTATAATCTATGCAAAAGCACATCGGAAGTCGAAATAGGGCGACGGTCACCGCCCCGACAGGTTTATGGTTTATTATTCTTGCTCGCAATTAATCTATGATGAATTTATTCATTCATCATTCAGCCTAGGTTAATTGCGAATAATACACATTTGCCGAATAATAAAAATAACGATGAATATTAATTGCGAGCACCAGTAATATCTAAACAAAAAATCTAGATTTAGACTAGACATGTACGAAAGAACAACTTCTCTTTTTTTATAAGGCTCTTTTCTCATATTTAGTATTAGCAAATACCAGAAATTTACCAGATTAATGAAAAAAATTATTATAATGGCAGTTAAGTCTAGGTTAGTTAAGTCAGTTAAGCCTTTTATTCTAATTCAGAACAAAAACAATTAAACACCTCAATGAATCTTTGAATATGATTATTTTTTAAGTTAGTAAGTAGATACTTGTGTGGGTAAGAAGGCGTGGTAAAATAATGTATAACGTAAATAGTTCTGGTATACTTTTGCCAAGTGTTTGTTTATCTCAGATCGTGGGAAGATTGGCAGGCTGTGGCTGTGCGTCTTAAAATACGAGTATGTTGTAAAGAATTGTGCTCTCATTCATACTTACGGAGCTACGGAGCATAGACTCTGATGTTGTTAGTGGAAGTGTGTACTTCCAATGGTGCTAATCCAATGGTTCTATCACTGGTTATATTAAGGACCACCACCATATTATTTCTTTTAGAACAAATAATTTGTCTAAGCCGCGACAAGCCGGCAACAGCCCCTTCTTCAAGCTAAACATAATTCAATCCCAAAAGCTTACATCATAACGTACTTCATCATAATGAGCTTTATCATAATGAACTTCATCATAATGAGCTTTATCATAATGAACTTCATCATAATGAGCTTTATCATAATTCAATCCGACTTTAAATCACAATGCGTCTTGTTGGCGCGTGAAAAGCGCAACAAATAATTGAAGGAGTAATCCTTGTTCGGAACGGGTTGTTACTGTCGTCCGGTCGCAGAACACGAATAATATCTACTGTCCCGAGGCGCGCTACAGTTGTTGCTATCAAGAGGTGCCATGTAACATAATTATGTGTACTTACATATCAATCAATCGCGTTCAATCAACATCAATCGCGAATGAAATAGTGGTTTTTATTGGTTAAATTTGACACTTTGATAGCGACGGCGATAGAGTAAGCACACATTCTAAAACATAAACTATTATCAGTGCAGTTGTGATATTTGCTTATTTGTCATTTAAATTGGATTACAAATCAACAGGTTGTTACTCTGCAAGAGAAATGGGTTAAGTGGTTGTTATTTATTGTAGCATTTGAGGGTTCCTACTTATTTATAATCGAACTATAACTAATAGAATATGTTATTAGTTTTTTAAATTTTCTCTTACATTCAAACACTTTACATTGATTGTTCGACGGACTTCAAAAGTACCATTGAATACTTTTTCCAATATTTTTTTTAATTGTAAATTGTGGATTCAATTTTGAATTGTAACTCGAATCTAATTTAATAAGCAAACAACTAATTCACACAAATAAGACAGTCTGAAATCATACCCAAAACCTTACCGTTCCGCGCGCGCTCACCACTTTTGTTTCTCATGTGCGCGGCGCCGGCGCAGCGTGCGGCCATGTGGCTCAGTAACCAGTGACTGCAGTCTGCCCGCGAGCGTCAGCCGACAGCCCGCGTCAGTGCTCAGTGCTCCGTCAGTCGGAGCCCCGTCGCACACGATGCTGCGTCTCCCGTTGCTCTTCCTCCTGCTGGCGCGCACCAGGACCGCTTACGTCACCGACCCGCCGTCCTTCGCAGACCGCCTCGACAGGCTCTACGAAAAAATTGAAAAATTCACCGTCGCACCCTCGGACCGCAAGATCGGCGACCGACTCTACGAGAAACTCGAACGGCTCAATTCGTTGACCCCCGCCCGAGGGCTGACCGATGATGATGAAGAACTCCTCAACGCTATCCAGTTGTGGGGCGCCAATGATGAGCAGATGCGGGGCTACATCCAGGAACTGCAGCGTATCAAGGACGAGGAGAAAAGTGAACGGCTGACTGATGGTGAATACGCGGACGCTGAGTGGAATGATGAGGTAAGTCAAAAATTTCATAAACATTTTTATCGGTTGTAATTTCGACAGGAAATACCACTAATTTTTGTAACGGTTTTGGACGTGTAATAATCTGTAATAATACAATTGATTCACAAAAAACCGGCAAATTCATAATTGCACTGAACATCGAGCAATAACTTGTTTTTAAAGAGATATTTTTAAAGTTACCTTAAAGATAAAAAGCAGTAAAGGTTAAGCGATTTTTAAACCATTTTAACTTATATTTTAAACGATTTTTATATAGTGTACTTAATGATCTACATTTATTTTCTCTGAAAAGTGTTAAAATAAATATCCAGTGAAAACTTTACGTAGTTTTATTAGAACATTATCAATAACAGTTAATCTTCTTTAATTCTTTTTATCAGCTATTGTTTAACAAATGCATGATGCATTTATGCGTGTGCATTGTGCAACTCAAAATAATGTGTTTCTCGAAGACGCAGTGAAGACGCGCCTGTTTTATGACAGCTATTCAATTTTCAGAATTTCATATTCAAGTTACTAAACTGATATTTATGAGTAAGGTTACTTGTGCACTTAAACTGTCTTGGAACATGAAAATGCTAGATTTTCAAAAGTGATCTTATTGATATTTACGTGTTTTTATGCCGGGGAATAGTGCTCTACGTAAAGTTATGTTCAACATGGACCACAAAGCTCGTAGGTACTCTTTATATTAAAAAAAAATCGTCGCACGTGTTGTCGATGGACTTATTTGAATTGTACACAACTTTGCATTTCTATAGGAGTGTTTTTTTAAACTTTACCATGCGATAGATGTATCAAAATAAAGCCATTACGAAGCGATTTTCAAAAAATTATAAATGAGTAGCAAACAGGCGTATCTATTCTGCATAGGCCACGATGGTGGCCAGAAGATGTTCACCTCAAATAACTCCGGCAACAACGACCCCCGAACTGAAACAAACATGAAGGCCTCTACTCAGACTGAAGCAGGCCTGGAGCGTACTCCACCATGCTGCTCCAATGCGGACAATGGCTCTATAATCCGTTTTTTACACTTGGTATAAGTAATTTATAATCTTAGCATGTCTTTTTATTTTAAATTGCGATTTAAAAAAAATTAGAAGCCCTTAATTAATACTGAAACAGTTTTCTGGTAACTATTTTATGTCCTTTTAATTTAAATTGCGATTTAAAAAAAATTTAAAAGTCCTTAATTAATGCTGAAACAGTTTTCTAGTTTAATTTTTTTAAAACATTTTAAATTTTTTTCAATAAATAGAACAAGAGAATAACACGGACTGTACCTACGAGTACTCTATAAAAATGGCTCTACAACTTATTAAATGCTAGCGATAAACAACAAACACAATTCGCTCGAAAGGCAATTTTTCAATGCGACAAGCGCGTCTCCAAACTCGTAAATTCTCGCTTTTGATCGCGCGGTTAAATTTAACCGAGCGACTGCTCCAGCCGCTAATAAACTGTTGGTTGCCCAATCACGATCACAGCATCGGGAACGAGTTCATTTTACTTTAATTTACTTTACTTTGACTTTGTTGAATTCGTATTTGACAACAACAGCAACTTTACTCTTTATTGTAAACAAAAAAACAGGTATCTACAAAAATAGTTTTATTGGTACAACAGGTGGCAATAGGTAACAGGAACCATAAAACTAAAAAAAATATTTATAACATAATTTTGAATAAAGATATGATAGGGTATGGGTGTACTTCTAAGAATAAGAGAAAAATTATAACAAACAAAAAAGACAAAACAACAACAAAATTACATTGAGCGATATTCAAATAATGTTTAATGAACAGGTAGAGTGGAGTGGAGATAGTAGAGTGGTAGAGCCATACCAACCGTAGGCACATACCGAAGAATTTCATATAACTGAGTGCTTTTTAAAAAAATATCACCTGCTGTAATGATCAAGGAAAACGTGAGGAAACTCACAAGCCTGCAAGTTCTCCATATTGTTCTCAAAAGGCAGTCTTAGTCTCTAGTGATTCTCTCAATCACTAGAGAGACAAAACGGAGACAAAATGGAGACAAAATTAAATTTATCACGGCACAGGGCACTAGATCGTTAAATTTGAATGAAGGTTCAGTAAAATAACTCCGCGTGTGCCGCTCACCAGTAAAATGTGGATATTCCACTGTTGGCCAATAAGTCACAACTTGCGAGAATTCACTCCACTTTAATAGCTTTCTGTTTAAACTCAAACTCAAACTCAAAAGCTTTTATTCATTATTAGGTACAATTTGTGCACACTTAATGAAAGCCATACAGATAAATTATACATTCTACATTCGTTTAAACACTACCATAGTTTGAGGATCATAGTGATATAAGTACTTTACTTATCCCGTTGATATAACCTAGAACATGCTAGCATTTCGAATCGCTCCCAAATAGTCCGATGAAATCACGGCTTGAATATTCCGACAATGAGTGTTATATAAATAATAATTATTACAGGCCATAAACAAACGCGGTAAATAAACTAGCAATGCGTTACGATGCGTTTACTGCGTCACTCTGTGGATAGGTTGGCGTCCGACTGATAGCGAGTGGCGATTTTGGAATTGAGAATAGTGAGATCATTAAATTTTACTATTGCAACGGCATATTTGCTTTAATCTAGCGATTCGGGATACAGTGTTGCACATTAATTAGGTCAGTTTATTTCTGTGCCAAAATATGGATTCTGAACGGATGGCATTCATCCACCAAGATAGGACACGGTAGAGATTCACGAGAGAGAAAATACATCCAAAAGTAAACCACACACTGACCTCAATTTTTTTTTCAATAAAATCTCTTTATTTCTTCTCTACACCTACTTGTCATAGAAACTATATGTCACATTCACTTTTCCCATCCACCATATCGGTATCAGTTTCCTTTCCGCCACCGTTTCTAGTATACAGTTGACTAAAATCAATTGAGTTAATGCCAGTCGCAAAACATCTCTATAAAATAAATTCGAGTGTCAAATTCTACAAAAAAGTCTCTACAAAATTCTCTATTAAAAAACAACGCAGCGTCTTTTATGGAAGCGATAAAAATATCTTCAGTATGTTTCTGTGCACCATGTTCTTTATGAAGGCTAACGCATGTCGAATGTGGACGCAAGGCGACATCAAAGGGACCGCCTATGGGATCTTCATGGGAATTAGAGCAAATTAGTACCAGATCAGTTTCCTCTTCAATAGCGGTGCTAGCCCATTGGTTTCCTCTTTATTGAGGGGTTCGGGTTCGAATCCCATTGGCACGCAGCCATGCACCAATGATTTTGTAAAAAAAAGTTATGTGCGCTTTGAAAAAATTTATAAAATGCCTGAGAGTTCAGAAAAAAAAATCTCAAAGACATGTGAAGTCCACCAACTCGCATTAGGCTGGACTAAGGCCTACGTCCTTCTCATTGCGAAAGGAGACCCGACCCTGTAATGGGTCATTAATGGGTAACAGTTTTCTAATTAGGTACCTCGCTAATTGGGGTAGAACCATTCTCATTTCTGTTTCACGCAAAAACGGCTGAACAGAGTTGGATGAAATTTTGTATGCACATAGTTTATAACTTGAATTCACATATAGGATTATTTTTATCCCTCTCTGGACCAAGTTCTTAAGTTTCTTAACTACGCGGACGAAGCCGCGGGTATAGTCAAGTTCTATACCTACGTATTTTAAAGAAAATTTAATCACGAGAATTAGGTAACAATCACCTTCAAAGATCCGTTACACGATTGATATTAAGATAAAAACGTTTTAAAAAATAATTCGGTAACTTAATAACTTAAGTGGATAAGACATAAAAATTTAACTAAATGAGCTTAATAAAAATAGTAGATAGCGTTTATAGTTAGGGACCGTTAAGTTAAAAGAACCTAAAAACTTGCTCATAAAACTAATCTTGATCACAACAGTGGGAGATAAGGCATTATCTGCGTGACACACTTAACCAGTAACCCATTCCAGGGCCCTACGGATCTTTCTAAGGGCCTTTTCACGCGAGCGACTTGTCTTGACTTGACTTATTACCCGACTGCGACAGGAGGAGGGTTATAGTGATTGGTTAGGTGGTCATTGCTGCCATTGGACACCCACATTCAATCTCAAATAGAGAAGAAATCTTAACTGAACTTGTAGGTGGGTTTGCTACTCATGAGGACTTAGATTTTCGCGCTGAAATAAAGTGTCTCCGGCAATAACTCCCCAGCTATAATTTAGTTTTTTTTTAAAATAAAATGTAGCCTATGTGTTGATCAGAGCGTTTCTCTAAATAACAGTGAAAATTGCATTCAAATCGGTTCAGCCGTTCCAGAGATTAGCGTGCACAAAACATTACGTAATTACTAGGACAAGAATTTTCTTTTATGTATAGATACCAGATAGAGTAAACTACCGTAATAAGGTAGTAGTAGTGAAATGACAGACCACAACCTGAACATACAGATTTTTTCTTAACCAATCGGCAATCGTGTTTGTCGCTAGTGTGGAAAGCTCTTATCATTAGCGCCGTTAACCATTAAGTATGGACATCGTCATCTATCTTGAAGGTGTTTATGGTACACCCACGCCACTCTTCATTTGGGTTAAGGCGAAACTACGAGTAGGTATCTACTTTGCAATAAAGTTTTCATAATCATATTTATATTTTACATCATCATCATTCATCTTGTGACTGTAATCGATTCTAAGCGGTGATAGCCCAGTGGCTTAGAATTCGACCTCGAATCGAGGGGTCCGGGTTCGAATCCCAGTGGCACACACCAAGGAATTTTGGCACAATCAAAGTTTATATGGAGAAGAATCCACAAATTCTAATATTTTTAAATAAAATGCATAATTTAATTATTTAAAAAAAATACATGAAATTCATCAAATAACACGCCGCGCACACTACCATAGGTTTCAGTACTTTGATTTATGCACAGAATGGACACATGTAGACAAACATGACGTGTACGTACACTCCGTTACGTGTCAATTGCAATAAATTATAGTCAATTTCCGACTACTTGACGATCTCTACGCATAAGATTATATTGAAAACTAAAACACAAAATCCATTGAATAAGAAGCTGATATTAAACGTGTAGAAAAAAAATTAAAATTACGACCCATTTGGCGTGTAAAGAAAAGTAAAGAAAGAAAAAAAGAAGAAACATAAAGAAGAAAACCAAGCCCCCCGAAGCTACTAATCTGATCGGAAAGTTCAAAGCTAAATCTCCTGCATTCCACACTACCCGGGGATTCCCGGTAATTCTATATATATGGAGAGGAGCAAATGATTCATAACACATTACGTGATGTTACATTTGACTTAGTAAACATAATAAGAAATATGATTCACGGATGCACCATTATGCACTATGCACTTGTCTTAGCAGATTTCATTAAAGCAACGTTGAATGTCATGGGTGCAATGCAATGGCATGAGTGCAATACAATACAACAACTATTCATTGTAAGTACACCAAACATACAAAGAAAAAAAAGATAAAAACAGAAGTTATAATAATTTATAAAAATTTATAAAATTTATTATAAAATAATTTATAATGTGAATGTAATCTTAGTCTTATCCAAGAAAGATTGTCAACTTCTGAATTGAGTAGGTATTTATAAACTTACCAGCAGACCACACGTACGATTTCTATATCTACATAATAAAAAAATGTCTTCACTTTTCTATAAAATAGATGAGTTCGAAGAAGCATCAATCCTTGTCCAATTAAGTGAAGCTGGAACGCCGGCCGCCGCCCCGTCTGCGAACAGTCCTCCTATAAGTACGGTCTAGGGATGTCACTTGGGACCGAAGTGTACCGAAGGAGTACTTAACTTGATTAGTCGAAGTCTTAACGGGAATCGGAACCGTTTCTAAAAATAGTATTAATTTGACTGACGACAACTGTTATTCGCAGGATTATTCAAGTTAAAATCCAATACATACGAGTACGTTCAACAAATTAAGGCAAATTTAAAAATTCAGTCTATTTAAAGAGTCTTGGGAAGAAACCTCGAGTGGAAGATTATTCCAGTTATGACAGGTACATGATAGAGAAGAGCATGCAAACGGACTGTGGCCATTGTACCAGTCCAGAAAAGTAGAGCCGGTACACAAGGAGTTTATATCCAGAGAAAGGCTCAGAAGTTCTAACTGCCCCGAACATGAGCACTGTCGTCACGGCATTATCGGTCCATCTTGGATATTTGTCAATTACAATTGCGTGTTTCTGGATGATAAATTGTTATTTTTTATACGTTGGAGTCTACATCGGAGATGTAGGTACCTAATATCGGAACTTTTGTGTTCGGAGGTCCGAACATCCCTACTACAAAGTAAGCCCGCCGTATCTATTCCTCGCCGTTATATCACACTTCCAAGAACCAAGATACTAATGCATGCGGTAGTATTGTGGCCATTTCGTGCTCGCAAACGCGGTCAATCTCTCCCATTTAATGTTAATTGGTTTGTCACTTTGTTCGAAGGAAGAACTGACGAACAGTAAAGGTTCTCGAATGGCGTCTATGTATTAGGAAAAGAAATACAGGTGTCCGACCAAGTAATCCGATGACTTGAAGACGACAGAAACAGTTAAATTCAGAACATACAGAATCCAGTGAATTAGACGACAGACTAGATAGCGGAGTTGAAAAGGCCGTATGGATAGAACTAGCCTGTTAGTCTAATGATTAGAATCTCGATGAGCAACTAATTAAGTTTTGAAGCTTATTACAACAAACAAATTTAAATTATAACGCGTACATTGAAATATCGAAGCTGTAAGACCAAAATATCTAGCACAATGCAAAAACGGAGAAGTCTCGTATAAAATAAAAACGCATGGTCGCAGCACACGCATATTGGAAGACGATAAGAAAATGTTGCATTCAGTAAAGTGCTATTAATGCAAGATCTTTAGAAATTCCAGCTATCAGATAGATAACAGTTTCCTGTTACTTGATTATGTTTGCTAATTGCTGCCTTCAGCTAAAATTTCACTTAAATACACGTAGCACATTGATATGTCAGTCAGTCTTGCAAGCTTTATCTTTTATAACGAGGATAGTTTTGTTTGGGAATAAGACCCTGGAAATAGAAGCTCAGAGCACTGCAGCCTGTAACAATGTTTATGTTGAACATACGAGTATGTCTGCGTAATATTATGTAGACGGGAGAAGTAACAGTTTTAACTGTAAGGAGAAGGATTCTTCGTCTAAGGTTCATCTAGGAAAAAAGCGTGTAATATGAAGTTCAAAAAATTCATAGACAATTAAGTCACCAAAAAAGTTATTAAAATTACTAAATTAGCAAGCTAAATGGATGGAAGTCTGTTTGCGTCTTTTAAAACTTTACATAGGTATACATAATAGGTATTAACAGATGGGAATGAAAATATTTAGAATGGTAGCTAAATCTTCGTAAATACTCTGTTTGTAACCCATTAATGACCCACTGCGGGGTCGGGTGATCTCACAATGAGAAGGGTAGTCTTAGTCCCCCACGCTGATCTAATACGGGTTGGTGGACTTCCTTTGAGAACATTTTAGATAACTCAGGCATGCAGGAATTTCCTAACGATGTTTTCGACATTACAGCGAGTTTAATTTTATAAACACGAACTATTTATAGTAATGTAAATCTCATAATCAGCGTCATTAGTAGAGACGGTCTCGTCGGTGCGTTTGTGTGATAATGATAACCCTTGACTGGTGCTATCACAAATCATACTGCGATTCACACTTCTCAATTGCACGTACACCTCATCTTATTACATTTTTGAGATTTCGTTTCATTCATATTGCTATTTTTGGGTTAAAATAAAGTTGTTAGTTACCCAATAATTTAAAGTTTAAATTCTGATACCTAATTATAATCTTAAGATCTAATTAAGAAACAAAACTAAACTGAACTACTTACTCGTAACGTTTATTGAAAAGTATTTATGAAGTCATGATTCAGGAAATGATACCTACCTAAACTCCCTAAGCGTAGGTATAGACCAATTTAATTTATCACTGCCATAGACAATATAAGAACTTGTTTTATGGTCCCTTCCTTTCTCCTTTCTTTTAGCGCTTCGTAGTCCAGTCACAGCTGTATATGGGTCCCCCTAATTGACGTCAATCCGCCAGGTCCTGGACCCTTTGAAATTTTAAATCCAACGGTTTCCCGCTTATGTGGTATCTAGACTTTACCCACTGGTTCTTCCGCGTGGATTTTAGAACTAAGCCCACAGAGGGATTAAAGTATCCTATATGTTAATCCAAGTTATACACTACAAATATCCAAAATTTCATCCAAATCAAATCCAATCCTGAACACTCAGCCGTTTTTGCGTGAGTGTTACAAATTCCGTCTATCCATCCTGGCAACCTTTTATAATATAATAGCAGTAGGATGCCTCTTGGATCAAACTACGAGTACAATGATCTAACACCTGTAACATCTTCATTCAGTAATTGCATAGGTGTACGTCGAGAAAGTAGTTTTACCTTCACCCATATACGTATGCGTGGGCTTACAATGCTCACATCAAAATAGTTTTTGATTAATGTGTCCAATCTAATGTGTGATTGCGTTCATTAATTTGAATTAACCCACATTCGTTTCAATATCCCATGTGTTTTCGCAATAGACGTTCGTTTCGAGATTTGAAAGATAATTTGAAGATTTTGAGGGTGATTATACCTACATTTGTGCAAATTTAAAACGTTTTGGCTTTGTCGTTGCCACTCGTCAAAAGATGGCGCGATTGGTTTCTTAAATCACGTTATCAACATTTCGTAAATATATTATATCATTGAAATATTCGAGCACGTGCGCTCCTTACAGTTTAAATACGGTAAATCTCTATTATAAAGTAAGAGTAGTAAAATTGTTGTCATATTTTTCGCGAATAATTTAAAATATTTCTAAAGTCAAAAATCAATATCCACATAAAAAGGAAGCATAACCTGAGACTAATATAATATAAATAAATAAAATATGCCTATTCTTTTAAACTTTAATGAACAACGAAGAACCCTCCGAAGTACCTTTTAATTTGCTTATATATACCTACATACTTTTTATGCATACCTACTTCCGCATAATTGTATTCCTGCAACGTACGAGTACTTACGTAGGATCTACCGCGTTGTTCGGTTCAACGACCTTTAATTGCATTTTTCAGTTTTTATACCCACCAGCACTTCCTCAATGCAATCTGCAATCAGATTGCAGCATCCGAGCGACGATGAAAGAATAATTGAATATGATTAACTCTTGAAATTGATTTATGGTCGATTTAAATTTTTTGGTCGCTTTATTATGCCTACGTGTACGAGTACGTACCTCCATTATGAGTTTAATTTTTAATACAAAAACGTTTCGATATGACTGGGTAAATTAGTAAAATTTTATTACATTTATCGCTCGGTTTTCCCGGGGAGGTTATCGCCACCACGGAATGCCACCCACTTCATCTTTTTCCTATCTTGTGTTTCGATTGGCAAGCTTGGTTGTCGGAGATACCTACACAATTTGAGACCTCTGAGAATCTTATAATAAAGAGTCCTCAAAATCACTCCACCCATGTACGACCTCGGTTTGGATTTCTATCAGTGACCATTTAACATAGGAGGCCTGTATTCCCGTTTGCTAGAAAAAAAATAACCAATCTTAGTCAATATCACTGCTTGAATATCAAAGCGAGGACGGTTGTCGGTTTTTAGCAACGAACACAAAACCTAATATTCACCTTATACAAAGAAACAATTCCGTCAAAGCATTCAGGTGAACAGCGGTGATAGCCCAGTGGCTTAGAATTAGACCTCGAATCGAGGGGTCCGGGTTCGAATCCCAGTGGCACGCACCAATGACTTTGTTAACAAAAAAGTTATGTGCGCTTTATAAAAAATAAATATCACCTGCTGTTACGGTGAAGGAAAACATCGTGAGGAAACCTGCATGCCTGAGTTCGAAAAAAAGAAGTTCTCAAAGGCATGTGAAGTCCACCAACCCGCACTAGGCCAGCGTGGTGGACTAAGGCCTACATCCTTCTCATTGTGAGAGGAGACCCGACCCTGTAGTGGGTCATTAATGGGTTACTGACATTCAGGTGAGAGGGAGGGGAAAAATAAAGATTGGTCAGTTCAAAATCACGATATCCCATGTGTTTCGAACTAGTGACCTGACCACTGTAAGATGAGCTCTAAACAAATTCGATAACAGCCACGTTCCTACTGACATATTCGAATTAATTTCGATCGAAGGAGATGTATGTAGGTACCTACATTGTACACGGGTCAAGGAAGTGGTCGGTACTAGCATAGATTTCGCGCTCGTTATCCTGTGGATGAAACTTTTAAGTCTAATGTGTTGTCTGAAAGAGTTCCCCTAGCATGAGGCATTGGCATTGACTATGTAGTCGTTGGTTTTTTTTAGTTATGCAAATTATAGGCAACAGGTGGTCTGTCAAAGCGCAAAGACATTTAGTTCCAGGACTAGCGTTTGCCGCAGACGTTATGAACAGCAATCAGTGAACTTATAATCATTGCAGCTTGCTCTCGTACTTAGCGCTCGTTATGTGAAACAACCCTATTATGTTAAATGCTATATACACGAAGGTGTTGTGGTCGCCTATTTACTTAAATGTTAGCTGTGACCACGGCTGCAGGATTTGAAATTAGCTTGAGACTTTTCAAGTGACTTGTGATTCGTCGTACGTTGAACCAATTTTTGTGGAAAAAACGTGTGGGAATGTTAATTGTTAGGCAGTTTTAATTTACATAAAAATTCCTGAACAAACTTTTTTTTAAATATTACTACTGGAGCAAACTGCACATTTCACGGCGGTTTAGGAAGATGGCAGTATAGAATTGCGAATTGTGTATATCGTAGCTTTAGATTAGTGTAGGTACAAACTTACTTATTTCTGTTGGTTTAAAAAATTGGCTCTATAAACTGCAAAGTAAATGTTTCTTTACAGAATCACTTCAAATATTCACAAATCCAACAAATGAGGCATGCAACGATATAAAAATGAAAGAAAGTTTTCGGAAGAGTACTTACTTTGTATTGAACCTTTTGTTGAAAATCTGATAAAATCACAGTCATGTCCTAAGAAATAAATGCAAAATTTCTGAGAATATTCGAAAATAGGTCAGTATATCGAACTGTGTTTCTGAATTCTGGTTCTTTGTGCCGACTTTATTTATAAACATATTAAGGAAACAGTCAGTTAAAAGTTAATTAATTCGTACACGAGATTCCTCGAGCGTGGGAGCACGAACAGACAGACTGATTGACCGAACTGACAAACAAGCGGACAAGACATTTTGTCCTGACAACGTCTGATTCAATGTGAGGGAAGCAAGAAATGAAGCGTGATTTAATATAATAGAAACAAAGACGTTGAAAGATTTCAAAAGCCCTTAGAGATTGTTTGTGGTGAATGTAGAGATGTTTATGATATGAAATTTCCGATGGATATGGATATAGGAATAAAATTATATCGGTTTCGGATATGTAATTATTTCGGATTATCCGTTAGTTTAGGATAGTTTCGGTTATGGATATTAGAAATGACAAATAAACTACGCAAAATTCACGTCGCGCGCGGGCATTTAAGCAAAAATTTGTCATAAAATGTTTATTAGACTTCATCCATATCAAAAACGATCCGAAATTTTTAAAGAATATTTTTAACGGTTTAGTATGGAGTTACGGATATATTTTTATTTCGGGTATCCAATGATTTCAGTTACGTTTACGGAGCTCCATAACACCCCTGATCATAAGGTTATAAGCAGAAGTTGTCACGTTCACTCATGCCTTTCATAGTCCACTGCTATAAGCCATAGTGACATAGGCCTCCACTCCACTCCAACCGGTCCTGAGCCCTCTGAATCCAACGGTTTCCCGCTACCTTCTTCGGGTCGTCAGTCCACCTGGTCGGAGGGCAGCCGGTGCTCCTTTTGCCTAAACGTGGTCGCGATTCAAGGATCTTCCTTTCCCATCGGTTGTCTATTTATTCTGTTTTACATTCAATTCAGAATAAGTACTTATTAACCTGTGTCGACAAATTGAAAGAGAGGTCGCCTGTGATAACCCAGTGAATCTCTTAAGTGATATGAGTTTATTCACATACACAGTTTAATTCACAAAGGTATTTTGATATGTTCTGTCTGAATATGTACTTTAATGTGTTATTTATGTTTGAGCCAAGAACCTAGATATAGATATGTATGGCACACTTCTTTCAAAAATAGTGAATTAATTAATTTAGATCAAAATAGTAATAGTATACATTATAACTATACTGGGCGGTGATAGCCCAGTGGCTTAGAATTTGACCTCGAATCGAGGGGTCCGGGTTTGAATCCCAGTGGCACGCACCTATGACTTTGTAAAAAAGTTATGTGCGCTTTATAAAATTAAATATCACCTGCTGTTACGGTGAAGGAAAACATCGTGAGGAAACCTGCATGCCTGAGAGTTCAACAAAAAATGTGAAGTCCACCAACCCGCAGTAGGCCAGCGTGGTGGACTAAGGCCTACATCCCTCTCATAACGAGACGGAGACCCGACCCTGAAGTGGGTCATTAATGGGTTACTGGCATACATTATAATATTCTATCCATACTTCCGTAAACATGTCATTCCATAAGTTCCTAGGGTAATTGAATCCTGAAGAGAAAGATTTTAGCCATCAATCATTCTCTTCCCTATCGATTCTCAATTCTTTTAGTTTTTCCGGCAGACTGTTATAATGAACCGATGAGTCCGTAAATCCATCACAATGGCCTAGTGCGGGTTAGCGGAACCCGCATTAGCCTGCGTTTTCACCAGAGATGTGCGAGGATGCGTAGCGAGGGATGCGTTTTTGAACAACCAATAGAATTGCTTCATTTACCTAGCCTCGCTCCGCTAAGCCGTTTCCACCAGAGCTGTGCTAAGCGAGGCTTTGTAAATGAAGCAATTCTATTGGTTCTTCATAAACGCATCCCTCACTACGCATCCTCGCACATCCCGACGCAGATTCACACGACTACAATTACTAGATAGTACCATCTCGCTACTTTACAGCTCCTGCGCGCTGGTCCCATGGGCCAGTGCAATAAACGTTCATGATCCTCAAAAGAAGCGTCTCCTACAATAATTATGAGAAAAGGACAAATCATCAAGTGAATTAAACTCTTATTATAATAGGCAATAGATGTCATAGAGTACCTAGGTATCAACCTCCTATACTTTTACAATGTTTAAAGTAGATAATAGAATCGTACTTAGTTCTACCTACTAAGGCACTTGTGCTATAAAGTGCACAGTGCTATAAAGATCGTCACCGATCTCAGTGCTCCAAAATTAAATCCGCATTCAATCAGATGACATGTCCAACAGAGACAGTTTTATTTCAATTTTCATACGTAAATGGATGTTGTCACTCACTGGTCGTCTCATGCAAACAGCTCCTTAAAAACATAAACCTATAATTATTTTACTGCTTATAAAATGCAAATAAACTAAATGGGTCGCCCAGAGACGCAATTAAACACAGCAATATCGCAACTAGCAATAAAAAGCTTTCGTTAGATATACAGCAGTGGCAAGATCAAAGGGAGAATCTAATATCAATCTCATACGACTTAAGCGGTTTTGCTCTCAGTAGCCTCATAGGTATGTAGCAGACTGAACACACGACCCGACCCAGCTATTTCACCGCTCCGGTAAAAATCAGTATTTTCCGCTTTTTAAACTACCTCCAATAGAAGTGGGTGCAACCCTTTAAGGGCCCACTGTTGGTCATAGTCTCTTAACAAGGGGAGAAATGGAGCATACTCAACTAGTGAAACGGACTAGTGGACAACCTGTGTCGGAGGTTTTCAAACCGCCCATAGGGCTGCTGTCATAATGATACGATAACCACCGGGACCGACGACTTAACGTGCTCTCCGAAGCACACAAGCCTGCGGCGAATTAAATGCCACTAGCGGTCACCCATCCAGGTAATTACCGCCCCGACGTTCCTTTTAATTAAGTAGGTAATTTAAAACTGCTGAAGATGAAATCTTCAAACAGATACGGTCAGTGCCACAAGAATCAATACGCTCCATAAGGAACGATTATAGCAACATCCATAAACCAACGTCTGGTTGGCTGAAGGGCTATATCGGTCGCATGCCCGCACTCTCTGATTGCTCTTGTTGCGAGTTGCCACTTCAACCGTGTAATGGCTAGGTTAGGCATTGCTCTATTTTGGGAGCAATGCTCGTAGTTAGAAGCGAGAGTTGTAAGCTTTTGTGAGCTTTTTTGGTAGGAGATTTACGAGCATGTATGGGTAATAGTGTGCAAGCAAATTAAAGCTGTAAAATAGTGCAGAGGCTTATAGTTTGGGAAGCGCGGATCTACCGTTGAAGGCACGTTGAGCATTGCCTGTAAACCTTATGTTCTTGGAAGCGTAGCTCTTTTAAGTTAAGAAGGCATAACGATGTGAACATGGATATTGATCAGAATTTTACACTGTAATGTGCAAAATATATAGAGATTTACTTTGTAATTTTCATAATTATGTTCATAGGTACTGTGCATACTTAGCACTTAGCCGATTGTTTTAGCCGAGTTAGCTGCTTGGCCTCTACTCGAGAGGCCAAGTTTCCAAACCAAATGAAAGTACATACGGGTTATGATTTTTTCAGTTTATTGGCACTTTATAAAATGTCACCTTTTGTAACATCGAGAAACGCAGCATGCCCAAGAATTCTCCATATTGTTCTCAAAGACATGCCACTTTGAAACTCTTGTTTCCTGATTTACCTAACAAATAAATCCAATTTCCAGGACGATTCTGACCCAGAAGGGGACTACGCTAACGACGTGGGCGAGGAGTGGGATCCCATCGACGACGACCTCGGCTCCACCAGCAAGCCGATCATCGCCACCCCTTCAGCCATCACCAAGCTGGACAGGCCGAAGACAAGCCCAGTGGACTCGGCGGTCGAGGCGCTGGCTGCTACCAACGAGCGGCCCAGGATTTTAGATAATCGTGAGTTTTAATCAATTTTTACAGTCAATGAGGAGCAGAAGTAGGCCGCCTCATCTTAAGTGATCATTGCATCCCGTGGTCACTCTTTTTTGTGTGTGATTATCCAACAGGGATACATTCAGTCAGTGCACACATAACACCTCTGTTACACTGGACTCCTGCGGCTAAAACCCCACGGTATTTCTCTCAACGTTTTTGCCGGGGCCACAGGTATTTTCCCATTTTTTCGCAAGCGTTGGTCCACTGTGGGACCACATCTCACTTCACTGGGAACCTGCGTCCAACCCAAAAGAGGACTTCTTTCAATAAATGTAATGTGCTGCAACAATTACAAGTGAAAGGCTGAATCCAGTGGATGCGTTTGGTGGCGATTCTCGTAGAACACTGTGCGGCAACGTTCGCCAGATAGCGCTACGGGTATCCTTTGTCCATGGTCACTCAAACTGGGACTCAAACCCGGTCCCCTCGAATAAGAGGCCGAAGTTTAATACCAATCATCGCTACGCTTTTCTACCTACTTTTTCCCTATTTCAATAGCACTTAGCCAAGTATAGTTTGTAGCGTAGTATTAAACAAATTCTCTCTCCAATTCCAGCGTCAACGGCAGACGAGCGCAAGTCCCTCCGCCGGGCAGCGATGGAGAACATGGGCAGCGTGGTGCGAGCGGGCGAGTGCCTGGTGCCCCAGGCGCGATGGCTCTCCGTACGGAAACTGGCCCCCGCTGCCGACACTGTGTAAGTCGGCTTTAAACACCAGCAAAGATGGGGTCAAAGATGTCGTGTCGTGAACCGTGAATGTGATCGTGATGTGTCGTGAATTTGATACTGGATTTCCATCCGTTATTCAGTTACTTTGTGTTTCAGTTCCGTTTGGGGTTAAATCCAAGTGTGTATCTACATTATGTAGGCTGTATTAGGTAATCTGAACCTACATTGCTGATATCTCCTCAGGTACTTGCCGCCCTGCGTGAAGCTGCATCGCTGCGCACCCGATTCCGGATGCTGCAACAAGGAGACTGATGTCTGTAGCCCGATCGAGGGCAGATACGTCGCTATACCTTTCTTTGTAAGTTTTCTTGTTTTATTTAAGAGCCACTACGCACTGTCGACTAGTCTCCAGCCACTCGGTCCCTCAGTCCGTAAACACCGATTTAAACTCTAGTAAGTTACAGAGTATTTAAACTCTAGTATGCAGCGGTGATAGCCCAGTGGCTTAGAATTCGACCTCGAATCGAGGGGGCCGGGTTCGAATCCCAATAGCAGTCGCCAATGACTTTGTAATAAAAGTTATGTGCGATTTATGAAATTAAATATCACCTGCTGTTACGGTGAAGGAAAACATCGTGAGGAAGCGTGCATGCCTGAGAGTTCACAAAAAAAAAATGTTCTGAAAGGCATGTGAAGTCCACCAACCCGCAGTAGGCCAGCGTGGTGGACTAAGGCCTACATCCCTCTCATTGTGAGAGGAGACCCGACCCTGTAGTGGGTCATTAATGGGTTCTGACATGACAAGTTACAGTCGCCATCGACAGTGCGTAATCGCTGTGAAATTGACGTTATTTCCTCCTTCTTTCCTTTCAACCCTTCGTAGTCAACTCGACGGGGCTCCACTAGTAGACGCCGCTCCCGGTCCTGGGTTCTCTGAATAGGTACAACGGTTTCCTGCAGTCTCCTTCAGGTCCCCAACCCTCTTGGTTTAAGGGCGGCCTGTACCCCTTTCACCAAAACGTGATCGCGGTTTGAGGACCCTTTTCCCCCATTGGTTGCCAGTTCTTCAAACGTGACCAGCTAAAGCCATATTAATTTACAAGCTTTAAGAAATTTGATGGTCACCTCGTTCTTTATTTGATTCTTACGTTATTCATTTGAATCTTTTAAAGAAAACATAATTATTATACCCATAGAGAAAAAAGTTGTTGTTTTAACCCATTAATGACGCACTACAGGGTCGGGTCTCCTCTCACAATGAGAGGGATGTAGGCCGCCGTCCACCACGCTGGCCTACTGCGGGTTGGTAGAGAAAAAAGTAATTTGTGTTAATCTTGAAATTTTCAGCTAAACAACGCAAACGGCAACCTGACAGCCGCGCGCATGGTGTTCTACAACCACACGAGATGCGCGTGCGTGTCCCGCGAGGCGCTGGCGAGCGCGCACGTGCGCGTGAAGCCCGAAGTGCGCGTCGACTGGCGCCCGCCCGTGCCCACGGTCCAACCCGTGTCCAGCCCCCCCACCGAGGAGCCCTTCGAGAGGGACGAGGAGCAGACCGAGCCGCCTATGATGCGGAGGTAACCATTGCTGTATAAGAATTTCACCTCACCGTGACGCCATGCCAAAAAGATGTAGATTTAGATAGAGATATCGATTCTACGGCTATCGGTAGTTTTTTATGGTCCACTGGACTCGAGTCTCTCCCCATGACAGAGTAGCCTGGAGCACACTACCACGCTGCTCCAATGCGGATTGGTAGAGAAACGGGTTAGTGTCCAACGAATGTTTTTAAACCACCCATAGGGCCTCCGACAAGGTTTGATTGCTATCGTATCGATAGCAACCGGGAATGACGGCGTAATGTACCCTGAAGCACGAAAGCGCACATGTATCGCCACTAGGTCATCCGTCCAGGTACTGACCGCGCCCGTCGTTACTTAACTTTTTCGATTAGTTGCCATCTACGAAAGTGCGCTACATTCAAAGTGGAATAATCCGCTTATGTATCTAATATGCATGGCTTAGCGTGCCCTTTGAAGCATTCATTGTCACTAGCCCAACCACCTATTCTATATTCTGACACTCCAAACTTGAAAAAAACCTCTGACCGCCACTAATTTCGACTTATCCCTTAATGCCTTAACCCAGATGCACCTGCCCGCGTCTGTTCCGCAACCGCATCTCGGACGGCGTGTGCTCCTGCATCTGCGACTGGGCGGACGCGGGCAGGCGGCGCGACTGCCTCTCGCTCGCACGCGGCCGCGAACACTTCGGCCTCCGCGACCGCGTCTGCATCGAGCACGGCTCCTGTGCCTTGCCGAGCTGCGAACACGGGACCTACGACCGGAAGGCGGGACGATGCCCCTCGAAGCGATATAAACGGAGGTACGCTAGGCGGTTCCAGCCCGGGAAGACTGTTGTTTGATTGGTTGTTGGTCGGAATGGACTGAGGTGGAATTGGAAGATGTGAGTGAAGGGAGTTGATCTTGTCAGGGACCTCAGGAAGGTAGATTAATTTATAAAGCCTAAAAGTCACGCCAAATTTAAATACAAGTTACATTTAATTTAAAACCCAATTGCTGCAACTCAATAAAATAACGAACAGGAGTGGTGTTCAAATTTTGTGATTTTCTGAGAATCCACTAGCTAGGTAATTAGCTATTAGAATAGCAAACCAAGAAAATATAAGAATCACCGTGACGACCAAGTTGCATTCAGTTTTTTGAACTAATGTGTTTCTTCTATGGTTTCAACTGTAGTTAAGTTCAAACATTTGAGCCTATCTGAAGGATTTTTACCGTGAGAAAACATTTTAATATGACTGACTTTTAGGGCTAAATATACCTGTTTACCTGACACAACCAAAGGTTTTAAGAACCTGATTATATGAACAATAAAATACGGTATTGTTATGAATAATATGTAACAAAATAAATGATGTTAGTTAATCGTTTATTTCAGATTGATTTCTCAGGTCATTTGACCCAGGCGATGTGTTTCCGAGGTATGCAAATCAACTTCATATTTAAATCGACATCATATTAACATTAACTATTGGCTGCAACCCTTTTATGGCCCACCGATGGGCAAGGGCATTCTCCACTAGGCTGGTCATGTGTCGAATGCCTCCGACAAGGTTTAACGACTGCTGCCGTAACGATAACAACCGGAATTTAAGTATGATACCTTCTCATTTACTTCATGAAAACAAGAAAATACAATGAAATTTTGCGCCATTTCTCATTTTCATCGGTGAATAAAAACACATGTATTATTGCTGAACATAAGTGGCTCGCATCACCCATTTTTTGTAGTAAAATATAACACTGAACACAGTTTGAATAATAAGGTTTGTTTCCACCGAAATTGTAGACAACCTCTGTGTTTCCACTAAAATTGTTGGCAACCTCTGTGTTTCCACTAAAATTGTTGGCAACCTCTGTGTTTCCACTAAAATTGTTGGCAACCTCTGTATTTCCAGCATATCTTGACACATAAAAGTCGGCAATTTTTCTTTGGTGACCCATCAATGGTAGTCTTATTTACTTGAATAACACGACCTCGGTTTGTGAAGAGTGCACCAAGTGAGACTAGCGGTGCTGGCGTAAACATCGCACAAATGACTAAATGTAATATTACCTAAATTAACTTCCATATTTTTACTTTAGTAACTGAGTGCTATGAAATGGTATTATTGTGTAAGGACTGTATTATACTATTTTATTTAGATATGTACTTATATTTTTGTTACTTTACAGTGTTAGATACTCGTATTGTAGATATGTTTACTATAGTGCCATATTAGTGAAGAGTATTTCATTACAATGTCCGGTTTTTCTTTTAAATTGTAGCATGTGTAATGTGGTTTCCTAAAAAAATTTTTACAAAATTACCTATAGTCTGAAATTAAAAATTTTCATGTATAAAGCTGTATTTCGAAAACAAAACCATTTGCAAAGTGGAATACCTACTAATGTAAATGTCATTTTACTGTTTACTGTAAATTAATGCATAATAAATAATATGTTGGTGTAAGTTTAAATTAAGTTGTAAATAAATATTATTGAGTAATCTAAGCCTTTCATTTTTTATTATCAGGTTATAACCTATCAGTGTACCAAGTTGCATCTTTTTCCATTATTACGTGAAAGAGTAACACACATTGTTTCTTCCAGGCAAAGCTTCAAATTTATTAGCTACTAAACGTATTATTAAAAAAAGTATTTATAATTGTTATAATATTTAAAAAAAACTACTTTCAACAAAGAAAATTATTTATTAAGTGTAAACATAAATCAGAACGGTAACACAGAGCGCACAAGCACACTATATCGAAATTGTTTACATTTTCCACTAATCTGTTATTTGGGAGATTTGACATACAGACAGTGTTATAGATATGCATCTATCTTCTATCTATCTCATAGAGTTCTATCTTTTTTATGCCAAATAGCGAGCAAACGAGCTGCGCCACCTGATGGTAAGTGGTCACTGCTGCAAATGGAACAACTGGATGTGTTGCCAACACACAAGCATTTATTTATTTTTTCTTATTATTTGGTGATAGATGTGCTAAGCTCGCCGTCTACTATAGAACTACTAGGTGTGAGTAGCGCACACACACGCATTTATTATTTTTGTCTTATTATTTGGTGATAGGCGTGCTAAGCTTGCCATCTACTATAGAACTACTAGGTGTGAGTAGCGCACACACACGCATTTATTATTTATTTTTTATTATTTGGTGATAGATGTCACTTGCCATCTACTATGGAACTACTAGGTGTGAGTAGCGCACACACACGCATTTATTATTTATTTTTTATTATTTGGTGATAGATGTCACTTGCCATCTACTATGGAACTACTAGGTGTGAGTAGCGCACACACACGCATTTATTATTTTTGTCTTATTATTTGGTGATAGGTGTGCTAAGCTTGCCTTCTAATTAGCGTTTTGTGCTTGTGGCACCAACAAAGCCGTCTCATCTGTTACGTAGCCAGCGTACAAAGCAGTGCGGTGCCGCGTTTGACCCAGAAGTCGGAGCTCTCTTTACCGGCGGGAAGGTCGACGGCCACTACGAACGCGCCCATTCGCTTCGGGTAGTAGTAGCACGGGCACACGTAGCGGTCTGAAAGAGGATGTCGACATTTTAATAACTGTAGGTATACATACATACCTGTGTACCTGTATACATACATACACAGAAACATACATCCTTAAGCACGCGAATGGAACATAATGTGTAAATGCAATTTGTTTAGGGAATATTTTATTATAGCATGACTAGCTGCCCCGCAAACGTTGTTTTGCCATATAAGTTTTCGAGCAGGATGAAAAATTATTAAATTGCTAAAATAACTATTAAAAATAGAGATTGGTGATAGAAAGGTGAAAATTTTGGGTTGTATGTAGTTTTAATGCCACATTATTGAAAAAAAAAATTGTCCAAAAAATAAAATAAAAATGTTAGGTGTGGACAACCCTTATCACTGAGGGGTATGAAAAATAGACAGTAGCCGATTCTCAGACCTACTGAATATATTATGCATATGAAATTTCATTAAAATCGGTCAAGCCGTTTTGCAGGAGTATGGTAACTTACATAATGACACTACTATAGAACTACTATGAGAATTTTATACATAAGATAAATAAAGCATACTCGTATCCGCGTTCAGAAAATTGTGACTCATCGACTCGACTGTCCATTATCCGCGTGACGGACGGCGGCCTACATCCTTCTCATTGCAAGAGAGAGCCGACCCTGTGGTGGGTCACTAATGGGTAATAGCAGCGGTGGACTCACTCTTGAGACGTCGGCCGGTGGCGCGCACGGGCTTGAAGTGCACGGGCGACATGGGGAACACCAGCTGCATGGGCAGCGGCTCCTGCAGGTGGCCCTCCTTGCGGAACCAGCTCGCGCCCTCCAGGTACAGCCCTCTGCCAAAAAGAGGAGTGATGCTCGGACGGCACCCAAGAGTTTCGTTTGATCCTATTGGTCGCTTTTATAATTTGCCGTAGGACGGCACGGCACGGCACGGTTTCGCCGTCACGGTAAAATAGGAAAGCAAAATGTGTGAAATTGTATGCAGACGCTTTTAATTTATCGGCCACGGCAAACGTCTGCCGTGCCGTCGCCGTAGCACACTGCGCTCCCCGTTAAACCGTCGCGGCATTTGTATATACTCTGTATTATGTGCGTACAAGAAATGTAGCTGTGTGTGTGCGTAGCCAGGTAGGTAGGGCGGCACACTTGGAGGCGCAAAGCGTAATACGGCGAATTATAAAAGCGACCTACGGCACGGCATGCCGTCGACGGCTACAAAATAACCCGAGACTTCCACGGGAATCGTGCCGTGCCGTCCTACGGCAAATTATAAAAGCGACCATTACGTGGCGCAACCGTTGAATGGCGCACCGGGGCCGTAGGTCTCTCCCCACATGGGGGGAGGTCTGGAGCATACTCCGATGCGAATTGGTGGAGGAACGGGTCATTGGCCAACCTGTGTCCGATGTTTTCAAATCTAATGCTTCCGACGAGTGAAATAAGAGCGACCTAAAAATAAAAGAGTTTTGGGAGCATGTTTATCAGAAAATTTCTTCCTCTTTTTGAATCTTCTTTCGAATTTGAATTATCGCGAATAGTTTTTTTTTTAAATATTGGCGAAAAATCAAACCCTCTTTTTTCACTTAAAAGTTTATAACTATTGCAATTTTTGCGAGCGACCTTAGCATTTTCTCAAAAACTATCTACATGCCATTCCGAATCGAATGACACCTCAATCATAACTTTCGGAGGAGGCGAAAAAATTTTGATCTAAAAAGCACTTATTGCCTAGACTAGACTATACACGGCACACCTGATGTAGACGCCGCCATCTCGCGGCGGGCGCACGAACGCCGTCTCCTCGAGAGGCATCACCGTGAACTCCCAGCAGAGGGTGTCTATGGGCCACCCCTCGCCGCGAGCGGTTGTCTGCAGACAAGGTGGACACGTTTAATAAAGTGCAGCGGTGGTAGCCCAGTGGCTTAGAATTCGACCTCGAATCGAGGGATCCGGGTTCGAATCCCAGTGGCACGCACCAATGTCTTGTAATAAAAGTTATGTGCGATTTATGAAATTAAATATCACCTGCTGTTACGGTGAAGGAAAACATCGTGAGGAAACCGGCATGCCTGAGAGTTCACAAAAAAAATGTTCTCAAAGGCATGCGAAGTCCACCAACCCGCAGCAGGCCAGCGTGGTGGACTGGCCTACATCCTTCTCACAATGAGAAGGATGTAGGCCTGTCAGTACCCATTAATGACCCGACCCTGTAGTGGGTCATTAATGGGTACTGACATGACAATAAAGTTAATGAAATTTATGACAGATTTGCTATTACGAGTATATTCCTCAATTATGAAACATTATGGTTTTTTTCTCACTTTTATAAAAGTAACTGGTGTTTATTTTAAGACATTGTCTTTCTCATGTTTTGACAGGGAAAGCCTCAAAATTGACCCGAGAGAACAGGGACGATTTCCTTGTTTACCTGCATCACAGCAGTGGCGTCACTAGAGGAGACAGCCAGCACAGTGGGCCCAGCCCGATAGATGAGCTCCTCGAATGAACAGTTCCCGACACCATGATCCCAGCAGCTTCGTGGAGGGCCCTTCTACAGGACAACAGGGGACATTCTTTTGAATGTTTACCTTCATCACAGCAGTGAGGAATAGATACGCCCCACGAAGAAACAGCTCTCGACACCATCATCCCAGTGGCTTCTAGCAGGAGGCCCTAAAATTGTCCCCAGATACCGGGAACCATTCTGATCCCAGCGACTCCAAGTAGGGGTGATCCTAAAATTGTCCCCAGATACCGGGAACCATTCTGCCCGTCTGCATACCTGCATGACAGCAGTGAGGAAGCCGGTGGGCGCCACCAGGGAGGGCAGCCAGCACAGCGCGGGCGGCGCGCGCGGCGCGTGGGCCCAGCCCGCCAGGTGCGCCCCCCGCAGGAACAGCTCGCGGCACCACGACCCCAGCGGCTTCATGGAGGGCCGCCCTGGGGACGACGGAGGATGCTTTTATTATTGGAACGAAGTTCCTTGTCGCGCGTTGTGAAAGGGGGCTAGACGGAAAAAATTCTTACGAAAAGTTGTCACGACACTTTTTGCTGTCATGACGTAAATGGCAATGACTGAAGTTCATGACTACGTCAGTTACGTCATGAACTTCAGTAACGTCATGACAGCAAAAAGTGTCGTAAATGACATTGTCATTTACGTCATGAACTTCGTTCCTTCCGGGTGTCCCTTGACAACTCTCAAGTTTATTTTTAAACTAGCTTGCGGCCGCGACTTCGTTCACGTTGACCTAAGAATTTGACTGAGAGTCTACCTGTGTACCAAATTTCCTCCGTTCAGCTGTTTTTGCATGAAAGAGTGATAAACATACATCTTTTCAAACTATCGCATTTATAATAGTAGTGGGACAGTATGTTACTAATAGAGGTCGATCTCCGTAAGCGCGAGTTCCCCGTGGTGTGCAGGAAGCGGGATTAAATCGACCACTAAGCTGGTCTCCTGCCGGACAGATAGAGTGGTCACCGACTTATCATCAGGTCATTACAATACGTTATCGAGATACCATTATCCATGTATCAGGTACCAGAATTTCAAACAGATCAATTAATTAATTCATAAGGCACACGGCAAGGTTATACATATTAGGGGTGATGAAAAATTTATTATTCAAATAATCTATACAACGAACCTTTCTGCCAAAAGCTAGGGACCCTTCCCTCAAAGATACAAGAATACATAATCTCCAGCATTTCCGACATCACCACCAGGCCTTCGATGGCTCGCCTCAATTCCTGGAACAAAACACAGAAGGTAAGGTCTATTTACTTATAAAATATACCTAGTTATAAAATAGCATCTGCTTGTGAAGAAAAGGGCTGGCTACATCTGAATGGAACAAAACACAGAAGGTAAGGTCTATTTACTTATAAAATCTAAAATATACCTAGTTATAAAATAGCATCTGCTTGTGAAGAAAAGGGCTGGCTACATCTGAATGGAACAAAACACAGAAGGTAAGGTCTATTTACTTATAAAATCTAAAATATACCTAGTTATAAAATAGCATCTGCTTGTGAAGAAAAGGGCTGGCTACATCTGAATGGAACAAAACACAGAAGGTAAGGTCTATTTACTTATAAAATCTAAAATATACCTAGTTATAAAATAGCATCTGCTTGTGAAGAAAAGGGCTGGCTACGTGGGCTGGGCCAGTGTACCCTAGATTTTGCTTGATTGAACACATATCCCAAGTGAGCGGATATTAGCTCATCCTATCACTCTTCATCATCTCTCCCCTATTCTCTCCGTCGTCCTCCATATCGTCATTGCAGGGTCGGATCTCCCCTCACCATGAAAGGGATGTAGAGTCTACCTCGCTGGCCTTCTACAGCAGCAACACATGGCACTGAAGGGTCCAGTCTGCTCTCGTTATGAGAAGGATGTAGGCCATATCCCACAACGCTGTCCTGACACGCACATCGGCATCACGATCTCCGGCCCCATCATTCTCTCTGTGACCCATCAGTGTAGCGAGTTCACCTCGCTGGCTTACTAACGGATCGTTTACATCTCACCCTCAGTCCTGCGAAGATGGCGGTGATGCGCACGTTGAAGTTGCCTTGTTTCTGCAGCAGCGATACATGGCACTACAGGGTCGGTTCTCCTCACACAAAGAGTAAGATGTAAAGAAAGAAAGAAAGAAAGAAAGAAAGATGTTTATGTAGGCCTTAGTCCACCACGCAAGCCTAATGCTGATTGGCTTGGACAACTTGTCTATAAATATCTGCGTGTGTACGGTCTCACCCGCAGTCCGGCGGCGATGCCGGTGATGAGCACGTTGAAGTAGCCGAGCTCCTGCAGCAGCGACACGCACATCGGCATCACGATCTCCGGCCCCATCATCCGCTCCGTGGTCTCGATGTCGATGCGCGACGGCAGCTTCGCTATCATCTCTTGGGCCAGCTCGTCCACCTGGCGGACACCAGATTAGATGGAACGTGAAATGAAATGAAATGACATGAAATGAAAATCATTTATTTGCACGAATATGGGTTAGTTATTGGTTTTACAGGGCATTGTGATAAATCCATATTCACCTTTTCAGGTATGCAAATTCTAAAAGTAAAAACGTGTTAACGTTTGTACGCGTCGAATTTTTAGAATAGCGAAAACTATTCGAAAGATTCTTGGGCTGGATTTTCGATTTTGATGAAAACTAAAACAGCATCAACAATTTCTGCTCGTTTCATTCATATCTAAAGTGTGCCCGCGACGTTCCTATCTGACCTTACCTCGGGTAATGTACGTGGAATGTTAAAAGTTTTTATTTGTCAAAACATCGAAAATGGGCCCCTGAAATGAGGAAACTTTAATTTATGTCGCTTTTATTTTGACGTGAAATGACTGTTATGTCATTTTTCAGTGATACCAGAGTAACTGTTTATCTATATTAGAGTAATTTTCTTACTATTGTATCTCTAAAACACTTAGGCCTCTTAAAACTGTTGAGGCTACTTTTACTTTTTCTCTGATATAGTAGCATTGTAGTATAGTAGATAGAAGTCATCGACCCAACGAAATTTGTTTAGATTTGGCCCACAGTCTTAGTCCTATGTAGCGAATAAGCTTTGCGTATGTATGTATCCACCAACTGTCCACCAACCCGCAGTAGGCCAGCGTGGTGGACTAAGGCCTACATCCCTCTCATTACGGGAAGGAGACCCGACCTTGTAGTGGGTCATTAATGGGTTACTGGCAATAGTAGCATTGCATAGTCTAGCAAATATGAATCAGAAAATCTTCAAACCTTCTGATCCTCGCCGCCCCCTCCGCCTCCCCCTCCAGTGGAGGCGAGCGCGAACAGCGTCGAACACATGATCATTGCGTCCTGCGAATAATGAAAAAGATTGAGAAAAGACAAGCGTAAGAGAATATGTGTGAGCTTCCTCGAGGTCTTTTTTATATGGCGGTGGAAGCCATTCACAGCCAACACCTAGTAGCACAAGCGAATTAAAATTTCACATCGAAATAATGAGGTCACTGCCCATTGGCCATCTACAATTGGATTTTCAGAATTCTCACCCTGTTGCGTCATCCGCCATCTTGAATCGAAGGGTGCATTTTTGTTTGTTAAATAAGTCGTTTATTTATAATATTACACGAAAAATGATTCCTACCAATGTACCCTAAAGGTTTCCGGAGGAAAATTGCTATTTATATTTTTTCGATGTCAACCCCGTTTTTGATGTAATTCGACCGGCCTATAGGCGAGAGAAGCCCAGTTGGTGGTGGCGGAGGGTGTGACGAACCTGGGCCAGCGTGGCCACGTCGGCTGCCCCGCCTAACCCTAGTAACCTGCCTAGTGACAAAGGTCTATTATGTTGACAGTAATAAACAACTCTTCAAGAAATCTGGTCGTTTTACTATCAGTTTAGAGCCAGTCAGAGTCGTGCATTCTATAATGCTGTCGCGTGGCGCCCTTAGAGGCTCCTCTCGTTACGAGGGGATGAGACCCCGCAGTGGGTCACTAATGGCTCACGGAGAAGCGGCAGTGGGCTCACCTGGGCCAGCGTGGCCACGTCGGCTGCCCTGCCTTACCCTAGTCCCTTGCCTAGTGACAAAGGTCTATTATGTTGACACTAATAAACAACTCTTCAAGAAATCTGATCGTTTCACTATCAGCTTGGAGCCAATCAGAGACGTGCATTATATAGAGGCTCTTCTCGTTAGGATGAGACCCCGCAGTGGGTCACTAATGGCTCACCTGGGCCAGCGTGGCCACGTCGGCGGAGGCGTGCTGGCCGAGCGACTCCGCGCGCTCCGCGGCGGGCAGCAGGTCGAGGAAGTCGCGGAACGACTCGAGGCTGCCGTCCCGCGGGATGTGGTACGCGGGGATGCTCGACAACCTGACAATATTACAATGTACAACCGGCGGCCAGGACCAAACTGCTGGCCAGGGCCTCTCACTCGAGCGATGCGGACGCTCAATGAAGTCCACGACAGGCTAGACGTGTTCTCTGGCAATCTGAGTGAGTTCGCAAAGGTAGCAATATATCCAATTTGCTATGAAAATAAATAGAGTTTGAAGTATTTAGAATATTTAGATTAGAATTAAACCTTGTAAAATTAGCGATAATATTGTTGTGTGTTTTATGTTTTAGTGTTACTCTGTCGCATTGGGTGAATACCTGTTATGATAGATGTACATGGTTAAATAAATTAATAAATAAATAAATCTTAATAAAATATTCACAAATAACGGTATAAAGATAAGCCTCGACGAAACAAAACTATTTTAAAACACTAAAACTCGACTCGACGACCCAAGTGGCGCAGTGGTTAAGACACCGGTGCGCTTCGCGGAAGGTCCTGGGTTCGATTCCCAGCAGAGCAGAGACTTGAATGATTAATTTGAATTTCTGTTTCCAGTCTGGGTGTGTTGTGTTGTTGTCTTATGTGTGTCCATGGCGCCCACGACACAGGGAATCCTAGTGTGGGGCTATGAGCGTGAAGCGTTATTTATAAAAAAATACAAAACTATGTATGGGGGGCATAAAATTTTAGAAATGTTAGGTGGGGCATGGCCTAATAAGGTTGGGAAACACTGGTTTACCCGTTTTAGAGGGAGACCTTAGTTGGTATTGATCTTGATTTAAAGATAACAGTAGTCATGACAAACATGCGAGCTATAACGACTACCGCCTACAATTGTCGGTCAATAGGTTAGGTTAAGCTAAGTAACAGATGAACTACTGTACGCCTCGTCTTATTTGGTAAACAATCTTGGCACGTCGTTTAATGGAAAAAAGTCATAATTGCAAAAAATAAATAGGTATAGTTACCAGTTTTTTTAGCATTGAATGAAAATTATTGAAGATGTGCCCGGTTCCCTGACCGCTAGCGGAGAGTGGAACACCATGAGTTTCGAGCCAGTAGGCGTCTGACATGTCAGTACCCATTAATGACCCACTACAGGATCGGGTCTCCTCTCACAATGAGAGGGATGTAGGCCGCCGTCCACCACGCTGGCCTAGTGCGGGTTGGTGGACGACATAACCCTGTGATATCCCCACTTTAAAAAAATCACATGACTCTAGCGAGCGTACGGAGTGCGGCCACGGACGGAGGCCACGGCTACCTATAAAAGGGCACGTCCAAGGCCTCCTCGCAGAAGAACTGGTTGATGTACGCGTCTCCTCTCACAATGAGAGGGATGTAGGCCGCCGTCCACCACGCTGGCCTAGTGCGGGTGGGCGTCTGACATAACCCTGTGATATCCCCACTTTAATAAAGCACATGACGTGCGTACGGAGTGCGGAGGCCACGGCTACCTATAAAAGGGCACGTCCAAGGCCTCCTCGCAGAAGAACTGGTTGATGTAGGCGATGAGCACGCGCTTGTCCCAGTCGTCGGTGATGTGGCCGCCGTAGTTGATGATCGCGAACAGGTACCGCAGCGCGTCCCACGGGACCTCCTCGTACTCCTCCAGGTAGTTCGCCAGCAGGTTGTCCGACACCTGGAAGGTGTACACGAAAACATTTGCTGTAAGTAGGGACAGCAATTGATATGCTTGGGTCAGCAATGTTGAGGCACGGGTGTCGGGGATAAATCTACGAGTATAATATAAAAATGAGTCGCTGAATGTGTTGCTAAGCGCAAATCTCGGGAATCGAACGGTTGGACCGATTTCGCTAATTCTTTCTTTAAAATATTCCTTGAAGTACGAGGATGGTTCGAGAAACGAGAAAATTTGAAAACAATGTAAAGAAAATAATAAAAACAACAATTTCATTTTCCTATATAAACTGTTCTACCCATGTTCTACATGTCCAACATCATTTCAGATTGAATACTTCATAAGTTCATATGGCAATGTCATGCATTTAGAAACGTCAAGATTTTTCTTTTTGGATGCCACTTCTATTATGCAAACTGCAATGATGTAATAATATACATATTTTATAATGGCAAAACGAAGTGTGCCGGGTCAGCTAGTAAAAGATAATTTAGCTTCAATTCAGTTATACCGTTCCAACTTTGAACACGACCGATCGCCGCCCCGAACAACCCGTGACTGGCGAATCGGTATGAAATGAAACAATATAATATGATCTAGTAATTCTAGTTCAAACATATTAATTGCTGTCCCTACATTTCTGAATGTGATAGGCTTTTTGACTACGCATTTGTATAGTGACGGATCGCCCGAGACCTTCAGTACCAACCTAAGATAATATAAAATTGAAAATTAAAAAAAACCCCGACACAATAACGACAATTTTCATTGAACATATTATTTTGTAATGTGCACGTGATGCGCTTTCATTTTGATTTATATTTGCAGAAATTCGGTTATTGTTCCCCACTTTCACAACTTTTAAACGACTCAACCGATTTTCATCAAACATGTCTAAGAACACTCGCCCGTAACTCACCTTTCATGCAAAAAAAACTAAATTGAAATCGCTTCATCCGTTCGCGAGCTACGGTGCCACGACCGAATCACAGACAGACAGACAAACAGACAGACAGACACATCAAACTTATAACATCCCTTCTTTTGCGTCGGGGGTTAAAAATACCAAAAGCTATGTTCCTCATGTCTTTTGTTTCCATTAGGGGTCGATGAGCTGCAGTGGCCACTTAAGATCAGGTGGCATGAGCTGACGCTCCTCAATTCCAATTTAAAAAAAATACAAAAATACAAATCATTATACAACTAACTTAACTCTAGACCGCTCTACACGTTACTAATTTTAGATTTAATTAAGGCTAAGCAATCAGTATAATACTGAACAATTAATACTTTTTACAAGAAATCTAATGGCGGTAGGTGCTGTACACTGAAATACAGGTAGTAATACTACCTATTAGTTCAGGAAACAATGCCTGCACATCACTACAGTTACTACACAACTACAGGTTACAGTTTACCTTGTAGCCCGTTAGAATAGTTCATTTTTCATGAATAGAGTTAGGTATTAGATATTATTATATTTTTACCACATAGCTGACCCCGAAAACGTTGTTTTGCCGTATCGTTATCGAGCGGGATGAAAAATTATTAAATTACTAATTAATATGACTTTTCAAAAATAGCGGTTGGTGATAGAAGGGTGAAGATTTAGGGTTGTATGTATTTTTGATGCCATATTATGTGAAAAATAAAAAATAAAATTTGTCCAAAAAAATAAAATACTAATGTTAGGTGGCGACAACCCACAGTAGCCGATTGTCAGACCTACTGAATATGCATCTAAAATTTCATAAAAATTTTGAAGGAGTATGGTTACTAAAACTGTGACATGACAATTTTATATATAAGATTATTAATAATGTTCCATGTTGAGGCGTGCAACAATGAGACAACACAATAAATACAAACAAAAAAAAAATTGAGAATTGTCAAGAGACACCCGAAAGGAACGAAGTTCATGACATGAATGACATTGTCATTTACGACACTTTTTGCTGTCATGACGTAACTGAAGTTCATGACGTAACTGACGTAGTCATGAACTTCAGTCATTGTCATTTACGTCATGACTTACGTCACGACAGCAAAAAGTGTCGTGACAACTTTTCGTGAGAATTTTTCCCGTCTAGCCCCCTTTCACAACGCGCGATAAGGAGCTCCGTTCCAACAACAACTCACGTCGAAGTCGGCGTCGTTGAAGCTGTAGACGGCGTTGTAGCCCAGCTGGCGGAAGCGCTTGCGCGCGATCAGCGTGCAGTGGAAGAACGACACGCAGAACAGCAGGCGGCGGTACTTGGGCGTCGCCTCGTCGAACCTCTCCTCGTTGATGTTGGCGAACAGGCGCACCAGGTTGCCTTTCAGGCCCTGCGACAACAAGACGAACGAATCAATCAACAACATTTCAAACTGTATTTAACATGTATATATTTCTATATTCAACATGTATTCCCGCAGGACTATGACATGGGGTTCTTCAAGAAGGGCATTAAAAGCTCTCCTTCATAGCCGGCAACGCACTGGCGACCCCCTGGTGCTGCACGTGTCAGTAGGCGACGGTGACCACTTACCATCAGGTGGCCCGTCTGTCTGTTTGCTTGCTCCATTTATAAAAAAAAAAAAAACTGGATGCCCGGCAATGTCATGTGTCAGTACCCATTAATGACCCACTATAGGGTCGGGTCTCCTCTCACAATGTGAAGGATGTGGGCCGCCGTCCACCACGCTGGCCTACTGCGGGTTGGTGGACTTCACATGCCTTTGAGAACATTTTTTTTTTGTGAACTCTCAGGCATGCAGGTTTCCTCACGATGTTTTCCTTCACCGTAACAGCAGGTGATATTTAATTTCAATAGAATTCCTTAAGTCCCAGATTGCCAGCAGAACAGATATTTTCAAAGTTATCTGGTCACCAGTGAGCCACTGCTTGTCGGGTGTCCTCTCATAACGAGACGGCTCTACGCTTTGTCCACCACGCTGGCCTAGTGCGGGTTGATCACACGCGTTTCTTCACATGCGTTTGATAACATTATGGAAAACTCTTGTTGCGACTTCTGCTACTCGTCCAGAGAAGAGAACCACAAGATCTTGAGTCATGCTATGAAAGTGTTTGTTACATCGCTGGCATATATTATACAAAAATCCGATATGACGTAATCGGTGAATGCCGGTCCCCGTGATCACATCGCCTGATGGGAGATCTCCCTTTGCCAAACTCTCGCTGTTACATCAGGTAACATTTATTTATTTGTGGCTTATGTCCACGTCTCAAAGCCATAAGTTTTCATTGGCAACACACATTGCTCACAACCTATAGGATCCTATAGGATTAACAGCTAAGAGATAATAATAATAATAAAGATTATTCAGAAAAATCAAAGGTTACAAACTGTGACGAGTCCTGACGACCTCCTACTGTAGTTGAAACTGTATTGCAGGAGGTGGCGTCTTCCCCACTCTTACACATTTCTTATAATTCAACTACAACTTTAACTATTGAGCTTTAAAGTACGAGTATACAATTCGAGATACAATTTCCGTTCATACCTGAGGAGGTTCGGTGGTCATCTTGATGCTCCTCTGCAGCACGTTGAGCGGGAACTTGTCATCGGGCATGGAGGACAGCCACAGCCGGAACCGCGGGTGGATCTTGGGATTGTCGAGCCCACGGAGCGAGCCCAGCCACTCGCACGCCAAGTGGCAGTTGGCCAGGAACACCCAGCCGCCGTCTCTCATGCCTGACGCTAGCATCCTGTGAAATTTCGCGAATTGTCGGATTGTCAAATAAAATTATTAAAATTTTTGAAGCAACTGATGAAGCAATTCACAGATGGTTACTGATGCTGAGGCTTCGAGAGACCTGGGTTTATGGTCCTGGAGAGGGTATTTCTCTACGTGACAGAGTCAGAGATTACGGCGTATGTAGAAGAACGAAGGTAACCGACAAAGCTTTCGAAGTTTGCAGATTTAAGTGGAAATAGGCTGACTGACAACCAATTGGAAAGAAAGGTCCTCGAATGGGTACCACGTCTAGGCAAAAAGAGCACAGGCCGCCCTTCGACCAGGTGGACTGACGACCTGAAGAAGACAATTGAAAGGCGTTGGATTCAAAGGGCCCAGGACCAGGCGAAGTGACGTCGATTAGAAGAGGCTCATTTCCAGCAGTGAAATATGAAAGACTAAAGGGAGGAAGGAAGGAGTCGATTACGAGAAGCCCACGTCTGCAGTGGACCACAAAGAACTAAAAGGAAGGAAGGAGGAAGTTATCGACACTTTTTGATGCAATGACTGTAGACGATGATTGCATTGTGATCTCTCACTTGGAAGCGGTGGGCGCTTGCCCCTGGCCGAGGCTGAGGGACTGGAACTTGTCGAACATCTTGACGTCGATCGCGAGCTGGATCAGCGCCGACGTGGGGTCCACGCCCGGGGACAGCACGAACAGCAGCGACGTCTTCCACGAGGACTCCTCCCATGCCGCCTGTACACGAATTGTTATACCACAATTAAGAGATGAATTGCGCAAAGAGTTTACTAAAATAGTGAAATGTTACTATCTATGCACAATACAATATGAGGTAAAGGATTGTTTCAGACATTGAGAGATGTTAGATATCCACAATTCCACATAGCACTAGATGGATGTTCAGTAACGTCATATTCTCACATACGGGCGGCCCCACGTAGCGCGGCCCGAGCACGTTGACGACGCAGGCGGTGACGTCACTGCGCGTCAGTGCGCGTTACCTTGATGTCGAGCACGGGCGGCTCCACGTAGCGCGGCCCGAGCACGTTGACGACGCAGGCGGTGACGTCACCGCGCGTCAGTGCGCGTTACCTTGATGTCGAGCACGGGCGGCTCCACGTAGCGCGGCCCGAGCACGTTGACGACGAAGGCGGCCACGCAGCCGGACACGCGGTCCGCGCGCAGCGAGCGCACCAACAGCATGCGCTGGAACTCGCTGCACATCTCCTGCCACTCGCCTGGGGGAGAGAGAGATAGGAGAGGAGAGAGCGTGAGAAAACGACCAAAGAAGATCAAGAATAAATCGATTTTTGTATATGCCAATTTTCTTTAAAATGAACTAATTTATTTAAACTCGAAGTGCCCGTGATCTTTATATGGCGATGGCATTCGTCCGCGTGGAATTCTAAAATAAAAATAGCCTAAGTTATTTCTTGTTACATCGGCCCTCTGCCAATGAAAGTCTCATCAAAATCGGTCCAGTCGCTGTCCCACTCCTCGTGTAAGTATCAAAAATGTACCTACGCACAGCGGCTGTTCCTAAACGGCTAAAAAGGAAAGTGGAATAAGTAAGAGTTACGCGCTAAAAAGAAACGCAACATGTGGCGGGAAAGTGGAAAAGTTAGGAGTTATGCGCTAGAAAGAGACGCAACATGTAGCGTAGGTGATTAAGCGCTGAATTGAACCTAATCGTATCGTAGCTAGGGTCTATATTTCTTTAAATGACTTTTCGTAGTGGGCCTTCTGTACTTGTACTATTATGTTTCGTATTCTGTGGTATAGACTAGAGGCACCCTCACCGATGAGCGGCTGCGACTCGGGCTCGGGGTGCAGGTACCAGTCGCGCCACTCCTTGGAGAAGGTCTCGAAGGACTCGATGATGCCGTGGAAGCCCGGCAGCTTGTCCAGCTCCGTGATGTTGTCCCAGCACTCGTCCGGCAGCCAGTCTGGAGACAACCGGTGTCATGTGATGACAACGATTCTTCTTTCAAGGGAAAAAATTGAAAGATAGAATGACGACCTGAGTGGCGCAGTGGTGAAGACGCCGGTGCGCCGCGCGGATGGTCCTGGGTTCGATTCCCAGCAGAGCAGGGATTCGAATGGTGAGTTTAAACTTCTGTTTCTGGTCTGGGTGTGTGTGTTCTTGTCATAACGCGTTGTCAATTACGGATTAGAACACTTTCCTGAGCAAAGTGTGGCGAGTGCGTTAATCTAACCAAACAAAATGAACTCACTGGTAGGGTTCTCGGGCTGCTCCGACCTGTCCAGCACCACGCCGCCCTTCAGCAGGAACAGGTACTCGTGCACGCTCATCTTGCCCATCTGGAACAGGATGCGCGACACGATGTGGAACGACAGCAGCAGCTTGTGCCGCTCGAACAGCGCGCGGCACGTGTTCCTGGGGGACGGGCGAGGGGTGAGGATTGAGGACGGAAGGTGGGATTGATACGAGTAGGTAGCATAGGCAAAGTAACCGTCATAAGATGTGGCGACTTCCGCCACTCGTCAAGGCGGCGTCACACGATTCTGAATCTTAAGAAGTTTCTACATCGCTTGCAAATATACGAAACTCCGATGTGACGTTATCGGAGCACGGCCGGTCTCCGGGCTGAACACCTAGCCTGGTGGGAGATCTCAATTTCTGACGACCCAAGTGGCACAGTGGTTAAGACACCGGTGAGCTGCGCGGAAGGTCCTGGGTTCAACCTAAACACCTAGCCTGGTGGGAGATCTCAATTTCTGACGACCCAAGTGGCACAATGGTTAAGACACCGGTGAGCTGCGCGGAAGGTCCCGGGTTCGATTCCCAGCAAACCAGAGATTTGAATGACGAATTCGAATTTCTGTTTCTGGTCTGAGTGTATTGGTGAAGTAACCGTCACAAGGTGTGAGCACAGATAGTGGTAGAGATTTTTTTCTCTGTGTTTGTTTGAAGTCCACAGACTCTAGGTCCATGTTTTTTTTGCATCATTTTGCTTGTTTGCTTTTCTTATGGATATGCTCCAGAAACGTTATTTGTTGCTTTTGGCCCGGTGTTCCCTTTGATCGTCCCGGGCGTTCCTTCAGAGTTTGCTATGCCTGTCGCGTCTCTGTGGCTGATGGCAGTAGCCAGGTTGAGGACTACCTCAGTGGCAGCTGTGTTTGCCTCTATGGCCTGTTTGATGAAGATTGCGATGGCGACCTCGCTAGAGAGTGAGTAGAGAGAGAGGTAGAGATATTGTCACCTTTCGGCTAATTTACGGCAGCCAAAGAACACGCGGTCAAAGTCAGAGAAAGGAAGAGTTAAAAGTCGAATAATAACAACTGACTTGTAAACGGCGAAGGTGTGGAACTCGTTGAGGTTGCTGATGCGGTCCTCCAGCTCGCCGCCCTTGGGGCTGCGGTCGATGGAGTACGTGAACAGGTCGATGTACGCGTCCAGCGAGAACTGGTACATGGGGTCGATCCTGGACAGGTCGTTCAGCGCGAAGAACAGGACCGACGCTCGGACCGCGACCGGCACGTAGCCCTGGAATTGTTCAATGGTATTTGTTGTCTGTAAGCCATTAATGGCCCACTACAGGGTCGGGTCTCCTCTCACAATGAGAGGGATGTAGGCCGCCATCCACCACGCTGGCTTAGCTTAGCACAGCTCTGGTGGAAACGACTTAGCGGAGCGAGGCTAGGTAAATGAAGCAATTCTATTGGTTGTTCAAAAACGCATCCCTCGCTACGCATCCTCGCACATCTCTAGTGGAAACGCAGCCTTACCGGCTCTTAGACTACAGGTTACAAACAAACCTGTCTGGCAGAGTCGATCTCCTTCTCGGTTTCCTGCGAGGTGATGAGCGCCTCCTTCACCTCGAGGGAGGTGCGCTGTGACGTCTGCAGCGTCACGAACAGTTCCTCGTTCTCCAGCAGCGGCACTTGCGACTCGTACATTATGCGCAGGAGGTCGTTTTCTAGGTCCACCTGATCAGAAAAACTTGCATTTATTTAAAATCTACAATTGTAACATTTGTAGTAAATACGTGTTGCAATAGCTAAAGATAATCCCAAACTCCCTTCGAGTATTGATGTTAGTTTTCTTATTTTTTATTACCAGTAGCAAACGGGCTTGCGGGTCACCTTTTTGAGGTGGGATGTAGCCACCTTCAAAAGGGTAAATATTATAATATCTCAGTCTTTTGGACGAATAAAAGACCTTGACTTCACATAGATGTAGTTACTTCTGTAATATGTTAGGCGGCGTGAGCGATCACTCCTCAAGGTCACAAATTTGGTTTCTCATCAGAGTACAAACTTAAATAATATATTTCAAAATTGTCACTGTGCTACATCACCTTTTGCAAGGCGAAAAAGCCCACAGACTGGGCTATAACTGCCGGAAAACTTCGAGTACGACCAGCAAAATTGTCTACTACCAATCTAATGAATATCTGACTCCAGCTGGAGGCGCTCGCGGCGGACCACGATGCCCAGCGGCTGGGCCGTCACGCCCACCGGTGCCCACTGCGACGTCCGACTCACCAGCACTTTCTTGCTGTTGGCGATGGTCTGCACCAGGTTGTCCTTCATGATCTCCAGCTGTGGGCGCTCGCGGCGGACCACGATGCCCAGCAGCTGGGCGGTCAAGCCCTGCTCCTTCACCGCGAAGTTCACCATCGTCGTCTTGGTCAGCGTCTCCGGACTGTACACCGGGTTACCTGCCAGTACAAATTAGTTCAATCAGCTTCAGTCAGCCAGTCAAGGCATTCAGTAAACCCAAAAAAATAAGGATAAAATCACGTCCAGTTATTCCATATCCACCAAAATCTTCTCAAAGGAACATAAAATCTACCAAACGGTAATAAGCCAGCATCTTCCAGCTGATGTATTTTCGCGGGAATTAGGCGTGGAGTTCTTTAAAAAGGATGTAAAAAGGCTTCTTCAAGAGCCAGGTCGGGTGTCTGACTATCTGTTTGCTGAGTTATATTACTTATAAAGAGTGCTTGGTGATCTAAAGCAGACTTCTAAGTGTGAGAGGAGACCCGTCACCAATGTTTTTTTTTTTCGGACAAATACAATTGTAATTATTAACTGATCTCTCACCCAGCCTCGTAGTGAGATACATCTTGAATTCGCTGTTGTACGGAACCATTTTCTCGTTGAACTTGATGACGAGCGAACTCCCGATCCTCACGATCGCCTTGTCCAGGACGGGCGCTAAGGAGGTGTCCAGGACCTCGCCCAGTCAGCCAATTAGGACAAGGCCTAAATCGAACTTCTCTCATAAGAGTAGACCCTACCCTGCATTCGGTCATTGATAGCCTCTTAAAACTATTTTTTCATACAGAGTCCTGTGTTTAAAGTTCATCGTGCTGAATAGTCGGTCGATTGTCCGCCAATTAGGACAAGGCCTAAGACGAACTTCTCATAAGAGTAGACCCTACCCTGCATTCGGTCATTGATAGCCTCTTAAAACTATTTTTTCATACAGAGTCCTGTGTTTAAAGTTCATCGTGCTGAATAGTTGGTCGATTGTCCGCCAATTAGGACAAGGCCTAAGGCGTACTTCTCATAAGAGTAGACCCGACCCTGCATTCGGTCATTGATAGCCTCTTAAAACTATTTTTTCATACAGAGTCCTGTGTTTAAAGTTCATCGTGCTGAATAGTTGGTCGATTGTCCGCCAATTAGGACAAGGCCTAAGGCGTACTTCTCATAAGAGTAGACCCTACCCTGCATTCGGTCATTGATAGCCTCTTAAAACTATTTTTTCATACAGAGTCCTGTGTTTAAAGTTCATCGTGCTGAATAGTTGGTCGATTGTCCGCCAATTAGGACAAGGCCTAAGGCGTACTTCTCATAAGAGTAGACCCTACCCTGCATTCGGTCACTGATAGACTCTCAAAACTATTTTTTCATACAGAGTCCTGTGTTTAAAGTTTATCGTGCTGAATAGTTGGTCGATTGTCCGCCAATTAGGACAAGGCCTAAAGCGAACCACTCTCATAAGAGTAGACCCTACCCTGCATTCGGTCACTGATAGCCTCTCAAAACTATTTTTTCATACAGAGTCCTGTGTTTAAAGTTCATCGTGCTGAATAGTTGGTCGATTGTCCGCCAATTAGGACAAGGCCTAAGGCGTCCTCCTCTCACGTGGGAGCCCGACCCTGCATTACCCGACAATGGGTCGCCGACAATAAAAGACGACATTGGATGACTAATAGATTCCTTAAACTATTTCTTTATCCCTCACCCAGCTTCGTAGTGAGATACATCTTGAAGTCGCTGTTGTACGGCACCATCTTCTCGTTGAACTTGATGACGAGCGCGCTGCCGATCCTCACGATCGCCTTGTCCAGGATGGGCGCTATAGAGGGGTCCAGCACCTCGCCCACGTTCTGCACTATCACCGGCCTGCCCTCCGACAGGCAGCCCTCCATCACCTTCAAGTAGTTCGGTTGGCCGAAGTCCACGATCTGTGAGCGATGAATAACGCTTCACACTCATAGCCCCACACTAGGGTTCCCTGTGTCGTGGGCGCCATGGACACACACAAGACAACAACACAACACACCCAGACCAGAAACAGAAATCTAAACTCATCATTCAAATCTCTGCTCTGCTGGGAATCGAACCCAGGACCCTCCGCGTAGCGCACTGGCGTCCTTACCAACTGAGCCACTCGGGTCGTCAAACAATAGGGTAAGCTTTAGTAATTGGTTGCAAATGGGAATGTTGGCACACAATTTAATTACATTTTTTATGTACACTTGACACTTGACACTAATACCGGGTTAATCGTAAAACACCAGACTCCAACTCCAACCTCGCAGCGCTAGGTAGCTAACACCATAAGCAACAACTTCTGTTCGACGACTTTTGGTAATTTGTTAATTTTTAATTTCATACAAAAATATTTATTAATTTAATTTCCCGATTGGATGTTTCTAACTCTACGCGCATCGCAAAGATTACGTAAACAAACCCGTGCGTGTGTGTGGGGATGCAGCGCTACCGCCTTTGATTGAACTTGACCTATTCGCCCGCCAGTCGACCGTCGGTCATGCGAGCATTCATGAATGAAACATGAGATTAAGTCCTGCGACCCTGCACCAAATAATGGCAATGATGTCTTGTAATGTCTTCTAGTGATGCCATAATGTCACCTGGATGTCATTCTTCTCCTCCAGCCGGGAGATCCAGATGAGAGCCTGCCCCTGGGGGTCTACGGCCAGCGGCCATCGAGTCGCACGTACCACTATTATTCCGTTCTCGGCACTAAAATTATCATCTGTGAAAAATAATTGGTGGTGAAAGGAAGAATACTTCAAAAATACACATTGGAGAAAAACATTATTTCTGTAAGTGTTTCTATTGGTGTTAGAGGTATAGTAGCCCCTTACAGACACCCTCTGAGCTCGGTTAGAAGCAGCGGGTTCTTTATGTCTTGTACTTATACTTTTTTAAAGTGCACGCTATACCTACGTCTACTATCTTCTGGAGTAGCAATACGACCATCTGAAATAGGATTTCTATCCCGCTTTCTTTATAACACCATACAAAAAAGTATATTAATATTACTATGACGAAGCTAATAAATGGGCGAGTCTCACCCGGTAGTCCCATGTAATTCCACTCCCTAAGAGTGGCGTCATCCAGCAGGAAATACTTCATGCTAAGGTCCATCGTCACCGGCACCGATTCGTTGTAAACCTTTCGAACAATCATACAGTATACTACAGTATCACTCTTCTTATACTGGCTTTTCTGTACGCAAGTAACGGAACAATGAAGCACGTAGCCCTGCTTTAGTACTCATGTAACATCGGGCGCGGTCAGTACTTGGATGGGTGACCGCTTGTGGCGAATAAATACGCGCTTCCGTGCTTCGGAGACGTTAAGCCGGCGGTCCCGGTTGTTATCGATACGATAGAAGTCGTTAAATATTGTCAGACGCCAGTTGGTGATTTGAAAACATCAGACATGGGTTTGCCACTAGTCCACAATCCGCACATGGCTGCTCCATATGCGGATTCGTGGTGGAATATGCTGTCCTGAGTGGGAATCGAACCCACGACCTCCGGCGTAGTAGTCAGGATCGCCAACCACTAGACCAACGAGCCAGTAGAATGGCTATACTAACGGGTAACGGATCCATTACCTCTCGGAACCACTCGTCCATCAAGCCCTCTCGGTACTCCGACACGAAGGGCCCCAGGTAGGCCACGAAGCCGGTGGCGATGAGGCAGTCCCCGGGCAGGTTGTCGAACTCCTTGTCCAGTCTCTCCACTGTCATCTCCCATCTCTCTCTTTCACCTGTGTGGGGAGAATTAAAATAATTAATCTTCTTAAAATTGAAAACTGACAATTCCTGCACCATATCCGAAAGAAGACAAGGGATTGCGTAGGTATGTTTCCAAATTTACTGAAAAACTGCAAAAGCTTAAACGAATACAGGTGATGTTGGTGAAGCCAAGCGATTGCGTAGGTTTCCTTTAGAGTAAAACTGCGAAATTTTAAACGAATACAGATGATGTGGATTGAATAGAAGTCTTCAACAGGTACATGGTGTGTGTGAAATGATATAGTCCCTCAGATCTCCTCCAGATGCCTCTCAAAAGGAACATTCTTTCTTTCTATTACCTTCCAACAATCTGGTTGTAGACTCTTCTTCTCTCCTCTGCTCCCTCTGGTGGTTCTTTTAGACGTTCCCAGATAATTGAAACATTCTTTCTCTCTTATCTTAATCAGCTAGATACTTCTTGCCACCTATAAAACCTCTCTCTCTCTCTCTTATACTTCTGTCATTTATAGCGTTATAATAATATGGAAGCTTTACACACCTGATAGTCCCAAAGATCACCATATAAAATACCCCAACATTGTCTGTTGATTCATCTGTAAGCTCCAACACTTCTAGAATGCCCTACACAAATGATATATTCTTTCTCTCTTTTCCACTATTCACCCTAAAAGTCTGATGATCAAAGCCCCAGCCTCGGCTGCTATGTCATGCGATGAGACTTCAACACTCTAGATGCTCCTACACAAATGACACATTCTCCCTCTCTGTCCCCCACTGACCCGACAGGCCGGTGATGAGCGCCTCGGCGCGCTCGAGCTTGAGCTGCAGCATGCGCGACTTCCTCTCCAGCTCCTCCTTCTGCGCCACCTTCTCGTCGTACTCCTTCTGCAGGCGCGCTATCATCTCGCTCAGCTCGCGCAGCTTGGCGCGCGCCTCCGCCAGTATCTGCTGCTTCATGCGCAGGGACTCCAGCGCTTCCTCCAGACGCTCCTTTTTGGGTTTCACGATCCTGTGGGTTTGAGGAAATTAATACGTGAGGTGGACTGATAACTTCAAGAGTTATCGAGAAACAGTTGAGTTGAAAGAAGCAACAAAATTTAATTCAATGGACCAAGAAAGGATGTCCGGCAGTGGACTATGTCGGAGACGATCCGGGAAGTACTTGGCTGCAACCCTTTTATGCCTGCCCTGCAGTCCACTGCTGGGCATGGATGTCTTCCCCACAACAGGGGCACGCCTGGAGCATACTCCACTACACTGCTTCATTGCGGATTGGTGGAGAAACGGGCTAGTGGCCAACCCGTGTCGCATGCTTTCAAACAACCGTTAGGGCGTCCGACAAAGTTTAACGACTGCAATCGTATCAGTACTAAACTGGACCGACAGCTAACTGGGCACGTTAAGCAAGAATCACGGAAGCGCGCATTTGCACAAGCACCGGGGCTATGCGCGCTTGGGAAGTACTTAATGGTGCTGAATGCTAAATTAGGAGAATCATTCAACTTACTTGTAAACCTTCCCATACTTCTCGATGGCCCGCACCCAGAGGCACAGGGACTTGGCCGCCAGCGACACGGTGCCGACTATCTCCGGGTCGAAGTCCGGCTTGCAGGTGTACGTGCCGATCTTCTTGAGCGTCTTGTCCGATATGTTGTCCTTGTCGAACTCGCGCAGGCGGTCCAGGAAGTACTGGTCGCCCAGCTGACGCTTCGCTTCCGCCCAGGTGGGCTCTTTCTGTGATCAATATTTTGGATGTGTCAGTAACCCATTAATGACCCACTACAGGGTCGGGCCTCCTCTCACAATGAGAAGGATGTAGGCCGCCGTCCACAACGCTGGCCTAGTGCGGGTTGGTGGACTTCACATGCTTTGAGAACTCTTTTTTTTCTGAACTCTCAGGCATGCAGGTTTCCTCACGATGTTTTCCTTCACCGTAACCCAGACCCGGACCCGGATTCGAACCCGGACCCCTCGATTCGAGGTCGAATTCTTAGCCACTGGGCTATCACCGCTACATATTTTGGATCAGCCAGTATTTTTTAAACTGCAAACTGTCTGTGTTGAATCTATGGAAAGGTAGGTATAGACCAGAATGAGCCCATGTGTTGTCCGATTGAAGAAGGGCAGCAGGACAACGCAGTCACTCGAAATATCATTAGTCTCTAACGTTTTTTTGGAAGTCTGAATAAAAAAAAGCTTTTGAAATTCGCAGCACCCTTTAAATTTTTTTATCGAAGAGTTTCAACACTTTCAACATACTTTATATTTCAGTCAAAACTTTCTTGACTTCGATTTCATTTTGTTGGACAAAACACAAAACAAATGTACCTGCAACAGTATGAGCACAGCTTCCATGACCATCTCCACCTTCTGCGGCGGCTTCGCGTACGACTTCACTTCAGTGATGTCCTTCTTGTTCAAAGCGTCCAGAGCCTGGAAATATATAAGATAATTTTGAAAATTTTGTTGAGCTGTAATCCTTTTATGTAGCACTCTTGGGCACAGGTCCCCCCCCACAACAGGGGGAAGCCCACGCTGGTCCAATACAGTGTGCTGAGTGCGAGTTTTGACAAAACATTTTCGCTTGAACGTATCGAGCGCGAATACGTCGATTTCTATGGGATTGAAGCAGCGCCATCTCGTGGCTAAGATGACAAACGGAATTGGCGCTTAGCGTATAGTCGATTAACGCGACGGTGAAGTTACTCGAACAATTTTGTGCAACTCGCACTAAGCACACAGATTGGTGGAGCAACGTGCCAGCCAGCAAGCTAGGAACAAATTTGGAGAAAAGGGGGAGATCTCCCGTGATGTCACCGCCTGGGGACCGCGGTCCAAATGTTAACTTTGGACCATTTGTATATATGCACGTCTTCCGATTGGCCAGATACAACACGTCACACGTCGCTTGCATCGTCACGCGTGGTCAGCATCTGAGGCGCGCGCTCATTATACTGTAGGTATCGCGCCGTTACATCTTCCTCCAATTTTGTTTCTTTCTCGCTCATCATACCGTGACGGCCTCCTCCAGGGCGGGCATAGCACTGACCAAATCGCGCGGCTTCGGCCAGCTTCTTGCATTGAACTTCTTCCTGCTTCAGGTCGCTACGGTTCCCTGCTGCTCGTGAGCGTTGCGTTGCTGCACGTTGGTGGACGCTGATCACTGAATCGCTTCCCTTGCTGCGGGGAGAATGCTATACCTTGACAGATGCCTCCAGCTATGTGGGAATGCTCATCTTACCTTGACAGCCATTTCCAGCCCAGTCATGACAGGCAGGTCGCGCTTGACAGCCTCGCTTCCGACGACCTCATTGCAACGTTCCATTACTTCTACATTCTGCGGAGTTTTCATCCCTTGCTTCGGGGAGAATGCTCGTACCTTGCCCGCTTCCTCCAGTGCAGCTATGTATATGCTACGTGGGAAGGGTTTTCATTATACCTTGACCGCCTCCTCCAGGGCGGGCAGACCTCATTGCAACGTTCCATTTCTTCTAGATTCTGCGGAGTTTTCATCCCTTGCTTCGGGGAGAATGCTCGTACCTTGCCTGCTTCCTCCAGTGTAGCTATGCAGCTATTTATTTATTTATTTATTTTACTTTAATTAATACGGTACAAACCAATTACATTAATTAAAGGACATCACAATCATACTTCTCGCTCACAAAACTTCAAGCATACCGACAATATTTCCTTCCATCCATCCGCAAACAAATCACACTCAGGGTAAGTCTCCAGGAGAGCGTTGAACGCTCTAAGCGTACGAGGAACCGGCGAATGAGATCGCGCGACATGTATATGCTATGTGGGTTTTCATCATACCTTGACCGCCTCCTCCAGGGCGGGCATAGCACTGGCCAGGTCACGCATGGCGGCTTCCGCCAGCTTCTTGCACTGCACTTCTTCCTCCTGCGTCTTCTTGCTTCGGGCCGCTACGCTTCGCTGCTGCTCGTCCGCGTTGCGCTGCTGCACGTTGATTACGCCCATGTATTCTATACACTGCTCCGTGTATTCCGCCACTTGGACCTGGAGCATTGACGTCAAGTGATGAAGAATAACCTCTAATAGCGATGATTTTTGAGGTTATTCTTATAGCATTATGCTATTGGCAAAGAATTTGGTCTCTTACTTGAGTATTAAGGCAGCGGTGATTGGCTTAGAATTCGACCTCGAATCGAGTAGTGGTTTGCACCGGAGAAAAATATTGCCTCCGGTATTTTTTCACCGGTTTTGACAAATAACCGGAGATTCTCCGGAGATTTTACCACCTAATTTAATTTCAATAAAAATCAATTGATTGTTGTTATTAAAAATGTTTAATAAAAGATAATAAGTTACAATAGGTAACTAATGTAACTATGTATCCATATATCGCATCGTAACGGTATCGAGTACGTTTGAATCGAGACTCGATTTGCGCTAATTTAACTCTTCTTCTTGTATCAACATAATATATCGTATCGTAACTAACGTTAATCATATTTGACGGCAACGCAAAGTCCAGAGATCCAAAGCGCAGTGATATCTCTCATCACCAACAGCAATAAATTCAATGTTAATAACAAATTTGTTATGTTGCATGTAATATAAATTTGGAAATTATATAAAAAATGTTGATAAAGTTTGATACTATACATTAATGCGATATTTTTATGTTAATATTTTGTATTGAAGCGTATCCTATAAATTATAATCAATAAAATATCGTATTAAATATTGATACACGATATACTGCTGTATCGATATTTCGTAATGTAATAATAAGTAACTAACGGTCTGACGTCCCTAGCTATACCACAGGCAATATAATGTAAAATGTTGCCATTTTGCATAGAAAACGTGCATGAGACATGACGTAACTGGACTATTTAATGTACTCTTAAGTTTTAAATAAAATGATTAAATTTTCGGTAGGTACTATTCGGAAAAATACTGCAATTTTTTCTCCGGTGATTTTAATAAAAACCGGAATTCACCGGTTTTGCCAATCTCCGGTTTTTCTCCGGTGATTTCGGCTCCGGAGCAAAGCACTAGAATCGAGGGGTCCGGGTTCGAATCCCAGTGGCACGCACCAATGACTTTGTAATAAAAGTTATGTGCGATTTATAAAATTAAATATCACCTGCTGTTACGGTGAAGGAAAACATCGTGAGGAAACCTGCATGCCTGAGAGTTGATAAAAAAAAATGTTCTCAAAGGCATGTGAAGTCCACCAACGGGCAGTAGTGGTGCGTGGTGGACGGCGGCCTACATCCCTCTCATTGTGAGGAGACCCGACCCTGTAGTGGGTCATTAATGAGTACTGACACTTGAGTATTACGGGGTTCAAGTATTCACCAGTGGCGTCAACCAACAACTTTTCTCAGCATTCAGCCAAATGTTTGACAAAATAAATGTCACCTGTTGTGAACAGCGAAGGAAAAAATTCTAAAGAAACCTGCGTGTTTCAAGCGCGTGTTAAGTATTGAGTATTATTAAAATGATTGAGACTTCAATACAACGAATTTAAAATAGCGACCACGTCTCACGAACATAATTGAAGAAGACAATGGTTAGTGGTTGGATTCAAGCTCAGATGTCATGACAAGAATTGGCTTTAAATCGCTGGCAGATGGAACTTACACATCGCTATCTGATCCCAAAGTAAGCTGTGAGCTTGTGTTATGGTAACCAAATAGCTGATTAACCTAAATCTATAATATAAAAATGAATCGCTGAATGTGTTGCTAAGCGAAAATCTCGGGAGGAGCTGAACCGATTTCGCTAATTTTTTTTTTTTTTGGATATTCCTTTAAGTACGAGGATGGTTCTTACGGAGAGGAAATTTGAAAACAATGTAAAGAAAATAATAAAAACATCAATTTCATTTTCCTATATAAACTGTTCTACCCATGTTCTACCTGTCAAACATCATTTCAGATTGAATACTTCATAAGGCAATGTCATGCATTTAGAAACGTCAAGATTTTTCTTTTTGGATGCCACTTCTATTATGCAAACTGCAATGATATAATATACATATTTTATAATGGCAAAACGAAGTGTGCCGGGTCAGCTAGTAATTATATATTTTAAATACATACTTATATAGATCATTTACATCCCTCTCTCTCATCGCTCATCACACAAATGAGCCCTGGGTGGGAATCGAGCCCACGACCTCCGGCATAGTAGTTACTCGTAGGGTCGCTTACCACTTTTTTTTTTAAGTGGGGAAATCCATCATGGATACTCTGTGTCGTGTCCTGGGTTGGCCGACACAGGGTTATGCCGGACTCCTACCGACTAAAACCCCACTGTGTTCAAGTCTCCGCCGCTTAAAGTCGGGGCCACGGGTACACTTTCGCATTCTTCCGCGACCCCGAAGGGTCGCTTACCACTAGACCAACAGGCCAGTCGTGCAAGTGATGTCCAGCCGGCTCACCTGGGCAACAGCCAGCTCCTCAGACATCTGTCCGACCAACTTGGTGGTCTCCTCTACCTTCCCCAAGCCGTTGCGCAGTTTGTTTGCTTGCAAGGCGATCTCGTATCTCTTGGCTTTCAACATTCTGAAAAATGTCATGAAAACAGTTTTTTTAGAAGGATACTTATTTATTTTTATGGCATAGAGTAAAGGACACGAAGGCCACCTGACGTAAAGTGGTCACCGCAGCCCACGGACTCCCGCATCTAACCTCAAATAGAGAGAAACATTTACAACTCACGAGGGCGTGGTGTTCGCCTCAAACAAGACCCAAGACATGAAGAACATCCTCACTTTTCCTATAAGCCTTTTAAAATCCTATGGCTGTGATAGCCCCGTGGCTTAGAATTCGACATCGAATCGAGGGGTCCGTGTTCGAATCCCAGTGGCACGGACCAATGACTTTGTAAAAAAGTTATGTGCGCTTTATAAAATTAAATATCACCTGCTGTTACGGTGAAGGAAAACATCGTCAGGAAATCTGCATGCCTGAGAGTTCACAAAAACAAATGTTCTCAAAGGTATGTGAAGTCCACCAACCCGCAGTAGGCCAGCGTGGTGGACGGCGGCCTACATCCCTCTCATTGCGAGAAGGAGACCCGACCCTGTAGTGGGTCATTGCTGGGTTACTGGCATGGAATCAAAAGTCCGCTTACTCCTTGTAGCCGGAGACGAGCTCCAGGTAGTTGGTGGGCGTGACGTAGTTGGTGCGGCGCGTCTGCTGCCACATGATGACGCAGTAGCGCCCCACGGACGAGTGGATCAGCGACATTATCGACGCCACTGACGCGCGGAGAATGTCCTCTCGGCTCTCCACCAGAGACTCCTTTCTTCGCACCTGTGGGATTTAATTGTTCTTGAAATCTTGCACTCGTATAATTCTGATGTGACAGAGATGACGAAATTAATAAACTATTTTATAAGCCTTGTACAACACTTAAATCTATGTATTTGACTCCTTTCTTCGCGCATGTGGGTTTTAAATGTTTTTGATGTCTTGTTACAATCGCATAATTCAACAGATATGACGAAATTAATAAATTATTTTTATACCTTGATCTTAAATCTATGTAGATACATAGATTTACATAGATACAGATGAATGGAATTAAAGTGAAATTATTAAAAATTAGTCATTATATAATAAATAATAATATTTTATCATTTAAGGAGTTCATTAAAAATTCCACGATTGTAATCGTACAATCTCTTCCAAATGCCTCACAGTACCTAATCGATTCAATAATATCACTCTGTAACATACTCGTAGCACTCGGACGTTACAATACACAATATCAACATAATTAAATACCTATGACCATCGCGCTAACGACCGGTATATAAGCATCACTGTGAACCGGTATCCGTGTCACTTATGCGTTCGCGTCGGCCCGCGAAGTACAAAAGCATATAAAATATAAATTAAAAATAAGAATAAGACAAAATGAAGTCGTTCTTGGTGATTTGTCTATCGTTGCTCGGGTTATCGGCCGCCGACCAAGTGCTGTACCCCCGAGGCTGTATCTACATCAATGGGAGATGTGAGTATCCGAAATAATAGGTTTAATTGTTTGTGAGTGAGCATATAACAATAAAAATGTAACATAAAAGAAGCCAATATTTCAAGTTTTTTACAGTTGGGTTAGCTAAATTTTTATAGAAAAAAAAATACATTTATAGGTAGGTTAATTTTAAGTTTTTAAAAATTATGATTAAGTATAGTATTATATTATGTAAATTTAGTTCATTAAGTTTACAAAATTACAATACTTCAAGCCGATAGATTTCAAGTAAATAAAGAAATAATAAAAATGTTATTTGAAAGTATTTAACGTTTTTTTATTAAGTACATATTAAAATATTTATCGATATTTTCATGCCTATAAATTAAGAGAAAAATGTCTTAGAATTGGACAAAAAGTTAATGAAAAAATTAAAGAATTCTTCTTTTCTTTGTTAAGCTTTAACAAAAAAATGATTATGTTTTTCTAAATAAACACAATTTCTTCTTTTCAACAACGCAAAACAATAACAAGAAGACTCATATAATAAACATGTCAAGGCACCGCGATTAAACCCGACGACCGGAGCAACTCATAATATTATTATATAGCTACCTAATTTGATCTTATTATTATATCAATAAAACTAAACACTGCATAAACATTAGCTTCTAATTGTTTGTTTGCATCCACCTGCCGCTAACATATTGGTCAAACCGGGCGACTAGTTATTATAATTCTCACACTTTATTATGTTAGGTCACGACCACCTTGTCGTAGATAACGTGTTATTAAATATAAAAATAAGAGCTATACTCATATTGACTTTGTTATAATCAAGGAAAAAAATCATTTCTTTTAAATTTAAATTAAAGTCCACTTTTTAGTTGTCTAGCTATCGGAATCTGGATAGTTACCGAGTATTATAATATTCACACAGTGGAAATACGTCGAATGGTGAGTGAATTTTGTAGGTGATAAGAAGTTTGAAATTCAATTTGATTTGAAAAATATTTTTGAAAAAAAAAACCAATTGATTTTTTTTAGTGAAAAGAGCATTTTCAGTAAATGAATAGCTCCTTAGCCGACGGGATGCTAGCGACATAATGAGGACGGTTCCTCCCCTTAAGGTCTATTCATGTCTATCAAAACATAGCGCATAACCCCGCTTGTTGAGTAGATCGCAAGCGATCTAACAGTGCTTCAGTGGTTTGAGAACATCAGACACGGGTTAGCAACTAGCCAATTTCTCCACTAATCCACATTGGAGCAGCGTGGTGATGTATGCTCCAGGCCTCCCCATGTTGTGGGGAGAGGCTCGTAGACAGTTTTAATGGTCCATTAAAGGGTTGCAGCTCAGCCCATGTCGTCAACACGTGTTGGAGAAAAGCTTCTGTTATTGATTTGGGTAGGGATATGCCGTGGCCGTGCCGTCCCCGGCTTTAGAATAGGCGGACCCAACTCTTCCAATGGGTGTAGTAAAATGCGACTAAGGGACCCGATGAGAGAGTGGGCTGCAGCGCTCTCTTCTCTTTCCAACCACGACTACTCGGTCAAGAGTGTAGCGACTTCGAAGATGGATATAGCCGGTTTACGAGAAGGTAAATAACCAAGGATGTCCTGAAGTGATTAGGCAACAGCCCAATTAATTAGCCGACCGTGACCAAATGACATCTTAACGACAATAAAATCGATTTTAAATAATAATCTTTATCATTGCATCTTAAGCGTCGTGATCTAATTATCATAATTTGAATAAAAAATTAGCTTAGTTTGTTTTTGTTACGCTAAGATCTGGTTTATTTTTAGGGTTCCGCCTACAACTTATAAATCAAGTTTATAATTTGAATTTTTGGAAAATAAAAAATATATTCATTAAAAAAAAACTTGAAAATAAATAATATTATAAATTTTACATGGCAAAATAGTGCCAGGATGTAAAAAATTGGATGACAAAAATAAAGGGGGTTTCATTTATTGGCTACTTATATTTCGACGGGAACAACATGTTTTCCCAAGTTTTCTTGCTATGGTGTCTATAAAATGTTTTGGCCTCAATTTTATTTTTGAAAAGTTAAAATAGTTGGTTTTTTGTTTGTTTTTTCTCTAATGTCAGTCATAAGTATTTGTTAAAGATGTCTGGTCATAAGTCTTTGATGTCTAAATTACCTACTAAAATACAATAATCTTTTTTTCTTTTTTTCACATTTTGTTTTTACCTCCCGATATTTACCTATTGGTATTATTGTAGGTCTTATTTTTTCTCTTTGTTGTTTTTAATGTAGATTCAAATATTTTCCTTAATTCATTGCTCATTAAAGTTCAATTATTTTCAATCGAATATCAAACCTTTTTACTTCCAAAGATGTTTATTTTTTTAAATATTAACAGACTTAAATATTTTCCTTCACCCATTCAAGCTTCAATATAAAATCAAATGTCAAACTTTTTGCAGCAAAGCAGGTGTTGTTTTATTTTTTGCTACTACATTCCATATCAATTTTGTATAGGACCTTCTATTTCGAGTCGTTTTTTTACACTCTGTACAAGTGTCTTAGTCAAGTGATTAATTACCCATAGAGGCCATTGTTCAATCGATGAACATATTGTTTTATTGCTCTTAAACTTTTCTTTTACGTGATGACTCCAAGATTATTTTTATGATGGATGATACGTCCGAAAAGATACAAAATGTATCTTTACTTATGTATGTTTTAGTATGTATGTAGTAGTAGTATGACGGTAAGACAAGGTGACAAAATTGTTGTTATTTCTCTTTCTTTCAAATCAATTATGTTAAATACTTTTTATGAAGACATTAACTTAAGCAGTCCTTGCTACTTAGGTAAATATGTTGTTAAACAAAAGGCTCACTTGAGTTGCAAATATATCGTTATTGAAGTGTACCTCAAGGTATAACTTTGGCCCCATTTTATTATTGAGGAAAATTTCATATTTCGTTCTTGTCTTATTGCATCTGTCCACCGTCCAGTACTTACTTACTTATCTGAGTCAATATAGACTTCCGACAGAGCAAGGTTGTGTACACAATACGTTGATGACATGTAAAGTTAAGGAAAAACCTGGGATTTTATGAAAAAAATCCAATGCGAACAAGTATATTATGATGTAATCTAAAGACTAAAGTAAGTGGATTAAGTAAAAATTTTGGGCTATGAACGTTAAGTTAACTACTTAGTTAATTGGTGTTTGGATAGTTTAGATCAGTGTTTTTTCAAGAGTCAATCACAAGCTTCTGAGTAAAAATTGATAAAAACTGGTTTAGATCATTCCATGTTGATACCTTTTTAGATTGCAAATATCACAAATAATTTGTAGCGGCGCGATACCTACAGTAATATGAGCGCGCGCCTCACATGAAATGCTGACCACGCGTCACGACGCAAGCAGCGAATGTAGTAAACAATAGAACACGTCACACGCCGAATACCGAACTAGCCAATCGGAAGACGTATCCTCAAACGCGCTATCAAAGTTCCATAGAATCTCTGCATATATACAAATGGACCGAAGTTAACAATCGGCCCGCGGTGCCCAGGCAGCGACATCGCCCCTCTCTCCCCTATTCCTCCAAAGGTTTATAACTAAAATGCATTATTTTTAACCCTTCCAGGTTACAAGGAGTGTCCGGTGGGCACGCACGCGTACGCCCTCGGCTGCGACTACAAGACGCCGGAGCCCACTTGCAAACAGCCCAACCCGGTGGCCGAGGAACACAAGCTGTGCGACTACTCCGCTTGCTACTGCGACCCGCCCACCGTGAGAGACGAGGTCACCGGCGAGTGCGTGCTGAAGGAGCAATGCTCGTCGGAAGACGCCAAGCCCGCTACTACGCTACTGCCTCCGTTCGAACACCCTAAGCCGACTGAAGGGTCCGACGCTAAGCCAGAACCCGAAGCTCCGAACGAAGGCCCCTCGAAATCGGAAGCCCCCTCGGCCCCAGTAGCTCCCGTGGCCCCAGTAGCTCCCGTGGCCCCAGTAGCTCCCGTGGCCCCAGTAGCTCCCGTGGCTCCAGTCGCCCCCGCTTCCGATGTCCCCAAACCCTCAGACGCTGAAAAACCCGCTGACAAGAAGGAATAATCTCGAGCGACACCTCTAAGTATTTCCAACGCCATATTACGATAAGATTTTTTTTAATATTTCTATAATAATAATACACACAATTTTGTATTTAATTTCGTTTCTTTCCACTCGTTTACATTTATTTACACCTGACGTTGCTAACTTTTTCAATCGATCTAGGCAAGCAGCGGGGCTTTTCCACACCGTCCCAACCCTCCTCCACCAGACTGTCTAATGCGGTTCCTGTCACGTACACTATGCAAGTACTGGGTCCACTCACCCTGGGCCCGGTGATGGAGGCCAGCAGCTCGACGCCGTCCAGGAACTTGTAGGCCACCTCCAGCAGCGCGTCTCGCGGCCACTCCACGAACCAGTTGGTGGTCGTCGCGTTTATCAGCGCCGGGTACTGCCTGATGCGGTTCCTGTCGCGTACATTGCAATTCTACAATTCTACAAACAATAAGGACCTGCCACATGATACACTTTCTCACATACACTTATGATGTATAATATATTGTATCAGGCGTTACTTTGCGGAAATCCATTGTTATTTAAGTTGTATTTATATTTCTTTGCAACAATCCGCACACGTGGAACTTGTTTTGGTATGGACCCACCGCCCTCCCTTATCTCTCTGAGTAGGTATATACCATAACAACTTATTCCAATAGTACACGACACGTGTTTCGCCCCAAAACGGAGCATCATCAGGTGATGTGGACTCTACAACGGTTGGTTGCCGTTATAGAGTCCGTTAACTTATGATGTAGTCATGCAATTGACCAAGAATCAATAAGCAAGCACCTGCATTAAAGAAAGCATATCATATAATTATGCTTTCTTAAATACATTTATGATAATTATAGTCATGCGATTGAGCAAGGAACAATATGGGCCTGCTTCATGATATATTTTTCTATTAGCGTTTGTACGCGGCGTCGTCCGCGTAGATTTTAGAATTCTGCCCAGAGGGAGATAAAAAGAATCCTATTTGCGCGCATTCACAATTGAATCGTTCATTTACCTATTTATTATAATAATGTCATTACAATTTTGGCGCTTTAATATTGGCGCCACTCGATCTGTCATGCAATCAGTCACTCAGGATATAGCGGGAATCAGCACAGATAACATATAAGAGTGTTGCAGCGGTGATAGCCCAGTGGCTTAGAATTCGACCTCGAATCGAGGGATCCGGGTTCGAATCCCAGTGGCACGCACCAATTACTTTGTAATAAAAGTTATGTGCGATTTATGAAATTAAATATCACCTGCTGTTACGGTGAAGGAAAACATCGTGAGGAAACCTGCATGCCTGAGAGTTCACAAAAAAAAAATGTTCTCAAAGGCATGCGAACTCCACCAACCCGCAGTAGGCCAGCGTGGTGGACTAAGGCCTACATCCTTCTCATTGTGAGAGGAGACCCGACCCTGTAGTGGGTCATTAATGGGTACTGACATGACAACATATAAGTTTACATTACAAATGACAAACCACAGATAATATATACTAGTCTAACAAGATGGATATAATCTCACCTAAACTCGTCACCGATAGGACTGAAGCACAACACTATGTGCATATTCGCGCGCACGCGGTCCACCAGGAAGAGGTAGACCGCTTCCGCCGTCTGCATTATATTCGCCGCTTTCATTGGCTTCTCTAGCGCTTGTTTTATCTGTGGACGTTAAAGAGGTGTTCTCATCAAATGGAGTGAAATTAAATGCGGTCATAATTCATTGATTGAAGACAAATCATTATAGATGGTAGAGCCATACAAGCTCACCCAGGGAAAGTCCTTATCGCTACCTTCCTGTTCTGAAGCAGCATGTTCTTCATGTTTTGTGCTTCAGCTGGGAAGTATCACACCAACCAAACACTAGCATTATACAGGATATTAATAGGATATCATAACATCGAGATGAATGGCGCAAATGTATTGAGAGCCGACCCTAAAGCTGCAGTTCCGTGGGTAGCGGCCGACGCGACAATACTGAACACTATGAAATGTATGGCGCCGCTTACGGAGCCGCGCGTCAGACGACAGTCCCGCTACCCATGGAACTGCAGCTTAAATGAAACTGGAAAAGACAAGGTGAAAGACAAAATGCCTCACGTCCTCAAACTCGTCGGGCTTGAAGAGGTTGGTGACCTCGCCGCTGCTCAGCAGGTTGTTGATGATCTCCGTGAACGTCTCCTCCACGATGTGCGTGTCGCAGAATATGAACGTCGTCTTCTTCGCGTCCACCCCGGTAGTAGTGTACAGGTACTGGGTGAAATTGAACTGTTAGTATAGGATTGGTAGGTGAAATTTGTTAGGTAATACGGCCATCTTAGCTCGTCCGGTTTACCCGCTGTGAAGTTGTTTATCGAAGTGGATTTCGATAATCGAAGTGGGAAGTGGTTTGAAGATCTCCCACCAGGCGAGGTGATCATGTCTGATTACGTCATGTCGGAGTTTTGTATATATGCCAGCGATGTAGAAAACTTCGATAGCGTGATGCAGGATCGTTTGACGCCAGCTCTCAGTTGGATATCGATGTCCTATCAGTTTAGTTGCCAAGATCTTGTTTTTAATTGCTTCGTATTAATCAATGTTGTTTTGTAATCAAACTGTAGTCTATCCATATCCAAAGGTGGGTTAGGTTGTTGAAACCAGCTGGCTTTTGCAATGTGTTACCATTGACTGTTTTTTGCTACAACTATCATAAGTCTCGAGTTAAAATTTAGAGTTTAAGTAGACCTTCAGATCTTCCCTGAAGTCCTTGACACCGTAGGTCTTCGTGACGACAACTTGGAAGGAGTTACATTCGCAGATGTACGAGGCGACTCTTGTTAAACTTTGCCGACCGGAACCACCTGAGTTTGATAGATGATTAGTGTTCGTTTGTGAATAACTTAAAAAAAGTCATTGGCGCGTGCCTCTGAAATTGAGGTTCTAAGCTCATCGAGTAAGAGGCGGGATTCTTAACTACTGGACAAACACCGCTTTGACTGCTGGACTTTGAAAAAAAAGTTATGTGCGCTTTATAAAATTAAATATCACCTGCTGTTACGGTAAAGGAAAACATTGTGAGGAAACCTGCATGCCTGAGAGTTCACAAAAAAAATGTTCTCAAAAGTATGTTCATCCACCAACGGGCAGTAGTGGTGCGCGGTGGACGGCGGCCTACATCCCCCTCATTGCGAGAGGAGACCCGACCCTGTGGTGGGTCATTACTAGTCAGTTAGACACACGAGGGCTCACCGATGCCCACGCACAGCATGTGGCCGCGCGGCTGCGAGACGACGCGCACGATGCGGCAGATGTGCTCGATGGCGTCGCGGAACAGCACCAGCTCCAGCTTCACCACGCCCGGGCAGCTGTTGTACTCCTCCATCTGGTTCGTGATGTACCTGCGCCGAAACGGACGGCAACTAAGCGAACAGTTCATTGTCCGCACGTACGTATAATGGGACGTTCGGCAAGGCACCGCAAGCGTCCACAAGCTCCAAGGTTTCACAAACAATTAGGTGTTATTTACACGCTTGCGTGTGAGTTAGCGTGTTTCAGACGGGCAAACAAGGCAGACATGCTGCGTTTCCACCAGAGATGTGCGAGGATGCGTAGCGAGGGATGCGTTATTGAACAACCAATAGAATTGCTTCATTTGCATAGCCTCGCTCCGCCAAGCCGTTTCCACCAGAACTGTGATACGAGTAACCGAAGCTAAGTAAATGAAGCAATTCTATTGGTTCTTCAAAAAGGCTTCCCTCGCTACGCATCCTCGCACATCTCTGGTGGAAACGCAACCTTACGAGTAGCTAATTGACCGCACGTTTAATGGTACGTTCGACAAGGCACAGCAAGCGTCCACAAGCTCCAAGGTTTCACAAACAATTAGGTCACTAGGTGTCATTTACACGCTTGTGAGTGCGTTAGCGTGTTTCAGACAGGCAAACATGGCAGAAAGGAAGAGAGCGAAACCTGCCAGTATCTATACTAATATTATAAAGGGGAAACATTTGTATTTTTGTATGTTTGTAACGAATAAACTCAAAAACTACTGGGCCGATTTCAAAAATTCTTTCACCATTGGAAATCTACATTCAGCCTGAGTAACATAGTAAAATAGCGATGATAGCCCAGTGGCTTAGAATTCGACCTCGAATCGAGGGGTCCGGGTTCGAATCCCAGTGGCACGCACCAATGACTTTGTAAAAAAGTTATGTGCGCTTTATAAAAATTAAATATCACCTGCTGTTACGGTGAAGGAAAACATCGTGAGGAAACCTGCATGCCTGAGAGTTCAGAAAAAAAAAAGTTCTCAAAGGCATGTGAAGTCCACCAACCCGCACTAGGCCAGCGTGGCGGACTAAGGCCTACATCCTTCTCATTGTGAGAGGAGACCCGACAGGGTCGGGTCATTAATGAGTTACTGACAACATAGGCTATTAAATAAATAAAAAAAAATCAATAAAAAAATTTCATTGGCAGAGCGAAGCCTGCTGGGTCAGCTAGTATTATAATAAAATCATTATTTCAATACTTTCTGAGAGCAGCCGGGTCGTTCAAGTCGTCGTACACCTCGAAGGGGTTGAGGAAGTGGCCGAAGACGGGCGGGCTCTTGGAGGGGCAGAGCGCGTGGAAGGTGAGCTCGAAGTGCTTGCCGAGCATGTCGCTCATGTGGTTCATGAACCAGTCGCGGTCCCTGGAAACCAAACCATTATTACCCAGAGTACCCTAAAAGTACACCGAGTACCCTTAAAAAGTACACCGAGTATCCTTAAAAAGTACACTGAGTACCCTTAAAAAGTACACTGAGTACCCTTAAAAAGTACACTGAGCACCCTTAAAAAGTGCACTGAGCACCCTTAAAAAGTGCACTGAGCACCCTTAAAAAGTACACCGAGTATCCATAAAAAATGCACTGAGCACCCTTAAAAAGTGCACTGAGCACCATTAAAAAGTGCACTGAGCACCCTTAAAAAGTGCACTGAGCACCCTTAAAAAGTACACTGAGCACCCTTTAAAAGTGCACTGAGTACCCTTAAAAAGTATCATAAAAATGTATACTAAAACTCGTTATCGACATTTTTTTTTCAATTGGCCTATTAAAAATGACTCAATACTTATACACTGTACTACCGTTTCCCTAGACCCACAGATTAAATTGCTTAAAATGCTTTTTTGAGCAATATTTGAGGAAATTATCACCCAGTTATCGACTATGAATCATGCCTTAAGGTTTAATAAATGGTTTGTTGGTTAGTCTAGTATAGCATTAGTTTTACAAAAATATAATACAACTCACTTCTCCTCCGTAAGCCGGTCGCAAAAGACGCGGAAGCACTCATGGATCCAAAGTCGTAGAAATCTCGCCTTCGTATTCTGATAGTCCTTGTTGCTTCTCAGCAGGCCCTGAAAGTAGCGCAGACCTTTGAGACTTTACCCTCTTCCTTTTTTCGTTTAATCATCCATCTTTTGAGACTTTTTTCAGTCCACTGCTGGACCTAGGAATCTCTCTGAATCCATCGGTTTCCCACTGTCTTCTCAGTAATCAATCCACCTAGGGGGAGGGCAGCCTGTACTCCTTCAGCTGAGACGTGGTAGCCATTTGAAGGCCTTTTTCTGCATTGGTTACTGTTCAAAAGATGAGGCCAACAGATTGCCACTAAGTCAGTTTCCAATTAGTACAGCTCCCATACTCGAAAATTCATACACAGTGCTCTGATGTCGCGTTGGTTGCTCAGCAGCAGCTTACGTCAGTCAATTAGGTCAAGGCCCAATGGTGTGAAATGATGACTTACCTGAAATATTTTGGATATGTCTCTCAAGTTGAACAAGTAGTGCATCTTGCTGGGAGTCGGCAGAAGCTTGGCCACTATGTTGTTGAACATGTCTATAGTGGCTATGAGGACCACTTTACCTGCGAAGATTATAATTATTATAGATTACTACAGCGATGATAGCACAGTGGTTTAGAATTCGACCTCGAATCGAGGGGTCCGGGTTCGAATCCCAGTGGCAGGCACCGATGACTTTGTAAAAAAGTTATGTGCGATTTATAAAATTAAATATCACCTGCTGTTACGGTGAAGGAAAACATCGTGAGGAAACCTGCATGCCTGAGAGTTCACAAAAAAAATGTTCTCAAAGGCATGTGAAGTCCACCAACCCGCAGTGGGCCAGCGTGGTGGACTAAGGGCTACATCCCTCTCATTGTGAGAGGAGACCCGACCCTGTAGTGGGTCATTAATGGGTTAAAACAACAACTACAGTGCCGGCAATCTCGGGCGCGGTCAGTACCTGGATGGGTGACCGCTAGTGGCGAACTAAATACCAACTTCCGTGCTTCGAAGGGCACGATAAGCTTGATTCTGACATGATGAGACTCTGCTATTGTAATGTGGTGAATATTGGGAATATCTTACCGACAGACTTGGTCTCCTCGTCGAACTCCTGCAGGTGCTGGCTGAGCATGGTGCCGAAGATCTTCACCAGCTGCTGGTGCGTGGGCGGCGTGAGGAAGAACGCGTGGAAGCACGACAGCAGGCGGGCGGGGAGGGGGGATCGCGCCCCACCGGGGGGACCCGCCGCCCCGCATAGCACCATGCCCTGGGGGTACAAGTGGAAGTTTTTGCTACTGTAGCCGAAACAAGTCTTGTGAAATCATTTATAGACACTTATTTCATAAACCAAGTATAAGTAGATGCTCATTAGACACAATCAACACTTAATTCTATATAAAAACGTCAAAATTGACCCAAGGCCCCTCAAGTGGCCACTTCGACCCAAAAACACTGAAGTTGAACACTTAGCAGTTAGTACTTCCCATGGGTGAGCTCGAATGGCTCATTATCTGCATTAGTGCAGGGTCAGGTCTCCTCTCACAATGAGAAGGTCGTACATCCTTACTCCACCACGCTTGTCTAGTGACGTGGGGTTTACACGGGTGACTAAAGCCCCACGATTTTTGCCGCACGGCTAAAATCGACCCTCTACATGGCAATTCGGCTAGGTGGCAAGTGATTATACCCGTGTAAATTCCCCCTGGCGATTTGTGAAGCGACTAGCCGCACGGCGAAAATCGACCCGTGTAAATCCCAATTGAGAGTAGTTAGACAATGCCTCTGCCACCTGTGAAACCTCCTTAGATTCTTCGTGGCTGTTATTATACCTTGACGTTCTTGCGCCACTGCTTCTGGCGGTCGAACCAGTAGCCGTAGTCGTGCCACAGCCGCACCAGCTCCAGCGGCGGCTGCGAGCCGTACTCGTCGCGCACCGGCATGTTGATGTCGTCCATGAACGCTATCATCTTCTTGCCTGGACGACAAATCTTGGAGATTATTTTATAGCACTGTGTGACCTAAACCCGCAATTTACGCACGCTTTTTCGAGACCTTAGTTGCCTATTTCAAATTCCGCCCGCTCACTGCGTGCAATAATAGGCTACTTAGGTCACGCGTATCTTAATGTACTATTCTGCAACCTATCAATCAGTAAAAGTTCAGCAAAGCACAAACAAACACAAACATTGTTAGGGGTTAAAAGCCAGCAACATGCACTCTTAAGTCATACGAGTATGCATTAAAAAAACCTGCAGCATCGTTGAAGTGATACATCATAAAGGAACCCGAGATTCTAAGAGTTCCCCGCAATATTCCCAATCTTTAAATCTTTATTGGAATAAAATACATGGCCAGAAAATAACAATATGAAGCCTCTGGCCCCTGAGATAGCCGTAGCCATGGTTCAGGGCCTGAGAAAATCTGAGAGACATGTGAAATCCACGATCCACGAACTTAACCAAGCCGGGGATCTTTGCCATTGATTGCCCGGCCACCAAGCCGCATTGGAGCAGCGTGGTGGCGTATGTTACAGGCCTCCTCCTGTTATGAGAGACCCGTGCCCAGCAGTGGCTCATAAAAGGGTTACAGCCAATTGCCAGGCATGACGCACCTAGCCAGAATCTTTGCCATTAATTACCTCCAGCGGGCACATAATTCCCTTTGGTCCTCTTCTCAAGCCGAGCCTCGATGATGTCCTGGACGTTGGCCGCTGTGGTCTGCGCCGACATATTTATCACTTGCGTGCTGTACCTATATTGCAAAGTAGAAAAATACAGTAATTAGTTTGTGCTAGCGACTTTGCCCGCGTCAACTTTAAAATCATTTGACTAATTTGGTTTTGAAATGACCGTGCAAGTCAAAGAAAAGTTTAAATGTTGAATCTGAAAAAAATCGAAGAAAATAGTAAAAACAACAATTTCATTTTCCCCTATTTGACAGAATGGTGGTGGAAAGAAGGTAAGCTAGTTTACAATATTTTGCACTAGCTTCCGCCCGCGGCTTCATCAACCCGCTAAGAGTTTGACCCAAAGGGGGATCAAGAGTATCCTAAAATAAAACTTATCCTATATTTGTATCCAGCTCATAGCCTCCCTGTGTTTGGTACACAGGTAAGTAATAACCATTTCATCCATATAATGTTCAGCCGTTTTTCCATGAAAGAGTAACAAACATCCATCAATCCATCCATCCATCCTCACAAACTTTCGCATTTGTAATAGTGGTAGGATGAAAATTTTCTTCAACACAGATCCCTCACCTATCCGGCTCCAGGCTGGCGAGGGTGCCTTGGATGAAGAAAGTCTTGCCGGCGCCCGTGGAGCCGTTGGGCATCTCCAGTGCAATTATCTTCACCCGGATGAACTATGCTGTAGGCACCGGGATCGTGTGGAAACCCAGGCTGGATGTGTGTTGGAGGATTAAGAGGACACACCCCTCACCTCTCCGGGTCCAGGCTGGCGAGGGTGCCTTGGATGAGGAAGGTCTTGCCGGTGCCCGTGGGCCCGCCCACTAGCACGCCGTACCCGTAGCGCAGCATCTCCAGCGCGACTATCTGCACGCGGATGAACTCCACCGTGGGCACCAGGATCGTGTGGAAACCTAGGCTGGAAATATATTGAAAAATTGACTGCAACCCTTTTGTGACCCCACCGTTGGGCACGGATCTCACCCCAAAACAGGGGCATGCAAAATTTCAGCTCAATCGGTTGAAGACATCTACTTCCAAATTGAGTTCAAAGATTGCACCCGAACGAACATACTTAGGTACGTACATACATTGCAAGTTAAAAAATAAAAGCTTTAAAGGCGGCCTCACTTGGGATTATATCTCCAGTTATCGGGCAACTTCTCGTCCCAGCACTTGAACTGGCGCAGCCTCTCGTCCAGGTAGTAGTCGTACACCGTGTCCTTGAGCGGGAACACGCCCTCGTGCTCGCGCACCCAGTTGTCCAGCTTGCGGCGCGGCTCGTCCTCCAGCGTGGCGCACACCGACCAGATCATGCTGGAGAAAGCCAAGTAAGCCATGTCGAGGTTCTTTTTAATAACGCTTCACATTCAGCCCCGCACTAGAATTACTCGAGTTGTCGCTTTGCATTTAGCCCCACACTAGAATTACTCATGGAAACACAAGAACACACATGTTCAGACCCGATATAGAAATTTCAAATCACCGCTCCACTGGGAATCTATCCCAGGCCCTTCACGCAGTGCACTGATGTCCTAACCGCTGCTCGGGACAGGTTTTCGTTGTCTGAGTCCCTACACTGGGATGAGGTTGAAGTTTCTTCATCCCAATATTTCTTAGAGACGCCCTACTCTCCTGCTATGGATCGAAAGCTCAGAATTCGCCTCCCTCTCCACTCCGAAGCTTCCTTCTGCAACATAATTTGTCCACAAAAGGAAACACGGGTCAAACAGTTTCCTGCTATCTTTTTCAGGTCATCAATCCACCTAGTTGGAGAACAGCCTATTTGCTACATTTATGGCTTAAAATTTAAAACTCACGCAAACAAGAATCTCATCTTGGACAGTCCCTCGTTGTCCTCCTGGTCGGGCAGCGGCTGTCCCATCGGTGGGAAGGAGCCCAGCAGGCGGCACATGGAGCGCACGCCCGTCAGCTCCTGGCCGCGCACGCTCTGCCCCTCCGTGAGCTGCAGCCGCTTCAGCTCCAGCACCGGCGTGAGGATGTTCAGGAAGTGGCGACGGAGCTGACGAGGGGTATATAAATAAACGCTCAATACTCATAGCTTGGAAGCGGTGATAGCCCAGTGGCTTAGAATTCGACCTCGAATCGAGGGGTCCGGGTTCGAATCCCAGTGGCACGCACCAATGACGTTCTAAAAAAAGTTGTGTGCGCTTTATAAAATTAAATTTCACCTGCTGTTACGGTGAAGGAAAACATCGTGAGGAAACCTGGATCCCCGAGTTCACAAAAAAAAATGTCTCACGCGGCATGTTCGTCCACCAACGGGCAGTAGTGGTGCGTGGTGGACTATGGCCTACATCCCTCTCATTGTGAGAGGAGACCCGACCCTCTAGCGGGTCATTAATGGGTTACTGACATGTTAAAATTGCCATATCGACGGTTCCCGGGCTATTTGTATTAAGCGACATTTTGTAAACTTTACACCAGAGCAGTTTAAAGTTTTGATTTTTGAAAAAAAATTCATAACTTCCGCAATTTGTAAAATTTTAGAAAAAGATGGATATTTATTGATAAGGTTACATAGTCTGCATAATCTGATTAGGTTTTTTTTCTGATATTCCTATTATTAACGAAGTTAGATGTCGTTTAATACAAAATAACCCTTTTATTTTATTTTTTTGTTCCAGGCTAAATGTATTAACCTCCTCCAATTAGTATTTTTTGTTCCTGGCTAACGAACTTATCCGCCTAGGTTTGTTAATTCTTGCTCCAGGTTAAATGACCTAACCACCTAGAACTGAAAATAATAGCTCCAGGCTAAATGCATTAAATTGAAGATTTGTTTTTACTAATTTGTTTCTAATCGTGCCTGAGTAATGAAGTTTACTGAAATGGGCGGTTAAAACATTGTTGAATTTAAAGGTACCTAGGAATTATTATCTTGTCAACAATCTCCCGGGTGCGCTCAAGGGCCTCTTTCTTTACCATGACGGCTTCACAGAAGGAGACCACTGCCTTCCAGTCTGTTTTCTCCGCCAGCATCTTTGCTACAATTGCAGACGGAGCGAAGTTAACCCCAATTTGGCTAACCAAGGCGGAACGCTCATATTCCCATGCAGGACACGCTTCAAGGGTGTCCTGAGCGTCGTCCTGATCTCCATCACAGTGGTAGCAATGGGGTTTTTCTTCCCGTCCAATCCGACACAAATGCTCACCAAAGCAGCCATGCGCGGTGACAGTCGGAACGTAACACTACCCTCCCATCCAGGCGTCAAAATTGGGCAGAATTGTTCCAACAGCTCTTTGACCTGCATGCTTCTCCTCCAGACGTTGGCGCCATTCAGTCCAAGCCCGTCTATGTGCCTACTTTCGCAGAAGACTTGGCTCATCGTTATTTTCTCGTTGGGAGAATTGCACGACTTTGCAGGTAAATCTTGTCATCCATGTCCGCCAAGATGTCGAGGGGTGGAAAGCGTGTCAGGATTGTTGCCGCTTCAAAGGATATCTAACTCTCAATCCTGCAATGTTTTCAGACCACCAGTATACTTCTTTTCTATTAGAGGCCCTACATCGGGGCATCGCTACGTCACATATAGATGTCATTACTTCCCGTACCCAGACTGATTCATTCTCGGGATCAGAAAAGGTCAGGGTTTCTGCTCAAAATCCAGCGTGAGCGGTGATAGCCCAGTGGCTTAGAATTCGACCTCCCTCGAATCGAGGGGTCCGGGTTCGAATCCCAGTGGCACGCACCAATGACTTTGTAAAAAAGTTATGTGCGCTTTATAAAAAAAAATGAATATCGCCTGCTGTTACGGTGAAGGAAAAAATCGTGAGGAAACCTGCATGCCTGAGAGTTCACAAAAAAAAAATGTTCTCAAAGGTATGTGAAGTCCATCAACCCGCAATAGGCCAGCGTGGTGGACTAAGGCCTACATCCCTCTCATTACGAGAAGGAGACCCGACCCTGTAGTGGGTCATTAATGGGTTACTGGCAAGCTGTTTAACAGACCATCGTCGTGCTTGACCAACGTGTCTGTTATTAGGGGGTCGCAATGTCACAGCGAACATGATGTAGCGATGGTCGGATAGACTTACTAACTCTTCTGCCACTCTCCATCCCGATATCATTTGAAGCCCATGTCAAATCCACAATTGTCTCCCCCTGCCACCGTACGCAGGTACTTATGAATCCAGTGTTGACAAGCCGAAGGTCCAACCCTGTCGCCCACATTTGGATAACTTCTCCTCTTCTGTTTCCCCTTGTGTCACCCCATGCTTTTGAGCGAGCATTAAAATCACCCAGCACTATAATAGGGCGCGGTAGGCATCTACGGGTAAAAACTGCGAGTCTATCTAGGTATGCTTCATAGGCACCAATTCCACAGTTGGGAGATACGAGTATGTAGCAGCGTACAAATGCGAGAGGTCCCCACTCCACCTGCCTAATCCTGCCCTCCATCAATGAGGAAGTACGAAGGGTATCTCTTTCCACCCCAGTAAATGGCAACAGAGCCATCGATATCCCCGAACCAAAGAGGATGTTTCGGCACATCGTACGGCTCTGCCACCACTGCCATGGCAATCGACCACTCCGCACAGGACCTTAACAATAAAGCTTGAGCCCCGCGGCAGTGATTCAGATTGCCCTGGAGGACCCGAAATCCTGTGAATTCTAAATCTCCATTGCTTCTTCAGTCGTTAGTTGACTTTCTATGTCAATCCTGAGATGGGTTAGAAGAATCCTGAGAACTTCCAGCCAAGCTCTTGCTCAAGGCGGAGTACATTTTTTACCTCGCATTCGGTGGTCTGCAGGGAGGCCAATGTCAGCACATACGGTACATTTAGGTGACTTAGCTGAGCATTCCCTCGCTTTGTGATCGTCACCTTTTTCACCGCACATTTAGCAGCGAGAACTTCTGTCCACAGAGCTCGTGCATTGTTGTCGCACGTGTCCAAACTCCAAACATCGGAAGCACTGCAGCTTGCGTGGTGCTAGTACTTGAACTCTTGCCCTGATCGCCCTGACAGTTTTTTAACTGGAGTGAGTGGACAACAAGCCCATACCATTCCCAGTGCGGTAGGGTGAAACGAATATCGCCAACTTTTATGTCCTCCAAGGGCAACCGCAGGTCCGCAATCGCTGCCATAATTTCCTGGCGGCTTACGGATTCCACCAAATTAAATATTCTTATTTCTCCGGTTTTAGTGGGATGGGCAATTTTGACATCCATGTCCACGAGCGCCCCACGTAGAATGTCCGCCTTTTGTAGAATTTCAGACCCCTTAAATTTCTAAAACTAGTCGCCCTGTTATTAGACGCCCGTATTAGATGGATGCGCCGCCAGCGCGCCCTTGCTAAAACCAATGTTTTAACCGACGCCTCAATAGTCAATCCATAGTCAAGTTTGATTGTATTAAGTGTATACTGCTATTATTAAATTTGTTTGAAGTACTAAAATTTTGTTTTTGTAGTAGCTGTAGCGACAGTGCTAGTTCAATAAAATATTAAGGAACATGGGTTTATTCGCCACATCTAGCAAATTCAAGTATCTAGCTAATTGTATTAAGCGACATTCTTACGTATTTATGAGGTAAAGCTAATTGTATGAAGTGACATTCTAATGTATTTATAAGGTAAAGCTAATTGTATGAAGTGACATTCTTATGTATTTATAAGGTAAAGCTAATTGTATGAAGTGACATTCTTATGTATTTATAAGGTAAAGCTAATTGAATGAAGCGACATTTCAAAATATTTATCAGGTGAGGCTATTTGGTTTAAATAACTCTCTGGTATTTCATAGTATAGCTTAAGTACACAGTGCCTAAATTTGTCAAAATTTTGTGTCGGTTCATACATCGTAGTGCAAAATGGGCTCCAAAAATGCCATTGTATTAAGCGACAAAAAAGTGCTCAGATCGTCACCAAACCCCGCTCAATCGACGCGGAAAAATTCGCTGATTCCGAATATGTATATAAGTCAATTTCGCCCAAAATGTCGCTTAATACAAATAGCCCGGGAACCGTCGATATTATTGTTTACGTCCTAAAAATGTACCATTTCCCTGTACTCCAGATCGTCGACGGTGTCCAGCCAGGAGTTGACGAAGGGCCACCAGCCCCAGTCCTTGTAGTCGTTGTACACCATGCCGTTGCGCGACACCGTGGCCGGCGACGCCACCGCCAGGTCCAGCGTCTCTATGAGGAGGGACACCTGGAAAGAAGATAAAAAGTTAACGGTAACGTAAATTGACAATGGGTACGATTTTGCTGGGGAAAAAAGGATCAACAAACTCAGAGTCGCTCAGAGAGCAATGGAAAGTATACTATCGGCCGCACTCAGAGACATTCATTAACCTTAATGGTTCATTATGAAAAAAAGGATGACACTTATGTCAATACGAATAAAGACGATTGAATTTGTTTGTTAATGAACGTTACGTTAAATGACGTCTCTGAGTGCGGCCGTATGCTCGGTATTTCTCTACGTCACAGAGTCAGAAATGACGAAATCTGTAGAAGAACGAAGGTGACAGACAAAGCTCTCAGAGTTTTAAAATTAAAGTGGCAATGGGCTGACAACATTTTTTGCAGGACTGACAACCGATGGGGAAGAAAGGTCCTTGAATGGTGGATTTTACCTAATCGAACTCATCGGCTGCCTAAGTGCCACCCACCGCTGGGTAAAGAGAGAAAAAGCCGGTGGAAGAAGCTCTCGGCACAGTTTTGGTTCTACATTATTTATTTAGACACGATTTTACCAACCTGGGGAGGCATGGATATCCGTTCACTGTTAACCAGGGTGAGCAGCTTGTTGTCATCCATCACAGAGTTCAGGTTCTCTATCCAAATCGCGTCTACCGGCCCGTCGAACACGATCCACTTTTGATCAGGCGACTCATCTGTAGCAAACAAACAATATAGATTTTTTTATAAGTAGAGCAAGCAAACAGACAATCGGGCCAGCTGATGGTAAGTGGTCACCGTCGCCCACTGACACGTGCAGCACCAGGGGGTCGCCAGTACGTTGCCGGCTATGAAGGAGAGCTTTTTTATGCCCTTCTTGAAGAACCCCATGTCATAGTCCTGTGGGAACACATCTCTTTTCTAAGGTATCTTACCCTGGCAGGTGGTCCTCATGATGGACGACAGCACACCGTCCTTCCATTCGCCAGTAGCCAGGTTGTACTCCCCGTACAGCTCCCCCAAGGTCAACGCCTTGGGGTTCAAGGGATGGAGCTGAACGTTCTCGAAGCCGGGCACGCGCTCGTTGTGGAGACGGCTGAGTGTGGCCGCCAGCATCTTCCATGAGACGGACTTGGCGGTGTTCGTGTCGCCTAACAGGATGCTTGAGTGGCGAGAGTTCTGGAAAAAAAGGGGGGGAAACTTTAATAGAAAATATGCTCATACAGGCTAATACCCCAGGGGCTAATCGTTCAGCGTCTTAATTGAGGGATCTGTGTCCGACGCACGCATCGACGACTGTTCTATTCTTTTCCTTGGAACCTTTCTTCCCCATTGGTTGTGGGTCCTTCGAACGATGTAGCCAGCCCATTGCCACTGTAATTTGCAAACTTTGAGAGCTATGTCGGTTACCTTCGTTTTTCTACGAATTTCCTCGTTACGGACTTTGTCGCGTAAAGAAATACCGATCCATTGTCCCCTGGGCGACTGAGCTTGTGCATACGCTCACAGTGAAGGACCACGACTCGGCGACATAGGTCATCACTGGCAACACACATTGCTCGAAAACATTCGACGTGCAACATTATAACATAATGCTCACCTTGGTCTCATAAGTCTGTATGACTTTATGCAGAGCCGCCCGCACCGGCTGCAGGCCCACGACCCTCATCTCCGCCGAGATCGCCGTCTCCAGCATCTCGTAGTCTAGCGTGGGCACGTCCACGTCCGGGAAGATGTCCTGCATGATGCCGTCGAACAGCGGCACGTCCTTCGACGTCAGGCGCGCCACGTTCATGTCTCGCATCGCTAGGATCACCATCTATCAACAGAATGAACAGACGACCCGAGTAGGTCAGTGACGACCCGAGTGGCTCAGTGACGACCCGAGTGGCTCAGTGACGACCCGAGTAGCTCAGTTGGTAAAGACCGTGGGCTGCGTGGGATGAAATGCTGACCACGCATCACGACGCAAGCAGCGAGTGTAGTCAACAATAGAACACGTCACACGCGTCATACCGAACTGGCCAATCGGAAAACGTAACCTCGAACACGCTATCAAAGTTCCATAGAATCTTAGAATGCATATAATATACAAATGGTCCGAAGTTAACATTCGGAGCGCGGTCTCCAGGCAGTGAGTATTGTCAGACTGTCCGTCTTATTCTAATTCTAAATATTGGAGTATTTGTCTGACTGTTTGTATGTATGTATGTGATAAACTCCGAAACTTCTAATCTAAAGAGATTTGGATGAAACTTAGTGTAGTGTTAGTTGAGATTTCTGAACAGGTTGTAAGATACTTTTTATTCCGAATCATTTATACATTTATAGTTAGAATCCCGGCTTTTCATCCCGCGATGAATATCAGTTGTCTGAGAAACTCGAGACATTTAACAGCCATTAACTCAGATACTCCTGAAGAAATTTAGTACAAATAGTATTGTTTGGATACCGAACCTCTCTTATGATTTTGTTATCTGGAAATGGACAACCAAACGACGGTGGAACAGAGGGAGAATGTTAGCTAGAAATAAAATCCTAAGAATTGAGGGGATACAGCCAAAAATTAGGGCAAATTTACCACAAAACCTTACCTCCTGTTCAGGCAGATTCGGATAGGCCCGTCTCTTCACTCCGGCATACCGGAGCAGAGCTACCATCGACCGCAAGCCGAAGTCGTAGTGATCCTGCTTGGATAGCTGCTGCATCGCCAGCTGGTACAGGGTGAATACCTTTGGAACGAAACACGACTGTACTGAAATGTATTCTTCTTCATGCTAACATATTCAACAGACTATGTACGAGCATGTATAGTAGGCGCGCGAGTAACGCTGTCTGGGAATGAAGTAAAGAACGGGAGTATACCTTAGTTTTATGCTTGCGTGCTATTTTTTTACAACGTGGTGTTGTACTCGTCCACTGTTCACAACAAGCGACTTTTTTTTTCATCGCCATGCATGAGAAGCAGCTGCTTGTTTTATATTCGATATACTTGTCGTCGATATACTTGTCAATATTAAGGTTTTTGGTTTAAGGCTTAGTATAAGTAGGTCTTAGTACATGGTAGAATGTTTTGTCATAGTTTTGCGGCCAATCGAAGTAGTTTAGTGCACTTAGTAGGTATAAAAGTGTTGTTATTTTTACCTTTTTGGCGTTGACCTTGTACGCCGTGAAGCCGTCGGAGAACAGCGTGTTCTCCGCAATGATAAGGGAGTCGGGCACACACATTGCGATTGGGCGGAACATCGACTTCAGGTTGTCGGGCAGTTCTGTTCTGCCGGCGTAGCTAGAAGAGGGAGAAAGAGAAAAACATAACCTTGAACAAGAGCGTTTAAGAACGTTGTGGTTATTGGACTTTAGACTGCGATTCAGACACGGAAGACTTTGACAGAGAGCAGTCGTGAAATTTCGTCGATTAGATAAGGGACAAGGAATTCTTCAGGGATCATGTGAGTGAAGAATCCACATTTACCATCAAAACAGATCTAGCCGAAGCACCGCGATGAACCGACTAGAAACAACCTTACCAGAAACCACTTAAGGGTAAATGTTCACTGAAGCAAAGCTGGGCATAGTGGACCGTGACTTGGCCAATAACTCTGCTTGAGATTTCACTTTACCATCATTGATTGGCCAATTCACGTGGAAACAGTGTGATTGGCCAATTCACGCTGCTGCAGAGAAACTCGTCTGGCTCTAACTTTGCCACTGAATTTACCTCACAATGGGGACATACCCAGGGTTCATGGTGATGAAGATGCCGCAGTTGCCGTCCAGCTTGATCTCGGCGCCCTCGAACATGAAGCGCTTCTGCTTCAGCGACAGCGCCAGCAGCACCGCGAGGATCTGCTGCGCGACCACCGACAGCACCTCGATGTTGATGCGGTTGAACTCGTCGAAGCAGCCCCAGCACCCGCTCTGCGCTATACCTGGGCGCAGACTTGAAGCCGTCAACAACAAATGGCATAAGTGCCCACAAAAATTGATCTTTGGACGAACACTGTCGTCAAAGTATTTGTATCGTAAACGTTAGTCATTAGTATGTCATATGTCAGTCTGTCTTTACATCTGGCCATACTTATGGCAGCTCGATACGGTATGTATAGTAAATACGAAACTGCTTTAGCTATGCTAGAGGCACAATTCAAACGATCGCGAGGTACCGATTCGATGCATACAGATGACAATGACTGCTTTTGAAAGTCTACGAACGAAACGCCCTATACCTACAGTACTATAAACAGCCGTTCTTGCTTAATGTGTTCTTGTACGGCGCGGATGGAAAAACTACCGTGATACCGATTATATTATTATATTCTCGGCTAAATGACTAACAAGAGATAGAAGTCATCGACCCAACGAAATTTGTTTAGATTTGGCCCACAATCTTAGTCCTATGTAGCGAATAAGCTTTGCGTATGTATGTATCCACCAACTGTCCACCAACCCGCATTAGGCCAGCGTGGTGGACTAAGGCCTACATCCCTCTATTTGTGAGAGGAGACCCGACCCGTCATTGGGTCATTAATGGGTTACTTACAACATGTATGTATCGCTAGGTACACCTATATCACTGAAAAATGCAGCGATTCCCGTGCATTCCCCTCAAACAAATCGTAAGCCAAAAAATCTGAACATGAGAAAAACTGGCGTCATTCACAAACCTGCAAAGCACTTAGCCATGGACTTGTAGTCGAGTCCGTCCGAGCAGTTGGTCACCACGACCCAGCGCGCCAGCGCGCGACCCAGGTCCTTCGTGGTCTCCGTCTTGCCGGTGCCGGCCGGGCCTTGGGGGCTTCCCCCGCGGAACAGGTGGAGCGCCGTCGTCAGTGTTATGTAACATCTGTTGTGAATAGGGTTCCGACCTCAGAGTCAAACATGTATCATTATTGAACTGTCATCTACGCAAATTATTTGACTTTGTTTGAACAACCCCACTTTTGACGTCATCACATTTATTTTAGATAATACAACAAAGGATTTTCGGCAGAAAGCCCAACCTATTCTTAACTCGCCGGATAAACAACTTATTAGGTTTTTTTCAATCTACAGACAGTGGTAACTTGCATGACAATGTGTACTTCCAGCCTGAAAGATTCTTTGGATGATGTTTGCAATCTGTTGTGGTTGCAAAGGTGAAATGACTCTTTTTCTACTTCAAATACGCGTAAAACCATGATATTTTTATTTTACCTACAAAAGGAAGGATTATTCTTCGGCGTCAAATAACGCGCATTGTTACCCAGAACCTTTGAATTCTGATGGAATTCTTTAATGTACTACTTGTATTTGAGCATTTACCGATCAGTAAGCGGCGTGATCACGAGTCGTCCAGAGTTCCCGATGTACTCGTAGGTGTAAATTGAGTTGGTGTTTGTTTGTCGAATATAGCAATCTTCCCGCTCACGGTCCCAGTAGAACTTTAGCTGAGAGAACCATTCGAACGACGTGACGTTCATGCATCCTGGCAATGAACAAGGAAGCTTACGGTAGCAATCACAGTAAAATTGAGCCTTTGTATTGCTTTGTATAATAACCGTTTCGACATTGTCAGTAACCCATTAATGACCCACTACAGGGTCGGGTCTCCTCTCACAATGAGAGGGATGTAGGCCTTAGTCCACCACGCTGGCCTACTGCGGGTTGGTGGACTTCACATGCCTTTGAGAACATTTTTTTTTTGTGAACTCTCAGGCATGCAGGTTTCCTCACGATGTTTTCCTTCACCGTAACAGCAGGTGATATTTAATTTTATAATTTAATGGGTCACTGACAGACTGCCAAGAACCGTTTCGACATTATTGGGGAGTTACTAGGAAAATACGTCCAAGTGGAAGATTAAATGCATTTAGATTCATTTAGACTTGAAATGGGTTATGACTTATTTCGACATTGTTTCTGTGAGCTATACCTTCTGACTCCAAAGAGTAACAGCTTCTACAAAAATAACAGCTGACAAAAATGAATCAGCTAACCCATCTTATACATCCTATCGACCGTATCCCTCGAATGTATCTCAATCACGCACAGCGCGTTCACTTTGCAGCGGAGGATCTTGGTGATCTCCTTCCGAGACATGTTCTGAAGGGTGGTCAGGATCTGGTTCTGCTTCTTGCGCAGCTTCTTCAGCGGTTTCTTCTCTTTCATCAGCTCGCAACGACAGAGGGTACGGGTGCAGTCTGAGGTCCATTGGATCTGATGAAGTTCCGGGAAAACATAATATTGAACAAGAGCGTTTACGAATGTTGTGGTCGTAGGACTTTGGACTGCGATTCAGACACGGAAGACTGATTTGACAGAGAGCAGTCGTTAAATTTCGTCGATAAGATAAGTGACAATTAATTCTTCAGGGATCATGTAAGTGAAGAGTGTTCATTTACCATCCAGAAGCCTTTTTAAAAAAAACCAAGCAAGCAGACAGATAGGCCACTTGATGGTAAGTGGTCACCGTCGCCTGTTGACAGGAGCAACGCCAGGGGAGTCGCCAGTGTATTGTCAGCTATAGGACAGTTCTATGTATGCCCTTTCTGAAGAACTCCCTTTGTCATAGTGCTGCGAATACATCGGCCGGAAGACCGTTCTGAGGTTGCACGTTATCTAATTAGGTACCTACATGAGCTCAGGTCCAAACAACTGAATAAAACACTGTAGAAACCAACTTGATCTAAAATGCAATGACTGGGAAGCCCGGTCACTGAATTCAGTCCGTAAGGTCACAAAATTGATTCGAGGTCTAAGGTTGTAACCAAGTATTAAAAAATAAATGTCACCTGCTGCAAACTATGAAGGAAATCATCACGAGGAAACCTGCATGCCTAACAATTCTCCATAAAGTTCTCAAAGGCATGTGAATTGCACCAACCCACATTAGACCAGCTTCTGGAGTTTTATGACTGTAGATTGAAAGCCTTCCCAAGAGGTTTTCAATGTAAAGTCATAAAACTCCATATTTTGTACAATAATGATGACTACACTACATAATTACGTGGGTGGTTTGTCCAATCGTACCTTGCTGCAAGTTATACCGAGCTGTCCCGGCCAATCGTTGATCCATTGCTCCCTCTGGTATCGACACTTTCTCAACGCTGCCCGAGTAAGTATCAATTGCTACAAATAATCCTATTTTTATGATTTGATACGATACACACCTACTATTATGTGTAATATTGTTAAATGTGCAAAACCTTTAGGATACCTTAAAGACTGCCTTAAAGAATAGCGGTGATAGCCCAGTGGCTTAGAATTCGACCTCGAATCGAGGGGTCCGGGTTCGAATTCCAGTGGCACGCACCAATGACTTTGTAAAAAAAGTTATGTGCGCTTTATAAAATTAAATAACACCTGCTGTTACGGTGAAGGAAAACATCGTGAGGAAACCTGCATGCCTGAGAGTTCACAAAAAATGTTCTCAAAGGTATATGAAGTCCACCAACCCGCAGTAGGCCAGCGTGGTGGACTAAGGCCTACATCCCTCTCATTACGAGGAGACCCGACCCTTCCTTCCTTCCTTCCTTTCAGCCCTTAGTAGTCCACTGCCCGACCCTGTAGTGGGTCATTAATGGGTCACTGACAAAGACTGCCAAGACCATAATAATGTAACTAAGACCTCAAGCTCAAAACATTTTCACGGAAAACAGACGGACAGACCAATACTTATCAATTCATAATTAGAATCATGAAACATAACATATCTGACCTCTCTCAAAACCACCCTCATGGTGTGTTCGAGCCCAAGGAGCCACACTTCGGCTGGTCCATCGAGAACCAAGTTATACTTCCACTCTATACACTCCCCATCGTCAGACATCATGGCTTTGGCTACGGGGAGACCAATAGCATTCTGAAATACAAGAGAGGTATTTCTATGAGGCATAACTAGTGCCCTTGTAGACTGTTCTAGGTTTTTTCTATGTATATATTATTTTTACTGTGTACATAAAAAAATTAAATTAAATGAAAGCTGGTAGGTAGAGTAGTATTAAATACGTATTATATGTGAAGACGAATGTTGATTCGACCTTAAAAGGCTTTCAAATTTTTTGATATAGCTATACAATTAAACAATATAATCATCTCTTAACAATGTAATAGGTCATCTCAGTTTGTGTCAGACAACCGGAAATGTCTGATTCAGATAAAAAATCAAATTCATTTGTAAATCTTTTATTTATCACAAGTTTATTAAAATACATAAAGTGAACTTCACATTATACAGTATAAACCTTTAACAAAACAAAAAACATCTGTTTCGAGTGTGCTCCAAAGACAATTATTATAACTTACAACCGTTAGACATTGTCCAATTCAAGAACCTTACATTAGTAACACAGTTTCTCAACATTGAAGGTGAGAATTCCTAACAAGTGGTAGTCCTCCCTCACACCCCTCACTTATCTCCAGTATTTACCATCACAACATATTCCAATAGCACACAACACAAGAGTCACCCCAAAAGAGCATCATCAGGTGATGTGGACTCTACAGCAGTTGGTTGTCGAGTGAGGTTGCCGTTTGAGTGAACCACATATAAGTATACCTTTCCTCCTTGCCATAATGTCATTCTTTGATTACACTTGATGTGACTGACTCTATGTTATCTCTCGACTAAGAATCACAGATTTAGCATGGTTCTGCTAACTGGTTAGTTTAACATGTTTGTTTGTCACATAAGATCTTTTCTATTATTGGGGCTATAGAATAGTTTTCCATTCTACCAACTGTCTAGTCTATTTAGAAAACTTCTGAGGCAGTGTTAGTAGGACTTTGTATACCGCTTTCTTGTCTTGATCAGTTCTGCATGATAGCACCATGTGTAAGTAGGTGTCCAGCAGAGATTGATCTTTGGCACTTGGGTGGTTCATTAGAAGAATTAGTAATGCCTGGAATGCAGAAAATTCAAAGGTTAAAAATAAAAAGCATTTTGCTTTGTTAATCATGTGGAACTAATCTTAGTCAATGTCAATTGTCAGTAACCCATTAATGACCCACTACAGGGTCGGGTCTCCTCTCACAATGAGAGGGATGTAGGCCTTAGTCCACCACGCTGGCCTACTGCGGGTTGGTGGACTTCACATCCCTTTGAGAACATTTTTTTTTGTGAACTCTCAGGCATGCAATACTTTAAACTCTAAAACTACTTGAAGTTTAACCCTGATAAGACGGTATTTTTAGTTGATTTTGACACTGAAACTTTACGTGTCTATAATCTACCATCTACTTCAGCAAGCAAAAGCATAGAATAGCATTGATTTGGCTGCGAGCAGAATGTCTGACAACACTCCGAGCGCACACACGGGAATTACTTAATAACCTCTCATTGTGAAAGGAGACCCAACCCTGTAGTGGGTCATTAATGGGTTACAAACAACCCTGGAACCAGTCAAAAATACAACTCACCCGTATATAAACCCCCAACTGGTCTTGCCTATTGGACTGGTGTTCCCATATGGGGGACTTCTTCACCAAATGCAGCAGCTTATCCCAGTTGTGTGAGTAGATGGCCCGGGCCATGGCCACAAATAGCCTGTTCCTCCACTTCTTCTCCCGGGTGTCGTACTCCAACATGGTCCTGCCCGTTTGTAACTGGAGCAGGTTCCGTTTGCACCTCGTGTCTGGCTTCGTCCATGGTGTGTCCAGGAAATTCATGAGTCTTTTCTGGAAGATTATTAGAGGTAACATATATTATTTATGCTTCTTTTTTCTTTTACAAAGACAAAGACAACATTTTTTTGCACAAATATAGGTATAGAGTTGTTACAAATTATTTATAATATTATCAATCTACATTTACCTTTTTTAGGTATGCAAATATAAAGGAGATAAAAAAACAAATAAAAGTTTAAAAAAAAGTTAATTATATTAAATTAAATACATTAAATACTCTTTCTTTTTATTTAAATTTGATTATTTCTTCACTTGTGTCAATATCAGCTTTAGCATAACCAAATAAAACTCACGTGGAATACTTAAATTTGCTAACACTTACCATCGTAGTCATCGGAACAAAATGGCATTTTGCTACGTCTTCTTCACTTATCATTCCTGAATTTTGAATACTTTGATTTATTTAAATATTTAAAACACAAGATATTTATTAAATTATTTATATAACAACAGTAGCCACCCGGTGTCCAGACTTTTTCTAACTTTTGTAATTGTGACTTGTCAATCTGAATCTGACATTTATGTACGGCTGTCACATTAATGACACTTTTGACGATTTTTGTCACATTGACATCGATAAACAAATTAATGTTGCCTTTGGATAAAAATGAAAATTCTACTATTATTAAATTACAATTCAATAATTTTAATAGGGTTATTTGGTTATGAATGAAGACATGGTATGGGTATGCTTACAATATGTTAGGTGTCGCATTTGCCTAGTAATATTATTGTAATAATTACTGTTAAAAATAATAATACAAGTACTACTAATATACTAGTTTCAAACATTAACGTAAATAAGGTTTACCTTATCAATTCTTATCTTGTTAACATTGTCGAACAATTTTTTTAGATGCACTTGTATGAGTTGAGGTTTTTTAGAGTTTCCTAAAATCTCTAATAGATCATCGTTGGATATGAAATAAAATCTCGGAAATAATTGTCTTTTAGTTTCTAAATATTTTTCAAGAGCTCTCAAGATGCCATCCAAATTGTCCACCATATTATTTAGCATGTTATACAAGTACGGCGCTGGTTTGTAAAGACACGCTTCGATAGCGTTCGCCCCCGTGTACATGCTAACAAAAATGGAATTTTAGTCTTGGCAATTAGGTGATAACTACGGAATTAAAACTGAATCATTTTAAAAATAACTAACTTGCTCGTTATTTCAGTCCAATCAGCAGTCAATGCATCGAAAATTTTAACTTCATTAGGCAATTGTTTTCGAATGTCCTCTCCACTAAATATACTTTCTAGATAGAGATATCGACGTTGCACTTGTAGCGAAATCTATAAAATGTTTAATAAAACATGAAATTAAAACACATGATTTTGGACTTTCAATAGAATTTACTTATTTTATTTTTTACCTCAATGCACTCTGCTACGTATCCTAAAGATTTTTCCCAGTAGTCTACTTCTTTTATAAACGGTTCAACATATTTAGTTGATTTCATCGAAGACAATTGAACTTGATGATCTTCCAAAAACTATAGAGAAACAAGTATTCATATATTACATTATTTACGTAAACTAACAAATTTTAGTTTTTACTAATATACATTCAACCGACCTGCATAACGTCTTCTACATTTTTAATTCTATACATTTCTCCCCTGTGGTGTTGCATTTCATATGTTGTATTCTTCCAAACCTCCCTTATGGCTTTAAGACCATTTTCAATATTTAATTCCATCGTAGCAGCATTTGATATTTCAGCTATATCTTCAGCATATGCTTGGAAGTTTAAGCGCATTATCAATTCTAACTTGAAATCTTCTGAATTTTGATCAAACTCTCTGTTATCATTGGAGATAATATTAAACAAATTAAAGAGTCAGATAGGAAAGAAAGATTAAAAACTCGTATGTTTTAAAAACTTTAATATAAAAATAAAACTTTTGAGGACTCTAGAAACTTACACTCCCATTAGTGTCTTTATTCTATCCCAATGTCTTTCTCTCATGCAGGGATTTTTCAGATCACCAATTAATGGCAGTGTTCTCCGGAATGCATCAACTTTAACTCGAGTTGTATCGATTATATCCCATCCTTTGTCTTTCAACTGACGAGACAGCCTGTTGAAATTTCTAAAATAAAAAATACCTTTATTAATTTTAAATCTGGCTTGCAAACCAAGGAAAAAAACAGTGTTAATATTAGTCTCACCGAAATAAGAACATAACGTTGTCTTCCATTTCATCAGTTTCCATTTCCCAAAATGTTTGTGTTTTATATTTTTCCCATGATTCCTCCCATTGAAAGACTAATCCCCAAACCTCCTCTAATTTCTCCAACTCCTTTTCCATCTTTTGTAGATCTAAATTCACTGGTGTTCTATTAAATATAGTAAATTGAATATCAACAAATGATTCTAGCTTGATTCTTAATACAAGATTGAAATTTAATAAATTGAATTACGTTAAATTAAATACTGCAAGTCCATCTCGAATTTGTTGTTCTTGAGCGCGAAGTGCATTAAGTTGTTCTCTAAAAGCTTTAAGCTGTGCCATTGCGTCTTTGCCGCTTACATCAGAACTACATGGAGCCGTTTTATAAAAATCTTCACAAAATTCTTTAGCAGCTTCTTTAAATTCCTATTCAATATAGAAAGTTAAAATAACTGAACGTTAGGAATAAGGTGGGTACTTTATATTATTTAAAAAATATACCTCTGCTTGTTCTAATAATTCAGCCTTAAATTTATCTTTATTTCCTTCTAGTAGTTTCTTTGCTTCTTCAAGCAACGCCAAGTATTCAGCCCATAATACAGGAATGTTTTCATGACGACTTAACATATCGGAACCTAATTCGACCTCGAACTTAGCTGAAAGTAATTAAAATGTAAAAAATAGCACTATACGAATAAAGCGATATTTTATTCTAATAAATAAGTTCATACCTAAGGTCATCATTTGATCTGTGATTGGTGGAAATGTCTTCTCAAATGTGGTTGTTTCAGCAACTAACCGTTCGTATGTGGCAATGGAAGAGGCAAGCTCTTTCAAATCTGTTGGCATCTGTAATATAAAAAGAAAATCATAATTGTCGTTGTTAATCTTTCCAAAAATATATTCGCAAATGAAATTCATCTTGATACATTTAAAAAGGAATTTCTTTCAAAAGCACTTACTGTCATTGCTTCTTTGCCACTTTTTTCAACATATGCATATACCACATCAATGTCAGCTTCAGTTATTACTTTAAGTAGTTCACCTAATTTTGTTTGCCACACTAGACAATGTGCTATAATAGATTTTTTTAATTCACTCGAATTAAGTGTCACAAAGTGTATCTAAAAATATTTCATTCTTTATAAAATATAGTTTTATGCAATAAATTAAATTTCATCTACACAATAAGCCCTCTTGTTGTTCTTAGAAATATATCTGTATCTTGAGGTGTCAGGAGGATGCAGGTTTCTTTTGGAGATTTCTTTAAGATGTTGATTGAAGTAAAGTGAGATTTCTCTATAATTTCTCTATAATTTTCCAAGGGATATGAAGTTCATCAACTATGAGAGAGGAAATTTGGCCCTGCAGTAAGTCATTTATGGGTTTCAGACACATATTTACCTGGTTTATGGTTTCCTGGATTTGGACAGTATTCGCGAGGTCACTATAATTTATAATTAAAGCATCAAAATCAGCTGCCGTGTGTTTTTGTTCACGATAAGATGCCAAAAATTCATCTTTATCTACTTTCCATATATGAGAAAATGGATCCCACATGCGTATATGATCATTGACCAACGTTATGTTATATTCGATTTCTATAAAAAATAAAATTCTTATATACAGTGAGGTACTTAATAGAAAGCGCAACAGACGCAATAAAAAAGTATACCGGCATCCATAAGTGATTGAAGTTTGTTAGAATCTGCATCAAACATAATGACATCCTTAAACCGTTTCAAACCCCCTGCAGGTAGACCAAACTTTTCAAACAATCTTGGAATAGTGCTCATTACATGTACAATTTCTTCAAGGATTGTATTAAACGTATCTCTTATCTCGTATACAGTAGGTATAAAAATTATATCCTTGTCTACCAAGTAAAGGTTCATCTTAATTAGAGGTGAAGGTGCCATCGTACCTTAAAAGAAACAAATCAATTCATGATGAATACTTAAAACAAATAAATTAATATAAATTCACAAAGTATACACTATAAATAGTTTTATAATACAAAGGGTGTAAGAAAGATTTCAATCGAGACCGTCCAGTGAAGGTGGAAGTTTCGGTTACATTTAACTTACCGTCTCCATGTACGCACTTATAAATATTTTGCATGGTTGCTTTTATAGCTAGCCGCAAAGCATCTTCTAATAATCCATCAAATCTTCTAACATACTTGACCCAATGTTCTGCCATCTAAAAGATTAAATCTTCGTTAGAACATAATTTTATTACACATTTAATGGTTATTTATATTAGTACTGGTACGTAAGTATTACCTGTCCAATGTATGCTTCAAACCCTTCATAGACTATTATTAGATACGTTATTATTTCTTTGTACATTTCTAGTATTTTTGTTACAGTTTCACTTTCCATATTGCGTATAATGGCTCGAAAGTCCTTTATTTCAAATACATTATAAATATCAAATTCAACTAGCGGTGTATCACATAATTTTTCCATTATTTTTACCAAATTTATATTACAATTTTTATAAGTTGTGACGAAATCTTGTAGCTGTTAAAAATGATCAATTATTTATTTTTGTACGTCTAAATAAAATCTATCGCAATAATGCTAAAAGAAATCAGTAACTAACTTCTCCAATTTGTACAACGCAATCGGCAATATAAGCATCGGACATAGTCGAAGTCCATGTTAATTTCGATATACCTGGTTGCACTTTCTTTTCACATGCCTGAAATGTAATTTACCAATCTATAGTAATTTTAATTCACATGGCAACATTATTAAGAACTAGATTGGATCCTCTTAAAACGAAGTCTAGAAATTTATATGAATGTGATGAAATGGAACATAAAATATGTGACGTTTAATTATTTAAATGTTGCTTACAATATTTTATGATTTGTATAAAAAATGATATCGAGTAAACTGAATGTAATATACTTTTGTAAACTGAATGAAAGATTACAGAACGTAAAGTCGACTGTCATATCATATTATTATGTCAATTAATATTGTCAATAATGTCAATCAATCAACTGTCAATGTCAAGTTGTCAACTCTGTCAGTTGTCACCCGCGCGCGCTCGAATCGAATTTGTGTTGAAAAAATAGTATTTGAAAATAATAAATAATTTAAAATAGTAAACAGTACTGGGCTGCTATTGAAAAAAAGTCATAACTTCACAACGTAAATGTCATTCCTCTGCAACTATAACGATGAATTTAGCGGACCCAGAGTTGGAGTTAATAGATCCAACACCGAACGTACACTCCATGTTCATGCATTTCGATAAAACCTTCTTTTGGACAAAGCTAGCCAGCAGATGTATTGTGAAATGGAGCAAGAGGATGTATTCTTGCGCAGGTACATGCACGTGAGTATTTATTTTACGTTTCCTACATATGTGTCAGTATGGGGCTGAGGCAAGAAAGATGAGACAGATGGTAGCATTAAAGCCTGATCATTTTTACTATCCTTTTCACCTACCACCTGCCACCAATTAGTTACCCAGGGTTGTTGACAACAGCCTGTATATCTCATTGTGAGAACAGATCGAACCCTTGACATGCCTATTATAGTGGCGCATATTGAGCATAAAATTTTTTCCATTTTTCCATTCCAGCTATGAAATCAGCTGCGGTCTCTGTAAAATAACTCTCAGTGAGCCTTTACTGAAACTGAGACCACGTAAGGATCTGGTGGAGACGTTACTCCATGAAATGATCCACGCTTTCCTGTTTGTCACCAACAGGGATCAAGACAGGGATGGCCACGGACCCAACTTTAAAGCACACATGCACAGGATAAACCGAGCTGCCGGTCTCAATATCAGCATATACCACGACTTTCATGATGAGGTATGCATTTATTATACTAGCTACCACCGGTAACCTTGTCGACTTAAACCAGAGAATTTGAATCTATTTTATAAAAAGCGTCCAGGTTATAATCTTCCTGCGAACCAAATTTCATTCAAATCTGTTAAGCTGTTTTTGTGTGAAAGTAGTGATAGTAAATACTATCTAACATGTGTGGTGCAAACAATAGTTATTTTAATTATTTGTATGAAATGACTACAAAAAATTGCTTCTTTTTGTGGTTCACTTAGGTTTGGATTTGGCATTCTAAATATTTTAAAATGTTTAGTTGAGTGGGCTTGTAGTGATTACCATAAAACAACATTGCAGGTGGAATTGTATCAAACACATTGGTGGAGGTGTGATGGTCCGTGCCAGCAGAGGAGGCCACACTTTGGCATAGTTCGGCGAACATGCAACCGCCCACCTGGCCCTTCAGATTACTGGTGGAACTCGCACAAGAGAAACTGTGGCGGGACCTTCATCAAAATCAAAGAACCAGAAAAGCCAGTAAAGGTAGCAAAAGAACCCAAAAACAAAAAGATCAAGGCCAAGCCAAATGCAGATATCACTAAGTATGTTAATAACAATAATGATAAAGGGATCAGTAATAAAAATAACATTCCAAAGGATAACATAACAAAAGATACAAACAATTTACTGAATAAAACAAACATAGGTGTTAAAAGTAACAGTAGTAGCACTTTAGTAATAAACAAGAAGAATGTGATATTCAATCCTCAAGTAACTAAACCCAAACCTGTTGTCTTCACTGGCTCAGGACAAACCATTACAGATGTCAATAAAAGAACCAGTTCAGGTAATGTTCTAGAAACTGTAAGAAACGTTTGGGCTAATAAACAGATAGGTATGAATAATAAAAAAGTAGGTCTAACAAATAGTAATTCAAGTGTTCCAACTCCAAGTAAACATAAAGCGGAAAGTCACACAGACTCCCCACCGCCCAAAATGAAGAAGATAGATGATTATTTTAAAAGCACAGCATCTTCAATGCTCAAAGACTTATATGGACAAGATTTTAAAGTTACACAATCGGAAAACAAAGAAAAATTAATTGCTGTGTCCACTGTAACTACAAAGAAAGAATTAGATTTTAATACAACACAATCAAAAACCAATGAAAAATCATCAACTGTAGTTCAAGCACCTGAAAAAAGTAACTTAAGTTTAGTAAGCTGTCCTGTTTGCAGTCTTAAAATCGAAACCAGTAAAATTAATGGTCATTTAGATGAGTGTTTGAATAAGAATATTATAGATGAATTGTCGCAACGATCAATAACACCTGAATCTGAACATCAAAAACCTGTAGTAAATAGTACATCAAATGAAAAATGTAAGCCAAAAGAATTATCCATAATACCACCTAAACCCACTGTAAAGAAGGAGAAAGTTACTCAGAATGTTAAAGAAAAATGCGACAACATAATTGATCTATCAAACATAGAATTAATTTCTGATGCCAATCACAAAAGGAGACGGCTATCAAGTGATCAAGTTGACTTAATAAAACCTGAAACAGATAAGAGAAATAAAGACTGTAGAAAGTCTGACAGCTTTATTGTTCCAAAAGTAGTTCAAGAGCAAAATAAGACAATTGAAACACCAAAACTTGATTTGAGAGTCCCACAAATTAATATAGAGCCCAGTAGCAGTAAAGATGATGTGTCTGTCACTGAATGTCCGTGCTGTGGAGACAAGCTCGATAAAACAGTTGACGAACATTTAGAAGAATGTCTATCTTTCTTAGAGAACGACACCACTATCCCAGAAGAGGGAGCTTCAACGAGTTTTGGAAATGAAACAATTGTCATCGACGATGATAATGATGATATGTTTGATGAATCACAGACTATGAATGCCACAGGAACTAAACTACCTTGCCCTTGCTGTCTCAAGATGGTGGAAGAAATAGACATGAACAAACATTTGGACAAATGTTTGAAATGAAGTGTTCGTTCCGTGTCATTTTAGCCTTTCGTTGTCCACTGCTGGGCATAGACCTCTTCTAAACGACGTCAGTCCGCCTACTCCGGGGCCCTTTGGTCTGCTGGTTTCATGCCGTCTTCAGGGTCATCAGTCCATCTGGCTGGAGGGCGGATTATTATTAGGGATGATTATGAACTGTGATTTTGATATCAATTTTTATTTATTATCCTTTGAAATAATGGAATTTTAGTTTTTTGTTTGAAAGTGGATGACATTCTTGGGAAATTAACTTATTTACTTATCTTAATTAATACTACATATTTTGTTGTTAGTTGTACATGTATATATTGTTGATCATGAACTGATTTATTGCAATTATATATTTTATTTAAAAAATTTGGGTCTTTTTTTTGGCAAATTTTGCTTAAGTTGAGGAGATTTGGCTGCCAAATATTTAAGATACTTTATCTTCGTCCTCATGACGAATCTATTAATTTGCCATTATGACACCATTATGAATCCTATTGACATTATGTCAAACTGTCAAAACCATCAAATTCAAACACGATGGCAGTTGTACAGGTAAGGCATCAGGCAGTTGTACATCATTGACATTCCTTTTGATAACTCCATTGATCTAACCAAAGCGATCAAACGTGACTATTTAGTCGGAATGAAACTATTTTAATACAGTCAGTAAAATCAGTAGACTCAGCCGCCAGGTTTGCTACTCAATTGCAATGAAAAAAACTTACCGTAGTCAACGGTTTGAACAGTTGTCTCTCGTCTTCCGATAGTGAGTCCAGGATTTTGTTGTAACCCTTCACTACAGCCAACACGCTCTCATACACGTAGAATACTGTCTTGCTCTTCATGAATACCTGGTATTTCATTTTCAAGTAAAGTTTACTTTAGACACTGCCTACTGCTTTTAAAACATGTTTTACCTATACTTTCTTTTTCCATGGTAACAACAGGTGCCCTGTTTTCACTTTAAGATAAGCATATCGTAAATAGGTTCAAAGATCTTTATTTCTCATTCAGATAAGTATAAATATTTAAGCTTTTGGTATTCAATCAATAAGCCTGGTCCTTACTCTTATCAGAAGTCAGAAGACGGAACTCGGTTGGGATTTATTAGCTGCGATTAAATTTTATTAAACTTAGTGTATGCAATAATGGGGCATGATGAGCTACCTAACTCACTGGCCAGTTTCAATAATATATCGTGAGGAAGTTATGGAACGGAAATTAAAAAATTAAACGTTTTAAAATGTTTTAAGTTAAGTAAGAAAAACGTTTGATGTACTGAAACGTAATCGGTTTTGTAACCTGAAACGCGTGAAGCGGTATTTCCAGGCTTAAATTCTCCCAATGGCTTGCTTCCTTGCATAGTTCCAAAATGTTTCTGTAATAAGACATACGAGTAGGACGAACATTATTATTAAATTCAAATGAAAAATCAGGTTAACCTAGAACTACACTTAAAAGATGTGAAAATGATTTTAGGATGGCTAAATCATCTGAATTAAAATTAAGATAGAATTTGGTTGTTGTTAGATTGGAAAGAAAAAAAGCAGAAATGAAAAAAGCATAACCGATGGCGTTAAACCTCAAACTTACACATCGATATTGCACTCCAGGAGGCCAGGGTTCTCTGCGCTCTTCCTCATCAGGGTTCTGTTCAAACCAGCACCGCATTTGTCATCTAAATTATGCTGTAAAAAACAACGTTAACTGAACTTTTCATCAAAAGTTTGATTAGAGCCACCCATTTAACCCGTCGTGAAAAACCATGTTTTCCATGGCTAGTTTCAAAAAAAGGCATTTGTTATTTCAAAGTTACGGTACAACGGTCAACATGTGTATTGTAGATGAAATACATACGAATAATACATACAATACATACCAACTTGGTGCAGAAAAGGGTAAAAAGTAAAAGCGGTTATTGTGACTAAACTATGATAGATGTGTGCTCTCGCGGACTTTTTTGTAGATCTTAATAAGACCTACAAAGCCGTAGTGCATCATTTTGTTCTATTGTCAATAGTTTTTGCAGCGCACGCATAAATAGGTTTTCGATTCAATTTTCTTACGGATCCCTAATTTTTTTCAAAATAAAATATAGCCTATAACCTTCCTCTATATAGGTAAATGGACTATCCAACACTGAAAGAATTTTTATTTTAAATCGATCCAGTAGTTCCTGAGATTAGCGCGTTCAAACAAACAAACAAACAAACAAACAAACAAACAAACTCTGCAGCTTTATAATATTAGTAGATAGATTACTTTAATCTTTCCTAGTTGAGGTTGGACGTGGGTGTCAATGGTCGCTGTGAACTGGACATGGACCACCTCAGATGAGGTAGCCATGTGCTCGGTTGTTTCTTATTTACTATTAAACATTCATAGAACAATCTTACCGTCCAAGAAATGAACAGTTCTCTAATGGCAACATCGATGGCACCGTTCAGTCTATTCACATGCATGATCACATCTTCAGAGTTGCTGCACGGCATTAGCCAGACTGACGCGTCCGTCATCACCTGAACGTGGAAAATGTGGAGAATGAACGTTAGTAATTGTCGTTTTCTTTATTGCTCTGACCGTTTAGACGACGAAAAGAGGTTTAGACAACATTACAGAAGACATCGATGTGGCTATATCAAAGAAGAAAATGGTGCTCTCTTTTAAAGATTTTTATTTTCCTGATCTGACGACCAGTGTGGTGTTCGAGACATCGGTTCATTCCCAGCGGAGCAGACATTTGAATGACGAGTTTAAAGTTCTATTTCTGGTCTTGTTTGTGTACATATAGTGTGGAGCTGTGAGTGTGAATCATGTTATCCGACCTTTTTCAAGTAAACCAGGCGGTTCTTCCTCATCCTCAGCACAACCGCTCTACCAGCGAAGGACGGCAGGTCGGCGGGGTGCTGGCTGCGTGTCGACACCATATCCTTTTTTGCCTCCTGAACCTCCTCGCTGAACATTGCCCATACCTGTTTGCAGATTGGTTTTTCGTTATAATGTCTGTAACTCACTGCAGAATGTAGTCTCTCACAATGAGAAGAATCTAGGCCTTAGTCAACCACGGCGGCCTTAAACGATAAACTTTCATAGAATGAAGGGGTCCACTGGCTAAGAGTTCGGCCTCTTATGTAAAGCTCGAATCCCAGTGGCACGCATAAATTACTTATCTAAGTTATATTATGTATATATGTGCGTTTGACGAAATGACATCTGTTGTAACGGTAATGGAAATAGTCGTCAGGAAACATGCCTGTAAGGTCTATGTTATATTATTGTTCTCAGTGGTATGTGTATTCCACATCGTCAGCGTGTCAGCGTGGTGACAAAGGCGTATATCCTCACTGTGATAGGAGATACGCTCCTGTAGTGGGTCACTAATGGGTTGTAGACAATGAGTATGCGTGATAACGAATGTTTGTCTTGAGGAAGCTTGAGAAATCTTCTGATAGGAGCAGGTACGAAGATTAGGTAGACTCACTTCGGCAGTTTTTCGCTTGAAGATACGTTTTAGGCTCTTCCGTTTAGAGTAGTTATTTAACGAGTACAGAGCCACTACGGCTTCTTCCACGTGATTCACTCCTTCAAACACTGTCTCTACCAAGTTCTCGATTATAATCTGAAATTAAGATTGTTTATTAATAGGTAATAATCTACACTCTTCTTAATAATAATCAACACTCTTCTTAAGGAGCTCCCAAAGAAGTGAGGAGTGGATTAGAAATGAATCAATCAATCCTACGTGTTTCGTGGTTATTACGTATATCAATAAGAAAGCATTCGTTAAACCTTTCCGGAACTCTATCGGCGCCACTTTAAGTTGCAAACTTTGAGAGCTATGCCGGTTACCTTCGTTTTTCTACGAATTTCGTCGTTTCGGATTCTGTTGCGAAGTATCGGGTATAGCTCTCTCCATTGCCCGCTGGGCGACTTTGAGCTTGTGGAAAAGGCTCACAGTTAAGGATCACGTCTCGGCGCCATAAGTCATCACTGACAACACACTGACAGTACCTATGAAGCCAACAGACCTCAATATCCTTGATCACAGTGCGGAACTGCAGCACATCGTCGTACCACGAGGGCGCCTGCACGTCCAGGATGGTGTTCGCGACCGCCTTCACGCCGTCCAGGGCGTCGTGGAACATGTGCTCGATCTGGTCGCACTTCGCCTCGAACTGGTCGCCGCGAGCTCCCCCAAACATCGGCTTGTTTATTTTCTCCAGTTCATCGATCCTGAAATTTACTCAAGAATGATTTTTGGCACACCATTTTGATGGCTGACGGGCGTGCATACTCACGTCGAACTTTAAAAAGATGATGTTAAAAGACACAATCGAAAAAGTTACCTAAAAAGCAAATCTATGTATCTATCAAAGGGCGTATGCGAGTGCTCTGCTACTCAGGAAGACAAACGGTTTTTGGCAACGGCACGGCAGACAAGAAGGTGACTGTACCATGACTCTACCACCTACCAACTTTTTTTGAACAAGCTTGTAGCCACCAAGAGATAACCCACCTTCCAAATATGATCATACAATTGCAGACGTCGAGCATATCAAAACACCTCTGGATAAAAGAGTCGATGTAATTGAAAATAGCTCCAGTGTCCAGTTCCCAGCTACCAGGCTTCACTTCGCTGTGAGCCTCCGCCATTACGTCGTAAATCTCCCTGTATCTCTTGCAGCAGTCAATGCACTTGCTAAATTCGCCCAGCGCTTTCTTTGTTGCCCCGTCAAACAGTTCATCCAACTTGATGTAATTCCTGCAGAGGATGATAATCTGATTGCTCAAAGCCTTGAACAAGTTTGTGATTCGGGCCTCCGAATTGTAGTACGGAGACTCCATCCAAATGAATCTGAAGAGATTGATGATTTGCGGAACATGCTTCGAGATCTCGTCAGGATCGACCACGCACTCTAACACCGCGCAGGGTTGTTTAATGACTTGTAAATATTCGATGTTGGACTTTGCTTCTTCGATTTTCTGGACGATCTCTTCACAGAGGGTTTGGAATTGATGGATGAATGTCGAATGGGTCGTGACCAAAATCTTTTTGATATGCCGGACTGCGGGATTCTTAAGTTGGTATAACAGGGCAGTTAGGTTCTCATCTGAAAAGGAACACGAGGTTTGACAAGCTTTTCTTGAATTCTTTATAAAGAATTAGCTGTTCCAGCACACTTTGTTCTGCCTAAAATACAAATTTCTACTATTTTCATCTCATTCTTTTCAGAAATTCTCACCGTTTAAACCTGTCTAGGACCTACACGAACATTTCGAAATTAGAATGAGCCAAATCGGTTTCCGTTTTCGCCGTTTTCGAGTTGTAGCAAGACTAACGATCAGCGATTCATTTTCATTATATACGAGAGATAACTTTCCATTCTACTCACGCCTGTAGATCCAAAAGTCGTATTCATCGCTCGGACACAGAAGTTCTTTCTGCGAAGCGACCGATGCGTGGTCCTCGATGCAGGACTTTATCTGATGGGTCCAGTAGACCACCACTCCCTCCAGCCTCTTCACCAGCTCGCGGTTAGCGCTGGCCGTCTCGAACGTGATCTGTTGGCCCTCGCGAGGTATGTACAACACTGTGAGGCCCAGCATCTTGTAGTACATGTCTGTTATCTTCGCGAGGAACGTGTGGATTTGGGAACAGAATTCGCTCTTTACACCTGTTTAATGTACAAGTAAATATAATTTTAATTAATATCAAGTATCAGAGAAAGCTAAAAAGTTGTTAAAGCTAATGTATGTTGAATGAAATGAGAAATAAAAGGCTTATTTATTTATTTATTATTTATTTATCAGAGAAAACATGGGCCAAGTAAAACTGTAATAGTGTGATTTTCAGCCATAGATGCTCTAGAAGGAATGTTAGCTAGCTACATGATAGATAAGACCTGATAGATAAGAAGATGGTAATTTATTCTTAGATGTAGTACCTATGCAATAAAGGATCTTTGTAAAATTACAGCAGAAATCATTATCTCTACTACAAATCTTATGAAAATTAAGTTAGTTACGTAGGAACTTACTATCTGGCCAAGAGTTGATCCCAAAAAAGAAAGGAGCGAACACCATCTCCAGCACCTGAATCATGTTTGCTTCGATGGAATCAACGAACGTGCCGAAGACCACATCCTCATGGAATGTATCAGCTTTGAACACGTAATCCGGTTGTCGGATGAAATATGTCAAATCATACACCGGTGATAGGGGTATGCCGCTGTTCGCTTTTAGTCTATCTCCTTTGAAATAGACGCATAGGACGAAGTCCCTGGGCTCCGTTATCCAGTCCTCTATGCCCCTCTTAGCTTCCTCGTTCCAGTCTTCGTCTCGAAGGTCGTAGAGCGTGGTCATGCTCATGATGTACGACACCAGCTTCTCCATTTCTTCGGGCTCGTAGACCGGCTTTTTTGGCGCTGCGGCTAGCTCACGTTCTAATTGCGCGATACGCTCTTTCTCTGATGAATAATATGAAAAAAATTATTATCAACATGAGTAGGCCTATCTTTAACCCATTATTTACTCACAGCAGGGTCGGGTCTCCTCTCACAATGAGAAGGATGTAAGCCTTAGGTCACGACTCTGGTCTATTGCGGATTGGTGGTGGACTTCACATGTCTAAGAACATTACGAACTCTTAGGCATGTATGTTTGGTAACAAGTAACAAACAACACTTGTCTAACCCAATCAAAAGGTCTCACCTGTTATACTTACCTACCTCGGGTAGATAATGGGTTATATTTAAAACCAAAAATAAAGTAGTTATTCTAATTTATATCTATCTATCTAAGTAGATTTTCGAATATACCTCTTTCTTCTTCTGAATTGTAACTCAAATTATCACTCCAGGTCACTTTAACTCGTTTCTTAACGTTCTCCATCTTGGTTAATCCGTCAGGCAATGCACTTAATAGTTAATTAACTGTATCCTTAATACTCGTTGGTAATTAAAGAAAAATTAAATTAATTCAACAATCCATGTTTCCCAAGTGGGAAACAAGAGATGACGAATTTTTATTTGAACGTCAATTTTAAAGTCAGTTTGAAGAAAACACGAATGGTTCACCTGCCTGAGTTAGAAAGTATTTAATAAACAAATCTAAGTATCGATTTAATTTTCAATAGCAACGGTCGTAAACATTTTTAATTCAGGGGTTGGTTTGTTCCCCTAATTTGTAGAACACACAAAATGCAACGTGCATGTATAATACATGGTAAACCACAATAAAGTGAACCTTTTTGGAGAATAATAGGTTTTATTGTTTTATATTTCTGAATTACCATCAAATTAACATAACATTGATTGACACTGTCACCGATCAATTGGTGTCAATTTCATGGATATGTAACGTTGGCCACGGTACTTTTATATTGTTATTTATTTTTAACGATAGTAAGAACTTAACGTGAACTGGAGTAATTCCATTTCAAAGTATAATAGCTAAATTCAAAGAATTTAATTTCTATAAAACCACTCAAAAATGAATAAACCGTATCACCAATGTAGAACCCTAGGTTACAGGTTATAAGGGGAAGTGGCTTTGTTTAGAGGAGGCTCATATCCAGCAGTGGACTGCGAATGGCTGAAAGGGAGAAAGGAGCCATAAATTCAAGGCAAATGCTTTTCAGGGGCAGCTAGCATGCGTCGCCATGAGGTCCCATAGCTCAGCAGGACCGGGCGGAGTGCCATCGACTAGGGAAAGCCCATGTCCAGCAGTAGGCTGTTGACTGCGAAGGGTTGAAAGGAAGGATTCGTCTTAATAAATTACCTCAATAGAAAGATTTATCAGAGTTAGCGAGCGTGCGTTACCATGGCGCAGTAGAGCGGGCTTGTCCAGAAGTGGACTGCGAAGGACTCACAGAAAGGAGTCGTCTTAACAGAAAGGGTTTTCAGAGGCAGTGAGCATGCGTTGCCATAATATCCTATAGCGCAGATAGACAGGGCGGAGTGGCATCGACTAGGGAAAGTTCATCAGTAGACCGCAAGCGTCTAAAGAAAGACTTCGTCTTAATGGAAAGGTATTTCAGTGGCCACTACAAACGGCTGAATGGAGGGTAGGAGCCATAAATTCAAAAAACGGTTTTTCAGAGGCAGCGAGCATGTCATTGCGTCGCCATGAGGCCCCATGGCGCATTGCGTGTTCGCATTCAGTAAGGCGGCGCGGCGGCGGCTGGCGGCCGTGCTGCGCGCGCTGCTCATCGCGCAGCTGCTGCTGTCGCTGCTGATGGCCATCTTCTGCTACAACGTGTCCGTGCGCGTCATGACGCTGCTCGAGCAGATTCACAAGGCAAGGCGGTTTGCAACAGTATAAATGGTCTCGCCCGCCTCTACCAAACTTTTGGGTGATCGCGCGGAATGACGCGTTTTCTCAAAAATTGTGGTGCCGCCAAATTACACCAAACAAGCGCGACTGTTAACGTTGCCAGGGCCATATTCTGCTAACGTGTCTGGGCGTGTCATGACGCTGCTCGAGCAGATTCACAAGGCATGTCTCGCTTTTGCCAAACGTATCTCCAATCCAATCCCCATTAGACACGGGAAAGGCAGGGCCGTCTTAGACTATGCTGGGGCCTTGGACACAAAGAATTCAGGGCCCTTTTGGAATGTAAAAAAAGCAAATTATACATTTTTTTTTACTATGATCTGCTTTATTAATCAAATATAATAATAAAATATGTTTCTAATGATATTAGTATGTATGCTGCTGTTTTTTGTTGTTCGTGTTTCGTTGTGTGTTCGAATCACTCAAATTATTCATAATTACCTATGTATAAATGTATTGATTTGAATAAATCAGAAAATGATCGACTTTCGTGCAACGAGAAAAGTGCAGTGCGCCCGACCATAATATTTTGATTATTAAATGTGAGAGAAATTGTCCGTCCTCCTTCGGGGATGATGGAAAACCATTAAAAATTAAAACCATCAAGTAATTTATCTATTTAGAGCTCCTATTCCTAAAATGTTTAGTCAAAGTTACTATCCCCTCTAGCTGAGTTTTTTGGTCATTGTCCCCTCCAGCTGACAGTGTACCTGCTGTACGGGCTGGTGCTGCTGCAGGCGTACTGCATGAAGCTGCACTACACGGCCGGGCTGCGGCTGCTCTCGTGGCAGCTGGGGGCCCCGCACTGGCCCCGGGCCTCGCCCGTCGCCAGGCTCTGGATGGCCACCGGGATATGCATAGCTGCTAACGGGTTCTTGGTCCAGGCTGCTTGTAAGAGCACTTTGAAGGTGACACTTTTAAATTGATACTAGCGGTCCGCCTCGGCTTCGCTCGTGGTATATACGTAGCCTATAGATATAGGGAGGGATATTTAGGGAGATCTAAGCTATCCATTGGTGAAAGAATTTTTGAAATCGATCCAGTAGTTCCTGAGATTAGCGCGTTCAAACAAAAAAACGAACAAACAAACAAAATCTTCAGCTTTAATATTAAAAAGTATAGATTGGGTAATTTACTGAGCATTTCGCTGTTTCGTGAGTCACATGTGAGGTGTGTAAAGGTGTGTGAAGGTGACATTTTTAAATTTATATTCTTCACTATTTATTTGTTAACTACTTAAGAAACTACTTCTCTGTCCCGTGAGTCACATGTGATATATACACGTAGTTTAACTAATGTGTCTACTTATTGAATAGGCAAAGTGTTAGGCAATGAAAAACCTTTTTTGCGACATTTTAAATTGGAAAATTTTCAAATTTTTCTTACGATGCAATAGATAGATGGCAAAATTAAACCATCAAATAACACCTTTTTCATCGATGGGGTGCTAAATCCCCATGGTGTTTTGTCGATGAAATTTGGTCTATTTTATGGCCCTTAAATTAAGGCTAGGTCGAGACCCAACACAGTGTATAATCTGGTTATATTATTTTTTGATTTCAGGAATTTTTGAATGAGCTGTCATCGTCCCTGCGCGTAGGCATATCACAATACCTCACGGAGCCCAGCTGGAAGGTCCTTCTGGATACAATGCAAGTAAGGCGACCAATTCCAAGGTCACATCTACTCTACATTTCTAAGCTCTTATCTTTGTTGTAAGTAGGTGTAGTACAGTGGTGATAGTCTAGTGATAGCTTAGAATTCGACCACGAATCGAGGGGTCCGGGTTCGAATCCCAGTGGCACGCACCGATGACGCTGTAAAAAAGTTATATGCGATTTATAAAATTAAATATCACCTGCTGTTACGGTGAAGGAAAACATCGTGAGGAAACCTGCATGCCTGAGAGTTCACAAAAAAAATGTTCTCTGGGCTATCACCGTGGCCTTGTGTAAAGTAAGTGTATTTTAATAATTTTAAATTAAAACTTCCTACTATTATTGCTTTCAGATAGAACTAGAGTGCTGTGGCGCGGAGAAGCCGAGCGATTGGCACGAGATCCCCTGGCTCAGTGTCGACTACCTCAACTTGGATTCAGACGTCGTTTCTCAGTAAGGCCCATGAGATTTACATAACTCCGTTTGATTTATCATCTGTCTATCTACATCTACAGTATTCTACACTAATAATAATAATAATATAAAGAGGAAAAATTTGTATTTGTGTGTGTGTGTAAAACATGTCAATCAAATTGTGTATTAGTAATAAGTTTTAATATTTTATAAGTTTAAATTTGTATTACTCAAACTCAAACTCAAAAGCTTTTATTCATTATTAGGTACAATTTGTGCACACTTAATGAACGTCATACATTTAACATTATACAAGCATCCGCTTTGATCGCCCCTCAGGCAAAACGTAGACTGGGAGAAAAAAAGCGGGCGGAAAAACTTACTAGTAACATTAGATTTTTTTATTTGTTTATTTTTACTTTTTTAATTTTAGATTTTTTGATTTTTGTTTTTTCAAACAAATCATATTATTATTATAGAGTATTTTGAGTACCAAACAGTATCAATCTCATTCCATAACCTGTGGACCGTATTTGGTGGCAGGTTGGCGGGGGCGGACGGCAAGGTGCTGCCGCCCGTGTCCCCATACTCGTGCTGCGCGCCCGCGGTGCTGTCCGCCTGCTACCACGATCCTTTGCAACAGGTATATTTATTTATTTATTACTAGCTGACCCCGCAAACGTTGTTTTGCTTATCGAGCGGGATGAAAAGTTATTGAATTACTAAAATGACTATTAAAAAATAGGGGTTGTTGATGGAAGGGTGAAAATTTAGGGTCGTATGTATTTTGTGATGCCACATTATTGAAAAATAAAAATAAAAAAGTCCCTAGTTTCTGTCAGATCACCAAACGATAACCAATATTTATTACCAAAAAACTTATGTAATTCGAAGAAAACTAACCACAGCGGTGATAGCCCAGTGGCTTAGAATTCGACCTCGAATCGAGGGGTCCGGGTTCGAATCCCAGTGGCACGCACCAATGACTGTAAAAAAGTTATGTGCGATTTATTAAATTAAATATCACCTGCTGTTACGGTGAAGGAAAACATCGCGAGGAAACCTGCGTGCCTGAGAGTTCAGAAAAAAAACGTTCTCAAAGGCATGTGAAGTCCACCAACCCGCAGTAGGCCAGCGTGGTGGACTAAGGCCTACATCCCTCTCATTGTGAGAGGAGACCCGACCCTGTAGTGGGTCATTAATGGGTTAAAACAACATGTAAAAATTATGCAGTTCCAAGTATATGACATACATACGTGTCGAATTGATAACGGTAAAAATAAAAATGTCGTTCCAGTTGGATCGCAATATGTGGTCGGGAGGCGCGGCCACGCTGGCGGCGCGCGGCTGCGTGGAGGCGGTGCGGGCGCCGCTCACGCGCGCCATTTTAGCGCTCAAACTCATCAACCTGCTCGTGCTGGTGCTGCAGGCTAGCTATTTTTGCAGACTTAAAAAAAAAATAATTTTAAAAAATTAAACCGAAATCAAAAAAGTATGAAATTTAATTTGTTAACTTTAGCCTTATTATTTTTTGAGGTTGGTGTCTTTAGTATCAAGTATTTTGTTTCTATTGTTAAATTTTGGCGCCAACCTCAAAAAAATGTATTTCATACTTTTTTAGCGTCAAATGCTACCTTCTATCGCTGTAACACCTTTGAGCTCCGCCCCTCATATTCCCCTATACTTCAGATTTTTTTCCAGCTAAAACATTTCTCCGCCCATTCTAATCCCTTCCAGTGAAATCCAATTTTTTTTTATTTTCCCGAAAGGAACGAAATCTAGAGGTTTAATTTCTCTCATTACAGCTAGTGATACTGTTGCTGACGCAGCTACTGCGGACTAGCGCGCGCGACGCCGTCCTGCGCGGCGACGGCGAGGGCTCTGGACGGGGCTGCCTGCTCGGTCAGCTGCCGGTGCGCTTCGACCACGAACGGAGACCGGTAACTACCAGCTCAGTTTGTTTGACGCCTTTCAGCTGACTTTCGAATCGTCGATGACCCAAGATTATTATTAATAATAATAAGTTTTTTTACTTCATTTTCCACAAATTACACATTATAATTTTCTACAGCTTGAGCGTTCGGTATACGACCGAACGAGCTTAAACACGACGTAATTTGTGGGAAATCTGGAGCCTAAACTAAGCTGAAGCCTGGTGCTCTAAAATACATCCCCATCTCATAACAAATGGAAAAATATACAACTTTGCCTAAAATGACCAATAGGCTATGACCTCACAAAATCAAAAGCTTAATTATTCATTATCAGGTAGAATTAGTGCACATGTAATGCGTATATATACGTATAATGCTCGAGCTCTACAGAATTTCAAAAGTAAGGAACAGGTCGGTTGCGTGTGTTTGTTTCTTAATAACATCAAAAACAACCTCCAGTGTGTTAGAATTCATCAACGGAAGAGGTTGGAGAGGTTGTGTCTGTGTGTTTTTAAAAAAATTGCATACATTATGGACTAACACATTATGGACTGTAGGCTGTCTGAAGTGAATAAATAAATGATTATTATTATTATTAAATCTTTTTTTAGGTTTTCCCTTTCTCCCAATTCTGGGGTAATTACCATTACTGCGAGCTTTTGGCCAAACAGTAATGGTTGATGATCACTTACTCACTCCACAATAGCTAAGAACCTTCGAACAATCCTACACGTATTAATAATCACTGCTTTTTGCAGGAGAATGTATATTGAACGATTGATGTTGAGTGTGCGGAGACTATCATGTAGTGTGTGTGGAATAACGCCAGTTGAAGATATTATAATGGGAACTGTCTTTACCTTTTGCACTTTCCAGTCTGATTATTATTCTTTATTATATTTGTAGGCAAACTCGGGTGTGTGCATCAGTCCGTGCGTGGTGGGCTCCGTGCCGCGTCGCCGGCGGCGAGTGAAGCGACTGCCGCGTACGCGGTTCAGCTACCCTTATCTTTCCTGGTAAGAAAACAGAAAAAGAAAAAAGAAGAATGGATTTCTTTCCATTCTTTTTTCTTTCTTTTTTTGTCGTACAAAATAAATTTGGCCACTTACTTTTTTTCGAATATAGTAGCTATCACAGGCCTATTGTAAAATTTTTGTACCCACCTACAACTCGAAATTATTAACACCCTTTTTCTGTTTCAGATTGCAGTGAAACGTGTAAATATGTAAATAAGCGCCAAGGATTTCTTTGTAAGAAAACGTGAACGAATAAAACACCGAATAATCAATGCAAGGCTTTATTTCGACTCGATTGTAAACAGTCCTTACGTTCTAATAGTTAAGTAACAATGCGCGGATGCGATTCGAAGCCGTCGTTACTATTTGTGCGGCGCCATATCAATACAGATTATACGTAATAATAATATAATATAAATAATAAATATACTTTCATTAAATATGTCGTTTTTGGCGCGTCGTTCGGCCCGCCGGCGCTATGCTCGGTTCCATCCATTTATTTCTTTCGATACAAATATACAAAATCGTATTTACAAGCCGGCGGGGGCATAGCACCTTCATTAGATAAATATTGGAATGTCAAAAGAGCGCACGGCGGAGGTGACGCTGTTGACGTCAAAAGCAGTTTTACACACTTTTTTTTCTACTAACACAGACAATTTCGCTTACAAATTAACTTTATTACTATAAAATGCTCGTTTAAAAATGCTTCGAGCGTCTCACAGTAGTAAAGTTACGCTAAATTCGCTCTAAAATCGATCCAGAGGGCAGATCGATTTAATATCAATTATTCAATATCACAACTTCAGAAATCGATCGGAAAATGCGGGTAGTTGGTACTTCCAAGTACCCGCATTTTGCAATGAAATCTTCAACAACCAACAAAAAATAACAATAACAAAAGAGGCGAAATTGTCGGTGTTAGTTTACAATATTTTTGAGCTTTCGACAGTACAGAGTACAGGTCCAAGGTAGAGGTTTGTTGTCTTATAGGGGCGGCGGTCCGTGCGGGTAGCGTAGCACGGGTTCGAACCCGGATCCGCCGCGGCATTCGGTGTTGGCGTGCGGTCCTAGAGCGGCCGCACCCAGAAGTAGTAGTAGTAGGGCCTGTAAGAAAGTTATTTTATAAGTATTAAGTTTTAAACAACACTTAATCTCACGTTACACAGAGAGAAATAATTTTGAAAGAAGGTAGTGGGTAGTTAGATGGGTTATTAGTTATGGTGGGTAGTTAGATGGGTTATCAGTTGTGGTGGGTAGTTAGATGGGTTATCAGTTGGGGTGGGTAGTTAGATGGGTTATCAGTTGTGGTGGGTAGTTAGATGGGTTATCAGTTGTGGTGGGTAGTTAGATGGGTTATCAGTTGTGGTGGGTAGTTAGATGGGTAATCAGTTGTGGTGGGTAGTTAGATGGGTAATCAGTTGTGGTGGGTAGTTAGATGGGTTATCAGTTGTGGTGGGTAGTTAGATGGGTTATCAGTTGTGGTGGGTAGTTAGATGGGTGATTAGTTGGGGTGGGTAGTTAGATGGGTTACCAGTTGTGGTGGGTAGTTAGATGGGTGATCAGTGGTGGTGGGTAGTCTGTTGTAGTGGTGTAGTACCTGGAAGGGCAGCGAGGCGCGCGCGACGCGGCACACGAAGCGCAGCGAGCGCTGCAGGCGGCCCAGCGCGCGGTCCTCCTCCTCCTCGACCTCACGGCCCGCCGCGCTGCAAGAATACGTCTACTTAATACACTGCTTCATACCCCTGCCCCATTTCCATCTCCGCGTAACCAAAAACCCCCTTTTGATAAAACCATCCTCCCTCATAATTCAACCTCTTTTTTTAAATCCGCATTCGTACGAACGCACGAATACGCGTCCAAACTAAGCGCGGTCCTAGTGTTTCTGATATATTTTTCAATCCCATCCCCCAAACGAGCCTAAAATATACCTGAAATTTCAATATTTTTTAATTCCCATAAGCTTTTTATTTGCCAAAATTCCCCGATTTCCCCAAAAAAATCACCCTCCATTTTAATAACTATTTATTGCAATCAATGATTTTTTAAACTATAGATTAGTTACATTCATAGTAATTTACGTTTTAAACTCTTCCAAGCAATCCAAAAAAATACGTCCATAACACACATTGACAAGTTTTACTGATAAGCAAAACAAAAGATATGAAATAGCAAGAAATTGAAAGAGATAGCTATAATTTTAATGGTTGCACTTCAAATGTTTCAGACGTCCCATTTGGGACGTATCTGAATCTTCACAGCGCGCGCGCTTATAACATATCTGCTTTTGTTTTATACAATATCATTGATTGCAATATACATTCCAAAATAATGAACACACATAAAATTTTATTTCATGCTGTTACTAAAAAATATGTTGTCCAAGTAAAACTAGTCTTAAAATTAATTTATTAATTAATATTATAATATTTCATTCAACAACCATACCTCATGCATTATTGATTTTAAAATATAAAACCTTAAAAACATTTAAGTTAGTTAAATGTTGTCAATAATACAGAGTGGATTAATTACATTTTAAGTTAAAGATAATATTACTAATAGCACCAGCACATTATAATTAAAAGCTTTTGTTTATTTATAAAGGAAAACCGTCAGACGTCAGACAAATTAATGAACAAAAAATATACCGAAAAGCTTGCTTGTTACAGGCCGATAATTAATGATTGGTGATCATTTTCACTTTATGCTTGAAATAAAATTAACTATTTAAATATCAGGTTTATGCCTTGACATTTTAATTTTATGGACTTTAATAAAATTCGCCTTTAACATATTATTAAATAAAATTCAATGATTACATTAGATTTGCATATTACTTAATTTTAACGTACATAGACAAATGTAATTACAGAGACATGCATGCCAACAATACAGGTGGCTGAAAATTATTGCAGCAATTTTCAAATTATTTATTTAATATGTCAAGTCAAATAAAAATATTTAATTCAGTAATATAAAATATCTGGCTAATATTGTACAGAGCGCTCGCTATTTTCACTTCTCTAAAGGCACTTCATTTAAGTCACTATATCGATACTAATAATATCAACTAATGCATTTATAACCACATACCACAAAAATAATATTTACACTATACCCATCGAAAAAGGAAGTAGATAGAACGGCTACGAATCCATGGCAGACGTACCATAAATACTGCTAAAATGAGCACATATGAGCTCATTGTAGTACTCTCAACGCGACTAAATGAGGGTGGTACAATGTGTTTAGGGCGTAAATGCAGCTAGCTGAAAATTTGTTTTAATCTGTAAATTTTGCGCCCGCGTTATTATAAATCGCAAATTAAAAAAGAAATGCTAAGATTGTTTACCAAATAGGACAAGTATACAGAAATGGACTATATGTTATGTTTGCCTTTCTATCTACTTCTTTTTTCAATAATATGCACACCAAACCCAACATAACAGTACTACTAACATAACAGTACTACTAACATAACAGTACTACAGGGTACTCACTCAGTGTCGCTCAGAGGCGGCAGCGCGGCCGACAGCTGCTGCTCCTCGTCTTCCATCAGCTGTTAAAGGAAACACGTCAAAGTACGGTGCGAAGCGACTACATCGTGATATTATACTCTCTTACTCGTACTTATGGGACACGCACGCAATGCAAACAATATTTTTTTATTATATTATGTAGATTCGGTAAAAGTATTCTCAGAATTTGTCACTAAAATGAAGATTACCTCTAAACGTTAACGTTATGAACAGTTGAATTTCTAATTAGAAATTGGTTATTTGAAAAAACAAGGAAATGTAAAGGTTTTTTTATGTTGGTATTAATTTAGATGAAACATATTTTTATATTATAATTGTAGTTGTACTATGTTGGTATAAAGAAATGGGAAATAGCTAGTGAAAATTATTGGCAAAAGATTTCAAGCTTAAAATTACCAAATGAATTTTAAATCCTAAAATTTTGAACAAATAACAGAATGTTAACGGTAAATAATTAGGAAATTAGTGACAAATAAAATGTAAAAAGCAAAAAATAGTGTTTGCATAACGTTGTAATTATCACAAGGGGATTTCAAATCTATTTAATTCTATATACTTTTCAAACATAATTTTCACAATATAACTAGAAATGTATGTCTATTTTAATATTACTGTAGTGTATCTTTACGTGGTCAAACCCAAAATGCTTGCTTCCAATGTTTTCTCTGCTATTTCAGTGCTCTGTGTCAAAGCAGTGTAAAGCGGGGCAACTTAGGATATCTTTGATTTTATCTTGAAATTATACTTTTCTTAAATCTTAGAATCAAAATAAAATGAGTAACTGCAATTTAGCGTGTTTTCTTACTGTGGTATATCTAAAACGCTTGGGCCTTTTTTTTTGAAAAGTTAAAAAACCTAATCCGTTTAAAATTCTTCTCTCCTATAGTATAGTAGTAGACTCAGCCTAGAATTCTTAACAAGTAGTGTATATGAAGTAATCAAATTTAAATAAAAAGAAATGATCGTACTTAAAGTATTTAATTTAATGTAATGAAGTTATTTATGAATTTAATTTGTTAGTTTAATTTACTTAATATTTGCACACCAAAAAATGGTAAATATAGATTGATCTAAACAATTTGTAACAACTCTATACACCTATATTTGTGCAAATAAACATTTTGTCTTTGTCTTTGGTATGATAACAGTCTGTTGTTATGTCTTTGTCTTTGGTATGATAACAGTCTGTTGTTATGTCTTTGTCATTGGTATGATAACAGTCTGTTGTTATGTGTTTTTTTTCTGTCATTTTTTCACCGAATATTGTCAAGTATCAGTGTCAAGTATAGTGTGTGAACCCTTTTTTTTGTGACGGGGGGAAACCTTCATAGGTACCCGAGAGCCGTGGGAGCGACTCCGGGTTATGTGTGATTCTTTCCCACTAAAACCCCGGCCTGCCTCTGCGCATGTGGGGGGCTCCGGGATCTCCAGTGGAACGCACCGGTGCCCCCTTGCGCGGCGCCCTTGACGGGCTCACCCCGGGGGAGTGTATGAACCCTAGTGTAGTGTCGACAATGTACAGTTACTGGCGAGTGCATACTGCATACTGCACCCTGTGTATCTGTGTATCTGTGTATCTGAGTATCTGTGTATCTGTGTATCTGTGTATCTGCATACTGCATCCTGTGTATCTGTGTATCTGTGTATCGGTGTATCTGTGTATCTGTGTATCTGTGTATCTGTGTATCTGAGTATCTGTGTATCTGTGTATCTGCATACTGCATCCTGTGTATCTGTGTATCTGTGTATCTGTGTATCTGAGTATCTGTGTATCTGTGTATCTGTGTATCTGTGTATCTGTGTATCTGTGTGTCTGTGCCTCCGTACCTGCGGCGCGGCGGCGGCGGCGGCGGCGGCCAGCGCGGAGGCGGCGGGCGGGTGGCGCGCGAGGGCGGCGCCCAGCTTCAACGCGTACACGCCCGCCAGCTTGCGCAGCGACTGCAGGCGAAGGCGCAGCTCGCCCAGTCTGCGGGACATTAGACTTCTTATATGCAGTGGTGATAGCCCAGTGGCTTAGAATTCGACCTCGAATCGAGGGATCCGGCTTCGAATCCCAGTGGCACGCACCAATGACTTTGTAATAAAAGTTATGTGCTATTTATAAAATTAAATATCACCTGTTGTTACGGTGAAGGAAAACATCGTGAGGAAACCTGCATGCCTGAGAGTTCACAAAAAAAAATGTTTTCAAAGGCATGCGAAGTCCACCAACCCGCAGTAGGCCAGCGTGGTGGACGGCGGCCTACATCCTTCTCATTGAGAGAGGCGACCCGACCCTGTAGTGGGTCATTAATGGGTACTGACATATGCCGACGCCGCGATATTAAATATGTGGAGAACCCAATAGCTGATCAATACCAATCTGATATTGAATGTGTCGATGTTCCAATGGCTAAGCCCCTTCGTATACAAGACTACGCAAGTCTTCGATACTCGACGACTTTAACCTCCATACGACTACCGCCTTACAAATCCATGAAGGTTCGTACACTAGTCGCGTCGCCGACGTTAGTCCCGCGTCGCGCCAGTCGCGCGCTACCTGCCTGTCGAGGTCGTCGATACATAAGTCTCGGAGATTTCCAAGACGGCGGAGCAGTTATTGAACATTATACGCCTTATTATGCCTAGAACTCTCTTTGGATCTCCTGTTACGGCGATTTCTGTTTCCGATAAAGATAGTACAAAATTATAGTTTCATCATCAATTTTGACAGACATTTTGAAAGTGTGATCTGTACCGGTACGCCTATAGTGACTGAATAGGCAATTCGCGTCTCTTGTGTACGGACCGTGCGCTACTCGATACTCGCGACTCGATACTAATGTCGAAAACGACATTAGTATCGGAGACTTGCGTAGCCTTGTGTACGAAGGGGCTAAGAATTCCGTCTTCTAATGGAGAGGTGGTCGTTCGAATGTCTCATTCGAATACCATCAATGATATTCCTAAAGTGATATGAGCTTTAAAAAATCAAACGTCACTACCCTCATACAAAAATATGCAAGTACCCACCTTCTACAAACGTCTTGCGAGTCGGCACCCTTCAGCAGTTGCGCGGCGTCCCTCAGCGCGAGCACACGCGGCTCGGTGTGGCTCAGCTCGTCTCGTAATTCTGAGAATTTGCGGAAATCTCTCCTCAACTCCTCTGCAGGGCGCCGTAGGCTCAGTGGCTCGCGGGCCCGCACTGTCTTCTCCGCTGCTGCTAGCTGGGCGACTAGCTCGATCACTGGTAGAAGTAAATAAAAAAGATTTATGATTAAAATGTGATTCGTCATTAATCGTAATATTTGTATATATTGTATTATAAATTTGCTGGGATGAGGAACGGAATCTTCTCTCGGTGGTCAAAAAATCTCCAAAATACCTTGACGTAATTAATGGATGGCCCCAAAAGTAGATAGTGTAACCTTAATTTAAAAGCAATTCTAACAATTCCATAGTAGCCAACTCACTGATATCATTAAATGCTTCAGTTCGGGTTGTGAACGAAGACGTTTTGCCCACACCACTTTGTCGTGTCTGAGATTTGTACATATACCGGCGATGTAGAAAACTTCGATAGCGTGATTCAGGCCACCCGTGGCGCCATCTATTGACGACCGCCCTAAATCGCTCCAGTAAAAACTTTCATAGCGTCAAACTCACCAATATCATGGAACTCTCGGTTATGCACAAGGGCGCGTTGCAGCTTCCCCTGCCAGGCCGCCGCGCGCGCGCACGCCTCGTCCCAGCGCGCGTTGGCGGCCGCCAGGCGCTCCCTCGCGCGGTCGCCGGCGGCCGCGGAGCGCGCGTGACGCGCCACGTGACCGCCCACCACGTTCAGGGACACCACCAGCGACTTGTGCGAGTCCAGGTCCAGGAGGAACTCGCGGTGGTCCTGGGGATTGAAACAGGAGTTAATGTTATTGGAGACGACATAACGTCGGAGGTTGTTGCAATTGAAACAATTTATAAATAAACTAGCTGACCCAGCAGGCTTCGCTCTACCAATGATTTTTTTTTAATTTAATAGCCTATGTTACTCAGGCTGAATGTAGCTTTCCAATGGTGAAAGAATTTTTGAAATCGGCCCAGTAGTTTTTGAGTTTATTCGTTACAAACATACAAAAATACAAATTTTTCCTCTTTATAATATTAGTATAGAAGTATAGATAACGCTTCACACTCATAGCTGCACACTAGGATTCCCTGTCGTGGGTGCCATGACACACACAAGACAACACAACACACCCAGACCAGAAACAGAAATTAAAATTCATCATTCAAATCTGCTCTGCTGGGAATCGAACCCAGGACCTTCCGCGCAGCGCGCCGGTGTCTGCACCGCTTGGGTCGTCCGTCAACAATAAATAAATACATATATGGATAAACCCGTCCGAGTTTGCGACCGAGCAACTCCGAACGTGGTCAGAACTCATCTAGAATTCCCACTGATGGTGAATTAATTGTGTCGATCCCGTTTGGCGATATGGATAGGAAAATCATTAATCCGCGTATTAAAAGACCCTTCAACCGAATGTTCCGTTCCGTGTAGTTCGCTGCGATCATCCCCTCTTGGCGTATAACTGTTATGATATGCCGGACGCCAACCTGATATTTTATATGGTAAAAAAATGACTACACATTATCATCTATTTGAACGATTTTCAGATGACCGCAACCTTTTTCGACAGATAGATTTTATTAAATTCTTATAAGTTTTTTTTCAGGTGGCTGCAACCTTTTTTGAGGGATAGATTTTATTAAAACTTATAAAAATTTATTGTCAGGTGGGCACAACCTTTTTCGAGGAGTGGATGAAGCAAACACAGTTCAGACAGTTCTAACACTCAGGTCAGCTTGCAGTCAGTAACTCACCTGTATAACGTTCTGCAAGGCATTTTACTGGTACGTACGTACTCCAGCCGCCACAGGTCCCGCCTGTACACACCGTACACAGTGCAGCACGCAGGCAGTGACTCACCTGTATAACGTTCTCCAAGGCATTTTACTGGTACGTACTGTTACGAGCCTCAGGGTTAAGGGGTTTTTAAAAAAAGAATTATTTGAGGCGACACGACCGATTGGTGTGGATGATGGATTGAGACTGACTGGGATGGAAGGATGAGCGGAGGGGAAGGACTAGATGTGCTGAAGGTGCAGAAATAGGTGAGTAGAGTCAGCAGATATGCCTACATAGACTATCTGTAACAGCCCCCTGGGGTTGACTAAACATCGGGGTTGAAATACGATGTTTAGGGAGAAGAAAATTGGCAAAAGTTATATAATCGTTCTCAAAGAGGGAGAAGGAATATCTTTGGGTCTAGAACGACTTTCAGTGGTTTTGACAGGAATAGGAATTTCAGGAATTGGTATTTCTTCTGGAGGTGACTCTACTGGAGCGGGCGAGGAGAATCTCGGAAAAGTGAAGGAAAATCGGTTACGTGATTTAATAATCGAATAAACTTTTACAATACAAAATAATGACATAATACAAACAATTACTATTGTTACAATAGAGTAATGAGTCTCATATTGAATGATTGGATGTTGATTTATAATTTTATCAGTTTCTGATGTTATTGATTTAAATTTTGATTTTGATTCCGAGGTGAAAATATCTAGATCTAAATTATTTAATTGAATAGGAGACTCATTTTCTATTTTATATTTAAAGTTATCTAATGAACAACAAGAGTCGTTAATTATGTTAAAATCTGATTTTACAATGGTTATATTTAATGAAAGGTTATTTAATTTTGGAATTAATTTTGTTGTTTTACAATAAGCTATGCAATTAATTGGTATGTTTACGATACCAGTACCAAAGATATTTAATTCTGCAATATTTTTATTAGGACATTCTATGTATAATTTATTCTTTTGAGATTGTACAAAAATCCAATTATTATTATGTAGAGGTTTCCATATATCTAAATGTCCGTAAATAAATTCCGTTTTACAACGTTTTGGAAGAACACTTATTACACTGCACATAATTTCACTTTCACAGTTGGGGTTTGCACTTGTGGGGAACACTGACATCACGTCACAGATGTAGTTGTAACGCGTTATCGCTCTGCATTCTTGTAGTGACTCTAAAGTACAATATTCCGATTTATCCCTGGTCATTGCTATGTACTTAGTACTAGGTATTATAAAACTAAAAGAGTCCGGCTTTGTATTTTTATGCGGAATCGGTAATGCTATGCTGTGGAATAGACTGTATTCCTTAGGGGAAACTAAAGGAATTCTTAATACAAACACTAATTTATTTCTTAAACTATAGCAAATAACATTTGAAATATTGGTTAAAACATGAATTTGGCTTAATTCTAAGTTTACAGGTAGCTTAAATTCTACAGGTAAATATCTATAGTTATCAACAAGTTCTTGATAAAGTTGCGTGGGACGTAGAATCGCTGGGTGCAGAATGTTTTGACTTGTGAGCATAATTGCATTTGTTATGTCTTGCAATTGAAAAGATAGGGTGAGTATGGATGCTTCCAAACTATTCAGGATAGAATTAATTTTACTTTTTATATTTAAAATGTTGGAAATAATAGTTAAGTTCTTTAAAGAAATAGAGAACTTGTCGATAGCTTCATTAAGGCTAATTTCATTAAACTTAATTTTATATAAAGTATTATTAAATTCTAATAAGGAAGAAGTAGTAACTAATACATTTTCTTTAATTAAAGAGGCTATTCTCTTTTCATTATCTTGGATGTTTCGAATGGCATTGTCATATTTAATAGCATCGTTTTCATCTAAAGTCCCGAAAATAGTTTTTGCTAAAGAGCCAATGCCACCTATCCAGGCACTTCTTTTGGACCTATTATTGACTAAATGGGCGATAGAAGAATATTCAGAAACCATATCATTATATCGAATTGTGAGAGGTTCTAAGATATTAGTACATTCTAAACTTTCTGAAATTTCAAATTGGATTTGGGTGCATAAATGACGTGTTGTACCTAAAATAGAATTAATATTATTAATATGTGGTTCTATGTAGGAAATATCGAATGCGGTTACAATATCTAAATGGCCTACATTTATTTTAAGTTCACCAATTGGGTCAAAATATATGCCAGGACTCGAGTCGATTTGATGAACAAAATCTTGACAGTGACCTTGGGCCAATATGCTGTAACGAAGAGAAAAATAAAAGATATTATGGTAATTATTTAACTTATTTAAAAGATATAGAATAATTAAAACTAAGCACTAAAATAAGGACTATCCTAACTAGGAGGAGAGTCATGGACATCCTGAACGGGTTTCACTTCGTCGAAGTGATGCCTCACGTGTCTTCTGTTTATAAGAAGAGACAAGGTATGGTTCCCATGAACTTTGACTATTTTATAGGGGCCTTTCCAGAGAGGCGATAAGGCCTTTCGTAACCTGAGATGATTCTTTAACATAACATAGTCGCCTACCTTGTATTTAGTTGGACGACTATGGGAATCATAATAATTTTTAGATCTCAGCTTTGAACCGTGTATGAATTCTAAAGCTTTCTCACGCGAATGTTTCATGCGGTGTTGGAGCATTTTCACGTATTCAGGATAAGTAACAGTAGAGTTTTCGTTGTATAAGGAATCAGGGATACGGGGTTTGTGTCCAAACAAAAGTTCGTAGGGAGAATAGTGCGTAGTAGAGTGGATGGCTGTGTTATATGCCAACATGGCTGTATACACATAACGCGGCCAGTTATCTTGGTTTTCGTTTACATAGGTTTTCAGGTATTCTTTAAGAGTAGAATGCGACCTTTCTAGTGCGCCTTGCGTCTGCGGATGATAAGGAGCAGACCACAGTTGTTTAATTTTGAGAAACTCACAGGTCTTTTTAAACAAATCTGCAGTAAAATTAGTACCTTGATCTGTGAGTATATGTTTGGGTATTCCAAAGAGGGACATAAAATGTACAAGGCATTCACTCGATTCTTCCGCGGTGTTACAACGTAGGGGATACGCTAACGAAAACTTTGTGAGGTCGTCTTGCATAGTCAAAATAAATTTTAATTTAGCAGTGCCGGCTTCGGGTAAAGGACCAACGATATCGATACATAATTTTTCGAATGGGGCGGTCGAAGTCGAAGTAATAATCATAGGAGCTCGGTTAATCCTCCGTAGGGCTTTATTCGCTTGGCAGGCTTGACATTTTCGAACATAGTTTTCAATATCACTTCGCATATTCTTCCAATAGAAACGGTCACGGATACGATTATACATTCTCAGGTTCCCTAAGTGACCTGCAATAGGGATATCGTGATTTTCTTTTAATATTTTTGGGATTTCGCTAAGAGAAGGGTAAATGATTTTATTGTGATAAATATGTATATTTATGTTGGTTCCGTCGAACAGATAACCTAACATGTTATAGATTTTAATAAAGGAGTGTTTATCAAAAGGGTTTTTGAAATCTGATATGCTGACGTCATTTATCGTCGTATATACCATCATTATTTGGTCACGGGCAAACTTAAGAGATTTATATATATCTGGATAAGAGATGTCATCAAAATGATGTACTTTAGTGAATAAGAAAAGATAGTGTTTATTTTCGATGTTAAGAGGTAACGTAGTATGTAGGTGTCTTTCTAATCTAAGGAATTCGTCGCGCCTGCTATCCGGACAATTATTAAGTACTTCTTGTACGTAGGGCATAGATTCATCCATATCGATTGAAGTAGGAATTATGACTAAGTCTTGTTTACACTTAAGCAAGTTTTCGTTATATTCTTTTATAGTTGTACTATATGTCCTTGTGGGGGACTTTAGGAATTTGCTATAGCTGTCGTCGGCTGATCTACTCTGACTTTCAGGTAATGGGGACGTTTCAGGACCAAGGCTAGCAGGTAAGTCATTTTCAGGTGTCGAGGACAAGGGATCGAGAGGATCAGATGTGGGTAAGTTTTCATCGGGTAAAGGTAAGTTTTTAGACGTTAAGGATTTTTCAGGACTAGGATTAGCAGGTAAGTTTACGTCGGGTAAAGGTAAGTTTTTAGAAGTTAAGGATTTTCCAGGATTAGGATTAGTTGACACGGGTAAGGTTTCAGGATTCTGCCAACTGGTTGAGGGTTGCGGGTCATGTTCGACACTGACACGTGTTTCTTCATTCATAGAACTAAGGTAATCTAATACATCTTGTTCTATTTCAGGGTTTAGGAGGCCAGCTTCAACACTTGAAGGTGGGGAGACTAGGACACTCTGTAAATCATTTAAATCATCAGGTGAGTTTATATTTTGTTGCTCCTGTGCAGGATTTGAATTATTATTTTCAGGATATACGGGATTTACAGGATACCTTGAAAGAGCATCGGCTGCAGAGTTTAATTTGCCCTTTCGGTATTGGATATCGTAGTCGAACTCCTCTAATTTTAACCTCCATCGTTGGAGTTTACTTCCAGGATCCTTGTGATTGAATAACCACTTTAAAGGTCTGTGGTCGGTAATAATTTGAAACTTGCGACCATAAAGATAAGGACGAAAGGTTTTACATCCGAATAAGATTGCTAACAACTCTTTTTCAGTAGTGTTGTAGTTTACTTCATTTTTATTAAGCGTTCGAGAAGCAAAAGCTATCGGTTGCTCCTTTCCAGGATCACCTTGAGATAGGATTGCGCTGATGGCGTAATTGGATGCGTCACACGTAAGTGTAAATTGTTTCGTAAAGTCTGGATAAATAAGAAGCGGAGGTGAGACAAGACGTGATTTTAGGGTTTCGAAGGCTAATTGGTGTTCGTTTTGCCAAACGAAGGAAGTGTCCTTTTTCAGAAGGGAGGTTAGAGGTTTTGCTGTCTTTGAAAAATCAGGAATGAATTTCCTATAATATGACATAAGACCTAGGAATGATTTTACGTCCTTGGGACATTTTGGAACTGGAAAATTGGATACAGCCTTGACTTTTTCGGGGTCAGGTTTCACGCCTTTATCGGTTATAAGGTGCCCGAGATAAGATACTTCTTTGCGAAGGAATTCGCATTTGTCAGGCTGGAGTTTGAGATTATGTTCTCTGAGACGATTAAATATTAATTCGAGATTCTCTATATGCGATTTAAGATCGTATGAATAGATTACGATGTCGTCGAGATACACGAAGCATCTCGCACCTTGAAGTCCTGTGAGCACGGTGTTCATGAGCCTCTGAAACGTGGAAGGCGCGTTTTTGAGCCCGAAGGGCATGCGTTGAAATTCGAAGTGTCCTTGAGGTACATTAAAAGCGGTTTTCGCTGCATCTTTTGATGCCATTTTTATCTGATGGAAGCCAGACGCCAAGTCAAGAGTTGAGAAGTATTTTGATTTACCGAGTTGATCCAATATTTCATTGATATTGGGTATTGGATATGAATCGCCGATTGTGACGTCATTGAGCCGTCTATAATCGATCACAACTCTCCATTTCCGCTGCCCGGAAGCATCTAACTTCTTCGGGACAACCCAAATGGGAGCCGACCAAGGAGACATAGATGGTTTAATGATACCATCTTTAAGCATTTTATTTACTTGGTTTTGGACCTCTTGCTTGTGGCATTCCGGAAATCGATAAGACTTAACATGGATTGGCTCATTGGTTGTTGTGTTGATTTCATGTTCCAGGACATTAGTAAAAGATAGGGAATCTCCGGGTAAATGGAAGATATCAGAGTAGTTGGCACAAATTTCGAAAAGGGTATTGGCTTCTTCACTGTTGAGATGTGAAGCTCTGAGTTGGTTTAAAACTTCCTGGGTTCGGTTAATTGAGTCATGGGTTTGTAGAGTATTCACAGGATACTCTACGGCTTTATTTTCAGGAATAGGAAGGTTATTGGAGTCGTTTTGAATTAAAGTAAGTAATAAATTAGAGTTGAGGGAAATAGGAGATTCGGATATGTTAACAACAGATATATTTATCCTGTTGTTATTTTTGACTTTAACTAAACAATTAGCAATAAGGATGTCTTTGAATTGTGTTTGATCCAGTATAAGTCCTTCTTTTAATTCGGGATTCGACACAGAGCACTCTATTATCATTTCAGATCTGGCAGGGATGGTGTAGATTGGTTCATTAAAGTGTATTGGTATTTGGATATTATTAATTTGGAGTTTACTTGTCGTGTAATTAATGTTACAACCAAATGAATTTAGTAGATCTGTTCCTATGATGCCATCATATGGAAGATGAATTTTGTCGATTATATGAAATTTGTGACAGATAAATTTGTTTGAGGTATCAGATAAATTTAATTTTAAGAGGAAGTGACCACGGGTTTTTGTACAACTTTTTCCGGGTTCAATTCCTTTCAGTTCTATTTGTTCATTAATTAACTTTATTGGTTTTTGTAAACAAGATGATTTAATTAGGCTAATTGCAGAACCAGAATCTATTAGCAAGGACAAAGGCAATTCGGACACTGGAGAATTAATAATAACATGCGGAAGTAGAATTTTATTAGGATCAGTCGTGATTTCAAACACCTTTGTTTCAGGGTTAGAGATGGATACGTCGGATATAGCAAGGTTTTTATTTAATACAGGGAATACAGTGGATTTAGGAGTTTTCGGTAAGTTAGCTTTTTGTTGCTGCTGCATGGATACAGAGGATTTAGAAGATTTGGTAAGTATATTTCTTTCAGAAACGGCGGATGCAGTGGATACGGCGGATGCAGTGGATACGGCGGACTCAGTGGACTTGGTAAGTATATCTTGTTTAGGAACATTAGATACAGTGGATACAGCGGATGCAGCGGATGCGGCGGACTCAGTGGATTTAGTAAGTATACTCTTTTTAGGGACATTTGATACAGTGGATACAGTGGATACGGCGGATTCAGTGGATTCGGTAAGTACATTTTGCTTACGAATGTTGGATACAGTGGATTTCGGCAGGCTTGGCTGCACGGATACAGAGGATTTTGGCAGGCTTTGCTGCACGGATACAGGGGGTTTAGTAGAACGATTGCCATGTAACGGAATCGTTTCAGATGTGCCGATTTTTGATTGAGGTCCCGTACGGCACGGGAACGAGACATTTATTCGTTTTTTGGCATGACGTCATCCACAGTATCGTAGCCTTCTTCATATTCATCGGGATCACAGCTAGGATCGGACACAAAATTTACGTTTCGGATAGGGATATCAACGTTTTGGCCTTGGTTTAGATTTTTAAAACGTTGATTATTGAACATACGTTTTCGGCATTGTTCTAAGGTATGTCCCGGATTTTTGCAATACCTACAAGTCACATTTTTAGGATTTGGGGATTTAGGGATCATAGGTTGTTGACGGGATGTTGAAACAAATTGATTTTGTTGTGGACGACGCATAAATTGGACAATTGGTCTTTCTTGACGAACCGCGGGTTGAACGTTTTTATACAAGGACTGTTGGATTTTCTCCTCAGAAATTGCTGCGTTAATTGCATCATTTAACGTTTTTACAGAACGACACCTTACAATATTAGAGATACGAGGAGCTAAACCCATCTGGAAGTGGTGAAGAGCGAGCTCTTCCATAGCTGCGGTGCGGCCTATCATCTCACGGCTCTTGTGGCCATGTGAGATGGAGATTTCAGTAAGGAGGGCGGAGAGACAAGTTTCCACCCTAAGCGCATATTGACTTACAGGTTCGTTCAGTTTTTGCTTACACTCCTGTAGTTCTGTAAGAAGGTGAGAATAGTGTTTACGTTCACTAAACTGCGTTTTCAAAAAATCTTTCAGTTGCTGCCAGGTAGTAAAATCTTTTATCGAACACGCAGTTTCCGCTTTCCCTTGTAATTGGCACAAAATATATTTAAATAGTATATCTTTCTGAGGGTCGGACGCCAGCTCGAAAGCATTATTGCAGTTAACTAAAAATGAATTTAAGGTTTCTCTGCGGCCGTCATAAGGCTTAATAAATTTTAATAAAATTGATAGGTCTATTTCTGTTTTAGGAGCTGAGGTCTTCTTCTTAGATCTAGTAGAAGGGCCTGGAGGGGGGCAGAGGCTTTCTCTGTCATCCTCGGTGTCGGTTACGGCTATTTCTGGCTTTTCGAATTTAGGGCTCTGCGATCTACTTTCTGCCATTTTAATTTAAGATGAAATACACAAGATAACACACAAAAATACAACAAGAAATTAAAAGATATATCTGAAATACCTAATAAAAACAAACACAAAACACAAAAGGTACACGATAACTAGGCACAAAGAAAAATCATAGTTCAATATAAGGCAATGACCAAGGATTTAGAAGTCACTCACAGAGCAATAAGGACGATCATTCTTCCCTCGTAGAGGAGACCAGGATACAGAGGAGATCGGAGCGTAGAGAGAACTGGAGCGCAGAGAAGATGTAGACCTTGCGATGTACTCTTGTCGTCCGTTGTTGTCGTCGTGTCGTCGATGGAATTCGCCGTAGAAGTCGTAGAAGTCACGGGATATAGTAAGAAGTGCAGGTTGTGTTTCTAGTGTGTCCGGGTAAAGGATACAGTGGAAATAGAAATAGAACTTGGATATAGTAGTTTTACCCGGTTTTCGCACTTTTACACAGAATTTAGTAGTTTTGAAATAGAATTAGCACTTTTAACTGACTTTTGAGAAAGAGACGTACCGGGGACTCTTTTGAATCCCTTCACGCTGCCACCAAAATGTTACGAGCCTCAGGGTTAAGGGGTTTTTAAAAAAAGAATTATTTGAGGCGACACGACCGATTGGTGTGGATGATGGATTGAGACTGACTGGGATGGAAGGATGAGCGGAGGGGAAGGACTAGATGTGCTGAAGGTGCAGAAATAGGTGAGTAGAGTCAGCAGATATGCCTACATAGACTATCTGTAACAGTACGTACCCCAGCCGCCACAGGTCCCGCCTGTACACACCGTACACTGTACAGCACGCAGGCAGTGACTCACCTGTATAACGTTCTGCAAGGCATTTTACTGGTACGTACGTACCCCAGCCGCCACAGGTCCCGCCTGTACACACCGTACACTGTACAGCACGCAGTGACTCACCTGTATAGCGTCCTCCAAGGCGTCGTACTGGTCGGGCGGGTCGGAGCGCGCCTCGTCCGTGGCCTCCGCGAACTGCAGCCACTGCTCCAGCCGCCACAGGTCGTTGTCCAGCTGCTTCCAGTTGCGCTCCGAGCACAGCGGACACGTCACGCGACCGGACTCGCTGCGATCATCGGACAAGCGGTCAGTAACGAGCATGGTTGAAAACTAGTGTAGTGTATGGATAGTATCCCATAGACCGGGCCTATGTTCTGCGAACTCTGTCAGCGATAGACAAAAAGGGAGAGGAAAAGGAAGACTTGCCCCCAGGATCCGTCCAGATCCAAATAATGTGAATAAAAATTAAGTGTTTTTTGCTTTACTTGTAAGCTTCTAATATTTCTGCAGTTATGTAGATATACCCTTGTAAACGATAATAATTATAATAAGAATAAAATATTCATGTCTATAAGTCAAATATTAACACTGGTAAAGCGCTGTTTTTTGTCACTTTTCCAATCTATTAAAAAGGTAGGGGAAAAAAAACTTTTATCTAACAGGAAAAGTGTAGTCTGTTTTTTTATATGATTTTATATAGTTCTGAATTAATAATGTGTTCTAAGATAATAATTTGTGTACATCATAGGAATGTATTTAAAAATATTATTCGTTATTTATAATTAGCGAAATGTGTCCATTCTAAAACAATACAGTCAGTATTCAAAAACTAAAAACAACATCACAAAACACATAAAATCAGTAACCCACAGACAAAAACAACTATACTGTCGTTACGAGACTGTGTCTGAAAAATGTTAAATAATAAAAATAATACAGGTACATAGCTACTACATTTCTAGCATTCCCATGTAATACACAAATAATTATCATAATAAAAACAAATAAATAAATGCTGATATTTATAGGAGGTAAATATAAATAATTGTGACATCCAAGTGCATAATATTGCCAGGAAAGAAAATTTTAGTGTTTTAATTATAATACAGTTCACTACAATCAAGACTACACAATACACGTCATGCATTGGTTATACCTGCTACAAATATCTAAGCATCACAATAAATAAAACAATAACTTTACTAGGAGTTGTACCATTTGTCAAAAAACAAAAAAAATACAGGTAAAAGGGTATTTTTATATTGTTATGCAAAGAAAACCGTTTGTAAAAAATAACTTATAAAATCCCATAAAATCATAAGTTAAACAAAAGTATTTTATAAGAAAACTTGCCAAAGAAACAAACGAAAACTTGCAATGTGTAATTAATAATTGTGCCAAAAAGCATGCCATTCCAAAACTTACCAAACCCTTTTTGTGGAAATACTATAAAATATTTTACGTTCAAGAATTTTTGCTTTAAACTAAATATTTGACATACGGTACAAGACCTATTTAAAACTACTCTACAGTGTTATCCATAGATTTAAATATTTTAACAATAAATCAAGCTTATTCAGATATATGCGATATTCTCCACCGACTTGTATAACGAAACCGGTATTAACTGCCAAACCTTGGTCGCAAAATATCGCACCAAAATTCTTTAAAAAGTTGATGCTGGAATCTTTTCATGTCCCAATTCTCGCAAAGTTGCCTTTCCGCAACAGAGATTCCACATGGAGTGTTGGAAAGAATTTATTCCAATATCGTTCCATTTTTTCGCGTAGTGAATTCACTTCAGCGCCGTGAACATGAACACTGTTGTCTAAGTATTCGTAGAGCACGCCACTCATTAGTATAATATGATATGTCAGTCTGTCTTGACATCTTCCCATACTAATGGCAGCTCGATACGATTACTATACGAAACTATTCATTCACGCTCAAGGCACCGTTTTCAAATACTCGTAAATATCGCCGGCAACGACTCCCGCAGTGTTGCCTGTATCAATAGGAACCCGTTGCCTGATTAAAAAAAAACTTAAAAAAATTGAATTACTTTCGGTATACAACATCGGTAGTGAATATCACTTATATCTGGTAGGCTTCGTATATTAGAAAGCGGTACTCACTGTTCGCACGTGAGAGCGTACGAGGCCGAGTGGGGTAACCTAGGGAAGGAAAACGCATCGGTTTAATACGGCATGCCTGGTTAACGAAGCTTGTTAAACACTCTTTACTTTCGTCTAAAATTTCCTTAAACTATCTGAGAAAATCACCGCCAATTTAATCTACATAGAGGGCACTTATTTTTTTGCTCAAAATTACACAAAATTTGACAATTTGCTCAAAATTTCCATTTGGAGCAAAGTGTACGGCATTTTTTTTTCGAATTTTGAGAGCGAGTAGTCAAATGAAATACGTATTAAGTTAATGGAATAATAACTATAGATCTTCAAAATTAAATGTACAGAAACGATGTAATGTTATTAAATAAAAAATCGCTTCGAACAAATTATCGTTATTGCTAGCCTATACGAACTAAAACTATGATGGATTTACTTTTATTAATAATTTTCTTAATACATCTATAGTGTTATATTGATTTATGAACAGATCTAAAAGTTACCAACTAAATTTCCTGTAATTTGTATTCTCAGGTTCTACCTACGAAACTACAGCGAACAGTGAATAAGAAAATGCTACAAAAATCCTGTCTGAAAAAAAAATGTGTTGCAAGTGATCATAACACTGTTAATATTTAGTAACAATCGTGTGTAAAGTGCTGCTGAGAGTTCCTCAAAGTTTGCGATCACTTCCATATAAAGCCCCATCACCAGATGCAAAGTGCTAGTGCCACTACAGAAATAAATAACGCTTTACAATAAAATCAGAAATAAAAAATCTATCAACATTCAGTCTTTTTAACGATTCAATATTGAATAGGTGAGGTGGCAGCTTTGCAGGTTTGTTTATGAATTTAATTTCTTCAAATATTTCTATAAGAGTCCATAATGTTTTTCATAGTCGTAAAAATGGATGCAAACTAAAACATTATCTATTGTTAAAATAATATATTTTGACATACGTCACTTTTCGCGCTGCCACCTCAATTATAATTAAGTTTAATTGTAGGTCTCATAACCTACTTCAGAAGTGAATAGATACCCAATAAAATAGAAAATTTTACAGTCAATTTTTCACAAATTTTAAAAATGTGTGTAACATTTTTAAAAATCTCAAAAAATAAGTCCAACCAATCTACAAAAAAAAATTTAGGATTCCCAATCCTACAAAATCAGTTCACGTGATAGACTAGAGTGAAACTAAAACAACGATGCACACGACAGCAAACATAACTGTTACGGTGAAAACTTACCTCAGGTTCTGGATTTGTAGTTCGCGTTTCTTTGCTTGCGTCAACAGATCTTCGTATCTCAGTGACAGGGATTCCACTTCTTTCATCATGGCTTCTTCCTCCGTTGCGTCACATTCGGTCAGTAGTAGTTCAGATAGATGTTTCGCTAGTTCCAAGGTCTGTCCGGGTTTCGCGCCCGCTTTAGCGATGTCCTTCGCAGCGGTGGCTAATTCTTCACCAGACGCGTTCTCCTTTATCTCTGTTATTAGGGCGTTTCTGAGTACTTCTAGGGATTCCGACGCCTCCCTGACCGCTGTGGCCAGTTCGACGCGGTATGTCTCCTTGGACGTTAGTGTGTCCACTTGTAATGCTGCGTCGGTCTCCCATTTTAGAGTGTCGACCTGTATATTCAAATATTTATGTAAGAACTACTGGACACCCGTTTGATTTGAAAAGATTAAATTAATATTACAATTTATACATATTTGATGAAGACCAATAAAAAATAGGCCGGGCGGTGACGTCATTGAGCAGCACATGGTACTCCACTACCATGTCTAGAAGATTCTAGAACTACCTGCACAGCAGTATTCATTTCACCTACGTGGTCGACGCCGAAGATGTTGACCACCGAGCCAGCCAAATGGTCTGCTTCCAAGATATCAGTTTAGAAGGTTCTAGACGTACCTGTACAGCAGTATCCACGTCACCCACGAGGTCGGCTCGCGCGACGTCGAGCCGCGCGGTGACGTCAGCGAGCAGCGCGCGGTACTCCGCCGCCATGTCCGCCACGCCCGGCGCGCTGCCCACGGCGCCCGCCAAGCGGTCCGCTTCCACCACGAACGCATGGCACTCGCGGAGGTCGTCTTCCACGCACTGGGACAGACGAGCATTCATGATTCAGTCAGTACATATAAAGATGGATAAATAATAAATATAACTCCAAAAAATACCGCCTTCATGTACGTACGTATGTAGTATCACGGAAATACTATCGACAAAATAAATAAAGAGGATTGTTTACAAGATGCAAGAGACTAAAACCTTTTGTTAACTTTTTTTTAAACTTTTTGGTAAAGAAAGAAAAGTTGAATTGTTATGAGATGAAGCAGTAGACCACTAAAATATGCCAATAAGAGTTTTTAATGAATTTTAAATTCTGAATGGATCAATGTTGTTTTTTCTACATACCTATTTAAATTCTCATAAATAGAAGAATGTTATTAATACTCAATAAAAATTTATCTTAAAATATTTAAAATCCAAGAAGATACTCACATCCAACTCCTTCAAAGTGGCGACTTTGTCCGTGGGCGTGGGGGCTAGATGTAAAGCTCTCGTCAGTCTTACATCAGCTTCTGCTAATGCGACCACTGCCTTGCCATGAGCCGCCACGAACCGCCGGTGAGCGTCCGCCCCAGCCGAGTCTACTCTACCACGAAGCTGTTGCCAGCGACGAACAGCACCCCTCAACCTCGCCGCATCATCAGCCCCCGAGCCACGCAGCTCGATGCCTCTGGCAGACGCTACACGACTGTAAGCGTCTTCTAACTTCTTAACATCGCCGTCGAGCGCTTCCAAGTCTTTTATCACAGCCTTTGATACCGTCTCGTCCTCGCTTTCGCCGCGCTGTTTCCTCGCCTCGATCTTCTCCACTCGCTTCTCAATGGCGTCCAGTTTCTTCTCCACTTTGGGTAGCAGAGACACGGCGAGCTCGGCGGATTTTCGAACTTCCTTTAGTGAGCTCTTTCTGCTTTCGGACATGTCGCAAATGTTCTTCCATTTCTTCTCGACGATGTCCACTCCGGTGTGCAAATTTCTTAGATCGAAGTTGCCCTTCAGGACATCAGGATCATTAAATACCATCTCGCAGAGGTTTAGCGTCTCACCGACCGCTCCGCTTTCATCTTCTATGCTCTTATGTATTTCGTCGCGGTCTTGGAATTTCTCATCTACAGCTTTAGTCGTCAATTGCTCGAGAACTATCGAGGCGGATAACTTAGATTCTATAGAATGTAGTTTAAGTCTGATTTCTGTTAATCGCTCTTCGAGTTGCGTTATAGTTTCAAGTAGCTCGTTTATTTTAGCGATTCTACTTCTGCCGCTTTCTTGAATTCTATGCCATCTCTCTTGAATGTCTTTCAGTTGTTTTGATGTGTTCTTGCTGTAAGACTTCTCGTCCTTCTTGGAAAGGTCTACGAGAGTAGCGCCTGTTTCTGAGAGCCAGTCGAATTCTCGTTCCTTCATCGCAGTTTCTGCCTGCACGTCTGAGTTTATCCTTCGAATTAAATCCTGAGGGTCTAGAGCTCCGACGTCTTTGTTTGTTCCAAATGAGTCAAGTCGCAATTCAAGTTTCGTTATCCATTCTGTGAATCTAACTAGCCTGGACTCAAAGATCGGGTATATCTCTAAACGCTCTTGTAAGCGGTGGATGATTATGGAAAGCTTGTGTTCTAGGTCGGCTCTCTGTTGTCTAAGTTGCCATATTTTTTGGCTAACTATTCTAATATCCTGTGGGCTTAGGCATTCTTTCAGTTGCTCTTGGATGACGCTCAGAGCTTCTATTTGGGTCTCAGTCTTATCGATTTTTGTCCTTAGGTCTGTGTACTTTTCGATCGCCTTTTTCACTTGTGGCCTCGAGAGGCGAGTCTCGTCAGAGTACGGCATAATTTCGTCTTGTGTTTTGGAATAAAGTGTTTGGAGATCTTCCGTAAGATTTTTATATTCGTCTATTAGGCCAAGTATTCGAGTGAGGAAGTCACGCCACGTGTCCAGGCTCGCTTGTAGATTGTCAACTCTCTTCACGACACCAGCGTACTCCATCCTCACAGACGCTCCGTATGCGTCTTCGGTGAATTCTAAAACCTTTTTGAGATTACCAAGTAGTTTTTCCGTTTGCTTTTTACCATCCGGAATTTTGTCTGAGAGATTCTGTATTTGGGCCAGTGTCTTGTTTATCCTCTTGATGTGGACGTACCGCAGTTGTAGCTTCTCCTTTTCTCTTTCAATATCCTTGAGCCACTTGAGAAGATCCGTGTATCTTTCTCTGTAATCGTCCCATGCGGCTATTCGAGTGCAAACCTCTTCATGTCTTTCGACGATTCGTGCGAGCGTTTCATTGTGAAGATTTGTAAGCGTGTCAAACTTGTCAGCTAAATCTCTGTTCTTCATTTCTTTGTTCTCGTTAATGAGCACAGATCGCTGTGATGCTAGAAGATTCCTGTGCACTCGACATAGCCGACGATGTTCTGTGAGGTTTTCATAGTCTCCAGGCACCGAGCCTGACAGGAATGATTGCAGATCTATTAAGTACTCGTGCCACAGCTTCAAGGCCGTCGCAGCGTCCCCCGACCTGACTAGAGCTGTGGATAACCTATGATAGTGAAGGAACGTGTCTCTGAACATGGCCTGCCATAGTTCTAGGATTCTGACGATGCTGTGTTCCTCCGATACGTCTCTGTCGATGTCCGGGAGCTCTGCTGTAGCGGGGGCGATATCGGCTTCACTCTTTCCTAGCGTGATCAAATTCTCGCGTAACGCTATTAACTTATCTTCGACGATTTCTCCATCTTCGTGCACCGGAGTGAGGTCCTGTAACAACATGCGCATCACTTAAAACTGGGAAGATATTCAGAGCCAAATATGGATCAGTTGGGTTTACGCACATTACCATTTCGGAAGTACATACGTGACTCGATGTTAAATAAAACAGTTACTTGAACCGTTACGACCTCATTGATAATTCAGATGGGACTGGCTCGTACGATGTATTAAGATAATATGCCTCTTTTAAAATATGAGGGAAGGCTGTTAAGTCAATACTACTCGATTTATTTGAAATTTATATCTCAGGAAAAAGGTACATGTTTCATTTGAACTAAATTTTAGAGCCAAAGTAGTTCCCCATCTTACCCCGCCGTGAAGCGGCATGGTTGCCGGAGATAACTCATTTGAGACGAAAGGCTCAATCCTCATGAGTAGCAACACATCTACCCTGTTGGGGTTGGAGTTGGGTTTCTATGGCCTGCAATGACTTAATATCAGTAGGCCTGCATGCTCGTTTGCTACTTAATTCCAATTTAAAAAATATTTGTTAAACGGCCACCGGCTCAGCAAAACAAAACAATACACTAGTCCTACCTGTCTCATATCGCAGAACAGCTCCTTAGCGTGCTGTGCCTTGGCTCTCGCGAGTTGCCTGGCCTCCCCCAGGTCCGCTAAGGCCTGGACGGCGCCGGCGACTAGCTGGAGCCGCCTGGCCAGTGCGTCCGCGTCCGCCTGCAGCGCCCTGGAGCCTGTCTCCGCTGCCACCCGAGCGGCTAGAGACCGGAGTTCAGCTACCCTCGCTTCTTGTTCTAGACATGCCTGTTGACAATGGAAAGGGTAAGTTATCGTGGTAAAAGGACATCAAAGTTTTAGGTGCATGGTTATGTGACACGCTAACCCATCTTATTCTACGTATTGGCATATAAAATTCAATCAATAGTAAAAAGTCGGCCACTTGTATCTATGCTACAGGTTATTCAAACATAAGTTGCCATTGAATTTTATCAAACTCGAATTTTAGTCCAAGGGCCGGTTACGCAACTGTTTAGGTACCGGGTTCGTGTTATTTATACGTAGAATAGAAGATGATTCGATTTTCCTTCCGCGTTATTGTGGTAAATTTCCATTGCCAAGTTCAACTTTGTTCAATGTTTACTGTTTAGTTATTTAAATTTACATTTTTTAGACAGGTATTTTATCATTTGTGAAGACATTATTTTATTTATCTACTGGAATGAATGCAATTATGAATTTTCTTCTTTTTCTTTTTTATGACATTCAGATTTCGAAAATAAAAATTAAAAAAATTAATAACGGATGCTGGTCACTTGCATCTACAAACAATGAAGGCATTGCGCGCTTTTGCTTGATGATTCAAGAACTTTTTTATTTTCGTCTAACACCCACGCCACGTGCGAATACTGTTATCGGAAATTCCAATATGGCTGCCACATCCGCAGCTTTATTAGCTATGGAATGTATCCTGTATTAATTTATTATTGCTAATGACACATAGTTCAGTGATGTAATGGTTTTTGAACAGACATCTTGTCTATTTTGAGAGAAATGACAAACCTTATCCTAGTAATCCTACTTCTTACATCTACTAATCCTTCTACCTATATTATTAATGTGAAAAATTATAAATGCGAAAGTTTGCAAGGATGTTAAGCATGGATGTTTGTAACTGCCGTACAGATTTGGAAGAAATTTGGTACACGGATAGTTTATAATCTGGATTAACATATTATAGTACCTATACTTTTTTTATCTCTCTGGAAAGTCTGGGTCAAACCCAATCGAACGGATATAAAACTTAAGTGTTGTATGTAAACGACTGTTTAAGACGACATTTGAATAACTGCTGTCAGAGTAATAAATAGGTAAGTTTCTGTTACATGAATTATGACGCAATTACTAATAATAGCTATGTTAAACTAGATCAATTAGAGGCTGCGTCTATTGCTGAGATAATACTTATTGGTATGATATTGATTGGAATGAATGAATTAAAGTTATTATACTTAAATACAATTATTTAGGAAGCTGCAAATACTCAGTCAACGTATCGACATCGTAAATACATTCCCGCCAAAGGCATACCTAAGTAATTTTGTTTGTACAGCGGTTTCACCGAGCAACGTTTAACACAATAAGCCGTGGTTTTGATGTATGAATTATCTTAATGGGGATTCGATTGAATGGTGCCAGAAACGCAGTTTGTTTGTTTGCTTTTTGATTTGAATCCTTCCACAGTACCATTGAGGTGAATTTCATGCTTTATTAAAGTAAGCATGCAGTTTACTAGTGAATCATCAAATTTCAAATTTAAATGATACATTTTCTGATTTTCTTTTGTCTTTACTTAGTTCGTTTTTAAGTTTAGGAAAATAATGGTAGCTATGTATTAAAATTAAGTTGACACGATCTAAGATTGTTGATAGTGTTTAGATTTGTATTTTTAGATCTTAAAGTTATTGATAAGTTTTTTTAAGTAGAAAAGCTTTATTTAGATTAGATTCTGTTGCTAGTGGGCACAGCCCTTGTGTTATACAAACATTGCGACTTTCCTTCATGCCATCAAAGCTTTAGATTTCCTTAAATCGGGTTAAATCAATGAATCTATTTACAGTTGGCAATCCTAGACACCATACTAATCAAATTAAAAGGTTCACCTGATGTTCAAAGTCTGGACTCCAATATTCCCTATTCCCCATGAATGATTTACTTTCAAGTCTTTATTTCAAGGAGCTCAAAAGAGATCTTTATTTCCCCTATAAACGTTTATCTGAATCACTGCAACGCTTAAACGGAAATAGCGCCATCTGTTGAGTCTGGTCTGCGTCTCGTACGACCCCCATTACCGATATTGATATTGATTGCAGATGCTTCGGAATTATTGCACGCTTTCATTTAATGTAGCTTTATTGAGCTATAAAATAACGATTTAAATGAGTTTATCTGTGACTAATAGCTTCTTCGCATATTTTTTAAGTAATTTTTTAAATAGATTTTTGAGCGTTTCCTGACTCAAAATGCCTCTTAATTTTTTGTATTTAAATTAAAACTGTTTTGTTTTTAAATTCATTTTCATTTGTCTGTAAATTATTGTGTGTGTGTGTGTGTGCGTGCGTGCGTGCGTGCGTGCGTGCGTGCGTGCGTGCGTGCATGCGTGCGTGCGTGCGTGCGTGCGTGCGAGCGTGCGTGCGTGTGTGTGTGTGTGTGGCGTAGGTTGACATCTTATTAGAGATGCCTTGCTGTTTATTAATGTGTTTTATATGTTTTATTTAGGTGATCAGAACAATGAACAGTAGGTATCTAATCTATTATCGTTTAGAATTTTTAGTCGCTGAATTGATTTGAATTTTCAGACAAAATGAACTAGATATAGGTACATTATCGATTACATTGCCGATAGCCCACTATTTAAAACTATTTTTGTTGAAGTTCCATTTTTTTAATTATTTGATGAAACTTATATGATCCACTGACCATTTGCAAAACTTATGCATAAAAGGCGTACCTACAGTGTTAACGGTCACATTAAATACTCTTGTATATGACCATCATTGCTTACTTGTCCACTTTCACTTTAAATTTAATTTTGGCGATCGAAAGTTGAAAGTCCCTTCAGCGACCGAACCTTTGAAAGGTACATACTACTATCCCTTTCTTTCTAGCATGATTAAAGACAATAAATAGTTTCTGCACCTATAACCATAAATAAAACCAAGCATTCCCGATGGTTACAACTGAACTTGATTCGCAATTGATTTCAAATGTACGTAATTGGCCGCCAATAGCTGACAGACTGTAGGTACTAGATTAGATCACGTGCCTAGTATCATATATGAGCAAGGTCCAGGTGATGAGATAAAGAGATTCTCTTTCACGGCAACGGATAGATAACGTTTAATTTAATAAGAGAGCTCGACCTCGAATCCGAAGGAATGTTCGAATCCCAGTGGCACGCACCAATGACTTTGTAAAAAAAGTATAAAATTAAATATCATCTGCTGTTACGGTGAAGGAAAACATGATGTGAGGAAACCTGCATGCCTGAGTTCACAAAAAATGTTTTCAAAGGCATGTGAAGTCCACCAACCGTCATAAGGCCAACGTGGTAGATTAAGGCCTATATCCCTCTCGTTGTGAGAGGAAACCCGACCCTGTAGTGGGTCATTAATGGGTTACTGATAACAGGATATGACAGAAAACGACAAATGTAAAGTTTCATTCTCAAAAACAATCAAATATCTCACGGGAGATACATAAATTTAACTGCAGGTGACGACGCGGACAAAACCTAATTATTCACACAAAATGCATACCACTCTGTATTTAGGTAAATTAGTGTTTAGCTCTGCCTACGTTTGTTTATCACGCATAGCCAAACGGATGATGCGTTACGTCACGCGTTACAGAATAACCTACTTTTAATAGATTTGTTGCCAGCACAGCACGTTTGAAACAGTGACTCAATTGTTTAATCTAGATGAAAACTACATGCCTCTTTTATCGTAGGAATGATAAGACGTGAAGAATCATGGTAAATTCTTAGTTACTCAAGGTTAGTGAGCGGTGATAGCCCAGTGGCTTAGAATTCGACCTCGAATCGAGGGGTCCGGGTTCGAATCCCAGTGGCACGCACCAATGACTTTGTGAAAAAGTTATGTGCGCTTTATAAAATTAAATATCACCTGCTGTTACGGTGAAGGAAAACATCGTGAGGAAACCTGCATGCCTGAGAGTTCACAAAAAAAACAATGTTCTCAAAGGTATGTGAAGTCCACCAACCCGCAGTGGGCCAGCGTGGTGGACCAAGGCCTACATCCCTCTCATTACGAGAAGGAGACCCGACCCTGTAGTGGGTCATTAATGGGTTACTGACTGACAAGGTTAGTAAAGTCTAGTGTGAAGTTGTAGGTTTTACGTTTTTTCAGTAAAAGCAAACGAGGATGCAGGATATGTTGATTTAAACTAAGTGCATTTTTGCGTATGTGCATGTTTTGTCTCAAATATGAGAATCCCGAGAAGCACATCTCTGCAACAATTTCAAAAGATTTCCTACATACGTTCATGTTGCTGTAAAACCAACAAAAACAATTTACAGCGGATTTTGACACCGTCAATAGGGGTAGCGGTAAGTGTCGTTTCGTGTAAGTGAACGCTAATAGTTATCGTATCTAACGAAATTTTTTTATTTTTTAAGAGACAATTTTATGACTTTTAGACTTTTCTCTGAGCAAGACGCAAATTTCGTCAATCATATTCTCACGGCAATTTACGTACTTATTATTGATCATGAAAACCAGTAGCTGGCCTACGTACCTACCTACTTACATTTAAGAAAGCACTTCGCTTTATCTACACCTCGATAAATGCTTAAAACATTCGAAATTCATGAGAAAGCATTCTTCCAATAATAAGGTACCTACTCATGCCTAAAACTTCGGGGTGAACAGCCAAGGTCTGGTCCAACATTCAAGGTGCACAGATAAGGAATCCATCAAAGCGAATGGCTTGCGAGGAGTGGCATCCAAATTGGATGTGTTTGCGGCCGGGCGGGCCCGGGGAGTATCGATTGTGGCTGGCTGGCCGACGCAAGGCGCGGCTTCACGCCTGCCCACTATTAAGACGATTCCACTATAATGACCATAGACACTGTAAAGGCTAGACAGGAAAGTGTTCATTAAAATATTCTAAAATCAAAAATATTTTTTACGAATAACGTTAGAGGTTTTTAAGAAAAAAATACTGATAGACTGAAATGAGTAACTGAGGATCTTTAACAAAACCGCCCTGATTACGGCTACAGTTACATCCTACACACACCTAATAAAACACGTGATTCTCAAATATTATATATATATATAACCCGAAAATGTTTAGTTCAATGTGTAAGTTTTGGTTTTGATAAATTTATCAAAAAATTAATTAAATTATATTTTAATCAGATACATTTAGATTTTTCTGCTCTTACACTAATTTAATTGTTGAACTATTTTAATAGGTACTGTTTACATTATACTGACATTATAAATATAAAATTTGTTTTAGGTACTGTTTCATGGAGAATATCTTCATTGATAAAATGAGTTCATTGAAACCTTATCGAACGTCTTTCTTCATATTGAGTATCTTGTTCGCTAATTATAAACTGTGTTTAATTTAAACAAAATTGAAAACATTTAAATTTAAGACAGTTGAATTACATTTATATTTAACTTTAAATTTTATGACTTAAGTTTAAATTACATTTTTCTATCTTTAATTTAAATTACAGATAGATAATTTGACGTAAAATGTCTAACGTAACTAACAATAACTATGATAAACAGATTAAATTAGGACATGCGTATAAAAACCAGGTCCAGTTTGACTGCGCCGAGAACTGTGTGTTAGAAAACTCCGGACGCTTTCACGGGAAAAAGGTGCAGTATCCATTAGAGATACTTAACTTACGTCGTTGGCTAATTTTTATGGCAAGCTAGTTGGAAAAAATAAGACTTTTCTTGTTGTTTTGCATTTGCATTTATTACCTATGTTAAACTATCTTAAGTTGATTAGTAAACATATAAAACACACATCATTTACTAGTAGAATTTCAAATGCCATCAAAAACATAAATCTTGTAAAACACCCCGTCTCGCAACTCAGTTCTTGCACCGTAAAAAGTTGTGAGATCTATGTATGTATCCATAGATTGACTTGACCATCGCATGAAAGCATAATGTATCTCACACGTAATACATACTATATTAAATTAGATTGTTTACTGCGACAACCTGCCATTTCTGTATGCTATCCTTTAAACTTTCTATATCCGCGAAGTGCGGGCGAAAGCGCGGTCGTCCTTGGTGCTCCGCCGTCACTAATCGCAACGAATACGGTTTCAGTTCTAACTTCTGTTTTCATAATTACCTTAGTTAATGTTCGGCTCCCTACTAACTGCGCCATGTTTGTTTAATTGTTGGTTTGTTTAATTGTTTTGTATCGAAACTGTTGGAAAGTCTGCTGATTGCTATAATTTCCACCGCGAATCTGGCAGCCATTTGATTTTGCACAACTTGAAATTGTTTTTTGATAAATTGTCTTTGTGGTTGTTTTTGTGGCTTTGCTGTGGGAGCTAGGAATTTCTTTTTAATAATAAGTTAGTAGTTTTTTAAGGATCATAGTTAGCACTATTACAATTTAAGAATTTCATTTTAAGAAATTAATAATTTTCAATAACATTTAAAGTGGAGGGGATTGGTCACCCACAACACGGGGAATACTAGTGTGGGACCAATGTTCGATGCCATGTAGGTACTATCTATTAAGTTTTGTAATAAATAAATAAAAAATATTGTTGGTTTTAGAATTTTAGATACTGAAATGTTTTAGAGGGGAATTATAATTCAAAAGTAATATTTTCAAAACTTGACTACACAGGCTTGAAATGAACTGGATTATTTTTAAAGCATGTTTTCTTTAAAGCTTTAAAATAATTTAAATTTTAAATGATTACAACTAATGATAATTCGTATGAAAATGTTAACATTACTATGCATACGCAATATAAATATATAGACATTTTGGGTAAATTTGACCGCTATAGATAGGCAAATAGAAAACAAGTTAATCTGTCATCTTTAAACAGAATTAGCGTGATTATTCTGTGACCTTGTTATTGGAAGCAGACAAACAGTTAATTGTGCCGATTTGTGCCTAATTACTGGTAGGTCTCCTCATAATTAGAATATTAATCTATTTAACGAACTCAAGTTTCCGTATACTAATTCGTAAGTATAACGAGAGTCCTTTCGGTTCTTGCCATTTTTAGGTATATATTATTACATAAAATATCAATTGCAATTTCCATTGATAAACAAACAAATATTTATAATAATATGCTAATCATTAAAATATGAATGCTATATAACAATTAATTTGCAAAGCAAAGATAGCACGTAATCTAGAAATTCATTACTGAGATTTAGCATTTAGCTACCCACCTATACAAACGATATTTTAAGCTGAATATGTAGTTACAGAAAATTTTAGTGTTTTTATCTGACAAAAAATATTTTAAATTTAAATTACATCCAAATTCAATCCAACTTTTAAATGTCATGGCTCATGGTATTTATTAGGCCAACAAATATTGATAAAATACATTTTTGAACACTTACTTTTTTAATGTTTTTAAAGTTATTATTATAATCTTACCTCTTGCAAAGACATGGTCGTATCTCGACAAATCACAATCCGGACAGCCGACACACATTTCTTATCACATCACTATTAAAAACAGCATAATGATTTATCATTTTGGACAATAAATCACATCACTAATCTTGTTTACTGCACAATACTTATTACTTTACAATACAATAATATTATTACTTAATATGTTTACCCGTTTCGTTTATTATAACTTTGGTAATCAATTATAGCACTGGAAGAACAAAACATCATTATATTTTGAGATAATCAACCAGAATAATCACATTGTGTCAAAATTAAACACTTCTACCCACGTCGTATTGACGTAGGACATAACTGCAAACTGTCGGTCGGACTCAGGCTATTCGTATTCAATTGTTTCTACCAATTCGAATCAAATACGGAATTGAAAATTTCAAATATGGAACGCCGGTTCACATAATTCATCGCTCGGTCGAATGCCAAGGTCGAAATTGCATTCAACAAAATTTTTATGGTGACAACCCGCCAGAACTCAACAATGAAATTTAATTAAAGAAACTCATGTTGACAAAAATATAATTTAATTTTGCAGTCGAATTGACATAATTATTATTATTATCACTTTAAGTACTGCACGACGTTTAAATACTAATTTTATCAATCCTTACAAATTTTAAAAACCAGCAGTAACTATGTCACATTACTTAGTTAAAAATTTTAATTCTCAAGGTCAGATAGCAGTCGTTATCGTAATCATTGACAATAAAAACACACCATTAACGTTAGCAGTAATCACTGAAATTTTCCTATAACCATCGCTGGATGATAATTTTCATCAAAATTCTAGGTACTGATAACTGAAAATAATAATATTACATGCACTAGTTTCTTTGAAACCGCGATAATTCAAATATATCGCCGAATTAATCTGAATAAATTATGCATACAGGCTGAGTCGGTTGCATTCCGTATCGTGGTGATGTCACTTATGTTTTTGCACTGGTTAAAAAAACAATTGACGTGTCGTTGGGCGCGCTTTTTGACGTTTCGTTTGTTTAATGTACGATTGATTTCGTTTGTTGCTATTGCAATATTCGAGGTTATGTTCGAGTTTCGATATTTCGCGGGTGTTTTCGGCTCGTATTCAGACGTCCTCCGGGGCGGACGTCCGGCGAGCGACTGGATCGTGCCATCGTGGTTGGCTGGTTCTGTTATCAACGTGTTATCACTTAATTAACACGCAGTTTTATTCGGAGTTATTCGGTTCATTGCGTTGATACGTGACTTTTTGCGACTTTTATAGCTCCGGTGAATTTTTAGTAAATCAATTAACCTACACATTTAATTTTGTTTTAATGTCTCAATGACATGGCGGATTTTTAGTTAATTTAGTAATGAGGTAAATTACTTATTTCATTTTGTAATATCACAAATAATGTCACCGAACGATTAAAAACCATTTTCAACACCGCCAAAAGTATATTTTTTGTTTTTGCTATCATATGATCACTAAATATACTTATTGTTTATTACTTTACACTATAAATTAAAACATTGTCACTAAAATTTTCATTCATGTTGAACTGCCATACATTTTACACCACAAACCCGTAGAATGTAGGTCAACCTTCATTTAGTACCCCATTTGCACTACTGTAAATATTTCTACAGCGGAAGGTGGAACAATACTTGCACTCTTGGGAGTCTAATGTAGTCTTTGGTCTTCCATTTAGACCTTATGGTGTTAAAGTTCATACCGTTTATCGCATCTTGAATAAAAAACAAAAGAAGAAAAATGTTAATTCTGACATAAACATCAATATGATATCAGTGTTTGCCGAAAGCTCTGTTGGTGGTTAACAAACGTTTGAAGAGGAAAAAACGCCAAGTAAGGAAGTATGCTAGAGAATCTACGCATAAAATGTCCAACCGTAGAAATAGGAAGTATATAGAACGGCCACGTGGGCAGGGAGACCTAGGTACTCCTAAATTCTGAACAACTGAGCGCATTAGTAGCTCTTTTACGACTGTATGTGTACGACCAACCAAACAATGTTTAATTCCGGTAATTCTTTCATAAAACAAAAGCTCCAACCAATATTGCACGCAGGGCGAAGGCGTTGGTCTACTCTCACGAAATCTCAAATCAGCCATTTTTCTTCGTATTTATTGCGTTTATTTCATTAATATTGCACTTTGAGGTAATGTAAGTTTACAAACCTATTTTGGTTTCCTTTCAAAAATAATCCAACTTTCGCCAAGCTGGATGGATATATTGGGTGTGCTTACTACTTATTATCCATAAGTAGTAATAAGCATCCATAAGTAGTAATTGGGTAACCATAAGTCATGACTCGACCGACCTCAAAAAGGATGGTATACGGTAACTGGTGGTATTTAGCGTTAGTTGTGTAAACATGGCGGCGTGTGAACCATTAGAACGTTGGTAAACTTTGCACGTTTCCATAATCAACTCTCCACTGCATAATGATGCTATAATGTAGGATAAACTATCGTATTTGTGTGTGAACTTGTGGCTTGTGCGCTTCCTACTACGAGTACTATTACAAATGGGAAAGTTTGTGAGGATGTATGATGGATGGATGGATGTTTACTCTTTCGCGCAAAAACGGCTGAATGATTTCGAATGGCTGAATGGTAGGTATACAGATTAACCCTAACATATAGAATACTTTAAATCCCTCTTTGAACCAAAATTTAAAATCCATGCAGACGAAGCGGCGGGCAAAAGCTAGTTCTTCATAAAATAAAAAATAAGTCCCGTCCCCAATGGGTTCCCAACGGGATCCTAAAACCAAAACTTCATATGTTTTTCACGGACCGTTCATATGTTTTTCGCAAAGGATTTACAGTGTAGTTTAATTAATATCTATTAGTAATTATGATATTTTTGATTCTTCCTTATATTTTAAACCACTGACGAATTCGCGGCTGACGCTTCTCTTCTATTCGCTATTCGAAATATAAAAATATGCTTAAAATACTAGGTATCAGTAAGGATCAAACAACGGCTTAAATATGCAATAACAAAATCACACACGTACTCTGTCAATACAGAAGCGAGTAGGTACACTACATACCTACTTAATGCTGTTAACCCAAAGCCATGACATCAGCCTGCTATAACTGTCTGGTTTGGGAGGACGACACGGTAGGGTTGCCAAAAACCACAAAAGGTAATAAAAATTTAAAAATATCAGGGGAACTTGTGTTTTAATTTTTGGTATAAGCCTATAGAATTATCTACTCGTGTAATGTAGCTATTTACATAATTAAATTTGAGATCAAGCTAAAAGAATGTACAGGAGATGACTTAATTAACAACACATTCATTCGCTTTATTAATTTTTTTAATAGTTAAATTCCAAAATCTTCTGTTCAATTTAGTACCAAACAAAAGTTCGATAAAGGTACATTTATGAGTGTAGGCTATTTAAAATTGTTACTGAACTTTAAAAAATTCTATTATAATTTCTATTTAGGTTGTATATAAATTTCTAGAAAATAAAATACAATTTAAAATAATTCGGGTAGTTTTTGACAACCCTACTCGCTTTTCTGTTTGGTTAGACACCTTGAGCCGCTCGTATTTAACTAATACCTACCATGTATACCTACCACCTTATGCCTAATGGCTGACCTTGCCAACATGAAGCTGTTAACTTACTTAGGACTCACATTGGCAAGGTAATCGAAGAAATTTTGCATAAAGGAACAATAACAATAATTCATGCGTTAAAACAATAAAGATTTTCGCAGAAGTGAGTAGAGATGTGGAAATTTTTCAGTTTTTTGCCAATTCAAAGAAGTAAAGATAATATAAATTTCAATATTTTAGGGTACCTACATCTATATCAGAAAATCGTTCGAAAATTTTCTAGTCTATGTACTAAAAAAATCAAGGATTGTTTGAGTATATACAAAATGTCAATTTTATATAATTATGAACTCTTAACATATATGAGGACTAAGATTAATTTTACCAAAGAAGTGTTTAAAAACTGTAACTTATTTGTCTCTACTAAAGAGACTTTTAGCTAGTCATAACCTTCATCTCTAAAACATCTGAACGTACCTACTTCTTATCTTCTACATAAAACAGCTAAGTTCAGCTAACTTACTTATATGCCCTTGTAACACAAATATAGGACGAGGGTGCGTGTTATTTTAGGCGAAGATAAAACTGTCACTTAAGGCTTGGGTGTTGATGAGTCAAAATTGCTTTTTGTTCGTATCACCAGGAACACTCACCCATCATTATTATAAGAAACATTTCTTCTAAATATGGAAACGGGGAGGCGCGCAAACTTTAGAAATAATCTTGAATTATGAATAATAATTAATAATAATAATAATTAATTAATATTAATTTAATAATAATTTAATAATAATTAATAACTTAATAATTTTGAATTATGAAATGTCGGCAGAAAGAAATTTTATAGTCCTTCAAATTAATTAAAATTTTAGTTTACTCAAAAATGCAACCGAATGAAACCCGACGGGTCAGCTAGTAATGGTATACAGTAGGCTGTCTATTTACTAAGAAGAGAGCTGCCAAAATTACTCAGAATTGCTCAATAAATAATGCCGAATCTGCCCTTATAAATTTTGAAGACTATGGCGACTGGCTTTTGGCCAAATTGTCCTCATAATTGCTGACAACGATGAGCAGTATGGCACGAATGAGACATAGTACGGGAAATATATGTGAAATGTTATTGAATTACAACGTTTATTGCGCCAAGGGACGTCGACCTCCGATGCGTGGCCAGACGTTGACACTTGAATATGACTCATTGCATCGGTTTTTAGTTTTTTAGCGATCTTACCCAAAGGCGCCAAAGGAATCAGAAAATCGTTCGGAATCAAGTCATTGGCATTGCATTATTAGTGGGATTCGGACTCTGATATCTCAATTAAGAAACCGTTTTTCAGGCCACTGGATTATCACCGCTATGCAAATAAAATAGAGCTTAGAACAAGAATTTGTTGTTATTAACAAGAATTAAATTCAGTATAATATTACTTATATTATAAAACATAATTATTAATATGCCCGCATAGGGTAGACAGTTTTAAACTTATTACCTATAATTTTTGTAACATATTTCTCGTGTAACAGTCAACAATAAACGCTTTCTATTTTAAACGCTTTCTATTCATTTCATTTCTTCGCTTTTTTGTTAACAATCAAACAGTTACCTAGGCATTAGGTAGGCAATCACCTTTTCCATCAAAGTATTTAGAGTGCCGAATATATTAGAGACGATATACGATGTTGGTTTAATGCATATTCAATGACTTTCCGCTTCTCAGACATGCTCTATTTCAGTTCGATTGATTTGTCGTGTGGCTGATTTAAATAACTGTGAATAATTGTGGATACGTTACGTTAAAAACACATTATGATTGCACTAATATAAACTACTCGTATCTACAGATTTTTAAATATCTTCTTCATGTATTTTGTTGCATATCATGATTTTTGTGAAACAAAAACACCGAATGGGCCCTCAGTAAAGCGGACTAAATGACGGATAACGTTATTGTTTACATAGAAACGGTTAGTAGCTGTTGCATCGACGGTGCGTTGAATATTGAATCCTGATATGGACCCATAACCCTAAACTAACCTATTCGTTCAAATAAATGTTTTCTTATTTCTTTCGTAATCGTTCTGCCACCTACCCTGTAACTAAAAACGTATTCTACAACTTACCTCAGCGGTGTGGGGAGCGTCGTCCGGACGCAACAAATGTAGGCGCGATTCTTGTATGTCGGCGAATGCGCGCACCGTCGCTGCTGCGTCGCGGTACCGCTTCCACAGCTCGACGGCTTTGTTGTACCTGGACGGGATATGACGCACATGATGAATGCATGTCAGTAACCCATTAATAACCCACTACAGGGTCGGGTCTCCTCTCACAATGAGAGGGATGTAGGCCGCCGTCCACCACGCTGGCCTAGTGCGGGTTGGTGGACTTCACATGCGTTTGAGAACTTTTTTTTTCTGAACTCTCAGGCATGCAGGTTTCCTCACGATGGTTTCCTTCACCGTAACAGCAGGTGATATTTAATTTTTATAAAGCGCACATAACTTTTTTTAACAAAGTCATTGGTGCGTGCCACTGGGATTCGAACCCGGACCCCTCGATTCGAGGTCGAATTCTAAGCCACTGAGCTATCACCGCTATAAGGAAAATTAATAACATGGCAGCCCTTTTATGACCACTATTGGGCACGGGTCTCTCCCCACAACAGGAGGAGGCCTGGAGCATCTACCACGCTGCTCCAATGTGGATTCGTCGAGGAACGGGCTAGAGGCCAATCCATGTCGGATGATTTCAAACCATCCATAAGGCCTCCGACGAGGTTGAACTACTGATGTCGTATCGATAACATCCGAGACCGACCGAACGTGGCCTCCGAACCACGAAAGCGCACATATAATTCGATACGAGCGATCATCTATTCACCGCGACCGACTTTGCTTAACTATTACGATTATAATTAAAACAGTGTTCGACAGATTTTAATTAGCACTCGTTTTTATAGTAGCTGTTTTTGTTTTGTAGATTAATTCTTTGTTTGTTTTTAAATTATATGTACACATCTAAAAGATATTACTTTTGGACTCAAATGGAAGGCAAGTTGTATTCAAGTTGATAGGTTCTTTTATCCAACACCAACAAGAATAACCTTTATAGTTCCTCCAGATCAAACTCCAGCGGATCTATCACCTTTTAAGCTAGAATGTTTTAACATTAGGCATATCAGCCCTATTAGTTGACATGTGACGTACTTGTCGCACAGCTGCGCCAGGTTGCCGCACGTGTGTTCGTAGGCGGCGGCGGCGGCGTCCAGTTCCCTCCGCAGGGCCTCCGCCACGCCGGGCTCGGTGGAGGCCTCGAGCGGGGCCGCCGCTTCACGGAGCTCGCCCACCAGCTCGCCACTCCGCCGGGATAGAGACTCGCTCAAGGTCTGTGGGAGATGTATGATTAAATGACGATTTCAGCAACACAGTGGGTAAAGTAACCGTCATGAGTCGTGAGCACAGATCAGTGGTAGGGATGTTGGACACTTTCGGCCAATATACAGCAGCCGTAAAAAGGAACTGGACCAATTGACGACGCACACTGACGAACTGACGACCGACGAACCAATCGCGTGACCCGCAGCCCATTCAATGTCAAACCGACCAATAAAGATGGTGCTCACGACTTATGCCGACTAATATAGTGTTATTTAAAAGAAGCAGTCCATTGACATTATTGTGAGTTAAACCTAGTTAAACTTGTCTTAACAATGAAAATTTAGTCGAGTAGTTAAGCCAAATCAATTCCGATAAATCCCGACGATGAGCCATGATATATGTTATACCTACAATCTTAGTCTACGCGAGAAACAAGCACCCACGTATAACTTCCTATACTAATCTACTACTAGTGTACTAGACTACTTTTAAATTATTTTGAAGAAACAAATGGCGTACGGTGCATTCTTTGAAAAACAAAAAACGACACAAATTGACGACCTCATTGCATTGGTTATGGTGGGTCCTGGGAAAAGGGGAGATCTCCCGCCAGGCGATGTCACTGCCTAGGGACCGCGGTCCGAATGTTAACTTCGGACCATTTGTATAATATATGCAGATTCTAAAGAACTTTGATAGCGTGTTTGAGGATACGTCTTCTGATTGGCCAGTTCGGTATGACGCGTGTGACGTGTTCTATTGTTTACTACATTCGATGCTTGCGTGGTCAGCATATCATGTGAGGCGCGCGCTCATATTACTGTAGGTATCGCGCCGCTACAGTGCCATTGACTGGAAATGGCTAAGTGCCATTATACGGGACACCCTAGTGTGAGAGCTAAGAGTATGAACTTATTTCCCAACACTCACTTCAAGTTTCTCGGTGGCCTTCAGCAGGCGGTCGTAGTCCACCTGGCCCTGCACGGTGAGCAGCTCCACCATGTAGTCGGCCTCGCGCACCGCGCCCTGCACCAGCTCCAGCTGCCGCTCGAAGCGCCGCCACAGCTGCACCTTGCCGCGCAGCCGCACGCTCAGCTCGTTGCACGCCGTCTCCAGCTCCGCGTGGGTTTCCTGGGAACAACGTAGGGAGGATTAACGCGCGCTCAGCTCGTTGCATGCCGTGTCCAGCTCCGCGTGGGTTTCTTGAGAACAACGTAGGGAAGGATTAACGCGCGCTCAGCTCGTTGCATGCCGTGTCCAGCTCCGCGTGGGTTTCCCGGTGGCAGACATGGGTTCATCGTCTGATATAACAATGTGCAATATACTCTCCGTGAAGCATGTATAGGTCCGCTGCTTGAGTAGATCGCAAGCGATCGAAAAAGTGAGCAACGTTGGGCGCAGTCAGTACTTGGGTGATAGTGAAAACAGACCTGACTGATTTCCCGATATAAGACTTCAAAGAATTATTGACCATTAGTTACTTATAAAATAAAGATCTTACCTGTAACGCCGATATATCTCGCTCGAGGCCAGTAGGCGACACACAGACGCGGAGGCTTATTGGCAGCGTGTGAAGGGCTTGTCTGAGGGCTAGAATATCCCTCCACTGCGATGCCAGGTCTTCCAGCAGTCTCATGCAGTTCTCCGAAGCCCTCTCCACGACGTCGCTGCCAAGGCGTTCCGCTGCTTCGCACTCTTCCAAGGTAAGACGAGCGCGGCGCTGACTCTTTTGGGAGCGAACGATTCCAGCTTGCACCTGCACTATTTTCTCCTTCAACAGCAAGCTACGCTCCAGTTCTTCAGCGATAAGATCGTCCAGCAGACCTGACTGCGATAGAAGAGCTCCCAGCCTCTCCGACTCAGCTGTGGGTAGGAGACTCAGGCGTCCCAACTCATTCTGTATCCTGTCTATACGACCGGTCATTACTTGCAACCTCTCAATGTATAGGTTGAGCTCGTCTTCATTCTTGATGACTCCTTTCAATCCGTCCAGCGCTGACCGAAGTTCTCTCAGTTCTTCCTCCAGAATGTTTAATTTCTCGCCCGACGACACATCGCGGTCTGAAATGTTTTGGATCGCTGTGGAATGTATATTGCCAATTCGGTCTGATAACTCACGCCATCTGTCTTCGATCTTCGAGAAGAATTGTAGCTGGACCATTTCGTCTGATATTGGAAGGATTTCTAAGGCCTTCTCGAACTGAATTCCGGATTCATTTTTGAGATTATTATGCACTTCATGTTGAGCTTTAAGCTCCCAGAAGCGGCGTAAATTACTGGTTGTTGTTATGTTCTCGGGTGTAATATGTTCTAGTTCTCTGTTCGCTAGCTTCATCCAGCCTTCCAGTCTATCGATGAGATTGTCATACATTATCCAGGTCTCTCTGAATGCCGTAAGTCGTGTCAATCTCGAGTCTACGACCTCTTGAAGTTTCAGTAATGTATCAAGATCTCTAGAACAGCTTTCTTCAACTCCAGAGCACACAATTAGATTTTGAAGGCCTTCTGTTATAGATAAGAGACGAAGCATCTTCGCGTAGTGGTGTGAAACATCCAGGCTTAGTGACTGATACAGATTGATGTATTGCTCGTGGTCGATAGACGTCACGTTAGTTAAATCAGGAATTCTTTGCTGGGCGACTGTTAGCCACTGGTATTCTTCCTTCATACCTTGTTCTAGCACGCCCCACCTCGATGCAGCCAGAGTCATCTGTTGTGCTCGACCAGCCGCTCTGTCTATAATCGTGGTTGCTCTATCATGGAGTGAATTGTGTAGTTCAGAGAATTTGGCTCTGGTTTCATTGTCCAAGTTGTCTTCTAATGACTCTAGGATAGCTCGACAGTGGCTCAGGTTCACGAAGAATTTCCTGTGTTTCTGAATCTCTTCATGGAGGTGATCCAAATTAGATACTATGATTTTACCATCCAGTAACGCTTCAGCCACTTCAGTGATTTGCCGGAAATCTTGCAACGTTTGTTCGTATTCTTCAGCCAAGGAGCTGAGTTGTATTAGGCGATCTCTTTCAAGATTGATGGAGTTCTCAATTTGCCTAATATCATCGTCACTCATGTACAAATCATTGGGACAAAGCCTCTTAGGGTTCGAACCGACTAGAGATTTAAACCTTCTTAATAACTTTTTAACCGTGACAGCGTTGTCAGCATTATCAGATTCAATTTTATCAAGAGCATCGAGCTTGTGATGTGTTGGCACATCTGAGACTATTAAGTTATCTAATCTATCTTTCGTTTTTTCAACGGAAACTAACAATGTCTTCGTATCATCCAAAAATTTCATCCAGTCTGACTCCACTTCCTTTACTTTTACTGAGCTTTGATTACTCAAAGTATTAACCGCGGCCACTTGCCCCGTTAAAGTCTCAATCAAAGTAATAATCTCCTCATTAATTTCAGTGACATAAACGATTTCCTTGAGATTCTTAACGTAACTCTCTAATGCCTTAAGCCTCATCGTTTCGTCTGTTGGTTTTCCGCCAACCACGACGTCTCTTTGAATTTTGTACTGGATTTCTTCCAGCCATATAGAAATCGTCTCTATGACTATAATAATACTCTTTTCAACCTTCTGTGGGTCATTATTAGCCAGAGCATTCCTAACTTCGTCTAATTCCTTGTTGACAACCAGATCATATGACTTCTCTACGGAAGGTTCTATCAGAGCTACAGTCATAGTGTCATCTGGACTCATCTTTGGAGGATCTGAGATGGATTGAGTGCGTTTCTCTAAAGTATCAAGTAATTTTGCTTTGCCTGTTTTAACTATAGTTTTGCTCGGTGATGGTGATTTCGACTTGGATCTTTGAACTACATCAGAATAAGTTGGTTTATGCTGGGCCACAACTCTTTCTTGCCTGGTTGGAAGAACCGGGCTGGCGAGGTGTGAAATACCTTCATCTATGGAAGAGGTGTCCTTGCTTGATAAATCGTCACTTGTGGGTGTTACTGAAATAGACAGTTCAGCGTTTATAGGATCAGAAAGGCTTCCCGGCGATTGTAGAGGGGACTCTGCCTTTTTCTTGTGCTTCCTCTTCTTCGGCTTGTGCTTGTCACCTAGTATGGATTGTGGCGATTCTTGGGACTGACGTTCGCTATCAATAAAGTCCGTCGTTGCTTGAGGAATGGAAATTTGCGCACGTAAGTGTACTTCATAGGGTTCGTCGGTGGATGTTGAAATCGAATCTTCAGAATACACTCTAAGTGACGTTTGTTGTGTACTGTCGATTGTCGAAACTACATGTTTAGCTACAGTTGTCTCTGGGCTCAGTACACGTCTTTCTTCATACATCCTTGGAGTTGTTTGCTGAGTTCCATCCACGGTAATGATATCTTTCTGGGTGATTTCTAATGTGGGTATCGGTTGAGCCTCTTCTCTCGGAGATGTTTGTTGCGTACTGTTAACAGTTACTATTTCCTTCTTAGGCTTCGGCTCTGGAACCGGTACATGTTCTTCTCTCGGGGATGTCTGTTGCGTGCTATCAACCGTAATTACTTCTGGTTTGTCAATCTCTAGTTGGATAGGTGACACTGGTTTATCAACGGTTTCTTTTCCAGGCTGTTCCATTGATGGGTCGGGCTCATCGGATTGAGTGAAAGAACTCACAAGAGGTACTTCAGGCGTTTGAATACTAATTTCAGTTACTTCTTTTTCCTTCACTGGTGTAGTGGATGTTTCTTGATCAGTGATTTCTTGTTTGACTGTCTGCATATCAGTGTCAGTCATTTCAGTTATAATTTCAGTGCTCTTTTCATCCTTCTGCACTTGTGGTAACGGTGAGGTTTGTATCTCCCGAGTTTCTGTGATAACTTCCGTTACTTCTTTCTTGGGTTCTTCTGGTGTCGATGTTTGAGAGAACTTTTCTTCAGGTTCCACAATGTCTCTAGGAATGACTTGGGTCGTGGCTTCAGTTTGTATGACTTGCTCTGGCGATTCCGTCCTACTAGTTTGCATTTGGGAATCTGACAGTTCTACTTTTTCTACGACTGTTACATTTTCTGAAGTCTGCGTGTGGACCTCCTTTTCATCTACAGGCGATGTTTGTATAATAATTTCACTTACAGGAGTAGGAGATGTTTGCAATTCCGTATCAGTCAGATCTGGTTTCGGAGTTTCCTGTTTTTCCTCCTTGTCAGTCTCAGTGACCTCAGGTGATGTTTGAACAGAATACTCTTGAGTAGGAATTTCTTCAACAACAGGTATAGGATATACAACAGTTGCTGAAACTTCTTTTTGAACAACCTCAGGGCTACTTTCAATACATTCTTCAACAACTTTAACAGTACTTATATCGGACCTTTCACTCATTGTATGGTATGACTCATCTCTAGGTGACGTTTCTGTTTCTTGACCCATTTTAGGGCTTTCAGTCTTAACTTCCATAACTTCTGAGGGAACTTCATCATGATCTGAAGAAGGATGCTTCTTTTTGCCCTTTTTACCCTTTACTTTTTTGTGCGGCTCATCTTTCATTTCGGTTGGAGAAGTGACGGTCGTCTCTTCTTCAGTAGTTGTTTGTTTCGGGTATGCAGTTTCTTCGCTAACTCCATAAGGTTTTCGTTTCTTTTGTTTTTTCTTTTTATCAGGAGTAGGAACGGGGCCCAAAGAAATATCTTCTGGTTCATAGCCTATTTCTTCAACTGTCTGTTCGGACTCAATAATAGGTGAAGCTGGTTCTGGTTCTACTGTCTCTGTGGGTGCTTCGGGAATGTCACTTGTAGGCTTTGGAGATTCAATAGCTGGTGACGTTGGCAATTCCACGTAATTACTTAAAGATGAACTGTCCGTGCCTACGATACTCTTCTCCGTTTCAGTGTGGGACTCTGCATCTACAGAGCTACTTCCTTCAGACAGCCGCTTATGCTTCTTCCTCTTTTTACCTTTTTTATGTTCTTTGGCAGGTTCCTCTGCTAGTTCTGTTTTAGGTTCATCTTTAGGTATATCGAATTTAGATACCTTGACATGTTCTTCAGTTATAGTCACCTGAGCTGGTAAGTCTACGTTGACAACTTTCTTGACCATTGTAGGCTCCTTATGTTTGCTTTCATTGATTGTGAGTTCCAATTGGACTTTGGGATCCGACTTCTTAGTATCGTCCTTCTTAGTTAAAGATAAGGAAATATCTGTAATTTGACCAAGTTGTTCCGGTTCAACTTCCTTTATGTCTAAGGTGTCTATTTGTTTATGTTTTATTGTTGAGATATCTGATTTGTCAGTTTCTCGTAAGTGAGTATCATATCTTTCAGCTTCAATAAACTGACTAATGTTAAACTTAGCGTCCGGTTTGTCAGTTTTCGATCCGATAGATTGTAGAGCATGTGAAGGCATTAATTTTGGCTCTTGCACTGGTTCCTTGACTTGTACGAGTTTGTCAATACTTTCAGTTGAGGTTTGTAGTGATTCAAACTGTTCCACATACGATACTTCAGGTGCTTTTGGAGATTCAGTGATGTTTGCTTCAGTGATAACTGTACTCGTTTTGACTGGTTCTACTCGGACGGTAGACTGCGTTGGCGGTTCTTCTATTATCAACTTGTGAACTGGTTTCTCTTTAATTTCATCAGCTATGAATTCAGGAATTTTGTCAACTCCCTCTGTTTTGATTTCCGTAAATTGTGGTCTATTAGAGCTTTCCTGAAGAATGAATTCTTTTGTCAGGTCTACGATGCCTTTTTGTTGTATTGTGGCTTGACTAGTTTCAATAACATGGCTTGGAAGTTGCGGAGCTGTAGTAGTTATGGTCGTAGTTTTGAAAGTCTGTTCAGCGGGTACCTGATCGATGTGTTCTGATGTCTCAGATTCTTTTGGTGTTGTTTCTTTGACACCTTCGTCAAGTGTGTATTTCTCAGGCACTTCTACTGTTGCTGTTTTTGTAGATTCCACGGGCTTTGTAACGGTTTTTAAAGATTTTTCAGCTATAACCTGACTTTCCTTTACTGTTGTATCAGGTTTCTTGGGAACTGAGTCTATTACCGATTCCGTAAGAACATTTTCTGGATTTTCTTTATCCCGCTTTCCTTTATGTTTCATCTCATCTTCTACAACTTCTAAATGAGATGTTACAGTTTCTGGTTTTTGCAAAATTCGTTCTTCGGGTTTCGTGATTACTGTTGGTTTGATTTCTTTCACTTGCCATACAACATCAGTTTTTGGTAATGGTTCTGGAATTTGCACTTCTTGTGCTATAAATTCTTGAGTGAATCGAAGCATTTCCGAAACATCCTTTGATTGAGTTGCAAGGAATTCTACAGACGTAGTTGGCTCACCTACTTCAGGTTTACCATTAATTTCTGATTTAGTTGACTTATCGTTGGAAATTTGTTCTAACACTTGTTGGATTTCAGGTTCCAGTCCTTTCTTTATCTGAATTTCTTTTGGTAATTCTGATTTATCTACCAATTTGAGTTCCTCTGGCTTGATTTCTGGAACTGTTTCGACTTTCTGTTTTTCAACACGGGGAGTGGTAGCGATATCATGACTTTCATCAGGTTTTATGATTGTCTTCTCGAATTGTTGAATTTCCAATTCTTTAGGCTTTGATACTTGATCGGAAGTAGGGAAAAACTCTCCATATTGCCTCTCTTGTTGCAACATCATTTTTGTCAGATCAAAAATACTATCTTTTTTCTCAAGAACTAAACTGCCTTCATCAGTTGGTTTCGAAATGTGAACATTGATTTCCGCAGTTACGGTCGAATCAGGAACGAATTCGTCTCCTGGCTCTTCAACTATTTGTTCTGTGACCTGTTCTTTGCCGTCGATTATTTGAATTTGCCTTATTATACGTATACGTTTGGTTTTGACACCCTGTTCTTGAATGATTTGTGTCATTGGTTCATTTTCAAGAACTTCTACTTCCTCTGGTTCTTCAATAACTTCTTCGGTCACATGTTCTTTGCCGTCAATTATTTGAATATGCTTGATTATTCGTCTCCGTATCCTTGTAATTGTTCTGGTAATTTTATGTGTCACAGTTGATGTTACATCAGATGTAGGCACAATGACAGGCAAATCTTCAGTAATTACGACTATTTTGTCCTCCGGTTCTTGAACGGTGTATGTTTCTTGAATAGGTTTTTGGTAATCGTGTTTGGTTTCTTCGATTATAGGTTGATCATATTTCAGAGATTCTATAACCAGTAGGTCAGCTTTTTCAGTCTGTGCAACGTCTTTTGATACTTTAGGTTTGTCATCATCTCTTTTTTGTAGAATATCAGAGTCAATTTTATCAACTTTATCGATGCTTGTCTCTTTGAGAGTTGGCGTCTTGGGCCCATCGTCTGTTGGTTTTTTCTTGTCTGATTTTGGTTTCAGACCAGGGTCGTGATAAGAAACGCTTTCACTTGCAAGCAAATTTATTGTATCTTCAACAGCAGAACTAGTCTTAGTTTCACTTAAAGGTACGGCTACCGTAGTGTCAGTTATTGAGATAGGTTCCTTAGGAGAAGATCTTATTTCCTCCATTTTTTGCATAACATGGCTCGGTGCAACAGGCTCAATGATACATTGTTGTGTCTCAGGCAGCTCTTTTGTGGGCTCAACTTCTGGTTTCGTAGTTTTATCGAATTTATCTAACGAGAACTCTGTTTGTTTAGTATCTGGTTCAGGAGTGGCATGTTCTTCAACTGTTTCCTCTTTAGGCAAGGTTTCAGTTACTTTCTTGGAAATTACCTCCTTGAAAGGTACCTGCGAAACAAATGAGTGATCTATTTCGCTGCCGAGTAAAGTTTTTGTTATGTCAATCATTGATCCATCTTTCAATGGCGATGAAATATCCTTTTGATCAATATCTACTTCTGTAACGACTGTTGGCTCTTCCGTATCAACATTTATTGTTTGCAAAGTCATTTCGGGGCTTTTTCTAATTTCGGAAACTGTCGTGACTTTTGTTATAATTGAAGTAGATTTGTCTTCAGTAGGTTGTGAGATTGTGAACTCTTGTTTAGTGATGTCATCTACCTTTTGAGGACTGGCACGTTGTATTTGTATAACATCTTCTTCCGTAACTATCCTCGAGGGTATCTTAGTATCATCTCCTTGCACAGGAAGATTTACTTGTTTGGATACATTTGCTGGAATTTTCGAGATGGCAGAATGTGTTATTTCTGTTCCAATTAAAGTCCTTGTTATATCGATAACATTGTCCGTTTTATCTTCATGTTTTGGTGGTGTTGAATCAAGTGGTTCTTGACTAGTGATTTTTTCATTTTCTGGAACAAACGGTGTTTTTTGAACTGTGTCTGTCACGGATTGAGTGACATAAGCTAGTACAGATTCCTTATCTTTTTTCGTATCAATATTTACACCGCTAATTTGCTGTTCTACGATAACAACTTGCTCTTCAGAACGCTCAGGTGATTTAGCCTTTGGTTTGTCCATCGGTGCTTTTCCTTGCGATTTATCACTTGAGATTTCTGTTACTTTTGGAGAATCCTCGGCAAGCGTAGTAATTGAATGGACTACTTCACTGCCAATGAAATCCTTTGTGTGATCAATGATGGATGTATGTTTTGTTATGTCATCACTCTCTATTTTTTTGTGCGTACCATCACTTAATACAGAATCTTTCGTTATTGTTGTACCTAATTGAACATCTTCTACTAAGGGTTTGTCTGTAGACTGAACCTCTACTTCATCATCAGGTTCCTCAATTACTTGTTCGGTAACATGTTCTTTTCCATCAATTATTTGGACGTGACGCACAATTCTTATACGCTTTGTTTTCATACCATGGTGTTGGACACTTTGCGAAATCTTCGGTTCTTCTTCTATTATTTCTACGTCATCAGGTTCTTCGATGACTTCTTCAGTAACGTGTTCCTTGCCATCGATAATCTGTATATGTTTGATGATGCGTTTTCTAGTTCTCGTAATTTTTCTAGAAACTCTCTGTATCACAGTATTAACATTTGTTGAAGTTGATTCGAGTGTTGATACACCTCCAGTGACGTAAGTGATTTGTCCCTCATAAGGTTCTTGTACCTGATATCCTGAACCAAAAACGATCTCCTGTGGTTCTGATGACCTCTCTTCAAATTTCTCTGAAATTTCAATAGTACGGTCAGGAGTGGATTGTTTAGAAACCACCCTTATTACATTGCCACTTTCTTGTTGTATGAATTCCTTAACTAAGTTTGCATCACTGCCTTCCGCGCCACTTGGTGGGAAATCCTCTATTTGGTCTGATACATCTTTCATTATATCACGTTTTTTAATATGTGAATCGTCGGGTTTGTCGTCTTTAGGTTCTCCTGGGCCTTTACTAGAATCAGGACCATCACCCGGTGGTTTACCGCCTTTGTAGTCAGAGTCATCCACTTCTTCAAATTGAACCCCACCTTCTTTAACGTTAATCGACACTCTGGGGATCTGTTCCTCAAATACTTCGACGTTGTCCGGCTCTTCGACCACTTCTTCCGTAACATGTTCTTTGCCATCGATAATGACCACTCGTCGTATTATGCGTCGTCTGGTCTTGACTATTCTTTTGGTTACTTGCTGAACGACAGCTGTAACACTAGAAGAGGATGTTTGTATCTGAGGCTGAATTTCACCTCTGGCTAGTTGCAGAAGTTCATCGGGTTTCATGTCTTTAGTCATCGTTATTACCGTGTCGGGTTTAGATGTGAACTCTTGAATAGTTACCTCACTTCCGGGAAGACCCGATAACACCTCGCTACCGTAGGTTTGGTACTGGATATGTTGTGTACCACCGTCATCCAAGTTCGTGGATAAGGCACCTCTATCCTCACTCAAAGTAATTTGAGAGAAGGATTGTTCTGGTGGTAGGTCACGCGATAAAATTTCCGATCTTTTTTGTTGTGTCTGCACCATTTGTTGTCTCGTTATTAAAGTTTTTCTAATTTTCTTCACAATAATCCTCCTTGTACCGTCAGCGTCTACGACCACTTCGGTGGTTGTTTCGTCCGGTTCCACCATCACAGTTTCAAAAGATTGCGGTAAGCTGTGTGTGATGTTCAATTGGGAATCTTTGTTCAAATTGTCATCTTGGTATTTGGCGTCTACAAGCAATGATTGTTCGTCGATTTTTTGCGTTCTAATTACTGGCCGGCTCGCAATTTCAATCGTTTCATGTCCATCAGACACGATCTGTCTTACTCGAATATTTTCGAGAATATCTCCTTCCTGAGATATAGGCTCACTGGTTTGTACTTCTACTTCTTGCGGCGGAGCACAGGTTATTGACACGTCGTGTGTGGTTTTTATCACAGGTTGACATATCACAGATTTGTCAGCGACAGACGGCGGGTCGGACATTAAACTTCTACCAGTTTGAGTTTCAACATTGGTACCCACTTCTTCTCGTACTATTGGAGTTTTAATATCCTTTACCTCAACTCGCATTTCACTTGGTTCTTCTTCAGTAGAAACGACTTCACCTACGGTTTCTGGCACTTCAATATCTGCTTTTTCGTATTTATCATCCCTTAATGAAACAATTTCCTCGGGCATCGAAGTAGAATCGATTGTGTTATCGGCCTGCAAGATATCTTCTTCTATTTCTTCACGCTCGCTTGCTACATCTTCCAGTAATTCTTTTAGCCTTTCGCTTTCTTCAATGACTAGAACCTTTGTTTTTTCTAACTTTAACACCAATTCATTTATTTTTTGCATAAACGAATCACTAGATGGCATATACCGATCAGTGACACTAATAGATTTCACTAAGCTATCATACTTGTCGTACTCTGCTACGTAGCGTTTGTAGACTTCTATATACCCAATGAGATCTTCGTCAGTCATATCTTTCGCTTGTTCTTTGGTCACTCCTAGAGCTGCAGTTATTGAGTCGAGCCAGGTGTTGAGTTCGACGAGCTTTGCTTTTTGCTCTTCAGTTTGTTTCTTATAAGCTTCACTCGCCTCCTAGAAGTTAACAAAAGAGAAATAAGATAATTGTATTACTCACATTAGTAACGGTTTGTACTTGCATGTTCATTATTTATTTTACATTGTATTGGGCACCGCATGAAAATAAAAGAACATAATTGCATCTGGCATTAAAGATTTACAATTGGTTAGACATTTAAACAAAAAATTTTAATGAATGCCATGCTATAGCAGTGAAAATAAATTGTGTACTAAATTTTTTTAAAAGTTTATTAATAACGAACGTGTTTGTGTACCAAATAATATTCAGCAGCCATTTTAACTAATTATATTATAACTATATTCCCAAATAAGAAAGGAATCTTATCTGTAATGAGATTTATGTGTGTTAGCCACAGTTTCGGTCACCATCCAGGTACTGACCTTGGTCAAGTACAAGCCCTGGGTCGCCTGTTCCAGTAGCTTGCTGATGGTGCCCTTCATCACCACGATCTCCTTCAGCAGCGCCTGCACTTCTGGCTCCATCTTGTACTGCATGATGTTGTGCTCGAGAAGAGAAGCCGCCTCCGCACACTTGGTCAGAGCCTCTATGCCCTCCTGGAATTTAATTTAGAAAACATACTTTAATAATACATACTCTATACCAAAAGGTGGTAGGATCACTGTCATTCGTTGGCTTCTACGTAAACTGTGATGTAAACTTTACAGGATAGGACTTCAAAGAGGTTTTGTTGAATTTCAAAGAATTCCTATTTTTTAAGACGATATTTTTAAATTTAATAGTATTACAATGAAACTAATAATATTCTACAAAAGTATAGTTTAAAAATTAAAAGGGTAACGTAAGAGCCATCGATCATTTAGGTATATACGTAAGGTGTTCTTGGGACTGCCTGAAATAATAATTTTCAGTATAATAATTTTCACGGGATTAAACCCACAGGAATGAGATAAACGAAGTTTACAATTTTGCTCAGACTTGCAATTTGTCATCTAAGTTTTCAGCCAATTGTGTTTCAGTATTTTTAGAAATTTAACTATTAAAATTATATTTCATTGCGATACGAAAAATCCCACAAAATGAGGTTGTCTCCTAAGCTAAGGGTAAGCTTGCTTGTTTAGCAATGCTTTTATTATCTATGGGGGCAAACACATGGTACTTACTATGTACTAAAAGTATATTGGCAAAATGCTGGCACTAGTATAAAATAAGTGCTACACTCAAACCACGAGTAATTTAACTCATCATTTTTTTTAAATAAATGTATGTTTTGTCACGTTTCAAGTCAACATTGTCTCCTCATTCTGTAAATTTCAACGTTTTATGACTATTTATTTGAACAGCATAGCCATCTGATGTTAAATAAAAGTAAACTTCACACATGATTACAGTCTTTTAAAAATTATTCACTTGTTCATACAGTCATTATCAGTGAACGTAATGCAAGAAATTTGTTTGGAAACCAAAAATAGAAGTGACACGGTAGATAGGCGCTAAAATTATCGGTGACATCCTTTGGTGCATAAAGGCAATGAATGTTGCTCATCTGATCATGTCACCTTGTAAGACTTTTGGGCGCTACGGCTACAGAAGTAGCGTCATGTGTATATAGAAGTACACACACGTAGTGATATCAACAACACTTCTTTTATTTGGATTGGATGACACTTAGAAGAAATTTAGGTACTTTCATTAATGTGAGCTGCAGATTATCCAGGCTGAATTATATTCGTAGCTTATAAACAAAATCTGAACTCGATTGAAGCCCGATTGAACCACCTACTTATTTCAAATGCAGGTTTAAACCATTATCGAACTACTTAAAAAATGATTGGGAAGTTCGGTAACATACATACTTACAAAAGAATAATATAATATCAAAGATAATTGTAACAGTCGTGTTTAATGTAAAGGTATAATTAGATCAGTAGCAAACGAAAGGGGTACTAAATTCATCAGTAAACCCGAACAAACGTTCAATGACTACCTACATGAAAAATCAATTACAGACAGAAACACTTAAAGATCAAAGCAACACAGGTAATATGGACAAGGAAATTAAATTTATAGCCGCCTACGATAATTTCCACGACTGTTTTAAGGTTTAAGTAAAGAGCAGTAATAAATAATCGTCATGTTTACGAGACTCGGGCATTTCAAACGTAAACAATCAATTTTATGTCCTCGTACTGTGACAAAACTAAGTTAATTCGAGGTGACGTTTTCCTCAATATAGGTACATACATATTTGCTGTTATAAATCAAAGAAATAATTGTTATAGAAACGAATATCTCAATATCTCACCAACTTTTCGGGATAATTTTTAGTTTCCTAAACTTCATAAAAGGCCTGTCCTAAATGGAAAAATATAGCATCAAAAGCTCTACAACATAATTTTCATACGATCTAAATAGCATCTATTTCTAATATATGCAGACTTTAATTAATTTAATAAATAAATAAATAAATACGATACGAATAATAATTACGAATAGTAATTTGTTCAAAAAAGAAGATCCGAAAAATTTACCTTTATCGTGTAAGCGTTTTAACTGAAATTCTATTGAATAAAGACACACAACCTCAAGAATAAGAACACAAGCACCACTTTTTTTATTCACTATAACTTTTATAAATAATTTGTTTAATTTATTCGTTAATTAATCGGTTTTCGGAATCGATATTTCACTCGAAATCATTAGATAAGTTCGTTGTGCGCAAAGCGCTAACAGTTTCGCGAACTAGTGCCCTACTGAGCGATGCCAACCACAACACTAGTGTATTATTAACGTACAATGTCGTAACTCCTGAGTAGGTACGGTGACATCATTAATAAACAGAATTCATACACTAACTTACACCACGGCCAAGGCTCAGAGGCGAAATTGCGAGAATGAAACAAAAAATAAATAAACAATATACCCATAGGTAAATAGTAAATGACATTGGTTATAAAAACAGGTTGACACTCAGTAGTGGTAAATCGACCATAATTATTAAATTTGACTCCCTGCTAAGATTGGATAGCTTGTAGTATTACGTCGAAATTAAAAAAAAATAAGTACAACTATAACTAATTATGTTTTGGGTCTATATTGTGTTCTTAATGTACATGAATAACGAGAAATTTAAATTTTGATAACAATACATCTTCCCTGTAACTGTTGAAACTCAGAGGAGAAAGGAGCACTGAACTATTTTGTCTTTGCCAATTGTATCATAATGTATATAGAAGTATATACTCCTATCACATGTAAACATGTGGTTTGAAGGACGGTAGAAAAAATAAAAGAAACTAGAATAAGACTAGGATGTCATGCCATTACGGCACCAACACATTTAGATCCAACTCAGGATATCGGCAATGCGAATAGATTTAACGATTTTAAACCGGACGATGATCTATGCATCGAACTTCAGATTTCTGAGAATGTATATGTACATATTTAACCGTCTGACGTAAGAACAATCATGGATTCTAGTTTTGTTTACATAGAGGCTGTAGATAATGGACACAGTGTCGAATGGTAAATTAAAATGGATTGCAGGGGACCAATCAAATTCGTAAAGGTTAGCACAAAACAAATCGACATACATATAGAAAGTGATAACTTCATCCAAAATTATATACAGTCGTACTGTTTACACGAAATTTAAACATCCTTTTCCATTACGCAATCTTCAATGTATTTTAACGATTCGAATGTATGTGATATCTGAGAATGAAAGGAACATATGGATCCAAACTCAAATAGCGAGTCTGAGAATAGAGATGAGATAGTCTGAACAGTGCACGAACACAAATCCAATTGTAAAAAGATGCTATGTCTTTTTAATTTGGTCATTAAAAGGGTTTAATTGTTAAGACATAATACACATAAAACAGATTATAACTACTATTTACAGAGGTACTTACAATTAATCTATCCTCCATTTCTTGCAAACTCCCATTCGGCAATACTTTGAAATTCCCTTCAACTGTTCTGATCTCTTCAAGCAGTTTTTGTATATCATTAGATAAATCATCCTGAGAACACATTTTTGTATTAGACACATACTACGTAGCATCAGAGCGGCGTGGAACTGCGAGATGCAAAAATAGCCTCGAATGTAAATACGATTTGACAAATGGGATTAAGCATTTAGTTGCGTGATTTATGTTCAGATCATCATTGAACATATTGAAAGCATTCGATTCGTGAATCGAAATATTTATGCCGTTGATAAAGTTGCCATTTTTAACGCAACATGGTCAGCATTCTTTACGATCACGAGAAAAATATAATAATATGTAGTGAAGATTCACTACGAAATCTAATAAAAAATCAAGACATTCATGCGGACTGACAAATTGAGTTCTATTATTAACTTCACGACTATCCCCGCACGTGTATCTTTATTTTCGAGGCCTCTAGCTTTTGTATGTTCTATTTCGCAGTCTCCGAATTCCACGTCGTTTGAATCATTCAAGGGATAGTCCAATTTAGCATTCCAAATGCGTGGACTAATGGCCAAACATATGAACACTTTTATTAAATTAAATTAAAACGACAAGCCCAAGATGATGATATGATTCAATTTGAATCGAAATGTTTATATGTTTGGCCTCAAGTTAGCAACACAAAAAACAACGAAAAAAACTCATACACATCCACTAGATTATGTTGGCATGACATGCGGAGTGGATAACGGTCGTTGGGCATTCTGTTAACATCAAGGAGCGTATCGCCGGGGCTCTAAGCTAAGAAGTATTCCGTATCAAGATCATCACGCGTAAATGTAGAAAGCAGTGAGGCGCGAGAAAAGCATGTGAAGTTATATGACGATATTAAAAATCGGTAATATAATAGATCATTTTTGGACGACCAAAAATGTCCATGCCTACCTTGGTGTCCATTAGGACATAAAACTGTTAAATTACGAATTTAATTAAGTAAAATGGAAGTTATGTCGAAATGTCATGAAAACAAAACAATTTTTACAGTCCGCTATGATCCGTACGGCCTCGACATAAACGGAATGAAATAATTATATTGAAGTGTCTGCAAAACTCAATTACCTATTCACGTAATTTGATGAGACTTTCATATAGAGTATAGAAAAATAAATAGAAGTACTAGAAAGAGCAACAACAGCGGTAGAAAAATAAAAACAAAAGTTACCTTTCTGAAGGAAAACTTTCGCAATGAAATAAACATTCTTTTATTCTAACAATTTATGTATGGCGAATAAAAGTTTAAATTAGGTAGTTAGTTATTACTCGCGTGAATGCGGTGCTGACGCTTAATTGTTATAGTTAAATCAAGGGCACTGCTGCATGATACTTGATACGGAAGACTCAGAAAAACATTGTCAAATCACAAAATATAAAATCTTAACACTCAATCACTACTTCGCTGTATCACAGCAGATAGCAGTAAATATTGTAAAAATGAACACTCATTCATAAAATCAAGAGATTATTTTCAAAAACCACAAAGGTTTTATGTTCACCATCTAATAATACAAAAGGACTCAAAAAGCATTCACATTAACTATAAATTACAGGACTGACCTGAAAATATCAACGGTAGCAGACATTGAAATGTCAGCCAATTTCTTCGATAGTCATTACTTTAAAGCCCAAATAAAGCATCTAAAAAACTAAGTCCAATTAAAGCGTCATAGCTGTCGTTCGTCTTGTAGCAACAAATTTTGGCATTTCAATTTGAATGGGGGTAACAAAACTGACGAACAACGGAATACTGAAGCTTAAATAAAACAAGAATTGCATAAATATTTATTTTATTGTAACAAAATTATTTTCAGAGATTCAAGGTTAGCCTCTTTGTTTCGGATGACTAGACACGACTAGATTGTTGACACACACTATACAAATACTACACAACTAATTTGAAATGCGTAAAACCTATGCGGCGGTCCGTGCATGCCAAAAATTGGCAACTACAAGACGATCGGCAGATTCGGCGGACGACAACATACGATACAGAGATTTGTAATAAGTGATATTAAAAATTTTGTAAAGATATCATGCCAAACATAAAATATAAATTGTAAAATTGTACGATACGACGGTAGCACAGTCACCTTGGTGGACGTCTTGACGTGTCGGTGTGTCGGCGGCTCCTGTAGGGGTCGAGGTGGGGCTGGTAGAGGGGGTGGGGCGGTTAGTATATCCTCTGGGATGTCGTCGCCTAACCGCGGCGTGTCTTCGGCGCCCGTTAAGGAATTTGAAGGTGTTTCCAAGCTCAAGTATGAGCTCTGATCTTTCCAGCTGCAAATTCCACCGGGCAAGTCCATCGAGATATAGTTAGAATCGGAAGGCGAATCGTAAGATTCCCACGGAACGTTATCGTCATCGGATGCATGGCCGGAGCCGCCGCCGGGGCCCCGGTCTTTATCGTTTTGGTCTTTAATCTCGATGTCGGTGTTAGTAGTGTCCGGAGTTTTTGATTTACTAGCCAAAAGCAGAAAATATTGACATTCCGCATCGTGGTATAAATGCTTTTCGGCCCAAAATGCGGAGTCCTTTAAAAGGTTTTCTGCCTTAGTGACCCCACTATCTACTGAATTTTCAATTTGTGTGTTAGGTTCCGAGTTAACTTTTACGGAGGTTTCGGTTTCGGTAACTATAGGAGCCGTTTCTAAAGAGATAGTCTTAGATTTTTGCTCTACTAATACTTTTTCCGCGTCATCCGTAATGAACTTTTCGGTCCAAAAGTTATCGGCTTTTAGGTTTGATAAATTGTTAGTAGGGGAGTCAATGTTAGATTGTTGGGAGTCAGCAGTTTCCATGTGTTTCACAACTGTTTCCATAGGCGCAATAAGTATTTCTTGTACACTCAAAACTGTTTCTGTGATATTGTCTGAAATATTTGCTTCATATGCAATTTCACTTGTAGTATCGGGTATATTTTCTGCACTTATATTCTCTGTTTTATCATCTGATTTTGGTTCTACAGAACTCTTATCAAGGTCAGTCTTTGTATCCGTTAATGTGTCCTCAGGTTCAGGGGAAGCGAATGAGGGTGTGATACTATCTAGAACTTCGTCATGATGTTCATCAATAGATGCCTGTGTATCAATTAATTCTATAGGTAAGTCATCACTCATACCAGAATTGTCATTTTCAGGAAGTAACATTTCCTCAATTTCCCTTTGCAAATCAGCCATTTTATTTTCTAGGGACTGCTCTTCCGTTATCTTGTCTTCAATATAATGTTGCTGAGTTTGAAGTGGCTCTAGCGCTTCCTTTGTAAATTCTTCCCTTGATATATCCTTTTGAGGAACATTGGAAATTGTTGTAATTGTCATTTCCTCAGTAATATTTACGTCTTCTTGTCTTTCTGGAAGCTGTTCAACTTCAACAGAGATAATTTCTGAAAGATTACTTAAATCATCTATCGCATTTGGAACAATTTTCCAATACTGCGCTTCAGAATATAATCTATCTTTAACTGGAGTTTGTAGGGATTCCGGCGTTGATATTGGAGTTTCAATGTACTTTGTTGGTTTGCTATCAAATTTCTTATCAAACATTTCTTGTTCAGAAGAAGTCTGAGGAGAACATGTATCAGTTGTTTCACTGATTACTGTATCAGTTTTTTTATCCTTCTTCTTCTTTTTGCTCTTTTTCTTAGGCTCAGCAGTATCTGGCACAATCGCTTCTAATTCTATATTCTCCTCAATTTCTTTAACAATTTCTGGCACATTTTCCTTTACTTCTTCAACTGGTTTAGCACTCTCCTTTGTTTCCTTTGACTTTGGAGACCGCTTTTTCTTATCTTTTTTCACAGGTTGTTTTTCTTCATCAGAAGTACTCGGAGCCAACTGCGCCGGTTTGGGCTTAATTTCTTTTTCTTTAGATTTCGAAGCTCGGCTCTTTCTGTTTTTCTTCGTAGTCTTAGTTTCCTCATCTGAAAGACTTTGTGTGGATTCGGCGTCATCGGGTTTTAATGAGATAGAAAGAGCATCAAACCTATTTTCAGATTTGTCACGTAAATCACCTCTCTGTGGTGTTTTTGATGCTGAAACTGATCGGTTGTCCCGAGATCTGGACCTCGATCTTCGGCTTCTCTCAACAGTAATGAAACCTTCTGCATCTATTTCAACTTCAGGTTTGTGATGATCAGGGTCTGATTCATCTACGAAAATTATAGGTGGTCTACTCGGAGCTTGGATAGCTTCTGGGCGATGTTCTTCTACTTTTATTGCTCTTTCGGGAGATGCCCGATTACTGGCTACAATTTTAGCCCAAGACTGTTGATTTTCAAAGTCTTCTTGCACTAATGTCTCAATTATTGGTACTGTTGGTTCATTAAGATTAAAATCATCTTCCAGTGGTTCAACAGGAATAGTTTCGGTGGCTGTAGATGTCTCAGCGCTTAAAATAGGTTCTGCTGTTTCTAAACCTTCAGCTACCACTTCTGCGTATGATTTGCCTTCTTCTGCCATTTTCACCCAAACATTACTTAATTCAGGAACAGATTTAATTTCCACATCTTTGTCAAACTTAGGTGGTTCACGTACTGGAGTGACTTCCTTTTTATCTTCCTTCTTTTTCTTTTTCTTACGTTTAGATTTTGTTTCTGAATGTTCTTCCTGAGCTTCAACTTTATAACTAATTTTATCATCATTATCATCTTTGACAACTTCACTCTCTTTCTTGGTCGTTAAAATCGACGAGTAAGTTGGATGAGACAGAGAAACAGTATCACTATCTACTTGTGACATTACAGTGTCTTGTGTCTGTACAGGGTCTGGTGTAACTACAGGTTGCTCGGGAGATTTCGTGAATTGTGTATCACACTTGCTCTCAACAGTATTGTACATATAAGACGGTGTAAACTCAGGTGCATCGGCTGACAACTTTGAATACAAAACTGTGTTTGAGAAGGAAGGTTTGAATTCAGGAATGGAGTCAATTTCAGGGAGAAGGTCATGCAAACTGTGTATGGGAGACTTTTCGGGACGTGTATGTTCTTTGTCAATGTTAGTTGCATCCGAAGCAACTTGTACGTTATTTTCATCCGTAGGTATAAGATACTGATCCGTACTTGTGTCGCCGCTAGGAAGGTCACGCGTATCGAATGTTTCCGAAACGATTGTTTTTGTCTCAGTTTTGGATAAAGATACCGAGACGAATCCGGGTTCGTGAGGTTTCTCCGAAGCTGCCGATAAATTTGATACAATTTCATCATTAAGTTCCGTAGTTATAGCTCCCGGTGATGGCCCTGTCAGTTCCGATTCTATAACCGGTGTTTCAATGGAGTCCTTTTGTGTAACGTTAATGACTTGAGGTGTCTCTGGAGATGCCGTGCGTTCAGTGGGGTCCCTAACTGTTTCAATCTTGTCGGGGATTTTCACGTCTTCTATAGTTTCTTCTATTAATTTAATAGCATCTTCAACGAGTTCAAATGTACTACATTCGTTAAGGCTTATATTTTTGTCTTCAAATTCAGCGTTAGAATCTATCTCTTTACAGATTTCAATGTTTTCGAAAGGTTCAATATCTTCGACAACGTTCTCGATAAGAACATAGTCTGTTTCATCATCAGACATTTTTGGAGTTTCTCTATCCTTTGTTACATTTCGATTGTCGCGGTCCAGAATAATAGAATGTTCAATATCTTTGATGTCACCAAAAACAACAGGTACGAAGGACACTTCAGGATCATCGATAATGATCGTATCATTTTCAAATTTCTTTTCAGATTCCGAACTTTGCAGAAGCTTGTTTTCGCTTGATGGTTCATTTTCTGCTTGTAATATATTCGTTTCTGGAATTATAGCACTAGGTTTTTCAACTAATGGTTCTTTAAGAATGTCCGAATCTAAATCAGTAACGATAGTATCTGACATAATATGTTCAGTATCTTCTGAGGTAACGGGGACCTGAGATTCAACATGTGATTTAAAACTTTTAGTATCTTTAGTTTCCTTTGATGTTAGAACTTCAATAATATCTCCTCCACATGTTAATTTTTCAATTTCTTCATTTTTCACATCAACGGGCGAATCAGATCGAAGATGAACTAAATAGCCAATATCTTCCGTAATTTTATTGCCACCATCAACAGTATCTTGATGTTCAAGTATATGTTGTTCGGAGGTGTCACTTATAGTTTGCTGTATAGTAAGACCTTCTTCTATTATTTCATCTCTAATAGATTCTGTCACTGCGGAGTCACTTTGAATATTTTCATCCTGTTCTTTTATAACTTCAGTCAACTCTACAACCGTTTCAGGAGCTACTGCTACAGGTTCTTCCGACTTCTTCCGAGTAACAATGTTAGCAAACGTGCGTTCGGCATCAATTATTTCGTGATAACTATAACGTATAGGTTCATATATCTTACTCGAAGTATCTATAGATTTTTGTACCAAGTTTACAGCCTCATGCTGCTGGACAGGCTCACCAGAAATTTCTAATGGTTTTTGCGTGATGGGCTGAACGAACTCACTAGAATCTTCAACTGGTTCCTGTGTGATGGATAAATCTTCAGAATCCAGGTTATCAGAACTTTTATCAATAGAAATGTGTTCTATATTATCCGTGTCAGCAGTTTCTTCTACGAGAGACGAACGTACAGAAGCGTATAAGCGTTCAGCATCATTTAGTTCATGATAACTGAATCGAGGCACATCAAATATTAGTTGGCGATGTTGACCAGAATCCAATAGTATTGTTAAATTTGTTTCAGCGTTATTCAGTGTTTCCTCTGCAACTGCTAGTTCAGGGACTGGATGACTGTCCAAAGATTGTTCTTCTACAATATTGACTTCTACAGAATCTCTAGTGGGCGTAGGTTCTTTACTTTGCTCTCTGGATTGCGTAATTATAGTTGCCAATAAGGCTTCAGCATCTGCAATGACGTGGTAGCTTTGTTGTGGTTGTTCGAAAATAAGTTGGGTCTGACCCACGTTTATTGCCGGCTCAATTGGATTATCTTGTTGTTGAGTTTGAGCATCTATTACGTTGGTACTATGATCTTGAGGGATTTCCTCTTTGCTTTCAAGTTCTTTAACATTAATGACTTCATCGATGGTAGTATTTATGTCTTCAGCGTTATATTTTATTGCGGCTAGAAGTTTCTCTGAATCATTTAATTCACGGTAGTTGTATCGAGGCTGTTCTTGAGCCAACAACGTAGTATCCGTTAGTGTGAGCTCTGGTTTGTTCTCAATGGTGGATAAAGTTGGTCCCGTACTTATGACTATCTCCAAATAAGTTGTTGGTGCAGGTTCTATTGGCACTGGATTGACACTATCACTCAACGGTTGTACGTCTGTCAAAATATTTTTGTCTATTATAGATTCAACAAGAGAAACATCCTCGTTATCCTGTTCAGATTTTTCTAATGACTCTTTGTCAATAGAAACGATTTCAATTGATGTTGTAGATACTACTGTAGGAAGTCTGTTTTCAGCATCCTGCAACTCATGGTAACTAAACCTTGGAGGAGTTTCTCTAGTTACTGAAGCTTGCTTTGATACAGGTTCGTCCGTATCTATCGAGGGTAAGGTATTTATGTTTGAACTCTCCACAGTATCGACCAGAGGTATGCTCTTTGACTTCTGTACAGAGTCTTCTTCTTGGTTAATGTTTTCTACCTGGTCATAAATTTCTTGAATTTGGTCCGTTCTTACGGAATCGGACCGTTCCACAGACGAAGCCTTAAAGCGTTCTTCAATTATAAATTTGTAGTAATCATAGTCTAGTTGATGGAGATCTAAATTCATTGAATAAACCTTAACTTCTTCTTCGAGTTCTTTGTACGGGATGGTAGATGAAATACAAGGAGAGCGCTTTCGTTCTTTAACAGAACCAAAGATCGCTTGTTCCAAAATGTCTTCAAGATATTCTTCTTGATGTTTTTCATTTGTATGTACTGTCTCTTTTAATTCAGGGACATTGTTGCCTGTAGGTTTTTCCTGAACCAACTCAATTTCTTTCACCTCCTCAGAAACTGTTCCTATATCTTGAGATAATAAATCTTCGTTTTTATTTTCTGGCTCTTCAACCAGAAGTAAATCTTCGTCGGATTTCGATAATGTGGTAGATATTGAACTTTCCAGATGAACCTCCTTATTTTCGAATTCTTCTAGAGTAGTACTTAGAACTTCTAACGATTTCACTTTAATAGTATCTACATTTGTGAATTCCTTGTTATCAGTAACTGTACTTTCCACTGTATGTACTTCAAAAGGGTTGATTGAAATATCCTCTTTTATAACTCCTACGTCATCCGTTTGATCGGCAGATATTTCTTCTCTAACGTCATCAATACTTGAAGCTACCAAACTATCGGAAGTAGTTTGTTCAATAACTATATCTACAATGGTTTCCATTGAAGCATTTTCATTTTCTTGCGATGAAGGTTCTTCTAACGAATTACTTTTACTACGGAATACTTTAACAGTGCGTATAGGAGGCAATTTCTTTTCTTCATGTGTAATTAAGTATATCGTTCGAGTTTCCTCTTCTTTGGCCACAGGAACGATCGTTGTGACTTCTTCAACGACTCGAATACCTTCTTTAACAGGTTCTGTGGCAAAGAATTTGTCATTGTTGTTTTGCTCAGCAGATCTAGCAGATACAGTAGAAGATTCTACCGTCTCAATTGTTTTAATTTTCTCAGTTACATTAGCATCTACTTTATTAATTGACGTAGAACTCCTTTCTTGACTATTACGTCTACTTTCTTCAGATATAAGATTTAAGGTTTCATCAAGTATAGTCACTTCAGTGGCAATTTGTTCTGGATCATTAAGAGATGCTTCATAAACGGGTGTAGTTATTGGTTCTAGAGGGGACTCAGAAATACCTTCTTCTTCTGCTATGAGTGTGTTCCAATCCATAGTGATAAGATTTGTGTCAATATTTCTTTCCTCAATGACTGTAGTATTTACAGTACTGTCATCGTTTAATTTATCCTCTGTATGTTTTTCTTTTTGTTCTGTAGCTTCGATATTTATTTCCGTCTCGGTGCTCTCTAATTTTGATTTCTTGCCTTTAGATTTCTTTTTAGTTTTAACTTCTTTAAACTCATTTTCTTCTTGCCCTTTATCAACAGTACCCGTTATATCACCGGCTGAAGATTCAGTAATAGATTTCTCAGATTTCTCTTCTGAGAGTTGGGCTTCTTCGTGATCAGCTTTCTTTTGTTTGCGTTTTTTCTTGTCTTTCCTTTCATTTGTGACCTCAGCTACCACCTCTTTTTCATTTTTTTTATATTCTGTGTATTCTGCAACAGGTATACTTTCTTCTTCTGTGATTAATGATTTAGAATTCTCCACCTTTTTAGATTTTTTATGGGATGGAAGGTTTTGACTTTCTGCACTGTCTGGATGTTGCAAAGGAATTTCTTCAATAGATTTAACATCAGTTTCGGTGGTTTTTTTAACCTCCTCAAATTCCAATGCAACAGGTTCTGGAGTTTTATCATGTTTCTTTTTCCGCTTCTTCTTATTTTTCATCGTGTGTCCAGATTCATCTTCAACACTTTCATCTTTTGTTGGAATTTTTGCGCAAGTCATATGGGCTTCTTCAAGTTCTAAATCAGTTCCTACAGATTTTTGCTCTAAAGAATCAGCTGATTTCAATTCATGGTCAGGTTTTGACGATTGTTGACCATCGTCTATCTTAGCCAATGGTTCCATTATAAATTCCCTCTCTTGTTCTAATTTAGCTTTTTCAATTTGTAAAAAGTCAGCGCCACTCAATTTTTCAAATGGATCGCTTCCTGAGTCTTTATTTTTGTTTGATCTACCTTTGCCTGTAGTCTTCATTGTTATCAACAATTGCGTTTCTTCAGTCGACGATTTACGACTTTCTGTACTTGAAACTTGTGTCGTGTCGACATTAAATTGAGAATATTCTTTTTTAACAACAGAATCTTCGGCAGCTAAAGTACTTATCTCTGATTTCCTAGCAATGGTATCTTGTTTTGATTCTTTGTGACCTTTTCTTTTCTTTTGTTTAGCTGAGACGTCTTTTTCAGTCGTTTTGCTTTCAGTTTGCTGTACACTAGTCATTTCCACGTTTACAATTTCTACTTTTTCATCCTTACTATCATCCCGAGTGTCCTTCAGTTTTTTCTTCTTGTGTTTGTCCGATTCTTCGATTTCCTTTAAAGCTTTTTCTATTTCATCTTCACTTTCTACTTTAGCTTTCTTGGATTTGTGTTTCTTTTTAGGTTTACTTTTGTGCTCAACATCCGGTGACTGACGTTCCGAATGCGTCTCCTCTCGAACAAGGGTTTCGGTTACAGTCTCGATGACCGTGGCACTGTGTTGTATTTTTTTAGCCGTCTCTAAAATTTGATTCTTCCGGTAGGACGGTTGCGATACCGGAACGTCTTCAATTTGAACGGGTTCAGCATCGGCAACATCTTCGAAGTCTTGAACCTCTATAACTCGTTTAGGTGTTTTCTTTTTCCTCGTCGCCTGTGAGTCGAGCGGCCTCGTCGGGCGCTTCTCGGGTGCGCGGCGCTGGCGCGGCATGTCGCGCGACCGACTGCGCTGCGCCGGCCGCTCCGGCCTGTCAATTCTATCGAGTTTAAGGATCGACGGTTCCCTAGAATGAACCTTAGATTCGTAGTGGACCGGTGGAGCCTTCTCCACTTCGACCACTATCTCCTTCACTATCTCCACTTGGGCCACCTGCGGTTCCGGTAAGGCCGTGATATTTTGGCTTCGCGCTTGCTTACGCAAGCCGAGCGCCAAGATTTCGGCGTAGGACGGCTCCTGAGAACGACCGCGCAGGGCCGGGCTCGCGGACCTATCGCGAACCTCCGACCGTCGAAACTCTACCTCCGATTTAACGGGAAGGGAATCGAGCGGAGTCGGAACTCGATAGGTCTGCTCGAAGGCGGGAGGTTCCGGTTCCCGTTCGGCCGGAATCTCCTCCACGGTCTCTACTTCCGTTTCAATTCGGCAGTCCGGAAGCACTCGAGCGTCACGCTCGGACATATCACGGGGTCCACACTCGAAGCGGACGTCCGTGGCGTCGGGATACGCGGCACTTTCACTAACACCGTACACGGTCTCACTGAACACCGGCTCGTCTACGGACTCCATCACATCATCTATTCGGACACTGGGCACTATCGGATCACCGTCGGGCGCGTCCTCGGGGGCGGGAGGCGAGTCCTCGCGGCCCGGCGGCTCGCGTGGCATTCTGTGCATCGGCAGCCTCTGCGCGCTGGACCTCTCGGAGCCCACGGAGCTGGAGCGGGAGCCGCAGCCCTTCACGATCTCGGCATAGGTGGTGCCGCCCAGGACCCAGGCGGGGGAGCGCGCGCGGGCGGCGCGCGGGGCGGGCGGGACGAGGGCGGCGGAAGCGGCGAGGGCTGGCGGGGCGCGCGGCCGGCGCTCAGGCGAGCGGGCGCGGTGGGCGCGCGCGGCGGCCGCCTGCCCCACGAGCACGGCCAGCGTGGCGGCCGGCTCCTCGTCCGCCGGCGGCGCGTAGTACGGGTCGAGCGCGTAGATGGCTCGAGTCAGCTCCTCGATTCGGCGGGCGACCTCCTGATACGCAAGTACGGACATTCATCATTTACGAGGGTGTTCGCTGGTCGCGGGGCGACGGGCGAGCGACGGATCGGGGTCGTGAAAGGAAACTAGAGCGGTGCCATTTCGATCGTTTATTTTACGTGATCATTTAGCGATAAAAAAATTATAATAATAGCATAGTATCGACATTGAGGAATGGCCGCGGCGACCGACGAGCGGGACCTAGGGGGCGGCGCCTACGCGTCCCGGAGGGGGTCCGCGTCGGGGCCGCCGCGCTGCACGAGCAGCTTCATTCGTTCGTTTCGCGCCTGAATCTTGCTCTGGAGCGACTTGACTCTCTCGCGACATTCCTAACGAGGATATTTCGGTTCACGAGTTAGTGGCGGGGGGGGGCGGGGGGAGGCAACAGAAAAAAATAAAGATGAATGCGGAGCCAGTGACAAGGTACGCCGTCGGTAATAAACAAAACTAGAACGGAGGCGTCGAGCCGACTACGCTGAGTGCGTGCGGCGGGGCTCACCTGCTGCGTGCGGAGGGCGCGGTCGGGGTCGCGCGGCGCGTAGTTGGGTTGCGCGGCTTGGCGCAGGCGCTGCTCGGCGGACAGCAGCTGCGCGCGCAGAGCGGCCACGTCGGCGCAGTACCGCTCCAGCTGCGCCAGAGCCGCGCCCAGCGCCGCCGCCTGGTCGCGCGTCTGCGCCGCCAGGGCGTCCAGTGCCGCGCCCAGCTCGGCCGCCGCGCGCTGCACGCCTTCGGGCGACCGCGACTGCGCCGCCACGCCGTCCGGCCCGAAGTGTACCTGCAAACGAGTCACACGACAAAATCAACATTGTGCTCCTCCGCCGACGCTGCTCGCTCGACTTCTCGCGACGGCACACTCACGTTCAGCTTCTCCACGGCGTACGAGATCTTCGTCTTCTGCGTCGAGATGTCGGTGAGCAGCTTCTCCCGGTAGGCTAGCCTGTCCCTGAGAGGTTTCTTTGCGTTCTGGGGAGCCTCAAGTGTTCTCGACGTCGCCTCCAGCCAGTGTCCGACGTCCTTCAATTTCTTCTCGCATCGCTCCCATTCCTCTGCTAATTCTATGAGTAATCCATTCTGGAAAGTAAGTAACGAAGATTATTAGCATATGCAAGTATTTAAGGTAAATGTCATATCCGATAATACTAAAATAAAAAAGATAAAAGTTACTAACTGTCTTGGCCAATTTTTTCTCTACATCAACAGTCGCATTCTCTGCCGCCTCTAATCTAGAAGGTAAGTCCCCTGGACTTGTGACTCTTTCTATCGCTTCTATCTCTTTCGCCATATCCGCTAAATTCTTTGCTTGCTGCTTACAACTTTTAAGTGCGTTCTGAAAACAAACATAAAATTGTATCAATAGTTGCAACATATCATATAACTAATATAAATCAAATAACCACGGCGTATGCGACATACCCCGTATTCAGTCTGTTTCTGTTGCGCTTCCTGTAAGTCGGCCAGCGGGAGCGGCCGAGCCAGGAATGCGCGCTGGGTTTCCACCCAAAGCAGGACCTTCTCTAATAGAGCCAGGAATCTGGCCACAGCGTCGCAGGCATCTTCTACAGCCGCTTGCCGGGCTTCAAGCTCGCTGCAAACCGCCGCGAACTGCTCCGAGAGTGCCGTGACGGTGGACTGGATCAGTTGTCGCTCGCCGGCGTCGCGGCTTCCCTCGACGATCGCGCGAGCGTTGCGCGTCAGCCGCTCCAGGCGGTCTGCCACGTGCGGCACCTCGGACCTCGTGGCCACCAGGCGCTCTCTGTACGGCTCCGGGGGGAGGGTTCGCTCTCGAGCGGTCAGCTCCGCCGCACGGATCCATTCCTGGACGCTCTCCACGTCGGCCGCGTATTCGGTGCGAGCGGTGCGCGCCCGCTTCCACTCCCTCTCCTTCTCCTCCATGGCTGCGGCCAACGCCTCCGAGGATAATTCTAGTGCGGACAGTTCTTGCGCCACGTCCGCGGGCGCCGAGCCACCGTACCGCCTGCCGCTCTCCTCGGTGAAGCTCTTCGTGCGTCTAACCAATTCCGAAACTTGCTCGGATAGCTCGCGCACTCCGCTCTCGTCGTCCTCCCCGAACACGTAGAAGGTCCCGACTTTGGCGATGTAAACTTCTATCTGCTGCCGGAGCTCGTCAATCTTCTCCGACACGCGGTCGAATTCGGAAACGATTTCGTCGATCTCCGCGAGCCTCGCCGCAAGAGTCTGTCGCAATCTGAAAAGAAGGAACACGTTTAGATCACGTATACGGCCGGCGGAGAGTGCGGCTCGTGGCGGCCGATAGCTGCCAAAACGCGACGAAAATAATCCGTCGGCGCGGCGTGACGCGTCGTGACGCCGCAAGGTCACCGGGCGCTGCAGCGGCCCTACCTCGTCGTTCGTCGGCAGCGGCCCGCGGCGCTCCGCTCGCTTCGCTAGCCAGTCGCTCAATGAACCGACGGACGGTTTCGTTCCACGCGTCTAATTTTATTCGACGCCAATGACATCATGCGAGTTTTCGGTGCACCGATGTTTACGTTCCGCACCGGCATATCTGTGTGGTTTTACGGTGACGTGTCTCGCGACCTTGCCTAAGGCTCGACGGCACGGCGATTGTCAATGCCTAATGGGCGAGCGTATTGCGCAATGAGGACGAGATGCGCAGATCGCCCCCCGGCCGCGAGCCGGCCGGCGCGGCAGCGTGGCACCCCGACGAGATAAACATTTGCCGGACGGCCGGCCGACCTTAACTTTTAGCACGTTTCGCAAAATCCCTACGCTCCCGTATCGCGAGCGCGATCGGGGATGACTCACCATGAAAAAATAGTCTCCGTCCCACTGCGTATCACGATATTGTTCCTCGGTGTTGGAATTCACACTGTTGCATGCGCCCGGTCGGCCGAACCTACACTCGCGTCTATGTTTCCATGCGGTTTATTTCGCGACCGGTTAGTCGAGTATTGTTTTCAGGGCGCGCGGAGTCGCCCGGTGGGCCCCGAAGCATCGCTAGTGCGTCCGCTTTCACTAAATCCTGTACCGAATCGAGGAATGGCGTGTTCTAAGTTTAACCCTCGGTCGGGTTCCAGTTCACACTGAGAGGCCCTGACCCATTAAATGCGAAGTACGCATGCGCGGTCCGTTCGGAAATAGTAGTCTGCCAGTTTGAATACGTAACGATTACGCGAACGTCCCCCGAGCCGCGTCTGGGGCGCGATCGATCCGAGAATGGCTCCTATGTGCGACGCATGGAATACATTTTTACGTGGACGCGCAAAGGATTTTCGTCCTTTTCGTCCTAATGCGGCTATTTGATTGATTCTATCGCGGTCTATATCACGACACTGACTGAATCTTGTCTTTTAAAGCGCTTTAAGGGACATTAATGGTGTCTCCCTTATGCCTGTCGCTAGACATGCTTCGAGCTAAATCAATACGTCCGCGCCATGTTATTTTTTTTTCGATGGCAACGTCTGGTTGCCACGGAGCGACATTTTGTTACCAAAAATTTATTGACTTATGCAATACTATAAAACTATCCCAATGCGATTTTATGAATCTATGGTTTTGTGTAGAACGTTATTTCCAACGTAGCTGTAAGAAAATTCGTAACATTTCAGGTTGTTATTTTAATTTAATACCTCGACGTGTTCACACAGCAGTCATATAAACATTTCAGAGATTATTAGTCACTTCTGGGTCGTTTTCCGTGCGCAAAAATTTCAATGAGAAGCATGAGAATAAATATTATATCCACTTATGTATCTTAAAATAAACACAATTTGGTGAAGAAATTAAATCATATTACGACAGGCGAAGTAAGTAAGTAGGTATCAGGGGCGTAGTTAACTAGTTACCGCCGTATCTGACGTGTCAATTATACGGAGCCCCCCGACGCGCGTAAGCAAATATTTTTAAAATTATTTAATAAATCAGTTTGCCGAAAAAAGGCAAGGAGAGTGAAAATATTTAATTTGAATTGTTTATTAAAAATTTTGGAAAGTGACAGACAGATAATTATGATGAATAAATATTTCTTTTAAGTAATTTTATGCAATCATTTTTCTTCTTTTGTGAGAAATCCCTTCCAAAGGGCCCCCAAAAAAATTTTTATACAGGGGGCCCTGTATAAAAGGCCAAGGCACCCCACGCCACTGGTAGGTATGATAGAATTTTGACTGCATATCAAAATAATCTGCTCAAACCATCAAGTCCGTATTAAAGTAACATTCGGTTTTAAACAAACTTAACATCCCTGCAGCGGATAGAAGCAAGCGTGACGCTATGACAATATTGAAGTCATTAAGTCATCTCGTTTGCTAATTCCGTCGGTGGTGATCTCATTGTGAGATTTGTGAGGCTCGAACCGAACTATTGGATGGCGCTAAAACTTACTACAACGTGACGAAATAGTAGGAAAAAATTACGCTGACTTTATCCTTACAACACTAATATAATACGGCTAAAGAGCTGCTTTGTTTTCCATTCAATCTTTAATTAGTTTATTGCACGTAGTATAAGTATATAGAGTTAGAGAATATCATAACCCACTGATCTAGTTACTTTCATTATTTTCTGCCTACCGTATGCCTGGAAGAGATTGCTACCTAATCAATAAGACCACCTATTGTGACTTTAAAATGCTCTATTGTTTATATGTATCTTCTTTGGTGTACAATCGTATTGTATTTTATAGTTTAAACGTGCTTATCTCTGAAACTGCCAGACGGTTTTGTAAAAATATTTTTGTAAACATGGGCTTACTGCGGCAATTTTTTTTTGTATTTTCGATTTTTTTTCTATGATCCAAGAGATTTTGTTAGGATTTGGATGAGAATAAAATTAATAATATAATTTGCTTTTAGCTTTAGTCACAATTGAAACGCCTTGAAACTATAAAGAAGTCGAGAGACATTTTTCATACTCAATTTAATGATAATAAAAAAATATTCACTCACAGCTCGCCCAGTGAGTGAGTAACACGTAAAATTAGACGGAATACTTACTGCCGTACTCAGAGACATTCATTAACGTTAATGATTCATTATGTAAATAACGATGACACTTATGTCAGTACGAATAAAGATGATTTTATTTGTTTGTTAATGAACATTAAGTTAAATGACGTCAAGTAATGTTAGAAATATAAAATGTGATCACGTCCCGTTTTTGAATTTTTATAATGGATTAAAATATTCATTTGTTTTATTAGAGATATTTCTTTCGATATTTTTACTTAGAGATACTATTGTCTAAAAAGTTGTATTTTAAATGGAAATGAGAATTTATTTTATTTAGAATTATTTGTACTATTTTATTTATTTTTATTAACTTCAAAGTTTAAATTGCGTTCCGTTTTTAAGGCACATACAAAACTGGATTGATTATCGCTATAATTCAGGATTAATCTTAAAATTTCCAATGTTTCATCTGTAATGGAATATGCGTTATTTAAATAAAGTTTATATTCGTTGCAAATACAGAAACGGGACGGAGAGGTGCAGTGCAACCACTGTTTCTGTAATCGGAACTCAGTAGAAATTCATCTTAGAATAGATATCTCATTCGGTAGCTTATGGCTTGGATCGGTTACTGATATATTTGAACCGTATGCTCATTACGTCATAATATAAAGTTCACTTTGAGAACCCGCCCTTGACCGTTCCATCTGTGGATTCTGACATCACTGTACCCCAAAAACCCTCATTACAAAACCAATTCTATGTACTGGTGAAAAAGTTCAAATTGCAATGAACACTCTCACTAGACGACAAATGGGTGTGTTTGCCTTTTTAAGTGGCTCTTTGAGAAGGCACTCTTTAGTGGTAAGTAATAAAGTTTGAATTGAATGTACCTACGGACTTTTCTGGTGAATAAGCGATTCTGGTCAAGGCGCACGACAATGCTGGTAGAATTTTAATGAAACGCCGGCGATTTTTGCCATAAAATTCTTTTGAATCGAGCTCAATTTTTATTTTATTTTGCAGAGTTCTCGGTAGGTAACTGATGCTTCCTTGTGTAGGTTAACTGTTGTTAAAATATTACAGTATTGTAACTTCTTCTTTTCTTTTTATATTCGTAGACAAGTGAAAGCTCTTCTAAACATTGTCAGTAACCCATTAATGACCCACTACAGGGTCGGGTCTCCTCTCACAATGAGAGGGATGTAGGGCTTAGTCCACCACGCTGGCCTACTGCGGGTTGGTGGACTTCACATGCCTTTGAGAACATTTTTTTGTGAACTCTCAGGCATGCAGGTGTTTTTCACGATGTTTTCCTTCACCGTAACAGCAGGTGATATTTAATTTTATAAATCGCACATAACTTTTTTTTATAATATATTGTATCAGGCGTTACTTTGCGGAAATCCATTGTTATTTAAGTTGTATATATATTTATATATACTTTTTTTTTACAAAGTGATTGGTGCATGCTACTGAGATTCGAACCCGGACCCCTAGATTCGAGGTCGAATTCTAAGCCACTGGGCTATCACCGCTACTGGGCTATCACCGCTAAACATTAAACCGCTAAACTTCTAAACATTAATTGGGTATAATTACTTTAACTGTAACTTAACTTAAACAACACTTATCAAACAGAAAGTTTGAATGCCAAGTACAGTACACTAATTAACGAGTAACTATAGTTTACACTACATACACAGAATTAATGGTAGAGCACAAAGCAATAAAGTCCCAATATCTCGAAACAGGGAACATTTCAGGTATTATTATTAGGTATTACCCGAACCTATTATTCCATGAGTCATCGCGAAGGGTGACTGTATTTCCTATGCACCCTATGTCCTGGTTCCAACATCCTGGGTGTATGAAGGGTAGAGAGGGGTAAGAGTAGTTCTAAATCAATTGATCGGTTTTATATTTTCTACTTTTAAAAGCTTTTATTCATGTAAGTTTGGGTTAGATTCTGCAACTCAATTTTAAAGCTTATTCTTAACCGATTGAAATGAACTTTCATATTCGTTTAGTATGAATGAGTGACGTCATTCTAAATTCAATATGGCGCCCGATAGAGGAGGAGTTATTTTTTATGCACTCTCATTATATGGGTCTAAAATTAAAGTGCTTGCTTTGGAAAATAGGTACGCTTTAAAAAAAATAAACAAATTTATCGGAAATTGTATCTCGCGTAAAATTCAGTTAAATGCACAGTTTAGTTCAGTTAAGTGCTCCACTAAACGTAGCTTTGGTTACTCCTCAAAACACCACCAATTTCCAGTTTAAGTTCAATTAAAATCTATGTAATAGTTTTGAAGAGATGTCAGTTAGCATTAAAATATGATTTTAACGCTTCAGCAGCGTTTTATGGAAATCGTCAATGATTTTTCATGAAATTCGTGAAAGAATCTAAGCACACATAGTTTAATGTTAGTAAAGAAAATAGAGTATCGCAGCTAACGAACTAATGGACTACCGTTCAAGACTTGGCGTTTAAATGTTTTGAAACACAATATACTGTACGACATTGTATTGCCAAAACATTTTTGGTTTGAAGATTATTTATTTTACTGAAACAAAACGTTGATACAGTTTGAAGAATAAATGTGTATTAGAATTTAATTTGGGTTCGAATTCCAGTGGCACGCACTAATAACTTTCTTTCAAAAAAGGTTGAAGGAAAAAATCGCGAGGAAGCATGCATGGCTGATAGTTCACCCGCATTAGGCCAGCTTGGTGGACTACAGCCTACATTCTTCTCATTATGAGAGGAGGAATGACTAAAAATATTTAAATACAGTTTTTAAAAGTGAGAGTGCTAGATAAACCAAGGGCAAAGCGACGTAACAGCCTAGTGATTTATTACTTAAAAACAACAAACTGTAAACCTAATTAAAACAAACTAGTGAGCATCATAAACCATAGACAATCGTTAACGAGCCAAAACGACGAAAATATCACTGAAACATCAATTTAAACTCTCGCCAGTAAGCTAGACGCCGTTTCATAGACAACGTTAACTTTTAACGGCATTCAAATCAAAGTTAAACAAAAACAAACTTTATGGCTTCGCAATACGATATGAATGATTGCTGTTGATGAGAAGCAAAATAATGAGTTTTTCACAAAAAGCGGAGACCATGGCGTCGAGCTGTCAACCAGCTGACAACGTGCCAAAAATCCACTTCCGTTAAAAAAAACTTAAAAATAGAGCAAATTTTTTAGTTGCGTGCGACATCGATAATTTCGTATTGATTTTTTTTTTCAGTTTAAAAAAGTGTGGGACGTGACATCTTGACTGAAAAGTAACGTTACTTTGACTTCAGCCAGTTATCTCTCAGCAGCACACCGCCAAAAGCCGCTAAAGTATTTGAGACCTTGAAGAAAAATAAATATCTTTTCTTCTATTCTATCGCAAAAACTGTGAGATTATCGGAACCTTGAAACCTTGTTTACTTTACAAAAGGTACCTGGATACCTTTTGTAAAGTAAACATGTCTAGCACAGAGGCATTAAACAATTACAATCGGACTCCTACTAATAACAGTTGTTTAATATCAAAATATCAACTGAAAATATCCCATTGTTGTCTTAGTTAATATTGGCACAGCTCGACTGTCTGGGTGATTGCACGCACATCATGACCACAGATAACAATTTAGATTTATGAACGAATGACATTATCCCACGCTAAGAAGGCATAGCATCTAACTTTTTAGCCGTCTAACCTTCCAGTCTTTAAAACTGTTCTGTTATGTCATGGCATTCTTCCAACAGATTAAAAAAAATTAAGGCATAATTTGGTCAGTGGCTTTTGCCTATCAATATCTAAAAATGTTTGAATTACTAGCTTTACAGCTATAAAACCTAGCACTATACTAATGTAGAGTGCAGGTTACAACTGCTTTTATTGTCGTTCCATTGTTACATTAACATTAGTATAATAAGTTAAACGATTTCTTTGTAGCAACTAGGTTTACACTCACTATTATTACACCTGCTGAGAAAACTTGTTCAATATTTTTATCAAATGTTTATTTAAACAATCGCACGGTGTGAATTATAAAAGTGAATTTATATGCTAATTCCAAGAGGTTTCAATTGTAATTAACATGCCACTTTTAATACTTTTCAATGTATTAAGTTTGATAGAAGAAGAAAGTAGGTACGAGTATGTACTTGATAAGATTTTTGAAATTAATATTAGCAAAAAATCTGGGTGTTCAGGTATTCGTAAGCGTATTTTTATCTTTTTAGGAAATAAGTTTTTAATTTTATTACGTATATTGTAAAAATATTCTTGACGACTTCAGGGAAACGTTAACCGCCGTCCTAATGAACCGCCATGATACAATTCGGTACAGGTCCGCATCATCGATGGGTTAATAAAATGGGTAGTCTTAAGGTTTTAATAAAAATAAACAAAAAACGAAGATAACAAAAGACAAAGACTCATTAACATAATGTTACAACGTAACTATGATTTATTTGAGCTACCAAATTTTACAAAAAACAAAATATAACAATTTCCTGAAATACATGTGTAAAAAATATTTTCTTAGCTGATTAAAAAAATATAAATTGCTGTAAAAAATCTTTTAATTAAACCTGTAAAACGTTTACTCAATTACTGTCTATCCTAACCTAATATCGACTTATTTCATGAAAAGGCTAATTCTATTTTAACTTCAATAATGTGCACAAAAAATACTTAAACTTACTTTTTCGCCTAATATCGAATTATTGCAACAAAGGCTTTTGGTAGTTGGTTTTATACTTACGCAATAATTCAGCAAAAATATTAGATTTTTGATAGTAACATAACTCCAAAGAAATGTTATTACCCTGTTCTTAGTACCTATAAGGAAAGTGAACTGTCTACACCTTTAAATTTTTTTCAGTTGACAGAATTAAAAATGTAATCGACGTGAATCTTCATTTTTAGACTTAATTCATAAAACTACCATCTTTTTATAATGGAAACACCTAACATAGCGACCATTTAGTAGAAATTTAAACCGAATTCTAAATGAGTTGGTACCTGTAAAACACTGAACAAAACAGATTCTTACCTCCCAATCCCAGAATCTGAAACTAATATAGAACAAGCAATTATATCCTTTATATACGACATGCAACGGCATACGAGGTGTGCTAACTATGTCCTTAGATATTAGGTACTAAATTGACAGCAAAATATTTTAAGGCCTTCGTAGTCCACTGCTGAACACAGGCTAACTTATTTGACGCGACTCCGCCCGATATTGGGTTACATCCTACGGTTTCCTGCTGTCTTCTTCAGGTCATCAGTCTACCTGGTCGGAGGGCGACCTGTACTGTTTTTGCCGAAACGCGGTCGCCATTCGAGGACCTTTTTTATGGCAAAAGAGAAGACCACCTGTGGTTAGTGGACACTGTCGCCCATTGACATCTGCAATACTAGAGGAGTCACTAAGATATCTCCGGCCAAGGAGATAATGATGGTATCGCTTCTATCGTTAAGTTAAGTTATATTCAAACGGACGTGCAGCCCACTTGATGATAAATGGACCGCAGCCTAGACATCTAACCCCAACCTCTAATAGGGTCGAAATACTAACAGAAGCTTTGTACATACGAGTAGATACGTTGCCAGGGCCGTCTTTAACATATTGGAAGCCCTGGGAAATACTGGGCATATTAGGATAATGGGGCCCCTATTGCAGTCAATAATTAAGGTTCGATTTCTTCGAATTATAAAAGTTTTTCGGTAATAAATATTGGTTATCGTTTGGTGATCTGCCAGGAACTTTGTATTTGATCTGTGGGGGGCCCCTATCGATCGCGGGGCCCTGGCCACTTGCCCAAAGTGCCCACTGGGAAAGAGGGTTCTGTACGTTGCTACACATGAGGACTAAGATATTCGCCTCCAATAAAGTATCTCCGGAAACAACGCCTCCCCAGCTGAAACATGTCTAGTCATGAAGACGACGGCTAAAGAGGCTGGCGGCACCTCCCCGCGCTAGCTACTATGACTCTACCGCAAGTAAAATAATCATCCTTCGAACCAGTTGTTAACCTAAATAGGATAGCAGTTTGCTACCCATTAAAGTCCCACTTACGGGTCTTTTTTCACAAAGAGTGTGAGAGCATTATTGTCTACCACCTCGCAGCCAACAACACTACGTCACTACACACGACACACGACACACGGTACTCACTTCTCATAGGCGTCTACGAGTTCCTGCACGTTCCTCTCGGTCTCGCTGGCGGCTTCCTTGGAGTGCGGCTTCAGCAGGGATACCACGAAGTCTGCGTGCTCTAACACCTCGTCGCGACTGTCCTCCAGCCCGGAGACTTCGGCTTGGAGCTCCTGGGAATGAAAGAGTTCTTTAGGCATTTGATAAGGGAAAGAGGAAAGTAAAGATCTGTTTACAATAAATATATAAATAACGCTTCACACTCATAGCCCCTAGGATTCCCTGCGTCGTGGGTGCCATGGACACACAAGACAACAACATACACACCCAGACCAGAAACATAAATTTAAACTCATCATTCAAATCTCTGTTCCGCTGGGAATCGAACCCAGGACCCTCCGCGCAGCGCACTGGCGTCTTTACCAACTGAGCCACTCAGGTCGTATAATCGTGAAGTCCACTTGATGTGAAAGCAACGTCTGGGGTTTAGTGTGTTGATATTTTAATGGACTTAAATAGACGCTTCTTTTACACGAGAGATTTAAAAGAACTTGCTTTTCCATGAGTTAAAAATTAAAGTCTTAGACTGATTAAACTCACCCCGTTATAGGGAGCAGATGACAGTCACTTACGAATACAACTAGCTGGCTATTATTACTATAATAGTAAGTTCAGATTTATTGACGAGTTAACTATAAAGATGCAGGGATTCTATTAGTCATGAACGTAAAGAAGACTAGATCTTCATTTGGGAAGGACTCCTCAGGCTAAGTAATTTCGCAGTCTTTGACAAATTCCATTATCAATCCAATTCAAATTCAATTCCATTCCAAGTTCCAAAAATAAAAATAATATGCCTGAAAGATCTGACTTGTTTGTTCCTTAAAGGAAACGAAATATAATTTCTACAAAGAGTCTTCCCAGAAATCCAGCTATTCAACCCAACAGGTGAATAAATGGACATTTTGAATAGAAAAAAATAGAGTCACGTTTTCATTTACTATTGTAAAATAACAATGCTTTGAACTCTGCTGGTAAAAACAAATTCATGGTCTGTTGCGACTAACATAAATGTTTATAAACGGCGGTTTTAAATATACAACGTCTCGGTAAATAAGTTTCAACGGTCAAGTGAAGTGCTTCAGACAATACAGTGCAATCCCCTCTCGTCTTTGCGATTTTATGTTATTGTAAACACTTTCTGTAAACAGCAGTGATAGCCCAGTGGCTTAGAATTCGACCTCGAATCGAGGGGTCCGGGTTCGAATCCCAGTGGCACGCACCAATGACTGTGTAAAAAAGTTATGTGCGATTTATAAAATTAAATATCACTGCTGTTACGGTGAAGGAAAACATCGTGAGGAAACCTGCATGCCTGAGAGTTCACAAAAAAAAAATGTTCTCAAAGGCATGTGAAGTCCACCAACCCGCATTAGGCCAGCGTGGTGGACTAAGGCCTACATCCCTCTCACTGTGAGAGGAGACCCGACCCTGTAGTGGGTCATTAATGGGTTACTGACAAATTGTTTGTCTCAAATAAATAAATAAAAGAAATAATATTTCTAGTAATATAATATACCCAACCGAAGCCGAAGCTCTCCGAAGAACATGCTGTTTCACAGCGGGTTATGAGCTTGCGGTTCTACCATCCACTAAAAATATGTTAAGTATTTGTCCGATTATAAAATCTAGGTGTACCAATCCCGCACAGGAAAAGATTAGCATTGCTAGCAATTTAGTTGTGAATACACACTTGAGGTTAAGTTCCTGTTCACAGTAAATGTTGCTACTCTCTGTAGGTATTCCCTGCACGGTACACTTATCTACTGGGATACAAACTCAAGCACCTACCATAATTCGTCAGAGAGTTATAATAAGGTAAAATCTTGAGGTGCACGGCAAGTGCCTCTTGGCTATCTGCTACCAGTATGTCTATTGCCTTGCTCTACAGAAAATGATTGTTACCTGCAGCGCATGCCTGGTATCCAATGCCCGGCGGCGAGTGCTGGGGCTAACGTCCAGCTGCCTCAGTCGGTCTGCTGCTGCATGTCAAGCAGCTGACTCCAGCGGTAGAGCCTTAGTTACCTCGTCTATTGCTATTTTCTTACCTGTAACTGCAGTCTGGCATCCAGTTGCTGCAGCCTGGTTTGTGTCTCTACGGAATAAGTCGGTAACCTTTATCAAGTGTCTTACCTGCAGCGCATGCCTGGTATCCAACGCCCGGCGGCGAGTGCTGGGGCTAGCGTCCAGCTACCTCAATCGGTCTGATGCTGCGATGAGACTGCATGTCAAGCAGCTGTCTCCAGCGGTAGAGCCTTAGTTACCTCGTCTATTGCTATTTTCTTACCTGTAACTGCAGTCTGGCATCCAGTTGCTGCAGCCTGGTTTGTGTCTCTACGGAATAAGTCGGTAACCTTTATCAAGTGTCTTACCTGCAGCGCATGCCTGGTATCCAACGCCCGGCGGCGAGTGCTGGGGCTAGCGTCCAGCTACCTCAATCGGTCTGATGCTGCGATGAGACTGCATGTCAAGCAGCTGTCTCCAGCGGTAGAGCCTTAGTTACCTCGTCTATTGCTATTTTCTTACCTGTAACTGCAGTCTGGCATCCAGTTGCTGCAGCCTGGTTTGTGTCTCTACGGAATAAGTCGGTAACCTTTATAAAGTGTCTTACCTGCAGCGCATGCCTGGTATCCAACGCCCGGCGGCGAGTGCTGGGGCTAGCGTCCAGCTGCCTCAGTCGGTCTGATGCTGCGGTGATGGCCGCGCCGAGGGACCGCTGTGTGTCTAGCAGCTGGCTCCAGCGGTGGAGCTGGGTGTCCGCTGTTGCTGCGCGCTTGGCTAGACCTGGAGGAGAGATGAAGGGTTAGAAGTCTATGGAACAACAATCATCTGGCTTGACCTGATGGAATGGCAAGAGGTAAAGGGTATGTAGAATATTTTTATGATTATTTGTGTGGATGCAGGCTATTCTTGCAGCTGACATGGCAATAAGATCCAGTGTCAACTTCAAGTAGAACAATTTTTTTTATATTATACCACAGTCGTTGAACCTCGTTGAAGGTGCAAGACAGTTTTTACAGTAAAAAGATATTGTCCTCACTACCAAAAGCATACAGGAAACCCAACTGAGGCTTCAATGAATTCCATGTCGAGACACATTATCTCAACCTTAATCCTTGTCTGAAGTCCTAGTCTAAGACCTAGTCACAATGTTTGCATCCTCACCTTCGCAGGCCACGCTCCATCGGTCAGCTAGTTCCCTGGTGCGTTGCTCGACGCGCTCTCCACTGGCCGCGTCGGCCCCGGTGCAGAGTTCCCGAGCCCGCTCCCGGACTACGTCGAGGAGCGGCTGCTGGTTCTGTCACAATTAATCATCATTAATTAAAAACTAGAGCGGTGATAGCCCAGTGGCTTAGAATTCGACCTCGAATCGAGGGGTCCGGGTTCGAATCTCAGTGGCACGCACCGATGATTTGTAAAAAAGTTATGTGCGCACTACCGTGCCCCCCGATGCGCACTTTATAAAATTAAATATCACCTGCTGTTACGGTGAAGGAAAACATCGTGAGGAAACCTGCATGCCTGAGAGTTCACAAAAAAATGTTCTCGAAGATATGTGAAGTCTACCAACCCGCAGTATAGGGATTGTCATTAATTTACAGGTCTTGCGACTTGTGCAGATCGCAATTTCTTTTAAATCGAAAAATTGTGCAACACCAAATACCAAGCGCGATCAGATGATACCGCTAATGGCAAATACTAGCTCGCTTACGCACTTCAGGAGACTAGAGCGTCGGTCCCGGTAGTTGTCAGTACAAGTTAGTTAGGCCCCCTTGGAGGCTGTATGGGCACTTTTAATATATTAAACTTAACCACAACCAATCGGTATTGGAGCAACGTGGTACAGCATTCTCCAGACCGTTTTTCTTGTGGGGAGGGAACACTTCCTTCAAGTTCTCGGAAGCTTATCGAATAGATATTTCCTTCACAGTTGCTGTGATTTAGGTAGCTTAGATCATCTAATATATTTATAAAATTCTCGTGTCACAGTTTTCGTTGCCATACTCCTCCGAAACGGCTTGACCGATTTTGATGATATTTTTTGTGCTTATCCGGTATCTATGAGAATCGGCCAACATCTATTTTTCATCCCCCTAAATGTTAGGGGTAGTCCACCCCTAATTTTTATTTTTATTTTTTAGACAAAATTTTTAATTTCTATTTTTTTATGATACAACATACAAAAATACATACAATCCTCAATTTTCACCCTTCTACGATCAACCCTTCATTGGCAGAGCGAAGCCTGCTGGGTCAGCTAGTAGGTTTTATAAAATTTACATTCGCAAAGTAAAACATCGGAAATTAGTAAACATTTCGGGTTTGTACGTGTTATGGCGGGCTGCCAAATTGGCCAAAGCTGATGCTCTCACGAAGCAGTAATATCGCTAATTTATCGCCAATTAACCCTCTCTTATTTCACGCAGGATGGTGTCGTATGATTCAGCGGGTGCCTGGTAGCTATCTTCTTTATAAATGTCACTTCTAGGAAAAAGACTGTTCCTATAATTGGCGGTAATCTAAATTTTATTGAACATTGTCATAACTTTGAACAAGGTCAAGTTTTTGTTACGATGAATATATCGAATTAGAAAATCAAATTAGCGTTCAGGTCATTTTATCTTGAATCCGTAGGGACTACTAAATATATGGATAAGGTCATTTTATCTTAAGTCTGTAGGGACCACTTAATATAATTTAGGATGTTAATCCATCCATCCATCCGGTCGAGGTCAATTAAGACCACAGAAAAGGAGCTTTATAGGTTTGCTGCCGTCTTCATACCATTTTAGTTTTGATCACATATCCTCCTACGAAACGCGAATGTTTGCGAATATGGATGGCTGTTTGTTACTCTTTCACGCAAAAACGGCTGAACAGATTTTGATGAATTTTTTTTAGTGGCATTAAAAATACATACAACCCTAAATTTTCACCCTTCTATCACCAACCCCTATTTTTAATAGTCATTTTAGTAATTTAATATTTTTCATCCCGCTCGATAACTTATATGGCAAAACAACGTTTGCGGGGTCAGCTCAGTTTTCAATAAATTTATAGTCGAATTTCTACTACTTGGCAATCTCTAGTTGTAATTATAAACGTTAAATTAACTGCCATATGAAATAGGCCAAACACATACGCTTTTTAGGCATAAGTGTAATCCTAATTCTGGTATCAAAAGCAGCATGGCATAATATATGTGAGCGTTGCGAATTGCATTCCGCGTCGCGTGTTTACAATGTTATCAGACGCAATGACTGATAACAGCGCGATAATGCGATGATAACAGTGATAAGCGCTTCTTGAGAAATTAAATTGTAAATGGCGCCAGATGTTTAGATACCAGGTACCATGTTTGGGGTAAGATATGACTATGATACTTTTGGGATCAAGTTTGATGAAAGTAAATAATTTAGAAGTTTTATACTTGGCTGGACGATTCCGAAAATCAGGATTCTTAAAAATGAGAAGAGCAATGCTTGAATCTGTATTTAAGTGTAAATTCTTCAGAAATTTCAACTTCTAAGTTTTTACATCTGTATCCCCTATTTCCCAATTTGGGCAAGGGGGGGGGAACTAAATAAAGAGAACTCACCTGAAAACGTCAACCACTTTCCATCAATTTGATTTTCTCTTTTTACTAATTTATCCTAAGTTTGACGCGAAAGATTGTGTCGATAGATCGATGTTAGTCACTCCTTCAAGCAAAATGGGCCAAACGGATTTGCCATACAGGACGTTTAAAATGTGGTTAAAAATATAAGGCACCTTCTTATTTTTTCTCTCTAGCCAAAACCTAAAATAAATTTGGAAGTAATTGTATAAATGTCGTTTAAAATCTGGATAAAAGTATAAGGCACTTACCCTTTTCATTATTGAAAATCAAAAGTGAGCCGAACGAGCTCGTGGGACAGCTAGTTTTCAATAAACACCTACCTATCTATATTTTACGTAGAAACATAACAGGCAAACCTAGCCGTGCAATCCGCATCCATACTGGCACTGACCTTGACAGCCAGCGACGCCGGCTTCCACGCTAAATATAGCCTGGTTTACTTTGGACTTGGCCGACTACATAACGCGGGTGCTATGTTGCGTTTGGACATCGCTAAGTTACTTAAGGGGAAAGCAGAGTGTGTGTCTTTGAAAGACCAATAAAATGAAAATATATTATATATTCAAATTAGAAGTTTCAATTCAAGTCTTATGTTTGTTTGGGTGAATCCGGAAATCAAGGTTTTTAAAAAAGCGAAATCAGGGAAATCTCTTCTTGCAAATTTCAGAAATTTCAACTCTTGGCAGCTGGTCAAATATCTTCGCCTAATGCATCAATATGCCCGCTGTTATAAAGAAAGAGGTAGGTATATAAATAAAGATAATTCAGATCATATTTTTTGCTAATTTATTTATTTCTTTGAGTTCGTTTATGCATAAATTTAACTACTTAGTTGTTGTTGAAATTAAATTTCGAATTCAAAGGTATGTATGTATGTATAGATGATTTTTTTTTAATTTTTAATATTATTTTTTTAAAATTACTGCAACGGTTTATTTATAAAAAGCATTATCAAACGTCACCGGAAACCAGTGGCGTCATTAGGGCAGTGCCAATCGTGGAAAGGGTACTGACCTCGGAAAAGGGGCAGATATAAACACAGCAATGCTTTGGGTCACAATAGCTTAGACGCATAAGTTTGAGAGCTTTCAAGAGATTATATTGATAGAAGGTCGCATCATACATACGTATATCGTATAAAGGTTATGCATATGCATAAAAGGGAAATGTAAGCTTGAGGTAAGGTGAGGTAAGGTAAGGTAAGATAAAAGGTGAGCCTTTGAATACGCATAATTTCCGCAATATTCGAATCGAATAGTAAACAAACCTTCTATTATATTTAATTAATAATTCAAAATTAAAATACAATAAATGGTCATTCTTATTGCATCCACGCTCCATCGACTGCCACGGTCCCACGGTGGGCAAGTCAACAATGGCGATTTTCATACCGAATACAATTTAATATTGTGCAAATTTTGGCCTGAAAAATCAATGACAAGGCGACCAAAAACGCTTCACGTAGTTTTTGTAAGTATTCTAGAAGCAACGTCTGATAAATAACCATAACCGACATGACATAAGATTTGTATGTGATTATAGGTAAGTACTTTATAGAGGCATTGTAGTAGAGAAATTGTAGAGGTTGCTCTACAATCTATTATATTAATTATAAGGATTATAAGGACTAGCTAATTATAAGGATTTAATGCATACGTGCATTAGGTATAGACTCAAAAGTTACAACATCTTGCAACATTCTTGCAACTATTTTCGGAAGTCTAGGATGATGTTATGCAGAACATAAGACAACGAAACAAAACGTTACAAAAACGTGGTAAAACTTTGTCTATTTAATGATTTTTTGTTTTACAAAAAAAAAACAACGAATTTAATTTACGAAATTTTACGATCGAAACTTTCCATGTGCATTTTTTGGATTCGTTGTTCACTATTATTTGAATTGTATGTGTGTAATAAATAAATAATTGATTTGTACGAAGAATTCTTTGTAGAAGAATTTTATATGAAATATCATTCATCATCATTCACAAACATATAAAAAAATCGCAAAATTTATGTTATGCCTGGGTATTAACGTTATGCCTGGAATTGAATAACTGTACTAAACGACCTTACATGAATTTGAAACGTTCCCTTATTTTTAAACATCGCAAGACCTTTGATAACACGTGTCATTAAACAAGACCTGTCCATAAACAATAATATTTTATTGATTTATTACATCACAGACAATTAGACTTCCGTTCTTCTACGCACCTATTCGATATCGACTCGTCGCACAAACAGCGTACCTACTGGAAGCGACACTCTTTGTAAATATGTCTATAGAAGTTATAATAATAAGCACTTCAACAATGGACCGGATCCCATGTGACCGCACGTGTCTGCGGTTACAGTCTCAAATGTGAAACAAAAGCTGCGTTTTAGTTTCCGATCTCTCTTTTTAGCCTACATTCTATAGCCCTGTTCTATTCTGTAGGAAATTTGGTGATCTAAGAAGAGGCGATGTTAATGCTTAATAGTAGCAATGCATCTAGCATCTAAGTCCTAGTCCTAGTTAACTGACATAACCAAGCACCCAACATGATGCAATTTAAAACAGGGGTTTGCATGGAGCTGTCCAAATTCAAATTGAAAGACACACTGATATGCGTCAAAATGAATAAAGTGACGCTGTCACACAAGCAACTTTTGCGTGCTACGTGCATCAGTACCACATTAAATTTGGTTGTTCATGGACTATATTGACTGTTTGAAATAGAGAAGCACGCACGCACAATTTTTTGTAAGGCCTTTTGACCTAGGTGGTACAGAAAATCTAGCCCAGAATCTATTAGAATTTTGGGATAGCGCTTTCCAGAAGGACATGAACGCAGATAAGTTTCAAGTGCAGGTACTTTTAGCCTTTACGCAAATTAGTAGTCTCCAAATCTTCTTCTTCTTCTTGTAAAACAAGCAGTGTGTTCCTAACTTCAAAAGGTGTGTCATTCCAGGAGGTAGGTACAGACATATGAGCTGTTTTGCCGGATGATTGAATTCCCTACAGTGGTGAATCATTTCATTAGCAATCATCAAATTGAATGATAAATTGATTTTCTTGTACTGGAATTAGGTATCATTTTTATCGTTGAGATATGACTAAATGAATGCCCAAAAAGTGTTTTTGTATTTAAATTATACTATTGCAAAGTTTGTACCCATTTTATAGGATATAATATTCAAATATGTATCTGGTATTCAAAATGTCGATCCGCGAAACGAATGGCGTTTTGATATCAAAACTGGATACATTTTTAGCCTTTAATGCAATTTTCTTGAAAATGTCTTAACGTTACTTTTCGCATTTATCACTGTTAATTGTACTTTCTTCTTGTATTCTAAGTATTTACCTGTGTAATATAATTGTGTGTTAAACAGATTAGATAAATTGGCTTAGATTTGCTCAGTGACTATCAAGTTTATGTTGTTATTTATACGTGCGGCTTTTCCTTCAAATTCGGTTATGATTTGCAACTATGTTTTGTATTCTTTACATTTATTAACATGGAGACAATGGCACGTTTCACTAAATATATTAGAAATATAAGTATAAAGTTTGGAACGGCTCTAAAATAAAATCCAATAGAAGTAATAACACAAAACCAAAATTAAAACAGTCCAGAATTTCCGTGCGAACCGAATCAATCCGTAAATGACAAGCGCGCGAGCCGTCGATTTCACAAACACTCACCTTCCTTTTACGCGGAATGTTTGACACTTACAACTAACAAATTTAATAATAAAAAAAAAATTGAAAAAAAACAACTAAAAATATCCTAGTGTTACGTAGGCACGTGAATGCACTTGCACAATAAAAACGCGGTGAAATAATATTTCCTTGTGCTTAGCGTTTTCATTGCTGTGTGTACAAGCGCCGACTGCCGGCTCGGGCCTGGTGCGGCGTTGCATGACATCATCCGTTAAGGCGAACATGTGCTTCGGTAAGTGTGCAATTATTATGTTCGGAGGGCGACGGGCTTACCTTTGTGTGCTAATTTGGCTCCGAATGGGGTACAAGGTTTTGGCAGTTGGAAAATTTAATTGAATTTCGATCGTTTTCCTTCCACCTTTTAAAATTTCCAACTTTTTAAAATTTCAATTCGGCATCAATTCAGGAAATGTTGGAAACGGTGAATAATTATAACAGTTACTCAGTAGTGAATTAATGAAATTTCTGAATTTTTTCAATAACTTTCATTGTGATACAATGTATTAAAAATGTAATAAATACCTTCATAAATGTACCCCGTACTAACATAATAGAATTTAAGACTCAACTATTACAAAACTAAAAAACTAAAAATATTATATCAAAATGTAGAGTTATCTAAACAAATGTATTTAAATGTGACTCTACATAATGTAGAGTCGCGAGATTAGCGAGGTAGAGACAGTTTAATTAAAAGATTAAAGATTTAAAAGATTTTTATTGAACAAATAAACAGAATATTACAATTATTAGTTGTACGTAAAAAGCTGCAATAGTATAAAACTGTGTCGCAGCTGTTTGCGCCCACCCCGAAACACGGAGGAGGTATGTTCAAGTTACACATGCAAGTAAAAAATAACTAGTAATAGTATTACAGGTAGTATTACTTAGTAACTTAGGCATTAAGTATCTGGGTTAGAATAAAGTGGAGTGAATAATGTGTAAAGGAAGGTAATGTATATGCGAGTGTGTGTAAGTGAGTGTGTGTGTGAACGTGTGTATGTGCGTGAGTGTGCGGAGTGTATGTGTGAGGAGGGGGTGTGTGCATACGTGAGTGTGTGTGTATGTATATGTGTACGTGTGCGTGAACCTTTTCGCACGAGCGTGTGTGTGTGTGTGTGTGTGTGTGTGTTTTATTGTGCTATAAGGAGTGCTTCTGTATCTTCGTACGACAAATTTTGCAAATAATTGTGTATTTTCTTCTTGCATTCCCGAGACGTAAGTGCATAGATATTCAGTGTTTTATTTAATTTATTATAGACCTTAGGAGATAGATAATCATAAGTTCTTTTCGCAACTGCGGTACGAGAACGTTTGGTATCACAGACCCGGTCAAAACGGCGACGATTGGTGGAATATTGACTATCGAAGGGAAGAGTTGAGTGTTTCCGAAGGATTAGATTATGAATAAAAAGCTGTCTAACAGTTAAAACTTTAGCAATTTTAAATAATTCTGAGGTAGGAAACAGCATTGGTTTTGAATACATTACTTTTAGGACTGCTCTTTGAGCTCTCTCTAATCGGAGGAGCCTGGTTTTCGCAGAGCCTCCCCAGGCTAAAAGACAGTAGGACAAGACCGATTGCGCCAGAGAAAAATAAACTGTCTTGAGAGTTTGTGGATCAACTACATTTCTTAAGGTCTTAAAAACGTAAATAAGTTTTCGTATTCTAATAACAGTAGCCTCAATTTGCTCCCTCCAAGATAACAGGCTGTCAACATAGATACCTAAATATTTTACACAACGAACATGCGTAAGTGATAGGCAAGAGCAGGAAGGACTAGCATTAACGTTAGCGTCGCAACAATGAGCAAAAACGGAAAGTGGCTGTTGAGGTAAGGATGGAGAATTAATGGCAAAAGTAGTAAAAACAGTTTTCTGTATGTTGAGGGTTAATAGGTTTTTTTCTAGCCAGGACATGACTAATCTCATTGCGGATTCAGCATATGTCCGAGCCTCGGTCCAAGTAGGAGCTTGAATAAGGAGAGCTGTGTCGTCGGCATAAGTAAGTATACTGCAATTTTCTATGGACAGCTTACAGAGATCATTTATGTAGACCAAAAATAAGGTGGGCAAATTCCAGGATTTATATAAAGTGTTCCAGAACGGTTCCACGGAAGCCAGTTTCATTATATCGGGAACAAGTGGGCCAGTGAAATGACACAAGAAGCGGAATGGTCGCGCTCCAAATGTTAATGCCTTTGTATTTTAGAGAAGTAAACTTTCTGATCTGATTATATGTATTTGGTAGGCGTGTTTAAAACATAATATAAATGCTACTCTATGCCTTTGGTGCTGAGATTATTGTACCAGTGTTCCGTGTGGAGCGTTTTGGGTTCAATTCCTAAAATTTTGTTTTTCCTCTGAGCGATTTTTTTCTTGGATTGCGAAAACTTCTGTGATTTCTATTATGTGATAGGTATAGTTGTTGTAAAATATAGTTGTTCTAATCGAACCAAATAAATTTTGATAGAGCTAATAATTTCTGCTAATCATATTTTTAGAGACACCCTCAAGATTTTGGTCTGTGAATATACGATACAACTAAAGATGATGAAGAATGACAATAAAGAGAAACTCAGTACGGGAATAATTGAAGGAATGTTATCGAAATAGCCCAACTACGACTCGGTGAACAGCGTTTATATGACTCGTAGTCATTTTTTATATTTCTATTTTTGAATATACAAAAAGTATAAAATATAGTTTTGTAGTTTAATATTGTTATTTCAAACAGATAGTTTAACAGATCGTTTACCTGACACGGTTATTTAGCCACAACAGTTGCACGGTTTTAACGTCTCACTGAGCACCGGTTAAAAATAGCACTTAACGGTGAACTAATCTGAATAAATGAATATCAGATCAGTAATCAAAGCGGTGATAGCCCAGTGGCTTTCGACCTCGAATCGAGGGGTCCGGGTTCGAATCCCAGTGGCACGCACCAATGACTTTGTAATAAAAGTTATGTGCGATTTATAAAATTAAACATCACCTGCTGTTACGGTGAAGGAAAACATCGTGAGGAAACCTGCATGCCTGAGAGTTCACAAAAAATGTCCTCAAAGGCATGTTCGTCCACCAACGGGCAGTAGTGGTGCGCGGTGGACGGCGGCCTACATCCCTCTCATTGTGAGAGGAGACCCGACCCTGTAGTGGGTCATTAATGGGTACTGACATGACATGACATGTTTTATTATTGTTTTATGGTATTGTTTTATTTTATTTAAGATTTTTTTTATTTTCTTATTTTTGTGTACCGGCTTTTAGTGTGCATTACAATTAAATTAAGAAATTTAATTTAACCCTTAACAAATCCATCCACCATCCATCAATAGCTTCTTCCAATAAACTGCTCAGCTAAATTTAATCTTAAGTATATGGTAAGTGATTTTCAAGATTTTAAGTTAAAAAGGTGTTTTTTTTTATAGAAAATTATTTTATAGGTGAATAGGAGCTTCATATATTTTTTCTTATTTATACTATTCTTACTTTTTAGTTTGAATTTTATAAAAGCATGTTTTTTGGCTCTTTTAACTATTTGTTGTTAATAAACATCGCCTTAACGGAGTTCAAAGAGCATAATTATAAATCCATCGGCTGTTAAGTCAATTTTGTGTTCTTCTTCCGTTGGCTAAATTCCCTATCGATTGGTGAATACCTACCCGGAAAATCATATTATTATATTCGATTCTTAGACCTACTGACTATGCATATAAAATTTCATAAAAATCGGTCCAGCCGTTTTGGAGGAGTATGGTTACTAAAATTGCGACACGAGAATTTTATATATATAAGATGAAACAAACGGACAATACAAGCAGATCACCACGTTAAGAAGATGTTCTAAACTCTATTTTTAGGACATCTGTCAAGATGTCCTCAACTCTTGCTTGGATTAGGGCGGATTAGATGAGCGGCGGTTGACTGCAGAATATATTTTACGGTTTAAAAAATCGATTGCTCACAGTCGAATTTCATGCGATCAAAACATTCGCATTAAAAATCGCCACTCCGACTTCTCAGTATACCGTCTGAGTTGCTATCTTTATCGGACAACAATGGCTCGGTAAGTGCATTAACCGGTCTCAATGGTGAGGCAATAAAGCGGCAAAGTAATTGAACCCATCAGGAGACACCCTATTTCCTTAATAGCTGATTCCTACTCAATGATCTGACCACCCATGTGTTGTTTGTGGCCCATTAATGACCCACTACAGGGTCGGCTCTCCTCGCTAATGAGAAGGATGTAGGTGAAGGAAAACATCGTGAGGAAACCTGTATGCCTGAGAGTTCACAAAAAAATGTACTCAAAGGCTTGTGAAGTCCACCAACCCGCAGTAGGCCAGCGTGGTGGTACCACCAGCTTATGCCTACATCCCTCTCATTGCGAGAAGAGACCCGACCCTGTAGTGGGTCATTAATGGTTAACTGACAATCCCGTAGCTCATATTGAACTCGTAACCGTAGGTTGGGCATAGAATATGAGCTATGGTATCCTCTTCAGTGACTCAGGGAAGAATCATAGACGACTGAGAGTGTTAAAATAGAGTCGTGCTGCGAGACAGGTGCATTATACATCATACTAGAGATCCCAGATTCACAAGCACTGAAGAAGATCAGTGATTTAATTTAAGGGCGCAGAAGTACAGTTGCGGAACCTTGAAATTTTCCCCAAATCACAATTCATATAAATATAGACGGTCGGTTTTTAAACCCTTTGACTTAGGAATTTTCTTAAAGTTGTGTGGCATATAACATACATTTTTTTTAAACGATTTTTACGTAAACGCCACCACGCGGTCTCACACGAGACAAATCCACCAGAAATGACGTAATGTCAGTTAAGCATCATTACGTAGTCACCGTCAGCTATTTATATGGCTTTATGAATCACATTTCCTATTCCTAATACAATAGGTAGTAACGAATGTTTCTTAACAGGCATAGTATTGTTTGAATATTTGCTGAGTTTTAAGCTTGCACACTTTGTTCGCTTAGGTTGGATACGTACACTACAACTTTTTACTAACATTGTTAGATCATACAAGGAACCTCCATTTACAAATTAACTCGTGTATACTTTGTCGTTTACAAAGAGTTTTGTGGGAATCCCCGACCATAGACATCAAGTATTCATTGAATAAGGGTGATCACTAATTAAGATATAAAGCTAACATTTATATGATGATTATTAGATTGACAAATAGCTTATATCCGCTACTTTGTCTATGGGTCTGTAGATTTGATCAGCAACAAATAAAACAGATACCTAATGTATGTACCTATTTATTTATTCATGGCTTTCGGTAGGAGTTGAATTGTATAAAACGTCACGTAAAGAAAAGCGTTTAAATTCCGATAAAAAGTATCCGACAAACGAATAAATGAAAAACTATTAAAAATGAAATAAACAACTAAAGAACGTTCGAGTACTAAGTAGGTACCTACCTGTCTAAACAAATTCGGAGGGCAATGAACCGCTGAAAATATCACGGTCAAATGAACATCACCTGTTAAATAGTGCAACCTTGGATGCGGAATTATTCAATGAATTCGTACCTAGTTGTCGGACTATTTACATGATAAGGTGATTATTCAAAGCGTTCTTACGGTAAACATCAGTCTAAGTATGTCTTATATCAGTCTGTTTGACATCTTCCTATACTAATGACACACGTTAACTATACGAATACGTTGACGACAGGCGCGGTCGCAGCCTGAAATTTTGGAGGGGGTCTCACTCACTACACTAATATAATAAATTATTTTTTTGCTATTATGCCATCGTACGTAGTTCATAAAAACACCACTAGATGTCAGCAAACTATAAATTTATCGCTGTTAGGGGATAGCTAGAAATTTCCTTTTATTATTAGGCAAATTTTTGAGATTTTTCAATTTGACCTTAAGTTTTGGGGGGGTCATGTCCTCTGTGACCCCCCCCTTCGGACCGCGCCTGGTTGACGATAGTGTCCATGCTCAGGGCACAGTAATACTCGTCTATTCGGCCTTTTTAGCATTTTGAACACTAAAAGGCCAAGGGAATCATACGAAGTAATTATTTAATCTTTCTAAACGTAGAACGTAACTGGTCTATCTCACGAGGCATAAATTTGAAAACAAATTACTAGCATTTTGTTTGACAGTTAAATTTTTAATCCCATTGTATAAATTGATTAGGATTCAGAGCTCCCAACAATCTTAACAAAGCCTTTTTGATACTTTCTAAATCATCGTCGTCACTTTCATCGATTTTCAAACTCGAAATATCTACATGTTTGAAGTTTATTAACTTTAGAAGTAGGTATCTTTTTTTAAGCGGCTCTACAGCTTGTTACTAAATTTAGTTTCCAGACTTAGCACTTTTAGCTATTTGTCGTTACTGTAATACGCATAATATTACGGTTAATATAGAAAATAAAGAGTATAGGTACGTGATTATGTAAATAAATAGACGCAGCTGTCTATAGAAACGTAATGCGTAAGACAGATGCATAACAAGAGATTGCTTCTAACAAATCGCATTTCTGCCTACGCAGAATTTAAACGGAAGCGGTAACGATGGAGGATACAATACGCATCCAAAATTGCAATACACGCCCTCTCACAGTTCAGATAAACGAATTTCCTTTTCCACTTTATGCTCATTGCCGTCTTTTGCATAGAATGTGTTGAAGTTAGTTTTATCTGTTTCTGTACTTACGAGTAGCAATAAGGAAACTTTGTCACAAGTGACAAACATTTTCAATTACCCGTTGTTTGTTGAGTTGAGATATAAGTATTTGGTTTTTGTATAAATTCGAAGCAGTCGAAGTGAAAATAATTTATCTAAATATTAAATCTTCAAGGCAATCGAAGTTTTTTATTCAATTTCGTCATAGATTTTTTGGCAAACCTTTTCATCAAAGAAATCCTCATCAAAGAATTTTATGATCTTTTATAAGTACGAGTATATCAGAAAGAAAAGAAAAAAGAAAAGAAAAGAAAAGAATGCGTTTATTGTTGACTGTTACACGAAAAGATGTTACAAAAATTATAATAAGTTAAGAACAGTCTACCCTATGCGGGCATACAATAATTATATCTTAAAAAACTAAAACTAAATTTTATATTATAATTATGTTAAAATAAGTTGTGATCGTTTAGCAGTCCAATTATTTATTTATTTTAATATTTTTCCTAATCGAACTCATCGGCTATGCAATGTGCCACCCATTTCTGGGTAAAGAGAGAAAAAGCCGGAGGAAAAAACTCTCGACACAGTTTTAATTTATTAATTTATTTATTTTTGCGCGCGTTACTACATTTCTTTATAAAGCTGTTATAAGCATGATATTTATTATATATTATATATTGCGAACTTTCTATTTCGTCCAAATCTAGTTTTAATATCTTTGTTGATTTTAATTTAATTTTAATTTTTATCTTTAGCTTTAGCGTGATAGTGCATTCTCTCTGATTATACCCTGATATAAACACAAGGAAGCACTAGAAGTCGGCAGCTTTACAGGATTGTAAATGTAGCCTCTGCCCTACCTGAGATAATTTGTTATTTCATTTTATCGTCAAAAAATTCTTTTACCGTATAGTAACCTTTCTTGACCAGCCACTGTTTTAAGGACCATTTGAATTTATTGATTGGTAATTTTTTTAGCTCTATAGGCAAATGATTATATATTCGTATGGCAGATATATATGTACTTTTTCTGTAAATTCTACATTTTATTCTAGGTAAATATAATATATTTTCATCTTTCTGTCTCATGGGTACATTTCTTACTCGCATATCAAGTTTATTTTTAAACAAGTGCATGTTTTTTACGACAAAAAGACATATTTCAAGAATATATATACCGGATAACGTTAGAAAATTTTCTTCCGTGAATACCGCGCGTACTGATTCGTCGCTAGCCTTACCATATAGTATTCGCATACAGCGTTTTTGTAAAATAAATGTACTGTTGACATTGACTGAGTCACCCCAGTAGATTACACCGTATAATAGAAGGGGATAGATATTACCATAATAGAAACTTTTTGCAACTTCTATAGATGAAGTATCTATAAGAATAGATAGAGCATAGCAACAGCTCGATATTCTATTATTTATTTTGTCAATATGACTCTTCCAATTTAAATGAGTATCTAATGAAACGCCTAAGAAATTTACTTGTTGGACTTCTTCTATGTTTACCGCATCTAGATCCACATTAAGCGGATATATTGTTTGTTTATAATTTTTAAATTGCATGAGTTTGGTTTTACTAAGGTTTACGGTTAGGTTCATCCCCTTCAGCCAGGTTTTTATTGTAAGTAGTGTAGTTGTTATGTTATTTTTATATTCATCTAGTGCTAAATTGTCGTTTTGAAATAAAACTGTTGCATCATCGGCGAACATAACGCATAAATTATTTGTTAGTGTAGGAAGTTCATTGATATAGATTAAAAACATGAGTGGACCTAGAATACTACCCTGGGGGACACCTATTTTACATGTTACAAAGTTTGATTGGACAGAATCTAATGTATTGTTCGTTTTATTATGTGTTGTTAATACGGTTGCTTGTGTTCTATTACTAAGATAAGATTTTAATAAGTTTAGTGCAATACCACGTACACCTATATGTTCAAATTGCTTCAAAAGTATACTATGTACAACACAATCGAACGCCCTGGTCATATCTATGAAGAGCGCAGCACAATGTATCTTTCTGTTTATGCAATCGCAAACGTTGCTAAGCATAGTATAGATAGCACCCGAAGTTGATCTATCTTTCCGAAAACCATATTGAAATTCATTGAGAATGTGATTTTTATCTAGGTAGTCCGCAAGTCTGATATAGATAACTTTTTCAAAAATTTTTGAAAAACTAGGTAAAAGAGCTACAGGTCTATAATTATTTATTAAATTTTTGGGCCCTTTTTTATGTAAAGGTTTAATCAATGTAATTTTTAACTGATCTGGAAAACAACCTGTCTCTAACATTATATTAATTATATGAACAATTGGTTTTGCAATAATTTTTATGCATGATTTGATTACTTGGATTGGTATACCATCATAACCGCAACTTTTTTTATTCTTTAATTTATTGACGAGGTTTATTATTTCTGATTCATCCACAGGTTTTAAGAATAAACTATTACATGCATGTGCGAATTTAGGTACATAATTGTCAACAAAAGAATTATCTATATTTTGTGTTATGTATGAATTATTAAAATGGTTTGCTATTTCTGTTTTATTAGTTATAGTTACTGTTCCAATCTGAATTTCCTCCACTGACTCCTTCATCACATTTGAAGAGGACGTTAAATATTTTATAAGACCCCAAGTTGCTTTAGATTTATTGGAACTACGTTTTAAATAATTAGAATTGGATAATCTTTTTGACAATCTAATTACAGTTTTAAGCATTTTTTTATAAGATTTGTATTGTGTTAGCTCTTTCTTAGACTTACTTTTCATTAAATTTAAATAAAGCTGTCTCTTTCTTTTACTTGATTCTTTTATTCCTTTGGATTTCCAGTTAGATTTTTTTGCACGTGTGATTTTAATACGTTTTAAAGGCAGGCAAGAGTCAAAAATCAAACTAAATATATTTAAGAACGTTGAGTACGCAGCGTTAACGTCAACTTGTTTGTATACTTCCTCGAAACTAATTTGTGAAATATATTTGCTAAAGATGGGCAAGTTTTTATCAATTTCCCGTCTAAAAGTAAACCAAAATTTGTTATCATAGGCAAATCTGCAGGGAATTTTAATAATTTGACCTGTATGATCAGATAAGCCATTGTGTACTACTTGAGCTGCATACGACCGAAGATTAGTAATTATGTTATCGATACAAGTTTGTGAATGCTCGGTTATCCTAGTCGGTTCCCTGATGGTAAAATGCATTTTATAACTGTTCAATAAGTCGGAAAACTGCTTGGTACAACTATCATTTATTAATAAATCAATATTGAAGTCCCCGACAATTACAATTTTTCTATTAATATTCCGTAACTTCCGCCTTAATTTTTGCAATACAAAGTCTAGTTTTTGAAAAAATATACCAATTTCACTTTGAGGAGGTCTATATATGCATACTATAATGTAATTTAAATCAGGTATATGAATTCCACAGCATTCAAAATTTTTCTCTAAAGATATTTCTGTAAGCCAGTCTAGTTTATTGCAGTTTAAGGAATTTTTAATGTAAATACATACCCCACCAGCTTTATAATATTTTCGCGAAAAAAACGATACTAATTTATATCCATGTATGAATAACAATTTTGATTCGGGTTCTTTCATAAAAGTCTCACTAAAACATAAAACATCAGCTTTGTTATTTTCCTCATTTAAAAATAATTCAACTTCATCTTTTTTTGCTTTGATACTTTGTATATTTTGATGGAATATTGTGAAGCTTCCTTTATTTAAGAAAAAACTTATCTGTTGAGATGTCTTCAGTTTGGGTGCCAATATCTATTGTCTCATGCGATAAAGTACAATTATTTGTTTGAGTACCTACATTTTTTTTTCTGAACGAAATTATATTTTTGCAGTATTCCTCATAATCGTATTTATATTTTAACCGTAGAATATCTCTTAAAATATTTTGCCCTAGGTTTAATAATCGATATCGGCCACGACGATACACGTTTTGTGAGTATTTTGTATATGTAACCCATCTAAATTGTGATGCTAAGTGCATGTACATACTATTAAGTTTTTGTACATTTAGACTTGCATTATGCCATACCTCAGTCAGAATAACATTTGTATAACTTAATTTATCAAGGTAATAATAGAGGTGTGAATAAAGACTATTTGGATGTTGGTCATTTGAGCCACCGATGATAATAACATAGTCTGACTTTGTTAAACCTGCACAATCTTTTAAACAAGTTGAAAGTATATTATTAATTCTTGCCCCTGGCATCGTAACTGAGGTCACTAAGTATTGGGATCCTAACAATGTTTGTAGTTCCTTGTACATGGTTTTCCCTTCATCGTCCGTAAATATTACTACTTTATCCCTGCGTGCTTTAATTTGAGAGGTACCGCTTTGCAAGACCGACGTTTCCGTAATACGACAATCTGTTTGATTTAGTTTCTCCGTTTGGGTAATACACGTATTTATTGGAGTCGAGTTATGAATTGTCTCGGTAACACTACACGTACTTTTCATTTGATTTTCATTTTCAATTGAATTTTTAATTTGGTCATCATTATCAAAAAGTAGCTTTTTACTATTTACAATTTGTTTTCCCTCTGATATTTTCTTAGGTTTAGACTTTGAGTTTTTTTTTTTATTACTTTTTGATTTTGTGGATACCGGAGTTACTATATCAGACAATCCGATTTTTTTATAAGTTTCAATTGATCTCCTACATTGTAACAGTTCGGTTTTTAATTTTGTATTTTCGGAGTTTAAATTATCTATTTCCGCGTGTGCACTGGTCAGTTCTATTGTCAAACTATCGATTTTTAATTTGAGCTCAAGCATGGTATCGTAATCGTTACTTGCGCCCGGTAAGCTACGGGTTGTACTATTTAAAGAAATCGAATGATTGAAGTCCGCATCATCATCTTCGATCATTATCGACACGTCCGCGCACGACCTTGTTGTGTTTCTTTTAGTAACATAATCCATTTTAAACTATTATGTAAATAGGAAGTTCGCAATAACAAACGCTATTTGTTTTGTACTATTATTTTATATTAATTTAATTTTTTATCACTATTTTAAATTTTTTGCTTAATTTTAGTTTTTTAATGTTTTTGTACTATTAACTTAAAAAAGGTACTATTTTAATGTTATTTACACAAAATTTTAAGGTATTTATTTGTTTTTACTTATTGAGTACTTCAAATAGTATTTAACTTATTTGAATTATTAGCATCTAATGTTTTAAAATATTTAGTTTATGTTAAAATATTGAAATATTTATTTATTATTTAATTAGTTAATTGATTCATTGGCGCTAGCTATTGTAAATAAGGCTGGAACACTGCACTGTAACAATAAATTAAGATAAGAGTTATATTATATAAATATACATAAATATTAATTATTACAATTTACCTAATTATTGGGAAGAAGAATAACGCTAAATATCGCATCAACAATTTCAAAATATAATACTTCTATTACTCTGACAAATCGAAAAAAACTTATAATTAATACTTAAAGGGACAAAAAATTAATAAAATAAAATATTTAAAAAAAATACGATAAAAAAATCGTTGTGAGATTTGAAATTACGCCACTACGTTTATAAGTAACAATCTTGTTGCGTCTGTTATCAACTACAGTTACGCTATCGCGTTGGAATTTATTTTAGAAACACCCTCAATATGGGTAATATTTCTTGATAATATTCTTGGCGTAAAATATCTACTTATTCACAAAAAACTATAGTATTTTAACAATGTTTTCTAGATTTTAAGTATAAAATATGAAATATTAAAATCAATGCATTAAATGACACTTATCACAAGTTGAGAGACACACTGTCCAGTTGCTTAAACTAAAGTCACAAGCACTTCACGGTCACTATTATTTTATCACAGTTTTGTCGACGATTTCCGTAGTTTTGGTATTAGATAACAGTTATACGCGTGAATCTAATCCTATAAATAGATTATATGATATAATATAAATGAATAAATAAGTTATATTATTTTTAAAATTCAAATAACTCGGGAGCTAGTGTTTACTACTTCGCAGTGTTGCCAGAATTCCAAGCTTCAATAACATGTTGAGCTCATGGTTGAGGTACCTTGGTACAGTATAAAATACTTTCAAATGACAAAATATTCTGATTTTACACACGTACAAACCCGAAAAACAAAACAGTTAGGTGTAGAAACAACTTTATGTCAAGAAAAACAGGGACTTACCTCTAGATCATTCTTGGCGTGGTTGAGCTTCTCCAGGTGTAGTCTGAGCGCGTCGACTGACGTCACCGGCTCGTCTTGTATGTCATTCTTGTCCAGAATCGCCTTTATTTTCTCCACCAGCTGGCAGAAGTCCTTCCAGATCTCCAGATCCTGTTCCAGCTGTGCTTGACGTGATTTCGCCGAGTTCAGAGTGTTCTTCAATAGCTGGTTGTGTTTCTGGTGGTCTTTGGATAACTCCTCTTGTTCCGACGCGGTCAGAGACGGCCAGATCTTGTCTACGATATCTTGCATGCGCTTTCCTACCAGGTCCTTCATTTCTGGCTCCGACGTGTTGAAGAAAGACTTGTGTTCTTCTAAGTCGGCCTCAATATTCTCGAAGTCGGTGCCGTTTTTGCCCATGCCTAGCCTTATTCCAGCTTCGTTAACCCAGATGTTCAGTTTCTCTACCATCTGTAAGTATTGTTGACGGTACTTCTTGTTGTCTTGCAAGTGCTTTTCTCTGTTTGCTAGCTCGGCCGGTAGGGAAGTCTTGAGAGAGTTGGCTTCAGAGACCATTTCTAATAGGGTGCCCGGTACTCCGTCGTCACTTTTGATGGCGTCAGTGATCTTCGTTAACTTGTTCAGGTATGATTGGACGTTCTTGGCAAGGGTAGCGTGTTCGATGAGTTTCTTATCGACACTTGCTACGTCACGGTTGAGAAGTGGACGCGAGTGTACAGCTGCTTCGTTATCGTGGAGCCATTGCAGTATTTCAGACAAATCAGCGGCGAACTTCTTATGCTCAGCTGCCGCCCTCTCATGTTCTTGTCGTTTCGATTCAACCGTTCTTCTCAATGTGAGCAACTGTTGTTTAAGCGACTGTAGAAGTTCAGTTATGTTATTTCTGTCAATAACTGTACCCTCTGCGGCAATCTGTTGTCCCTTGTCAGTAGCAGTTGCTAGCAAAGCCTCGCAACCTTGAATCTTTACAATGATATCATCGTACCGCTTGATCTTGTCTTCTAGCGAGTCGTTTGATCTTTCAATCTCTGATGTCAAATCTGTATATTTGGCAATGAATTCTTCTATTTCCTTCACCAGTGCGAAGAACTGTTCACGTAACATTAGTAGCTGTTTGAGTTTCGATATTTGGTCTTCAATAGTAGTCATTAGATCGTCTTGTTTGGAGAGAATGTCTTGTAAATCGTGTAAGTTGCCACCTTGCAGTTCATTGAGCATGGATTTGTTCTTCTTCAGGTCAGCAAGGATAGCTTCGTATGCCTGGATGATAGGTTGAACATCTTCAACTTTACTTCCGATAGGTTTGTTAAGTGCCTTAAGTTTGTTTTGAATTTCATTCAAAAACTCAAGAGCAGCCGCGATCTTAGCTGCCGCATCCTTATATTCCTTAATGTGCTTCAGTAGAATATTCTTCTTATCATTTATAATTGCGTTAATTCTGGCAAATCTATCCGATAATACATTAACTTGCTCCTTGAGTTGTAATTTGTTTGAATCCGACAATGTGTCCATAATGTCTTTTGATTTGTCTTTGATTTTGCTGATATTCTTTTCGACATCTTCAGCTTCTTTGCTAAGTTTTTCAAACTTGACTAATTGTTCTTCTAAAAGTTGAAGGCTCGTAGTGCGAAGTTCGGGTGTCGCTGCTACTTCCGCCTCATTCAGCCAGCTTTGGATTTTGGCGACATCAGCTTCGAATTCATTCCTACCTTGTAAAAGTTTGTTTAGAGCTGCTAGTTTGTCATCAATATCTACCTTGGCAGATGTGTACGTTTTGTTAAGATCGTCTAATATAGCTTGCAGTTTTGCGCGGTTTTCACTTGAGCAATCCTTGGAAACGGCGTTTCCTTGGCGCATGACTTCAGCAAGGGTGTCGTTATTGAAATCGGAAAGCTCGGTTTGATGCTTCTTGTGTATAGCAATCTCTTTTTCAACCTTAGCCACTTCGAGAGGAACGGGCCCACCAAGTTTCTTGATTTCAGCGACTTTAGCTTTGAGCCAGTTCTTAGCCTTCTCTATGTCATTTTCCAGCTTCTTTCTTACTTCGGTGCATCCACCTAATCTTTCAATCTCTTGTTTGATAAGGGAAGCAAGCTGCTTCTGTTTAGACGATAGTTCAGAAAGCTCTGATTCTAACTGCATTTGTTCTGATGGTTCAAGTTCCGCTTGAATATTGCTTACCTTCTTTTCAAGAGAGTCAATAACTGTTTTCTTACCATCCGTTTCCTTTAACAAGTTCGCTGCCTTCTTTTGCCTTTCCTTAACAGATTTGCTATCATATCCGAGAGGCTCTGGATGCATCATGTTGTCAATTTCTTTCTGCAGCCATTCGTTTTGAGCGGCAACCTCACTTTTCGTTCCATCGATGGCCTTGTAAGTAATTTCGAGCATTTGAAGCTTGCGTTGGATGCGCTTCGCGATATCATTATACCTTCTTTCAACGGATTTCATCTGGAACAACAAAATTTACATTTAAAAAACGTTTTTAAAAAAGTTTGTATTCTTCACAGCCGCCAGGAATGTAATTTGGATTAATATTTTGAATGAAGACAATGTATTGAACTAAACTTTATGGTTTATATAATCAAAAATTAATTCTTGTACTCACTTGTTCCTCCACCTGCTGAGACTCCAAATTGCTGACGATGTTGATAACCTTGGTACCAACTGCCTTGATACTGTCAACCTTATCCTTTCCAGCCTGTCCGAACTCTGATGACAGCTCCTTGAGAGCATTGAGCTTCTGTGGACACGGCAGACCAGATCCTTTATCGGCGAGGCACATCTTCTTCAACACGGAGTCGAACCAGTCGTGGATCTCCTGGCATTTGTGGCGGAAGTCGTCGATGATGGCCTGATTGCCCTTCTCCCTCTCCATCGCTTTGAGCATCGCCTGCTCCAGGTTGTCCAGCTCTTCTTCTAGATTGATTTCGTCTTCAAGACCTGAAAGTGAAGAACCTTTAGCATTTAAAATTTTATTATTATTACATATTTTAAGTAGTATTTGTTAGTATTTTCAAAATTATTTAACAGTTTAGACACTATAGTCACCCACTGCAGGGTCGGATCTCCTCTCACAATGAGAAGGATGTAGGCCTTAGTCCACGTTGGCTTAGTGACGGTTGGTGGACTAATCGTATTATTGTGAATATCAAAACGACGATAAAAGACTCAATCGAATTCAAAATCAAAATTCAATGTAATAAAGCAAATTACTATTCAACGATACCAGATCTTCAAATTAAAATCTAGCGTACCTTCTGTCGGAATCTCAGTAAGGATCCGATTTCTCTTTTCACCGAGCGACACGAGGGCATCGCTCATGGCAGCCATGTCTTGCTTCGCGGCCTCAGGCCTCAATTTGGAGGGGTTGGCGAGCCAGTCCTTGGCTAGAGCGTTGTGGACGGCTATCCAGTCCTGTATCTCCAGTACTTGCTTCATAGCCTCCTCCATGCCATGTACTGCGTCTCCCAGCGTCTCTAGATGACTTTGGACCTATAGAGCATTGTTAATTGAAAATAAAGTGTTCTGTCTTTCTTGAGTGTCTTTGTTTCAAAAACTGCTTGTGTGATCTTAAATACATTTTTGACGGACAAAATTAAATTGTAATAAAATGTTCTATGTAGATAAGTTCTCTTTATGACGAAATATTTCGTCATGAATTTTACGACTTGAACTTATTTAAAATAAAAACAATAATCTTATTTACCCTTCTGGACCCGCAAAATGCTAATGCGCCTGGCCAGTATTTCGTCCAGTAACCAGGGCGGTTAATTTTTATACTATTAGGTATAATATTCATCAATTTGTATGTTGTCGATTAGAAATATTTTGTTGCAAGATCAATTTTTGTTCTTCATTGTGCCATAATACGGTTCCAGCGCATTAGCAATTTGTGAGGAGACTTCTGTACAAAATGATTGTGAAAAATTTTGTGAACAAAACCGGCAAAAACCATGCAAAAGCCTCACCTTGGACTCGAGAGCTACAATTTTCTTGGCGAACTCTGGCTTCTCGAGCGCTTGTATGAGCGCGTCGACGCGGGGCTGAGCCCCGGGCGCCGCCCCCAACTCCGCCGCGCGGCTCTGGCGTGCGAGTGCGGGTTAGTTGCGTGGAAACGTGCAAGTGTACGTTTACAAGTGTGCTACTTGTATTCCAGCGTGTTATTACTGTGTGTGTTTAGAATGTTTGTGTGTGTGTGTGTGTGTGTGTGTGGATGTGTGTATTTTAGTGTTTTTGCTGTGTGTAAGTTATGTTGTCACACCGTGCATGTAAAACAGCTCATACATGTGAATCACAACAACAACGCATTATAAATATTTGCGAATAAATATCACACATCTTAACCAAACAGTGTATTTACACAGTGAATCAAGACAAGTTGTTCACGATTTATACAAGAGTAGGTAAATGAAATTTCATACTTTCACTTATATTTTTAAAGCCATATAGGCCTTAATTATAACCAATACCTACAGTCAATACCTACAGTCAATATAATAACACTTCGCACTCATAGCCCCACACTAGGATTCTTTAGGTCGTGGGTACCATGGACACACTCAAGAATAAACGGAAACTTAAAGTCCCCTGGGAATCAAACCCGAAACCCTCGACGCACCGGTGACTTAACCACTGCTCTTAGGTCAACACTCAACTTAAATGTCGTTAAATGACTTTTAATACATTATACTTTTCTTTCATTGATACATCCGAACCAAACTTTGAATACTTTTTTTTCAATTTAATATTCAGAAATATCACGTGGTCAACTTGTCTTGATTCACCTACAGGCTGGCAACACATCACACTGTGGTATAAATATAAAAAACAATCGTTTAGGCACTTCAAACAATGATGAAGAAAAACTACCCCTACACAATATGTATGTATGCCCGCCTCGTGAGTGATACCAGGTGCAAAAAATACATTGCCAACGAAAGCCTGTACAAATCTCATTGACTAACTACACTAACTATTGTCTGACCATGAAAATTGCAAACCATAAATTGTAAAAAAAATAAATTATCACAACTTCTAACTGATACACTTTCAACATCTATCATAACCAATTACCTCACAATAACATGGGTACTGATATCAGTAAATACTTACTAGTAATAATTGGGTAGATGACCAAGTGAATTATGATAATTTTGTTTTATTTATCTATTTATTATTACTTTTAATGAAATGTTAACGCACAGTCTTCAAAAAAGTTGTATTAAATATGACATCACAAAGTAAGTAAAATGGTAAATATTGGTTTGTTAGAATTGGTATTAATAAATAATGGTAATTTAATGATATTCAACAGTAATTCAGGGTTTCCCATTTTTTCCTTCCGTTTAAAACTATTTTTAGTGTCATCATCCCAATTGTAAAGTCTCTGTAAAAGGTTTTTATTTTCATGGTCAGGAATACCACCTCCATTAACTATTATTAAAAATCTTACGTTAATCTTACTTTACACAGATAATAAAGTCGTTGGTTCTGTTCTTTTTCGGACCTGGCAAACTTAAAATTCGATTAAATTGCAAAACAACACTTAAAATTATTAGTATATCACTAAAAATAATGCAACAAAATTACTTTCGAGTCATAAAAATTTAAATATAAGCTATCTCGCTAACTTGAGATCTTTAATATTTAAAATAACTATTCACCTAAGTTGTCTAATACGTACTACGTTTTCTTGAGCCTAGTTTCTTGACTCAGACTTTCTTGACCCAGATCAAAATGTTACTTAGATTTATCTAAAATCTTATTTTATCTAAATTGAACACAGCTACCCTTTTAACCCCATCTTAAAAGATTAATTATTCTCCTCACTATCATCGATAAGTTGTCTGTCATTACTTTCAAAGTTAGAACAACAAAAAAACAACATTGAAACTCAAAAACAAAACAACATCAAACGCCCTCAGATCTGACTCACGTATGCCCACAAGACTAGTATGGCACAACTAATTTTTAGCCCGTATTAATAAACTGAACTCAACTTTGACACAATAGTCAAGATTTATTTATTTAGTATTGTATTTATTTAGTTTTGTTTTTAGAAAAAAAAACACTAACGGAGAAGGAAATGCCTGATAACTTCTAAAGGCATGTGTCTCATTTCTCATTTTTAGAGGAGGTTCATCACTGCAGGACCACTAATGGGTTACAGACATTCAAGCACGATCTGTGGGTTAAGATAGTGCAAATTCGGGTTGGAAACATTATGGACAACTTTCTAGTTGGAGATCTTTCAGGTATGAAGATTTCCTCAAGACACAGTCACACACACCTTCACAGTTACAGCAGGTGATATTAAATTTTATAAAGCGCATATAACTTAAGAAAGTGTTTAGTTGCCATTGGCATTCAAACCATATTCATTTGGACTCTTCAAGTAAGAGACCGAAGTAACCGGGCTAAGTTTTGAGTGTTGTCCATTAACATGGGCTACAAATCAGTCCCCTATAGATGTGAGTACATCAGACGCGAGCACAGACCCGGAGGCCCTCAGTACCTGGTCGATGAGGTCTTCAAGGCGCGCCCGCACGTGCAGCTCCCGCGGGGGGATGGGCAGCGGGGCGGAGTCCGCGGGGGACGAGGGGCGGGATACGGAGGCGGCGGCGGCCGAACACGCCGCCACGGCCGCTGACAGCCGCGACTTTTCAGTTTGCAAGCGGTTGTGGAGAGCCTGCATAAAAATTATATCAAAGTCTAGGAGTTGTGTACTTTTCCATGTGGCTTTCTGAACGACTTCCTTTTACTGACGACTGCGAATGATGACAATGTCTTGTTGGTATTGCCATAATAGTTACCTAACCTAACCCCTTAATCAGGCTTGAAGAAGCTTGTTCTTCATGTCATGTGCCGAACCGAAACTAGTAATAGTTTATTTGAGGCGAACATCTCAGTCCTAGTCACGAGTAGTAACGCATACATGTGCGTTTTGTAGATCGGATACAATTCCTACCATATTTAAAATTGGATGTGGGTGTCCCCGGACTGCAGTGACCACATGAGAACAGGCAGCCTGCATGCTTCTGCTACTCATATACATTTTAAAAACTGAGGGGCAGACCCACAGTTTTTTAGTAAATGTACATAATCTTCATGAAATAAAACTAAAAGTTTTATAGGTTGTACAACGCCTAAACTTACAGATACTCCAAAAAACTTACCCTAGCTTTGTCAAGCAAGTCACGGCCATGCGCTAATCCATCAACCGGGACATCCAACTCAGTGATGGCAGGTTCGCACTCGTCCAGGTTATTCAGAATGCTCTCTAGAGTATCTTCATATTCCTTAAACTTCGCCAACCCTTCTCTGAGACGACGTTCGATCTGTAGTGCAGTTGCGAGCAAGCTCTTGTGACTGTCATTTACGTTCTTCAGCTGTTTGCCAACTGTGTCGCGGATAGCTGGAGTGGTGGCTTCATATCTCTCGATCTGGGCCCTACCCTTAGCTTCTAGGTCGTCGAGCGTCGACCTGTACTTCTGAATATCGTCCAATAATACTGCGTGCTGCGCTAACTGCTCTTCTGTTTGTTCGCGGTTGGCGATGTACAGAGAATTGTGCGCCATAAGTTGGAAGGAGATCTGCAGTAGCCACTTCTCAGTGTCTTGCAGCGATTGGTGGTATTGGTTGTAGTCTTTGATTTCGGACTCCAGTTCCGCTTTCTTTGCGGCGCATTTAGCTCGCAACGCGTTACATTTCTTTTCAATTTCTGTCACGGAATCTCTGACGGCTGGTTTTCTAGCCCAGGAGCTCAGTTCAGCGGCTTCGCTCTTCAACCTGTCCAATTCTGGGCGTTTGTTATCGATTTCGTCTTCAATGTGCTTGTATTTCTCGAGCAGGGTCTTCATTTCACCCAGCTCGCCACCAGTCGGCGGGACTTTGTCGAGGTTCTGCTCAGTGTCCTTGATCCATTGGTTCATCTTGTTCTTTGAGTCTTCGAAGTCTTCCCACTTACCGATGGCTGCTTTAAGTTGAGCGGTTATTGAGTTCAAGTCGATCTTCAATTGGTCCCAGCTTTCCTGTAGCACTTTGACGTCATTACGTAAGCCATCTTGTTCTTCAGGGGGCGTATTGTTCAGAGCCTTCTTGAAGGCTTCTTGTAGAACGACAAGCAAGTGATGTCCTTCAGTCATGCGGTTGCTAACCAGTTTAATCGTTTCCAATTTGTCTTTGGTAGTGTCAATGTCCCCAACACCGATCGAGTCTTGAACAGTGCCGTGTGCTGTTTCCAACCATTGCTGTAGTTCTTGCTTGGCTTTTATGAATTCTGTGTGGTCGGACAAATTCTTCTCGCCATTGGAAACTAGACCTTGGATCTTTGTCAATAGAGACGTGTATTCGGTTTGCAAGTTGACAGTTTTGTCACGGACCCACGCACACGCGCTCAGCTCCATGAGATTTTCGCATCTGTCGTTCAGCTCTTCCAATACGTGTTTGTTTGCCAACGCTTGTGCCAGTAAATCCTGTCAAATAAACATTGTAACTGTAAAATTAAAGTTAGAAACGAAATAAAAAAATAGCCAGTTGCAATTACATACGATTTGTTATGGATAGCCCAACTATAGATTGGTAACCAGCCAGAACGTGTTCTTTGAAAGGATTAATTAGGAAATCTTGACAACCAATTTGAAGGAGGGCTTATGTCTTTATGTCATTGAAACCGGCAATAAAATGATTAGTGTGTCAGGGAGTACAAACAGAAGTAAAAATACGTACGCGACACTTATCCAAGTACTCCGGTGTGATCTTATCGACTTTCTGCACGGTATTGAGCTTGCCATCGAACTCCTTCACCCACTTGGTCATCTTCTCCGACGTCTCCAGGAAGTCCGACCACGCACCGAGACATTTCTCCAACAACTTCTTGGTATCCTTGCATATCTGCTGCAGGTTCTCCCATTCGATCTTCAGTTGCTTTATCTCTTGGTTGATGTTGTCTTTTCCCTCGTTACCAGTCGTTTGTAGCACGGCTTCGCTTAGTTTGATCGCTTTCTTGAGTAAAGCCTCGCCTTTCGGTAAGGAAGAGATGATCTTGTTAACGTTCTTCAGTTTCTTCTGGACTTCTTCCTTCTCGCCGTGCGAGTCGGAGCTCTGTTGGATCTCAATCTTGCAGTTGCGGATCCAGTCGTAGAAGCTGTCGTAGGACTCCTTGTATTGGATGTGCGAGTTGACATACTCTTCCAATTTCTGTAAGAGAAATTGTGCTATTATTAATAGTATACCTAGCTTAGCTTAGGATAGCTTATAATGTTTTGGAGACATTATGTGCCTTTGCAGGTTTCATGCTATTCTTCTGTAAATTTTATGACATTTTTATAATCTTTACGATTATTGTCTAATTAACAGCTTTTCTGATTCTTGATGCAATAAAGAATGATTTATAATTATGAGCTTTATTTACTGGATTATTTTAAATTTTTTTAATCATTCAGTCTAACAACTGCTAAAATATAATATTGAGGTAATTTTTTTAGATACTTACCAAGACTTTTAATCCAGAATAAGGTGAGAAAAAAATCAAAGCCGAAGAGTTTTCCGTAATATTCTCAAAGACAGTGTACCAACCCGCTCTAGATCAGCGCGGACAATGGCCTACATCCATCTCATAGTGAGAGGAGACTGGACCTTTCCAGAACGTCACTAACGAATCAGACATTCAACTTACCCCAATCATCTCGCTAACAGTCTTCCTGATATCTTCATAACGCTTCAGTGTATCCTCAATTTCCTTGGACTTCAGTGAGGCATCCTCTTGCAGCTTTTCATTCAGTTTGTTGACCAGATCCTTGTGGGAGTCAATGTCTCTGTTGAAGGTCTTGAATTTCTCCAACTTAGCCTTCTTCTCCGATAGATCGTTGAGAAGGGAGTCATCGGACTGTATCTTTTGGTCGATGTCGTCTAACCATTCGACTAATAGCTTGTGAATCTGTAACAAAAATTTATTATTAAAATGTTAACAGATTATTTAAGGTTCTTTGAAAAATCATAATTCTTTCAATTAATTGAAAAGCGAATTTATTCAAAGATCTACAATATATCCATAACTTTACCAATATTGAATGTAAAATATTGATTATATTATGAAGCTACTTTTTGGATCAATCCTTTTGAAGTCTAGAAATCGGATATTTTTTGCTTGTAATTTCGTGGTTGTTACCTGTGTGCGTTTTTTTGACGGAATCTTCGTGGTGACCTCAAACAGAGCTTAGAAACAAAAACTTTGGATAGGTTCATAACTAGTCGGGCTGATCGTGAAAATGCGCGTAAGTTGACTGTTTTATTAAAGTCAGATAAGTATTTGCAAATATAAATGGAATATTGGGGGAAATTAAAATTTTGTTACCTTAGATATATCATCGAACTGCGAAGCCCTATTCGTGAGTTTGTTCCTCACGTCTTGCAGATCAGTTATTAGTTTATCGAACTCTTGCTTCAGGTTATCCGTGTCCTCTTGTATTTTGGCTGCACCGGCCTGTTCTGTATTCATTATAACCTTCTCTTTCAGTTCAAGAAGGTATCTTAGTTTGTTCTGGCCCTGTTCTAGGGATTGACGCAAGAGTTTCACTGTGTTCAACTTGGCATTAACTTCTTGCAAGGTGTTTGGTATTTCGGCGCATTGGTTGAGCTTCTCTCGTGTTCTGTCCAGCCAGTCCTGGCATTCTCCGTAAAGGGCGTTGTGTTGTTGATGCTCCTGTTGGAGAGAAAATAAAAGTACATATATCAGTTCGATAACAACCGGGATCGACAGGTTAACGTACCCTCCGAAGCACGCAAGCGCGCACTAGCGATCACCCATCCAGGTGTTGGCCGCGCCCGACGTTGCTTAACTTATTCGGTCGCTTGCGATCTACTCAAGCAGCGGGGCTATGCCCGACGACCGTTTCACTTAGGTACTAGTATAAAAACCTTACTTACCTGGTAATGCAGTTCCAGTCTCTTCATGACCTCCTTGGCGAGCGACAGCAATGCGTTGTACTTGGTAGTGAGTTGCGTGATGCCGTTGGAGACGCGAGTGTCCGAACACGTCTCGAGGAGCGTTTGAGCGCGGACGTTCAGCTTGTCCAGCTCTGCTTGCCAGTCGAATAGGGTTTGGAGGTGACCCTGACAATGAAAAGGTAAAAAATGATTAAGACAACGAAACGAGACAAGTTATTTAGCAAAGAGAGACGTAATTTAAGAATCATTGAATAAATTAGTAAGGTTTTCAATTGCAGTACAACTTGAGCGAAAAGAAAGAGCTACTTATTTCCTTTTTTATAATGATAAAGAGAATGGCAGTGGGTAACTTTTAGAGCTATCTACTATGTAATTAAAGTAAATTTAATCAGTCACATTACCTGGAACTCTTCAAGAACGACTTTCTTCTGTTCCAAGTTATTCTGCAGCTTGTTGAAAGATTGAACTAGTTTCTCAGTCTTCGACAACCAATCCAAGGCTTCCTTGTACTGCTCTTCATACTCTGTCCATTTCACGATACCGCCTTCTATGAGCGCTTTGGTGTTGTTTAGTTGCTCTCTGTGAAATATGGCAAGAATCAATAATACTTTTTGGAGAAAATAAATAATGATGTATTATAGCTTTTTGATAAGATTAAAGTTATCCGAAATTTGGAATTGTTATCTATTATAATTTCTACGAAAACTTTGTATCAAGCCGTAAAGAATGGAATCAAATTTTTGTTATTAAAATTTGGTAGTGGTATCCACACTATAAAAACAGGTCTTTAACAACGTTACAGGGTACTTCAGTTGCCGAAAAATGTTCAATATTACCCCAGTTGACTTCGATTTATGTAAAACATAAAATACCTGCCATCTTCAGTTTCAAAATTGGCACCCAAATTCATAAAATTCAAGATACTTTTAATGCTGAAAGAAACGAAACCAATACTTACACGTAGGTATCATATTCCTCCTGCATAAGAGCCACTTCTTCTTCGATCTCCTCTCTATCTTCATCATCAGCTAGGCCACAGGCAATCTCGCCCTGTTCCAGAGCCTTCTGCAGTTTCGCTTGCCCTTCTGGTAGTTCACTTTCCAGAACCTTCAGCTGAGATATCTTACTGCTCAAAGACTCCTTATCTCCTGTAGCATCCGAGCATTTCCCTAACTTCTCCTTAGCGGCTCTTATCCATTGGACAAAATCGGAACCAGCATCGATGAATGCCTGGTGTTGTTCTACTGTTTCCTTCTGTTTCTCATACAAGTCTTTGGCCTGCTTAGAAAGCGTTTCGTATTTGCTGGTTATTTCAGACGCCGGAGCTTGTTGCATAAGTTCCGAAGCCTTAGAAGTTACAGACTGAATCATGGGTTCAAACGAAACGATATCCTGTACAATATTGTTTGTTTGACGGAGTGTGGCTTTGCGTTCGCCGAGGCTCAGGCCAGTAGTGAGACCCGCGAGCCGGTCCTGGCCCTTCTTTGACTTGGCGACTTTCTGCTCACACACTTCTTGGAGTTTTGCTTCTCTGTCAGAGATCCATTGCTGTAGCTGCGAGTAACTGGAACTGTAGTCAGCCCATTGGAGTAATGCTGTTTCGAGATGCACCTTTGCTGTCGTCATCTTCTTAACGAGTCGGTCCCATTCATTTTGTAACTCTTTCAATTCTGTATTAATCTTATCCTTGCCATCGGATCTTGTGTTTCTCAGTACCTTTTCTCCGCTGTTAACGGTCGCGTGGACTAGGTTTTGGCCGTCTTCGCGTCGTTTCAAAAGATCTTCGATTTGTTCTAAACGTTTTTGTAATGCATCTTTACTGCTATTGCTACCAGTATCACTGCCGCTTCGGGTAATTTCCCAAGCGTTGTCTATCCACTTCTTGGTATTCACGTAGTTATCATCATAATTTTGGTGTTGTTCATAATTAGTTTCAACCTTTTTGAGGACATCGTTTGCCATGTTGACTAAGACTTGATATCTAGAGTTGAGATGTCTTAATTGATTATTGACGTAGGTATCTAAGTGCGACGAAAGAAGACCAGATGCGGACGCGTTAAAACTATCAATATCCGCCTTGCCCTTATGCAATTGGTCAACAATCTCTTTGACTTCATTTACTTGAGCTCCCTTCTCTTTCGCGGTTCCGAGTAAGGCCAATTTATGGTTCTTAATAAGAATTTCCTTCTGTTGCAGCCAGTCGGATAACCTTTCATATTCGTCTTTATAATCACGCCATTGATTAACAGTATGTTCCAATTGGGTCTTTTGATTCTTGATCTCATTGAATAAGTCATCGAAGCTCTCTTTCAGGGCCTTCATTTCGTTCTTAATTATAGTTTGACCATCTGGTGATGTGCTGGCAAGGACAACCTCTCCAGTGTGTTGCAGGTGTTCTAACAACAATTCGCCTTGAGCTTGTTTGTTAATCAGTGCATCTAGCGGTGCTACAGAGTTCTCAATTGCTAACTTATCACTGAGAGGCTTTGATTTCAGGGATGGAACCTTTTCTCTTGCCCTGCTCAGCCACTGAATCAACTCATCATGAGCTTCTTTGTATAGCCTGTGGTCTTTGTATTGCTCCTCACGGTCTGCTAAGAGCTTCTTGATCTTATCGTAAAGGGAATCAAACTTGTTCAATGTCTCTTGAGCTTTCGAAGCTACTTGATTCTGTTGACCACTTGCTAACATTTCAGCTGCTTTAGCCTTCAGAGTGTCGACATCAATTCGGTCGCAACGTGCTTTCTCTTCAACTTCTTTGAGTTTCTCGAGTTGAGCTCGTTTGTCAGACATGGATGTTTCGAATGGAGACAATTCAGCTAGCATGTTTTCAAGCCAGTTGTTACTCTTTTCTATTAATTGTATCTGTTCTAAAAATCCAGCCCATTTCGTCACAGAGTCATCTAGCATGTTCTTTGTTTCAATCATTCGCGATAGTAATGCTGACCATTGTTCTTGTAAGGCTACTAAGGAGTTATTAATAGCGTCATGACCCGCTGGAGCGGTATTAGCCATGACATTTTGGGCCAATTCAACCAGGGATTGAACCTTAGTGAAGCCTTCATCTTTGGTAAGCAACAGATTCTGTATCAACACTAATTTTGTCTCTAAGTCATCTTGAGAACATGAACTTAAGTCTGCACAGAAGTCTAGTTTATCTCTCAGTTCTTCGATCCATTGAGAGCATTCAGCGACGTTACTTGTGAATTCTTGGTGAGTTTTCACGTACTGCTGCCATCTGTTAGTCAAGTCCTTAACTTTTTGCGTCAAGGCTTGGTATTTCACTGTTAAGTCTGATATCTGAGATCCACGAGGTCCCAACACTCCAGTGTATAGAGACTGAGCTTTCTCAGTTATGTTGTCAATTTCGAGTTCCTTCGCGCGCACTTCGCCTTGTAATTCTTGGAACTTATTGAACTGTTCTTGTTTTTCAGGTAATGTGGCTTTCAGGTCCACAGCGTGTATCTGCGTGTCAGTGTTTCTTATCCACGTCAAACATTGATCTTTCATGTTTTCATATTCATTCCATTGTTGGATTTTGTTTTCTAAAGTCTCGATCGTTTTGTTGATGAACGAAACTAAACCTTCCCACTCTTGGTGGGAAGCATCGATTTGGTTCCTTATGTTGGCTTGTCCGGTACTTATCGTTCCAGGTAGAACTTTTTCGCCCAAGGAGCGTATTTTATCAATGCGATTCTTTTCTTCTGGTAAGCTTACTTGTAGAGACTTGAGCTTCTCGCAATTGCTACTTAAAGCAACTCTTTCTAAATTGACATCGCCCCAAAGTTGAGCGGTATTCTGCGTTGCCTCAACCCATTCCTGCAGATCCATGACAGCTTTGCTGTACTGTTGATGGTTGTTAACAATAGCTTCGTACTGCTCTACAAATGATTTGGCACGTGAAAGGATAGCATCATGTCGTTTCTTCAGTTGGCCTATTTCTTTAGCGATATCCTTATTAACATCAGGCAAGGTTTGTGCTCGAACTTCTAGGTCGGAAATGTCTTGTTGATGAGCGATCGCATCTTGTAGATAATTTCTATAAACGTTCAATTGATTACGTTTCTCATCGAGAGTTGCTTTTAGCTGTATTTCCTTGGGAAGGTTCTTTTCAGCTAGAGTCAACCATTGTTTGACGGTTTTCAGATTATCTTCGAACGATGACCATTTATTGAGCTCCGAATCCAAATCTCTTTCAGCTTTAGTAATGTTATCGTACAAATTATCAAGAGTTTGTTGAATGTCTTGCAGTTGTTGTTCGATCAGTTCCTTGCCTTCGGGTGAAGTCGAGGGATACAATTTCTCTCCTAGTTCAAAGGTGTTGTTCACAAGGAGAGTAGCGTTACGTCTCTGTGTCAGTAGGTCATTAAGACTTTCACGTTTTGCATTGATACCTTCTGGTGTATTTGATAGGTTCTTCTGGCATTCATCAAATTTATGTTGAGCTGCCTTAATCCAGTCAGTACATTGATTGTACTTCTCTTGATAGGCGTTGTGGTCATTTACGGCCTGTTGACACTTCTTGACTAGTTCCTTCGCAGTTGAATGTATCGATTGGAATCGTGATGTCATTTGTTGCAAATTCATGGTGATCCTGGTATCGTTACAATTTTCTATAAGATCACTAAACTCGTCTGTCAATTTATCGACATCGTTCTCTGTTTTTTTCAGATTAGCTAAGATCGCCTGCAAAAAATTAACATTTGTTAGTTATATCTTAAACATTGCGTACTCTTCATTCAACTAATTATTAAGGTTTAGCTAAACTACGACAACTACTGTTAGTATCGTCATTGAGAGAGTTACAGATCTATGTATTTAATTTCTTCATTAATTATTATAAAATTCCGCACCCGATGCTTCTAAGTAAGATTAGTAGAAATAATTGAAAAGAAATTATTTTAGTAGAACTAGAAACATCGAATATGCCAGTAGCATCACGTCCCTGTGGTTAGGATTTCGTAAGAAATAAGAAACAAAATTAATTGTCGTGAAATTAGGTCATCTACTGAAAATTAGACAACACCCTATAGTGCCAGGAAAGTAGTGTTACACTATTCTCCTCAGAAATCTTACTTGATCCAATGCATCGCCCAAATTTTTGACAGCAGTCAAATCGTTTTCATGATTATCAATGGTTTTACTTAACTCCTGTTCAAAATTCATCAATATTTAATAATGTTCATTAGAAATAATATCTTTATTATTAAGTCTAAATATAAATGTAACGTACCTGGTACTTGTTGAGCTGATCGATCTTTTCTTCCAGTGTAGCTTTCGGTGTGTAAGTTTTGAGGCTCATTTCAGTATCGCTTAACCAATGTTGCAGCCGATCACTGGCGCTGTCAAACTCTATCCATTGCTGAATCTTGTCTTCGATACCACGTTTCACATCATGTACAGTGGCTGTAAACTTTTCTAAGTCTGCCCTCAGTAATCCGAGTTCTCGAGACATGCCCTCCTTACCTCTTGGAGACAATTTTGACCCACTATTTTCGATAAGATCGGATAAGATCTTCAATTTATTGTTTCCAGTGGGTATAGCATCCAATAATTCTTGTATTTTGCCAAGTTTACTCTGCAAAGCTGCCTTGTTGCCAGTGAAATCTGAGAGAAGGTGGAGACGATCCCATAAGTGCTTCTGATAATCTTGAAGAGATTTTTGTTGATCAGCAAACTGTTGGTAGATTTCAAATGTGCTTTCATGCTTATCTATTATTGCTGATAATCTATTTGTGAGAGCGTTATATCTGTCCCAAACTGACTGAATCGTAGCATTCATTTCATCACTCTCTCCTTTGCCTGAATGAATGCTGGCAGCCACACTCTTAGCTTTTTCAGTGACTGTCTCAATGACTCTTTTGTGTGAATAAATTTCTTGCAATAAGGTCTTGTTCTTCAAAAGTTTTGACTTTATTTCTTGAGGTGAGTTCAAGGTGGCCTTTTCTTCAGTCTCCACAATTTTCTCTTTCTCGTCAAGCCATGATAAGGTTTGTTGCAAAACATCTTGATAACTAGACCACTGAAGCGTCTGAGATTCGTATTCTTTTTGCTGTTGTAGTATACTATCATTAAGTTTGTCCCATCTTTCTCTTAAAGCTCTGATTTCTGCACGAATGTTTTCTCGTCCGTTAGCCGCTGTTTCGGGAAGGACTTTGTCACCAGCAGTTGTTAAAATGCCCATTTTGTGTTCGCCATTATCTCGTTCCAGCAGGAATACTTGGAGCTTATTGCCTTTGCTCTCGATACTTAGTTTATCTTCCTTCGTTATCATTTGGCTTAGCTGTTCCTCTAATGGCTTCAACCACGAGTCGAATTCGTTTCTAAGTTGGACATACTTCTTGTGATCTGCGACTAATTCAGACCAATGGTTTACAATGTCCTTTGAAATCAGATGAAGTTGTTGGTACCGACTGCTTACTTGTGTAACTAGAGGTTTCAGTCTTTCTACACCACTAAGCTGAATGAGGTTATGCGATTCGTCAACGAAAGTGTCAATATCTTTTTCCTTTGCATGAATACTGTTCCGAAGATTAACATATCGTTGTAGTTGTGCTTCTTTTTCTTGCAAAGTAGAGCAGAGTGCTTGATCGCGACACTTGGACTCCATGTCCTTGAGCCATTCAGATATCGATTCAATAGAGGAGTCAAATTTATTCCAAATATCCAACGTATGTTTCAATTTCTGTTCTGATGTACCGATGTTCTCTACTGCATTGCGTAGCTGGTCATGTAAATTGTCAATTTCAGCTTTGATTGCTGTATTACCAGCTTCGGAAGTACTCTTGCTGACAATAGCAAAAATGGCACGGATTTCATCCAGTTTGGCGGAACCAATCTTTTCGATGTCTTTCATGGCGACAGCTGATTGCAATTTTCTGACAATCTCTGGTTTCTCGCCAGTGGCATTTTCTATATCTAGAAGCTTCTCAGACTGTGATCCAAGCCATTCTTTGTATTGCTGAATCAAACGTACGAGGTCTTCGTGGCGTTTGACGCATTCCTCCAGATTTTCTTGCAGATTCTGGGATTTTGTTACGATATTCTGGAATAATTGCTTAATAGATTGTAAATAAACGTTTAGAGAAGCATCGTGAGTTTGATCAACTAACTGTTGTGCCTTGTCGCATACGGACTCTACAAGCTGTTGATGTGTCATGATTTCTTGATGCATTATCTTGTGATTTTGCAGTTGTGCCTTTTTCTCTTCTAACGAGGCCTTTAGTTCCGTGTGTCGTTGCATGGCTCTTTCGACATCTTTAAGCCATTTAGTGAGCTGTTCTTGAGCGAGTGAGAAATCAGAGAATTGCAACAGGCACTGATCTAATTTGTTTACGGTTTCCTGGAAACTGTCACCAAAACTATCCCACAACGTTCGGATTTTGCGAATTTTCTGCCGAATCACTTCTCTACCATCGGGACTTGTATGTGCGTAGAGTTTTTCACCTAAGCTCAAGAACTCCTCGAAAACAGGAGTCTTCTTGTTTCGAATTTCGTACAATTCCTTGGCTTTGTTTTGTTTTTCTTGTAAGACAGCGTAGTCACCTACAATTTCGTTTAAGTCCTGTAGTTCACCAAGCATGCTCATCAGCCAACTTTCCATATCACTGTATTCATTTTCAAAGGCTTGGTGTTCCGATACGAATACCTCGTATTTGGAAATGATTTCGTTGACAAGGTTATTTAAAGTATGGTATCTGGTAGCTAACTTCGACGTTTTAGATGTTAGTTCCGATTCACCGGTAACGTTTTGTTTAGTGTCACCAAGTGCAGTAAATTCTGCATTTCTGGATGCTAATTCAGTCTGGATTTCTTTTACCTTTTGTAAATGAGCAATTTTAGCTTCAAGTGTGCTCTTTAGGCTTTGATCTCTTAATTGGTTTTCTTTAACTTTGAGCCATTCTTCAAGCTCATCTAGTGTTTTCTGGCTCTCGTTCCATTGTTTCAACATTTCTTTCAATTTTTTGTCGCTTTCTTGGCATTGTTTAGAGAATTGCTCCCAAGTTCCCTTAAGTTGTTCGAATTCACTAATCAGTACAGGATGGCCATTGGAGCTCGTTGTTTCTAAAACTGTATGTAACTGTGTCTTCAAATCTGCAAGTACCTTATCCACATCTTTCGTCTTTGATGTTACTTTTTCTATGGCACTTATCTTAGAATCAACGTCATCTTTCTGTGTAACTACGCCATAATTCAACATACTGTTTTCAGCTACGATATGATTGAGACGATCACGAGTCTCTTCAAACATTTGTACATATCTCTCATGATCAGATACATGAGCTTCACATGTAGCAATTCTTCTCTCAAGCTCCTTGGCCATGTTTGTGTGCCTTTCAATGATTTTGGAAAGGCTTTTTTCGGCTTCCTCGTCAGGCATTAGTTTTATTTTTTCAGTAAGTTGTGACAGCATGGAGTGATGCAGCTCTACTTCTTGATGTAAGATCTTATTTGTGTGAAGTTGAGCTTTCTTCTCGGGTAAAGTTGGGCACAATTTGAATTCGCCGAGTTCCTTTTCCTTATCGGTAATCCATTTTTGAACTTGATTGAAGGTATCATCGAATGACGATCTTTTGTTAATTGTTGTTTCAATATCCTTGATAACATTATTCAGTGAGTCTACCGAATCTTCAAAGTGGTCTCGTAAAGTGCGTAGTTCATTTCTGATTTGTTCACGGCCTTCCGGAGTGATGCCACTGAATAGAGATTCACCCGCCTCCACCGCGTTATTTAGCAAGCGTTGGCCTAATTCTTTGTTTTCATTTAATCTTTTAACTTGCTCTAAATCAGCAGCAGTAGGCTTGGCATGCTTACTCATTGCTGCTAAATCGGCAATCTTAGCATTCGCATCTTGCAGCCAATTTTTAAATTCAGCAATTGTTTTGTCATACTTTCCTTTATTATCCTTTAATTCTTTCAGTCTCTTGAGGTGACTTTCCATAAATTTGTCGACGGTTTGATATCGGGTTACTAAATGGTTGATGTATTGTAATACTCGTGAATCAGGATTACGAGATAGAATATTGTCTCCGATATCAGTAAGACGCTTGATCTCACCGTTATATTCCTTTATTTCTCTATTTAGATTATCTATTTGTGCTATCTTATTATCAATGTCTTTAAGTTCATGAAGACTTACTGCTTCTTGTCTTACTTTATTCTCTTTATCCTTAAGCCACTCGTAAACATTCTCAAGTAAAACTTCGTAATCTTGCCAAGCCTTAATGTTCTCCTGCAACCGATTCTTGATTTCGTCATAGTTTGCCTTTAACACTTCCAGATTTTTCTGTGCTTTTTCTGTTTGTACTGCTGCTTCTTGAGCAGAGGCCGGTTCAGCAACAGCACGGAGAATCTCACATGCTTCCTTTAATTCAACAACTTTCTTAGCACAGTCAGCAATGCCACTTTCCACATCAGCAAGTGCCGCACATTTAACTTCCAAATTGTATTTGTCACTTGTTACATCAGGCACACACCATCTTGTCTTATCATCCAACATTTTCAAATTTCTGTTAAACATATTTAATTTATCTGTGAATAGTTTTTGTAGGAAGGTTAAAAGCGTAGTTTCAGTTTTATTAGCATGCACTAATACACTTTCAAACCTTTTTTGTAGGGTACTCAACTCTTTTGGTACTAGTGATTCATAGAAACCTGGATAATTAGCGTTCATTTCGGATACATTCTGTGTCAGGTTATCGATCTCGTCGCTAAGGTTTTGTAGCTCAGTCTTGCATAGTTGACATTTCTTGAGGCGATCCAGAATTTTTGCGTTATCACCTGACATATCGTCACATTTAATTATATCATCTCGTATTTTGCTTACATTATCAGAAAGACGTTTGATGCTGTCCTTAAGTTTATTTTCCTTTGTTTCTAAGGAAGATACAGCACTATCTAAATTGTCTGCTAAGGATTTTAAAGCTAAAAACTCATTATCTAAGTAATCAATTATTGAGTTTACTTGACCAACTGGGATACTTTTGTTTAGATTAGTTATCTGTTCACATTTGGCCTTTATACTATTTCTGAGACCTTGATATAGCGGCAACTCTTCCTTGTATTTGGTGAGATGGTTTTGACCGAATCTTATCTCCAAATTATCGCAAGCATTTGCTAAGTTTTGTCCTGTTTCACTTAACCAAGAAATCACTTGATTCTTGGTGTCGTCAATTTGTCGCCAAACAATCAATTGTGACTCCAAATCTTGGATTCTCTTAATAATAGCATCATTGACTCTTTCCCAGTGTGTCTGTGAGTTCAAAAACGATTCTTCCAAAGGCGATGTATCAAAACCACCCAAAGTTGAGGCTTGTTTCAAAACGGATTGTTTAATGACGTCCATCTGATCTAAAAGGCCTTTAGATCGTTTTAGGATCTCGTAACTCTTTTTAGCTTTGTCCAATGATTGTGCTGTTTGGACGTAGTCGTTAGGAGCATCTTTGCATTCGTTATACAATTGTTCGGCTCTGCTCATTTCTCTGTCGAAGGCAACCGAAAAGTTCTTCAACTCCTGTAACGTAGAAGACAGTAGGATATATTTGTTCTTTGTGTCTCGGACGCAATTAACGACTTGATCCCAACTGTTATCTGCGGCGGATAGAGCATTCTGTATGGTTCCCATATTTGGCTGATCTTCTCGCATTAAATGTAGTCCTTCTTCTCTTAACTCTTTTCTCACTGATTGTTTTTCTTTTAGTTCTGCGTCTAAGGCGTCCAACTTTTCAGTCATTTCCTGAATTGTAGCTTCCGTTAAAGGCACTGGTTTCTGTGCCATATCATTAAGCGCTGACTGTACTGTGTGTAAAACATCAGCCAGTGCCTTATGTTGTACATTAAATTTATCCCATCGAGCGCCAACTTTCTGTACTAAGTCCCTCTTTGATACAACTTGGTTCAATAAAGTATCGGCTTTCATTTCAATTTCTTTGACTAGACTCATTGGTGAAATCAGTCTTCCAGTGTTTGAATCCGTCACTTTCACACGAGATGGTCCGTCTAGTAACACAACATTACTTTTCCATTCGGGAATTTTCGTAATAATGTTTACTAATTCCTGTCTTAGTACTTCGTAACTTTCCGGAGTCAGTTTCGGTCCATCGATTTGATATTGTACATGACCCAGTTGCTGCTTGTTGTCTTCGTACCAGTTCAGGAGATCAGACCATTTTTGGAGTACGTTCTTGTTTTGCTGTATATTTGACTCAATGATCTGGTAATGCTCGGCTATATTGGAATAAGTGTCACTTAGGGAGCGAACCTCATCAGGATGGGAAGCGAGGGCCATATTTTTGACTTCATTGTAAATTTCTGTGAATTCTGGTGCTTTCTCTGCGTGTTCTTGAAGTAAGACATGCATGGATTGCAACGTTGGTTCTACTTTGTCGGCGGAGATTTGGTCGTAACTTTCTGTCTTTCTTCTGAAGTCTGTTATCCAGTTATCAAATGTGTGTAATTTTGTCAAGAATTCTTGTTTGACAATAATCTTGTCCGATAATTCGTTAACTCTGTTCCTAACTGTTTCTGCAAGGGCGTTGGTCCTCTGCTTAATCTCTGTCACTTTGTTCTTCAATAAAGCAGCACCTTCGGGCTGTATGCTGTGACAGATGTTGTCACAAGTTTGTGATAAGCTGATGATCTTCGCTTGTTGTTGCGATATTTCGTTTCCGAATGATTTCAATTTGTTAAGCTCTCTATCTAACTTCTCAACTTGTGGAGTGTCCACGTTAACAACTCTGCTGCTGAGCAGTTTTTCTCCGCTTTCGATCCAAGTTTCTAATTTTTCTGCTTCACGTTCGAAGTTATCCCAGTTGATGACTAATTTGTCTAACTTATTATTCCACTGATCTGCCAAGTCATGGACTACAGCCCATCTGGAATGGATCGCGTCAACTTCATCTGGAGCACTGGTTTTTCCAGAGAGCTGGTGACTTACGCTGGACAGAATTTGTAAGTTCATCAGTTGCTTATCACAATCAGCGATAAGAGCCCTAGATTGTTGTTGTAATTGCTGCGCTTCAGGCAAGGTTGTTGGCTTAGGGATGTTGCCTAGTTTGATCTCGGCTTCTTCAATCCACGGTTTAATCTCGGCGACACCTTTTTGGTACTTCTGCCAGCTGGCTAGATCGTGTTCGACTACTTTAGTTTGGTGTTCAGTTGACCGTTTAAGGTCTGCCATCATTTTTTCTAAGAGAGCAACTTCTCCTTTAAGCCTGTTAGCATCATGTACGCGATGCTCAACTGCTAATTTACTTCCCTGGTCTGCTACACCACGAATTATATCTAGTTTCTCAGATATAACTTTTTGTAACGACTGTGACTTCTGTACGCGTTCCTCTGGTGTAATGTTTTCAGACTGTATCTGTGAAATCATTGCAGGGCTCTCCTTCTTGATCCATTCCCGGACATGTTCTAACTTGTGTTCGATCTTAACCCATTCCTCGTTGAACTTTTCTAAATGTTCTACCTTATGTTGCACTTCATCCTGCACCCTACCGAGTTTACGTTCGATCGTCTCCAAGTCCTTCTCGATGACGGGCTTAGGCTTATTCGCTGTAAGTGTCTGCAGTTCAGCATAAGCTTGTTGCAGTTGAGGCAATCTTTCTGCCTTGGCTTTCTCCAGTTCCGCGTTAATTGCTTTCGTTTCTTGGAGTTCCCGGGTGATGTTCGTCACTCCGAGTTCGAGGCCGGGGTGAGCGACATAGCTTTCAATCTTGTCAATGTTGGATAACAACTCCTCTTTCTGGTATTCGTAGTTCGACCAGACCTTTTGCGTGTCACGGAGTTTGTGGAGACGTTCAGTGTTTGTATCATAGGCTGTAGTCCAGCCCGTTTCTAGGTTTCTTACGTCTTCACGAACGAAGGCTGGTGCATTGGCGTCTCGTATGAGCTCCTTGCCGCGTTGGAGCATTGACATGACAGAAGGTCGGTGGCGATCAAGTTTTTGTACGGCGGTTTGTTGTTCTAGCACTAACTGTTCGACGTGTTGTAAAGATTGCGGTTCAGGCTCGACCTTGGCTTGTTGTTTCGCGGTTTCAAGGACGCAAATCACTTCATGTACCTCACGTCGGTAGGTGTAGCACCGCGTGTAGGTTTCTGTCTTTATCATTGTGATCTCTATAGTGGGTATGAGGTTCTTGTATCGAGCTATCAGGTTCTCTAGCTTCACTTGTTCCTCCTGCGCTTCTGTGTCTGAGCAGTGGTTGGAGAGCATGTCTAGAGTTTGGACGAGCCACTTCATGTCTTCCCTCTTCTTATCGGCTTCTCGACAGATGTTCTAAAATGTAATGGTATTATAAAAACATGAACATAAATAATATATTAATATTGCAATTTTTATCTAAGTGTACATTTTTTGATAAATTTTGTATGTTTCGAAATAATTTGAAAATCAAACAGATAAAATAGTTTTTCGTAACAATATTTACCATGAGTTCCCTTAGCTGTTTCCAAGGTAAGCATAAACATAAATTATATTAACGACCAATTACAAAATAATGAGTCCATAAAACCAATTTCATGTCCCCACTAAACAATTATTTTGAAACTTCAAAGCAAAGCAGGGGAAATAAAAAGAATTTATGAATTTTACCAGAATTTTAAAGACGTCTTTAATATATACTTGCGTGGAGGTCATTTTATGTTGAGTGATAACGGGCAGTAACAATAATATCCAACCTTAAACCAACCACCAACATTTGATAGATTTTTTACCACTACTGGAAACTGATACATTCATTTGTTCTACAAAATCCATCTTCATTAATTACCGTTACATTGTCTGACTAATTTACTTCAATAAGATCAACACCGCTGTCTTATCATCTCACGGTATCCGATATCAAACCACTGGAACTCGTACCTGTACATAACTGTATGAAACTATGTCTTCAAATCTGCAAGTACCTTACCCACATCTTTAGACTGATATTACTTTTTCTGTTTCGTCTTTGATATTACTTTTTCTGTACCAAACATACCTGGAATATCGTCTTCTCTCGCTCGAACGCCTCAGCCGAGTCCACTTCCCGCACGATACTATCCATGGTCTTATCCACGTGGTCCATCCACCGCTCCATCTCCGCGAACCTCTCTCTATACGCGTCCCACTTCGCCGGGATCCTCTGCAGTTGTTGCCTGAAGTGTTCCACTCTCTGCACGGTTCCCTCCCACTGCTGCTCGCACTTGCGGAGGGAATCTTCTAGAACCCTGTCGCCAGTTTGCTGCGTGTAGCTGCTGGCGATCTTGCTAAGGTTCTGCAGACATTGTTCCACTTGCATCACCTTGCCTTGGTTGCGGAAGTATTCCTCGTTGCGGATCAGGATGCCGTCGGCGTCGTCGCTCTGGTTGTATGCCTGGATTGGGGAATAGTGGTTTGAATACAAGCACGATATGTGCATGTGGTTTTAAATTTTTAGATTAGTTAATGGAGCATACCAATTAAGTAGGTAACGAAGATGATTTGAAAATATGTCTTTGAAGTTGCTTTTGCAAGCCGATAGTTGCCTGATATAAACTTTGTTCTCTTAATAATTACGAAAATGTAATACAGTTTAACTTAACAAATTTTACGAGTACTTGTCTGGAGGTCTGTCAGGTTCATTGATATCTTTATTTTTCGCTTCGAAATAAACGATTGGACCTGGTATATTATAGATATCTATAGTGTTTGTTTTTTTAAATAATTATACTCGTACCATATAACGTGGTTTACACTGAGCTAATATTTTAGTCAAGGGCTGAGATATTTAAACCAACATAAATTGTTTATTACTTAACAACTTGACTAAATTTTATTTGTTCAGTCAGCTATTTCGTATTTACTAAAATACTCAACTAAAGATTTTAGTCAGTAAAATACTGTTCAATTATGTACCTCAAAAACGATCTCCTTCTCAATATCCTTGATGCAGTGGTGGAACACTGCCTCGAAACTTACAATAAAAACTAACTGACACTAAACCAGTATATTAGTCGAGGGACGAATAATTTAGCTCCGACTTCCTTAACTCCTAGACTAAATCATTGTTCAGTCACTTTGTGTTACTAAAATACTCATCACTCGACTAAAATACTAGCCTACTTGCCATTCGACTACAGTACTTGCCTTGTATAAAGTAGGTTATAGTCGGTAAAATACTGTTCAATTTATGTCCCAAATACCTGTTCCTCGTAAACGATCTCTTTCTCAATATCCTTGATGCAGTGGTGGAACACCGCCTCGTCCAGCCGGAACTCCAGGCGCATCAGGTGTGGAGGCGCTCTATCCAGGAGGTCCCGCCAGCGCCTCTGCAGCTCCTCCACTGTGTGTACCACGCCGGGACGGTCTTGTTCGTTCACCAGCTGGAGGAAAGGGCAATGGTGAATCGTTATGGTATTATACTTATTAGGACTGGTTTTCTTAATGTATGTGAGGAGCCAACGGATATGCATACCACAAGGTTTAGTGGTAACCTTAAACTTAATCTTAAATAGGACAGAAATCCTGACACGTGGGTTTGTTGGTGCTATATAAGGATTAAGATTCGCCTAAGTATCTGGAATATTGGCAATCATGCCAACCCAAATGAAACGGTAGTGTTAAGTAAGCTAAGTGGACCCGGAGGACTGATGACCTGAAGAAGATTAGTGAGAGAGTGAAGAAGAAAGTGAGAAATTTTGACTCCCAAAGACTAAGTGATGACCTGAAGAAGATGAGTGAGAGAGAGAGAGTGAAGAAGAAAGTGAGAAATTTAGACTCCCAAAGACTAGGTGCAGTGGTGTCAATTATGGGAGTTCTTCTCGTCCTCATCTCATTTCTTGCACGGTACCCCATCAGTTACATTACAAGCATCCATCCGTCCATCCTCTCAAACTTTCCATTTATAGTAGGATTATAAAAACTCACCTCAACAAGTTCCCTTCCAGACAGCACCAGTTCGGACACGGCTCTCTCGTCGGCTCCCTGGAAGAATCTCTTGTGGAAGTCCACAGCCTGCTTCGAGTCCACTCTGCTGTCTGCCAGAAGGGCTTCTGCTCTCGACGCCCACTCTTCCACCGCTCTCTTCTTGGTCTCGAAGTCCTCCCACGCGCGCACCAAGCGCTGCAGCTCGGCTTCACGGCGCGTCGCTTCTGATGATACGTGGGCGAATCTGGGAATAAATGTCAAAGGTTAATATTGCTAGTGCAAGGGCCTTGATTACTATATTATTACTAGACCACAATATTCCTTGACTCAAACTCTGTAGCTTTAACTTGTTGCTAGCTAGCTGACAAGGCAGGAACAAATTCACTGGATATTTATGAAAAAATGCTTGATTCATGGAGGGTTATGACTTTATGAAGCGCGATGAACACTCCGTGCAGTGACAATAGTTTCCCTCGTCCATTTAATTTCCAGTTCCTGTGGCTGGTTGCTGTAAAACCAGAGTTGGAATGAGGTCCACTATACGAAATATAGTGCTCTGTACAAAATTATAGCACAAGGAGCTTCTACTTTTGACTTCATTAATGTAGCCTATCAAAATGCATTCAGCATTATAAAAAATGCAAATGCAGAAATCTCATAAACATCCATTATATATTTGTGGCGCTTGCTCTAGAGAGTATGGTTTGGTTCTTGCCTCTGGTGACAAAAGGGCTGGCGGCTATTTCGCTCAAATTCTGAGCCTATGTGTTCAGCGAGGAAATGCCGCCAGCGTCTTGGGAACGATGCCTCACATGGGCACTTTGGAAGAAATATTTTTATTTTGTTTAGTTGTTTTTTATTTAATTTTTTTTTATTATTTTCTGTAAATAGATATATTAAATAGTTAAGGTTATTTGAGTTTCTTTTTTGTTCTTTTTGTTTACTTTTCTGTTGTTTCCATTTCCGTCGAATAAATATACACATCCATTCGTCGTTTAAGCGAAAAATATACAAAACAAATATGTTTATAATATATTATAGTATTAGAATTCCTCGAGATCCCTTCCTCCCTTTTTGTCGTATCGAACATTACCTTTCATTGAGATCCCGCATCAGCGTGACCTGGTCGGACACGTCAGCGCTGCGGTCGGCGTCAGCGGACTTCACGATGTTCTGGAACACTTTGTTCTTGCTCTCCAGCATGGAGCGGTAGTAGGTCGTGCGCGAGAAGAAAGTGCGGTGGCACTCGTATCGTTCTTCTATCACCTCCCTGGGAGAATATCGAAAAGAAGTTTTTATTTAATTTAAAGAAAAGAGAATGGAATTTTATTTCATTTATAATGAAGAGTGATTCATAAATTGATTCTGCTAAGTCTGTTACAGGGAGGGAAATGGGCATTGCCGTATTACAGCTGCATGGATTGCTAGCAAATGAACAATGAAACCCGCCAATGAAACAATGAAGTCCACCAACCCGCAGTAGTGGTGCGTGGTGGACGGCGGCCTACATCCTTCTCATTGTGAGAGGAGACCCGACCCTGTAGTGGGTCATTAATGGGTACTGACATGAACAATGAAATGATCATGAGTGTATATCCAAATATTGGCCATACTTGGATATTTATGTCTATAGATGAGCTACTCGTACCTAGTTGGTGTTGCGCACTTAAGTAGCGACGACGAGTTAGCGACGGTGTTTGGTTGGTATCGATAGACTACCGTTTCCTAGTGTTATCAATATGGATCCTCGTCAAAGGTACTACAAGAGATTTAAAAAACATGCCACAACTTGTCCGATACTAGCCCACACATGGACAATGGGAATGTTGATCACTAGCCTCTAAGGCCGCGCTAAGATTGGATGCAATTTCGTACGAGTTCAACTCGTGCGATAACGTGCGTTCGCGCATGAAAAATTCCGACCTTTGAAATACTATGACAGTGCGACTGTAGTCTGTACCACAAGTGCTCGGCCAGACTCGAAACGCGAGAGGGGAGCGGGCGCGGCGCGTTTGTACTCAAACACATGAAATTTTATTTGGGTGTCCGTAGTAGGCACGCGAGAGTGGGGCGCGCGCGACTTGCGACGCGCGCGTGATTGGCATGCAGTGTGAGCGCTTTCATAGTAGTATCTCTAAGGTCGGGATTGTTCGTGCGTGAACTTACGAGTTGAATTCGTACGGGAACATACGTTTGGTTCGTGCGAAATAGCGTCCAAATCGAGCGCCCAAAAATTTGCAGCAGTGTGGTGAAAAAAGCCAATTTCTTAGACATTTACCGTCATTTCGCTAAAGTTGCTTACTCACCGTCTAGTATCACGGGTGTCTCCCAGGGCCTGTTCAGCGCGGTCGAGCCAGGCAGCCAGCTCCCGCTGCCCGGCCTCCAGCGACTCGTGCTGCACCAGCAGCTGGCGGTGGCGGTGGAGTTGAGCCGGCACGTTGGCTCGCACCCGGACCAGGGCTTCCTTCTGGCGCTTGAGAGCACTCATCCGGGACTCCACCTCGTCCCGGGGGAGCTCCGCGATCGCGGTTTGGAACGTTCTGAGTATAAGGACGAGAATAGATTATAAATGGGACGCAAATTGAAAAGTATATACCTACCTTCGCAAAATAAACACGTGTTTATTACTCGTAACATTGAAAATCACTAAATCAATAAATCAATCAATAATGGTCTCAGCCAAGATCCTTGTGGAATCCCACATTCATTTCATCAGTGCTTTATAATGAAAAAATAAAACATTTCATCAGTAAGCAGAACTAACATACGACACAGCATCCAACCACTGTCATCAGCTATAGGTCGGTTAGAAAGAAAAGAAATGTTACCCGCTGCAATGATGAAGGAAACATCGTGAAACCAGCATGCCTGAGAGTTTTCCATAATGTTCTTATAGGAACGTAAGCTCCACCAACCTGCACTAGACCAGTGTGAACAGACATCCAGCTGTGTTCTTCTAGAGATTTCGTTATTTCTGACTATGGGCATCATAACTCACCTGCTGATTGACTTGAACAGCTCCTCGTGCTGCTCGATCTCGGAGTTGAGCTGCAGCAGCTGGTCGATGTACGCCTGGATGTCCGCCGTGTTGGCTCTGGGCTGACGAGCGAGAAGGTTCTCGGCACCCGCCAGCCACGCGTCCAGGGCCTGGATGCCGTTGGCCAGCTCGCGACGGTGGCGGATTGCGTCGCCTCCGCGGACGTAGCTGGGGAATTGCAATGAGATTAGGAATTAGTCCGTCGATCCCGGTTGTTTTAAAGCAACGTGAGCGGAATAGAAAGTGAACAATCCACCAAGAGGCCTTCGTGAACCCTTCTTGGTTACCAAGCCTAATAATATGTATAAGTATTAATTAAACCTTCTCGTTTAAAACGTACTTTTTTAAATGTAAAAATCAGGTAAATTGTTGCATCTATAAGGATCCGGATCCATAGAGATCTATGGGCACAATATCACGGCGTCACGAGAAAATTTATATTAGAACTAATTTTCCATTGTAGATACCGGTAGATCATAGTAATAAGTTTGTAATAAGTACTGTTACATAAAAGTGACTAATATAGTGGCATAATAATATTCACTGTCAAAGAAAGTAAACTCACCGTTCGGCTTCTTCCCAAACGCGTTCCCATCTTTCTGTAATTTCTACGTATTTTCTCTTGATTTCTTGACTTATGTCGTCGGAGCAAGTCGCCGCTAGGAAACCGGCGGCGTCGCCCAGACGTTGGTGCTTCTCCTTCCAAACCGTCAAGTCTTGGAAGAACTCTAAACTCTCATCTTCCGATACTCTCAGCATGTGCTGAGCCTTGTCCAGCCAAGTGGTGAACTCCTCGGACAAAACGGTCCATCTTTCCCAATGAGCGATCACTTCCTCGAGCACGCTTCGTGCGCATCTAACATCGGAGGCCACCCTTCTCCACGTCTCCGAAACATCTCTCAAGAACGCGTCAATATCTCTCGCTTCGGTCCTGTCCACCTCACACACCCTCTTGTACTCCTCGGCCACCTGCTTAATGTCGACATACGCTCTCTCGAACTCCTGGAAAATCTTGTTTCTCGTCACAAAATTATCGTAATCATCTAATAAGGTACGAACGTGGTCCACCCGACCGTACTTGCCGATCCAGGCGGCGAGCTTCGCCTTCGTCAGCTCGGTGAAGGCGACTATACAACACTTGTGCTCTAAGTACTTGAGCCGGGCCTTCCTCTGGGGGGCGCGGCGGTCGACCGCCTGGAGCCGGTCCTTCATCTCCTGCAGTCGCTCCGCGGGGATCTTGGCGGCGTCGGGCGACCGCAGCGCCGCCTCGAACCTGTCGATGACCTCCGGGAGGTCGGCGAAGAACTGCGAGTGTTCCTCGAGCTTCTCGCTGACGATCGCAGCGGTCCGCTCGTCGAGGGTCGTCGGTATTTCGTCGAAGTAGAGGAGGTGTTCGGCGCGCGCGAGCCACTCGCCGACTGCGCGGAAGTCTCCGGGTAAGTCGGTGTCGAGCAGCCAGAGCCAGCGCCGGTGGAGGCGCTCCAGCTGGAGCCAGAGCGCGACCAGCTCGCGCCAGGACTTGGGCGCGATGGCGACGAGGCTCTGGGTGTACATGAGCTTCTCGAGCTTGAGGTAGGTGGGCTCGCGGGCGAGGCGCTCCCGCTCGGCGCGCGCGTACTCCTCGTAGCCGCGCGGGAGGGAGCGGGCGTCGTACTGCCGCTGCACCACCGTCACGCGCTCGGTCAGCCACATTCGGAGCGTTTCGTATTCCTCTTGCACTGCCGCTACGGCGTCGGGGCCTGTAGTCTATAAAAATCAAAGGAAAAGAATTATTTAAATGTAAGTACCATTAACACTATATTTTATTTAAAGATGTAAATGGATTTGACTACATTGTCAAATCATTTACAGCAACCGAAGCCTAAATCAAGCTTCGAAAGTCGCTCAAGCTAACTTCTATGACTCTTATCAGGCAGGCAGAAAGGCCGCATGGTAATAAGTTGTCAGCGACGCTTATTGACTGGAGAAACAGTAGGCCAATGCTTGACGCATTTGACAGTGTAATGGAAAGGCGGTAACGCACTGGCAACTCCTTTTGTCTTGCTCGCGTCAATAGACAACCAGTGATCTGACTGCCTGTTTACTGAGACTCCATTATACATTAAAAAAAACGTCAAATAGTTGGTTGATGGGAGATAACCTAATGTTAAATAACCTATTCATCTCACCTTGGGTTCGGGGTACTTGTGAAGGAACTGGGCGACGTATGTCATGATGGACCTCTCGTCCGGCTTGTCCACATCCACGTCTTCAGCGTCCAGCAGCCGGGCGATGCCCAGCTCGGACTCCGCCACGTCGAACGCGTGCTCCAGCCGCTGGCGGTTGGTCTTCCGGCGCATCTCCGCCAGGTTGATCAGGTTGGCCTTGATCGCGTCTATGATGGCCAGGAACGCGATGCCGTCGCGCCAGGATGGGCCGAAGTCAGTCACTTGGATGTTCGAGTCCCTGTTGAAGTTACAGACGTTTTGAGTGAAGAAAGTACTGTTTTCAAGCATTTATGAATACCGAACACTTGACACTTTTTATTTAGTAATCGAGTTACTTAACATCATTAAGTGGTCAAGCGATTCATCGTTCAAATCACTGCTCTGCTGGGAATCGGACCCAGGACCCACCGTTCAGCACACCGGTGTGCCACTGCGCCACTTGGGTTTACATTACACGAGTTTACAGCCTGTTACCCGATCATTCCGAGTCCATTTTAGTCTATAACACTCTATACTCACTTGGGCAGAGCGTTGGCCACCCACTGCAGCAGCGTCTTCTTGGCGCCCTGCTTCCACCGGTCCTCGGCGCGGTGGGTGGGCGTGGCCGTGCCGGACTCCTGGGACATCACCGACGCGCACCGCGACCCGCCCAGGTACTCCAGTGCGCGGCTGTTCTCCTCGATCTGGGGGGTTAACACTTGAGCTATAGTTTTGAAGCTATACTTATGCTCTTATAATGGAACAATAGGGTATTACGGCCTATGTCAAAAAGCTTTTTATATGAATTCGTAAGTCATAAAAACCCATAAAAATTGGAAAACAAATATTATGTAAAATGATACTTTTCAATTTAAATTTCAAAAATCCCCGCGAAAACACGGTCTCGGCCGTCTCGGCGCTGCCGCCATGCTTGTGATTGTTTACACTCGCAGTGTAAACAATATATCTCAGTAAAGGAAGAAAGTTATACTCCATTGTTTATTTACACTGCTAATGACGTCACGCCGAAAGCTTTCATGGCTTATAGCGTTTTTGACATTTGAAAAACAGATTAACAAACCTGAATTTTAAGATTGAAATAATAAATGTATACTACATTTTTTAGAACAGAAATCACCATTTTTCACTTGCTTTTAACAAAATCTATCAATATTACATAATTCGGCGTAATCTACTGGGGTGACTCAGTCAATGCAAACAGTACATTTCTTTTGCAAAAACGCTGTATGCGAATACTATATGGTAAAGCGAGTGACGAATCAGTACGTGCGGTATTCACAGAAGAAAATTTCCTGACGTTATCCGGTATATATATTCTTGAAATATGTCTTTTTGTCGTAAAAAACATGCACTTGTTTAAAAATAAATCTGATATGCGTGTAAGAAATGTACCCATGAGACAAAAAGATAAAAATCTGTTGTATTTACCTAGGATAAAATGTAGAATTTATAAAAAAAGTACGTATATATCTGCCATACGCATATACAATCATTTGCCTCCAGAACTAAAAAAACTACCAATAAATAAATTTAAATGGTCTTTAAAACAGTGGCTGGTCAAAAAAGGTTATTATACCGTAAAGGAATTCTTTAACGATAAAATAAAATAACAATCTCAGGAAGGACAGAGGCTACATTTACAGTCCTGTAAAGCTGCCAACTTCAAGTGCTTCCTTGTGTTTATACCAGGGTATAATCAGAGAGAATGCACTATCACACAAAAATGCAGATAACGAACGGAATAATGAATGGATGGTTCGCAATTTCAATGTAAATTATGTTCATAGATAAACAATTATAAACAGGAATGTAGTAACGCGCGTATAAATAACCAAATAATTAAATAAAAACTGTGTCGAGAGTTTTTTCCTCCGGCTTTTTCTCTCTTTGCCCAGTAATGGGTGGCACATTGCATAGCCGATGAGTTCGAATAGGCAAAACATTAAAATAAACAAATAATTTGAACTGCTGAACAAAATAATAAATAAATAAATATAATTTAGCAATAATTGTCATGAAATATAAAATTAAGTTTTAGTTATATAAGACATAATTATTGTATGCCCGCATAGGGTAGACTGTTCTAAACTTATTATAAAATTTTGTAAGATCTTTCTAATGTAACAGTCAACAATAAACGTATTCTTTTCTTTTCTTTTCTTTTCTTTTCCTTGCATGGTGCGGAATACCCTATTGGGATGCATACAAAATCTATGTTTCGTCTAAAAGACGCGACGCGTCACTTGGCTTTATTAGTATTGTTTTCGCACGTAATAAAAATCATTTTTTAAAGATATTGGAAGTCGAGCTGAGTTTTCATTTCTGGTATTATAATTTCAAATTAATTGTATCAATTAATTGTCTATATCTCAATTGAATTTATTATATATTATTTATTATATATTGAAGCGCGCATAACTCCGCTGTTAAGTTAAAACTGTGCAGTTAAAACTGAAGGTCTGTAGCGGGCTTTACACGCGGAGAGGGCACATAAGCGACGTCTGGCGTGGTCATTAGGTACATAAGTGGGTACCGCTAGGGGCGAATAAAATGCGCCCTTCCGTGCTTCGAAGGACATTTTAAGCCGTATTGATACGATAGCATCACTTAAGTTCCATCAAGCCATGTTTTCTGCTAATGTTTGAAACACCAAGCGCTATTAAGCATGCTTTGCTCGGTACCCTTAATTATCAAATGTTCAACACAATGTCGAATAAAGACACCAACGACGCTATTATAGCCTCTTTAACTTCAATACGCTTAGTTCTCCCCTTTCAATGTAAAATGCTTATGAATTTTCTGCCCTTTTACACTTGTGGATCCCTACAGACCTGATCTTGAAAGGGATTTTCACCCCTCGCAAAGGTTAGTTAAGTACTCAACAGCCCTTGATAATACTTGAACAAACATTTCAAACAGAATTTGCTTTATTGCAGATTACCTTATGCCGGCTTCGAGGACTTTATACTTCGGTTTGGAGGGATAAAAAAATTATAGCTTGCCAAAATAAGTCATAAGTACCTACTTACAAAAACTATGTTTATGAACCAAATTCCATTCAATGTTTTCAGCTGTTTTGTAATTTGAAAGATCCATCCTTTTAAAATCTTAGCAGTTATATCAGTAGGATGATCGTTTCTAAATGTCCACTGTTATTTTAAAAAAAAACAATAAGTAATAATATTGTTTGTATTTCATCGTCAAACAACTTGGGCTTTCGAAGAAATGATTCAAGGAATTTAACTTTGAACAATGGAATTTACGGGATTTTGGAAAATCAGGAATCATACGACAGTCTTTAAGAACAATAGAAGAAATAAATAAGTAGGATATTTACGTGAAAAACTAAAGAGAATAAATAAGTAGGACATGACGTGTTAGAGACATCTAAAAATCTACAAACATGTACCTAATGGTGTAAGCTCGCTAACTAGTAAAGTCCAGTCCGTTTTTTCACAATCATTTTATTTGGTAAAAAATCTTATCATGTTTTTTAATTTACAGACACAAAATTTTTAATATTTAATAACAGTCATTTAATTGTTAAAGTAATTTATATTTTTTTTATTTAATTTTAAACTTTTTTTCAAAAAAAGTAGTGAAAAGATTGTTTACCAAATAAGAGCAGTGTAAAAAACAGACTATTGTACCCACCTGTAGCCGCCTTTCCTGTGGGCTCCATACATTGAGCGAAGCTTGCGCAAACAAATAATATATTGAAGCCAATTAAAATGAGACAGCAGGGGAAAAGAGAAGAAAAATTGGGAAATATGCAAGCAAGGTAACAATAACAATTATATTAGTTCTTTATCCAACTGAGAATCTTTTGACACGTGTGATAAACGTGGAATGTGGGATGAATTAATCTTGAATGGCATAGCAAAAATAAAACTGCAATATTTTAAGCAAGAAAAATTGTAGTGTAATTAATTTTAAATTTTAAAAAGCTCAAAGCTTTAAAATTTATAAATCGATGGATTAATTTTAAATTTTTAACATTCATTTTAAAATAATCGTCTTTTTAACCAACTGCACCAGGGGTAGTTATATTTTTGCAATTTAAACCATAGACTAGAATTAGATTTTAGTATACCTACCTTGAAGTTACTACTTTCGTATTATTTGTTTACACACAATCGGTGGTTTTGTTTTCTCAATAAATTGTTAACATTTTGTTTTTAGGTATTATTAATTATTATTTAATCATGAACTTATGAAACTGAATCTGAACTAAATCAAAAAACTCTCAATTGGATATTTTTATAAGAAAAATATAAAAATAGGAACATATAGACAAAGGACTTAATGAAGACAAGAATAATATATTTCTCATTTTAAATGGCCAATTAGTGCACTATAAGTGTTAATACAAATCGATACAACTAAATACAATCAATCTACCTGAAAAAAAATAAGGATACGTAAGTCAGAAAAAAATAAATCAGCCATCATTATAATTGCAACAATTTTGTGAAACAAAAAACTAATGTTATGTTTAAACATATAATTATGTACTTAATGGGTCAAATGATGATTATCATAGAACACAGATTAGTATTCTGTCTTCTATGATGATTATACTACGTCATATTGTAACCATTTTCATTTAAGGAAAATGTAATGGAACAATGCGTATGTAACTATTACTTTTCTAAGTTGCATCAAGTGATTAATTAGAAGGCACGTTACAGCAAAGATGGATGACATATTATGTAGTAAGTATTTTGCAAAAATAATTTAGTTCACTATACATGAAAGAAGAGAGTTAAAAAAGAAATAAGGGTTCTTAATTCTGTTGTTAGTCGACGCCAATTGTAATCAACTTGAACTAGAGACTACGTACATATTTACGAGTAAATCGCGCCTTATCGTGTCGACTAGAAGTCTATGTAACTAAACCGGTGATTACTGACACAAAATCGATTTACATGCATGTGGGTGTATAATTCAACAATTCACTGTAGAGAAAGTGGAAGCAAATGGTTCCAAACAATGTCCTAGCTCTCTAAATCTAATTGCGGAGAGAGTCACGATCCGTTTACCGAGCTTTTTACTGGACGTTAATTTATAGTCTAGAACAGTGGTCGGCAACGTTTTGGCGGGAAAAGGCCACATAGCGGCAAAATTCAACAACCGCGGGCATTATTTATATTCATAAAAATATTTTATACAAAAAGTAACAGCCAACAAATTCCATTATGTTACACGTTTTATGTTATTGTTTTAAGTCAAGTTTGAAGTGGTTCATTTTTGTATTTTATAAAAAATTAAAATTTTTATTTTATGAAAGTAAAAAATACTGTTTACTGCACAAAAGCACAGAAAATATTACAGATAAATTTAAAAACAAACAAATACAAAGGCGGACCGCGGGTTGACGACTAATGCCGACCACTGGTTTAGAAGCATGAGTCAAAGGATCCCTCGTTTTATTCGTAGTTAGAAGCCTGTATAGAATGATGCGTCCTCAGAAATAGACGTTGCTCATCGTGACCGTTAATTGATTTACTTGCGATAGATTTAATTGGAGATCGTGTTTGCGATCTCCAATTAAATCTATCGCTTTATAAATAGACAGAAAACTCAAAAGCTCCAAATAATGCAATCCACTGTTAGTACGTATTTCCGTTTTCTTTTTTTAAAAACAATGCAGAATCTCCAAACGTCCCTACAATTATATAAAAATAGACGGCAACTTTTGACTAAGCTCCGAACTTAAAAACCGTATTCTAACAGATTCGATGTGATGATCTCTAAAGATTCGAAAACTCAGCGAATGCTTGGAAAACGATTCGCTTTGACATTTTTACCATTCGCGCGTACGAATCGATAGATGTTCAAAGCACAGTTATGAATAAAGAATACCCCACGTTAAAGCAAATAAAAGTGGCTCCAACTGTTCCAAAATCGTCAGAAACTCCTAAAGCATTCTGACGGTCTACTAAACTAATTTGATTCCAACTACCCCATTCTTATCAATCCTAAGCTCTCTTCTATCGAAATTGTCCGGTCCTGACTCCTAAATGCAAATGCCTGGAATACCTAAAAGTAGATGATAAGGAAGCTGGAGGAACTGAACCATTTAGTCTCCCCAAATTATTTTGACACGGTCCCGTCCCGACGTCCTCTGAACAGCAAAGTGTGAGCCAAATACCTGGAAGTAGAGGATGATGGTCCATATGAGGCCAAGCACGACGGCGGGGCGGCCGTCCACCAGGTCCGCCGCGTTGATGTTCACCAGCTTGATGCGCTTGCCCGCGAGGAAGCGCAGCGCCGTGTTCGCGTTGGACAGGAAGTGCGGTCGCCTGAGCACCCGGCCGCGTTCCATCGGCTGGAAGTTAAGGCTGGATTAGTTTCTGTTGGTAGAACGGATGGGACCATCCCAAATGTATGTATTGCCAGTAACCCATTAATGACCCACTACAGGGTCGGGTGTCCTTCTCGTAATGAGAGGGATGTAGGCCGCCGTCCACCACGCTGGCCTACTGCGGGTTGGTGGACTTCACATACCTTTGAGAACATTTTTTTTTTGTGAACTCTCAGGCATGCAGATTTCCTCACGATGTTTTCCTTCACCGTAACAGCAGGTGATATTTAATTTTATAAAGCGCACATAACTTTTTTACAGTCATTGGTGCGTGCCACTGGGATTCGAACCCGGACCCCTCGATTCGAGGTCGAATTCTAAGCCACTGGGCTATCACCGCTATGTAATGTATGTATATAACTGATTAATGGGCATGTAATGTTCCAAAATCAGCTGTAGAGCAGCACGTTCTTCAAGTCTCGCGTTAAGTCCAACAAACTGTCCTGCGGTTCAGCAGATGTTAAGTTACATGTATGACAGATGAATAATAAATTAAAAAAAATTGGAAGGTCGTTTAGAAACAAAGGTGAGACCAGAATTCAGAAATATCGACATATCCGCTTCATACCTGTCATTCTTCGGTCCTGCTTGAGGTTTAAGGTTACAAAGACTGTAGTGATAATCTCACATTAGGTTGCCACTAGGGCATTGGGCCATAGGTAGTTTAAAAACATCCAACACAGTTTTACTATGAGATCGACGCCAATCGGCATTGCAACAGCTTTGGGGATTTTACTAGAAGCATTCCTCTGTGTGGACTCATAATTGAAATAAACAAACCTTACCACTCCCAAAAATACAGGGACAGGGAAGAATACTATTAAGACTATCTGCCATAGAGTACTTACCAATTTCTCGCCGGACAATACTTCCAGCAGCGCCAATAATTTTGTTCCATCTCGAAGGTCGTAGATGAGGTCATCTATTCGCATAGGAGGTATTCGCTGTAACAAAATAATGTTTTAATTAGAGGGCATTGATTAATCAGCAACCCATTAGTGACCCACCGCAGGGTCGGATATTCTTTTAAAATGGCTTCAGTCCACAGCACAATACTGGTCTAACATTTTAAAGGATGTCGTCAAAATAGATATTTACTAGACGACCCGGTAGACTCGCTCTTCCAAAAAAATCAGTTTCATACTACTGTTAAAGAATTCCAAAACATTTTTTTTTTTCAGTTTTCCTCGCATTCTTTTCAAATTTTCTCACCGTTTAAATTTTTCTTGGACTTACACGACCATTTCGAAACCAAATTTAGAAAAATCTGTCCGGCCGTTCTCGAGTTTTAGCGGGACTAACGAATAGCAATCCATTTATAGATAGATAGCAAATAAAATACCAACTGTAATTTATAGGTCATTCGAATTAGAATATTTTTCTATAACCCAAAGACATTTAAGCGGTAAATAGCTAGACAGGTGGCATTAGTCAAGCAAGATATTTCGACCATTATTAATAACCGCCCAAACCCATATCGCTTTAGCTTCCGAGCTTTAATGGACAGACATAGCTTCGTACTTACTATTTTAGATTACGTCCCGACTAATGAGTTCAATGACATTACTGTTGAGAATTGCTCTTTAGACTTTCCCTCTTAGATAAGGCGTCTAAATAAGGATCTAGGGAGCAGAGAAAGGTAATTCGCTTGTTTACCTTTTTGTGATGTAGGTCTGGCTTGCGTTACTATCACTTACTTGGTAATGTTAGGTTTGCTTTTCAAATCGAACGTTTAAAAGGTTTTTATATCATGGAGTTTTTTTACGCTCCTCCGTTCTTTTAGCTCTTCGTAATCTACTGCTGGACATGGGCCTCCCCTATTCGATGCCACTCCACCCGCTTCGTGCCTTTTGAATCCAACGGTTTCCCGCTGTCTTCTTCAAGTCATCAGTACCCTTAGTCTGAGTTTTAGCGATACAGAAACGAAACGTTTGTGCGATTCGTTTCGGATAGACACGTAATTCATACACAGCTTACTACACAGCAGTCCACAGTGTAATAACAAATAGAGGTAAAAGATTTTGAGAGGAGTTAAAAAATTTAAAATCAAATTTTTATTTGGAGTGAAAGATATGAATACTTATCGTTAGACATTATAATACAAACAAATATTTAATACCTACTTGATAGTATAAGTTCGAAATTTTACAGTGCATTACGGCCATTCACGGTTATTATGTTTCATTATTATTATGAAACATTGAAAGAGTGTTAATTAATAATAGAGAAATTTTTCTGATGATCTATCTAATGCTTTATTAATTTTTTAACTCTTCTAAAAATCTTTCCTCTGTTCGTTATTACACTGTGCATTTTCGTCTGGTAAGCTGTGTATGTGTGCGTTTCGTTTCGGAACTGCTAAAACTCAGACAAAGGGTACAGTCCCTGGTCGGAGGGCAGTCTGTACTCCTTTTATTGGATGTCCTCGCCATCCAAGGACCTTTCGGTTATCGGTCATGTTGCATTGACACTTTAATTTAAAGACTTTAAGAACTATGACGGTCACCTTCATTCTTGTGCGGATTTCGTCATTTCGGACTCACGGACATCACGTAGCGACTAGGTTTACCGATATGGAAAATAGCTCTTGCAAAAGTTACTTTAACAGGACTATAGTTATTAGGACTGTATTTTAAAAGGGCATCAAAAGGTTATCTTTCAAAGTGCATCATATTGTGACGGTGATCACTTAACAGATGTTTTTGAAAAAAAAAGGAAGTAAGTGTTTACCTTTGATAAGTGTGAATTTATCCAATTGACGAATGTCTTCTTCTGAACCCTTTCTTGTTCATCTGTAACAAGGAAATAAAACATTAATATAAGACAATAATAACAACAAAACAAAAAGACATTACTAAAACAAAAATAGCTTGGATTTTAGTCAAATGGCCTATTAGATACCTACGCATTTGGTTAATAATGCTACTTTCCCTATTTGTCAATAACCCATTAATGACCCACTACAAAGTCGGGTCTCCTCTCACAATGAGAGGGATGTAGGCCGCCGTCCACCACGCTGGCCTTATGCGGGTTGGTGGACTTCACATGCCTTTAAGAATATTTTTTTTTGAACTCTCAGGCATGTAGGTTTCCTCACGATGTTTTTCCTTCACCGTAACAGCAGGTGATATTTAATTTCATAAATCGCACATAACTTTTATTACAAAGTCATTGTGCGTGCCACTGGGATTCGAACCCGGACCCCTCGATTCGAGGTCGAATTCTAAGCCACTGGGCTATCACCGCTAACAACCTTAATTTATATTTGTGTTGTATTGATTCTGACTTGACTATTTCTTTCTATGTGTGTATACAATAAAGAGTTTAAATAGTAAATAAAAAGCCCATTTAATATTTCAGAAATTTATATTAAGGTACAAAAAAATACCAAATATTTTTTTTAATGAATATAAATGATGACTAGGTAATATCTTGCAAATCTTCCCTTATCAGACACGCACGGGGCGGTGGCAGCGGGCGCCATGCCTGCGGGAACTCAGAGGGGGAGCATTTACGTTTCAGGATCGTATAAACTTTATATCCCCCAACGGGAAAATTACATTCAAATTACCTACCGGATTGATATTTTATACGTTACCAGTAAGTTCCGATCGGTACATTTACCTAATTTTACAAACATTAGTGAGAATTGGCGTGAAAAAAGCCCTTTCTCGCAAAAAGAACCGAACGTAATTGGGTGATATTTGGTACATAAATAATAATTCAAACCTAAAATAAAATTACAACTTTATAAAAACTCTCGTCTATAAAAACGTCTCAAGGCTTCGGGGCGTTTATTTCGGATACAACAGTGTTCCACGCAGTCTCGAACAATGCACTTACACTTGGCATCGAACCCGGTGAATCATAATGATTCGATAAGCTCTCGTGAACCTAAGCGCATAGCTCTGTTGCTCAGGCGACCTTACCTAGGTTACATTAGCAAGTATCCCGTGGCCCGATTCTTCCATCTACTTTTATCATCATGGGTATATCGGTAATCATTATTCATATTATCATGTTTGTCAGTTTGGCAGATAATGAAATTAAATTCGACAAAAATTTTTATATGTTAACCGATTCAATGCGGTGGACTATTTGACAAACTTTCATGCCTGGCTACGAACAAATGTTTCGTGGCTCCTCTGGGGCGCCCAACGCCAGGCACTTTGATGGCTCCCCTAAGGCGCCTTCCGCCATGTATTGTAATGTATCGCTTTTTTTGTTGTTTCCACTTGCTGTAAGTTTAGTCGCCAACCAAAATCGAACGTAAGCGGTTTTATTGTTCGTTTAGTGTATAAAAAAGTGATTATCTACGTGTATTAATGGAAATGGAAGGTAAGTGACTCATTTATGTAAGGTGTTGTAAACCTTTTTGTAGTTTTCATTGAATTTATAAAACTATACTTATTTCTTTTCTAGTCTGTCGACAAAATTTAAATTCATGATAGATTTTTTATTTAATTACATTTATTTACATAAATTTAAAAGATTTACAATTCAGTTTACGCACTTTTTATTTTAAACAAAAAGTAGTTACAGAAAAATTCGTCGTAATGCTCACAGCAAGTTTTTTTTTTGCTTGATATAAACATATATTCTTTTTTGTTCTAGAATTACCAAAAAAAAGAAAATATATCCCAGAATCACAACTGGAAACGCAATGTGACACTGACTACGAGTTTGTCGAACAGGCTTATTTAGAACAAAATTCCCAGACTTATGATGACTGGGAACCTGGTCAAGAAAATGAAGATGAAATAAATTCTGCGGCGGAAGGTACAAAAAAACCTACGAAAGATTGTGCAACGTACACAGAAATATCCACCAAAGATATTTCAACGTTTACTGAAAATATAATGGTAGAAGATAAAGAACAATTTACGAGTACAACCGTCGTGGATATTCACGCCTGTAAATATTTTGGGAAATTCGTATCTAACGAGTTACTACGTTTTAGTATTAATGAGAGATATATTATAATGCAAAAAATTATAGAAACGCTAAAAAAATAATTTTATTAATAAACCATAAGTTTTAAATGAAAAGAGTTTTAGATGAAGAGAGAGAGGCGAGTTAAATGAAAAGCATCGGTTTTACATAATATTAAGGTTTATTTATTAACATTGTGCAATAATATTACATAATTGTACTTATTTATAAGGTAGATTTTTACTATAATCATTAAAAAGACTGATTTAGTAATTACTAATGAGAATTGTTTGTTATAAGTATTTAAAAATCTTCAATTAAACAAATTATAACATATAGTGTGTCTATTAATTGAAATCATGAAATACCTGCAAGCTAAAAATATCATAAATATTAAAAATTTCTAATACATTTGTTAATATTTATGATATTCTCGGAAGCATGGGGTGAGACATAACCCTGGGAATTCTGGGCAATCAGAACAACCATACATAACCAAGTTTCTTTTTTTAGTTTTGCTATAGCATACTCTGCATCGCTTTCTCATTGTCCTTCCACCACTCTTAGTAAAAGTACTAGGTAAATGTATTTTTCTTTCAACAAGGGATCGTTGTGGCACGGTTGGTGGCTTTAATAAATTTTCTAATACACTTTTTCTAAAATCATATAATTCTATATTCGATTTGCTTATTTCTCGATATAAAAGAAAGCTATTCACCAAACATATTTGGATTAAATGGATTATAACTTTTTTATACCAACGTAAGGTTTTGTGTTTGCAGGAATAATAACTTAAAAGCTGGTCGTGCCTATCAATTGCTCTCATGTATTTATTGTACTGAATTAGTACATCAGGCTTATACTTTATAGTGCGTATTCGGCGACTATTAGTCCCTTTGTAAATGCTTTTATGCTGCGAGCTCAAAAGCAGCACTTCGCGTTTATCCTGCCATTTGGTAACAACAATTTTTTTGGAATTGTGAACAATACAAGATTCACCGGTGTTTAATTTTATATTAATTAAAGTGGGATTACCAGCGCGCTTTGCTCGTAGTGTACCTGTTACGTACGTGTTTTTATCTAAAAGCTCCTCTGCTAAACCAACGCTGCTATAATAATTATCAATATAAAGTGAATGGCCTTTATTTAAATATTTTTCTATTAACAACATTACTACTTTTTTTACATGATTTTTTCCACCTACCAATTGATCCCCAGAACCAGCATATAAATGAATTTTTATTACTAGGCCATTCATGTCAGCTAACATATATAATTTAATTCCATAACGATGGACTTTCCCTTTTAAATACTGGCGGAAAGAAAGACGTCCTTTCCACAAAATCAAGGATTCATCTATTGCAACATTATTGGATGGGTAATAAGTTGTGGACATTGTTTCGTTGAACATATCTATTAACGACTTTACTTTAAAAATACTTTCCGGCCTCATTTCATCTTGGACATTTAATGCTCTTAATATTAAATAAAACCTGTCCCTAGCCATAAATGAATGTGGGCTTAGGCGCATTAAATAATGTCGAGACCAATATTCGGCCATTCTATTAACTTTCACGGTACCCATAAATAAAATTATGCCAATAAATACCGTGAACTCCTCAAGACTTATCTCCTTCCATTTTGTAAAACGAGCTTGTGCGGTGCGTGCTGCAATCTTCAATTCATTGCCGCACTTGTTTGTACAGTTTAAAATTAAATCAATGATACGACTATTGAAAAATAAAAAGAAAAAATCTATCGGTGTTTTTCCACTCATGTTATGAGGCGGTAATAAACCAGGTGTGCCCGTAAAAGGAATCTCGGCCATATTCGAGGGGTTTCCATTGAACCAATCGGTAGTAGGGGCTTCCTCAGTTGTATTTTCAACGTCCTGTTCTAACTGATCTTCAGCACAAACGGCTTCTTCATCTTCTGTGTTTTCATTTACCAAATCTTCCAGAAAGTTATCCACATCCTGTGCCAAAATCCCATACAATTCTGCATCACTTATAATAGCATCAATGCATGGCATGTCTGATAAGTTTATATGGCTGGGAGACATCATTCCGGATAACTCCATAGATATGAGATCCCAATTTGACGGGCCAGGTTCAGGGGATGGAGGAGTAGCCATTTTGGTTAGCAACTGAAAAAAATAGTAGAATAAGTTATCTAGCAGTCAACACACTTTATTTTATACGTTATAAAGGTGTTGTAACACAGACGAACACACACACAAACACACACACACTCTCTCACACAGATATACATTCTCACATTCACTGTCATACACAAGCACACACACATACACACTCACACAGTGTTTGTACATGTGAGTGTGTATGAGTGTAAGTGTTTATCTGTTTCGTCGAATGTTATGTATTTAAGCGCTTATGTGTGTGTATGTGGTGTTTGTGTGTCTATGTATGAGTCTGGGGGTGTTTGTCTGTTCATTTGTTTCAAGAGAACACCTTACATAGGGTACCTATCTTTCCGCTTAACGTAGAATTTTAAGTGTTTTACCTCTTACTTAACATTGTGTAGTTAAAGACAGAATAATAAACGAACAATTTAGAAAATTTTGTATTTTTTTTAGTTCTGAACACTGGTCACGAAATGGGATTTTTTCCAAAAACCATAAAATGTTCAATAACTCAAGACTGATTTATTTTGGCATATGAGTGTTCCTACAAAAGTTGTAGCACGAGACCTGTGCTACATGCCCTATCTAGGTTTTCCTCTAACATGGAATCACTCTGTCCCTCATGTTAAATTTCAAAAAGCTCATGTTAAATTTCAATGATTGAAAAGACTAGAAAAGAAAAAAAGAACATTGTTAAAAAAACTCACCTTGTAAAGTCAAGAATCAAAACAGAGTCCAAATTACTAGCCGGGGTAGTCACTGAAGCAAAATCTCGAAGTCCAGATACACAGTCCACAGTTGTTAAAAGGCAAACTAAGAGACTTCAGAAGCGAGCATTAAACGGTCACAACGTGCTTACGTCTGATCACCATAAATAGCAAAACAGAAGTAAACGAAAAAACATCATCGATAGTTAAGTAATTTGCGCGTGAGAAACCTTGTTAAGTGATTTATGGCACCGACTTCTTTTGTTTTTAGTTAAATAACATCTTTCCCTAGCCCATCAATAAAAAGGGTCGGTCGGCACGGCATATTAACAATAAGCAGTAGGGCAATAAAAAGCTTAAAAATCTTTAAAACATCTTTGATATGACTGCATAGCATAACAACAAAAGATAGTGCTTTTCTGAGAATCGTTTTTGTTGTTGTTTCTCACCAAAAATAAACTAAGTACATTGTCTTGATACCTAAGGAATGCAATTACTAGTCCGGTTAAATTTGGACATACTTCGAGAAACTACCTAGTTATTACCATAAACTTGCAAAAGAGCATATCCACAAAGCAAAAAAAGTGAAAACAGATATTTTTTAAATATTTAACTGTCATGATTAGTGCTATTCGTTTGTAACCCTTAATATTAAATAACATTTAAATAACGCTTAAAATGGTTTACCATCCCCGAAGAGTGTGAAATCACGCTACACCTTAAAGCGATTTCTCTGGAAAGGATCTACGTGATAAATAAAGACACTAATATTTTTAGAACACTGAAATATGTACTATTGATAAATTTAAATTAGTCAGTTTTTTGGTTTCAAATATTGGCTCCTCTGGGGTGCCACCCGCCATGCACAAAAGTTACCTTTCATAATTATTGTTTCTATTGAAAAGGTTTACAACATCTGAAATGTCTTTTTTCACGCTATATCTTGAAACTAATACTAGTATCGTAATCTACGTGACAAATAAGGAAACTTTCATTTAGGGCTAGCCTCTGAATAAAGCTTTTTTAGCGGAGTTTTACAGGAAAACATTTTGGCTCCTCTCGGGCGCCACCCGCCATACACAAAAGATACACATGGCGCCTCTGCGGAGCCATCCGCATTGAATCGGTTAAGATGATTACCACAAGTTATAAATAAATAAATAACGTCTCACACTCATAGCCCCACACTAGGATTCCTTGTGTCGAGGGTGCCATGGACACACACGAAAAGAACATACACATCCAGACCAGAAACAGAAATTTAAACTCATCATTCAAATCTCTGCTCTGCTGGGAATCGAACCCAGGACCTTCCGCGCAGCGCGCCGATATCTTAACCACTGCGCCACTCAGGTTATTACTCTAACCCGTCGTAAAGCAGCACGTTCTTCATGTCTTGTGTTTCGGCTGGGGAGGTATAGTTGCCGGGGATACTTTATTTGAGGCGAACATCTAGCTCTCATGAGCAGACGTATGCAAAGCACTTGTATACGTCAGATAGGATTATTTCTCTATTTGAGGTTGTATGCGGACGTTGGACCCTGCAGTGAACACTATTACAGGTGCCCTTTTCAACGGTGATTTCTGGGGTGATGGCTTCTTCCCCTCTGCTTACAGACACAATGTGCGTGTCAGTCGGACGAGTAACTCCAGGAACACGCAGTTGGCACCGGTTGGGACGGGCAACGGCCTATCTGTGCTTTAGGGTTACTGCACAAATCCATTACAAACTCGCTTTTCATGGTGGTTTAACGGTTTTTGCATCATTGAATCAAGGCGAGCAGAACGAATTGTACCCTTTTCTTAATTTTCTATTTTTTTATTAAATTTATTGATGTTAGCATGTCGTCGTCGCCTTTAATTATTCAGGCACTTGGCTTTAACTTCTCTTATTATTTTGTATTTTATTAACATGATCTAACGTACTGAATGATGGTGACTTTAATAAATAAATAAATGAAGTAGTTCCAAGCAACTCCTACCAGTCCTAATCCCGATATAAGGAAGGCAGTCGCGTGCACCAACATACCGTTATCTCAACATCAGGTTTGGCAAGTGAAGCCTCGCCCCGATGTCTTCGTCGTCAGTAACCCATTAATGACCCACTACAGGGTCGGGTCTCCTCCCACAATGAGAGGGATGTAGGCCGCCGTCCACCACGCTGGCCTAATGCGGGTTGGTGGACTTCACATGCCTTTGAGAACATTTTTTTTTTAACTCTCAGGCATGCTGGTTTCCTCACGATGTTTTCCTTCACCGTAACAGCAGGTGATATTTAATTTTATAAAGCGCACATAACTTTTTTACAAAGTCATTGGTGCGTGCCACTGGGATTCGAACCCGGACCCCTCGATTCGAGGTCGAATTCTAAGCCACTGGGCTATCACCGCTTGCGATGATAGCCCAGTGGCTATGTCTTCAGCAGGTTTGTAAATAAGAGCTTTGGGACCGTCGAAGGTGTTCAATTATAATGTTATAAAATATTTAATTGAGTAGATATGAGTTATACAGTGTGTTTGGCTCCGAACTAATGATAATTTAAGAGCATAAAATAGATCAAATTTCATCGACAAAACACCCCCCATAATTATGGGGGTCTAGCCCTCCTCCTTTTGAAATGGTGGTATTGAATTGAAAATTCTTGTGGGTACATAAGATAATTTTGATTTCTCTGGACCTGAATGTTCTAGTGAAAAGACAATAGCGTTAACGAGCTAGGTTAGTAGCGAGGTACTGATCGCGGCCGAAGTTGCTAACTTTCGATCGCCGGCGATCTATATCTATATTGCTGTTATACAACTGATAACTGACAACCAACAATAAAAACAAAATTGGCAATAGATATTCCTGCAGTCAACAAGTGACTAGTTTCTCTCTCGTATGCACTCTCTCGTATGCGGTACGTGAGGTGACTTCATTTGTTTTCGCCAACAATGTTCACATTTAGCAATTATGTCACTGCTTGCTAATGCAATTGTCACCGCACTTTTGTTGTTGTTTATTTCAACATTTTAATTTATTCTGTTGTAAGGCGAGACAATATTCTGTTGCAGAATTTTTGATTTTCACATTTTATTATTTTTATTAACTGGTGCATAACATAAGAGAGTGAGAAATGAAGAAATGAAAGAAAGAAGCTAATTAAAGTGGCTATGGGCTAGTCACATCGTTCGTAGGAGTGAGAATCGATGGGGAAGAAAGGTCCTCGAAGTGCGACCACGCCTAGGCAAAAGGAGCAAAGGCCGCCCTCCGACCAGGGGGACTGATGACCTGAAAAACAACGGGAAACCGTTAGATTCAAAAGGACCGGACGAAGTAGCGTCGATTAGGGGAGGCCCATAATATCCAGCAGAAGACTACGAAAGGCTGAAAAGACGGAAGGATTTAGCTGGTATTCGTTCTATGTTTGTTCGTTTGGGCTTTGGGGACGAACGGTGGCCGTAAACCCGAAATCCGAAAACCGTAAAGATTAAGGGCATTGAGATCCCTACCTGGTCGGTTAAAAAGTCAATGTCAGGTCTGGGAGAGAATGCTATGAAGCAGCTCGCTATTTGTACCACTTTTTGGATCTTCTATATAATAAAAATGAATCGTTGTTCGTTAGTCTCCCTAAAACTCGATAACGGCTAGGCCGATTTGGCTCATTTTAATTTTGATATGTTCATGTAAGTCCAAGGAAGATTTATACGGTGAGAAATCTAAAAATAATTTGGCAGAACGAAGTGTGCCGGGTCAGCTAGTAAAGGATAAATAAATATGTATATCTGCTAAACGATTACTTTATAGAATCCATTATATTATGTATAATATGGGCAGCGTGACGCAATGTGAGGCGCCATGAGAGGCCAATGTCAACCCATTGTTACACCAGGATGTACATAACTACATACTCAAAGCCTGACACACCGACTAGTTCGACCACAGGCAGTGAACAAGCGACGAAAATATTATGGCAAATATTTACCTGCTACAGCTTTAGCTTCTGCGTTCAATTCGCGCGTGGATTGTAGAATTTTGTTCAGATATTCAGGTGGTAGTGTCATTGGTTAATGACTATGATGTAGACTTATTTAACACTTCTACCAATGTGCTTAAGCGGTTAATAGCTAATAGTTTCTTTTCTTTGTAAGTAGAATAACCCTAAATTATATGAATTTAAGACTTTGTTATTTTGTGCAAGTATTACATATTAAAAATAAAAAAAAATACCCCGGCAGGAAAACAATTAATTGTGAATATATAGGTGGAAACTTGTAATTGGCCTTAGATATTAACTAGAGATATAGCTTTAAGTACTACATAGCTGTAAGTTTCCCTTAAAGTCTATAAATAAAATAAATAGAAGTTCGTCCCTGGCACCTTACCGAGGCCTCTTCCTTCCTTCCTTTCAACTTGGCAGTCCACTGCTGGACATGGGCCTCCCCTAATCGACGCCACTGCCCGGTCCTGTGCCCTCTGAATCCAACGGTTTCCCGCTGCCTTCTTCAGGTCGTCAGTCCACTTGGTAGGAGGGAAGCCTGTGCTCCTTCTGCCTAAACGTGGTCGCCATACAAGCACCCTATTTCCCCATCGGTTGTCACCGCTAAAGAAAATAAAGACGCTAAAGAAAAATTATTTGCACTTAACAATTTAAAAACCACCTGCTACAACGGTGAACGAAAACATCATGAGGAAACCTGCATGCCTGAGATAGTTCCCTTACGCACGGATCCTTGCAGTTATAAAAACAAGTATCATCCTAGTTGTTGGCGTGTAAAAAGTACTCAATCATAAATCACTTGTGTTGAGGCGATGTGTTAATTTTCGTATTCAATAAAACGTTTCGTGGAAAGCGATGTTTCTAACGAAGTTGTTTACATCGGCCGACCTTGGCACGGATGTGACGTTATGTCATTCACAGCTTCACAGGATATGACGTAATTTCAGCTGAAAGTAAATCTATTACATACTTTTGTGTTTGTGACTTCAGCAAAATAGCGGTCCTATTTGACTGTTTCACCATTCATGTTTACCATGTTTACGTTTGTCATGTCAGTACCCATTAATGACCCACTACAGGGTCGGGTCTCCTCTCACAATGAGAAGGATGTAGGCCTTAGTCCACCACGCTGGCCTACTGCGGGTTGGTGGACTTCACATGCCTTTGAGAACTTTTATTTATTTTGTGAACTCTCAGGCATGCAGGTTTCCTCACGATGTTTTCCTTCACCGTAACAGCAGGTGATATTTAATTTCATAAATCGCACATAACTTTTATTACAAAGTCATTGGTGTGTGCCACTGGGATTCGAACCCGGACCCCTCGATTCGAGGTCGAATTCTAAGCCACTGGGCTATCACCGCTGCCGATGTTTACGTTTAACTGACTGATAGATAGTAGATGACAGATTATAGTAGATCGTTGCGATCGAAAAAGTAGAACAACTTCGGGCGCGGTCAGTACCCGGATGGGTGACCGCTAGTGGCGAATTAACGCGCGCTTCCGTGCTTTGGAAGCCGTCGGGTCCTTGTTGTTATCGATACGATAGCAGTCGTAACATCTTTTCGGAGGCGAACATTTTAGTCCTCATCAGTAGCACTGCCGGGTGCATACAACCTCATGTAGGATTTTTTTCTTTACTTTACTTATCACACGCAAAATTTGTATCGTACTACAACATCATTGCATACATTTTGTCGTCTACGTATAAAGGATCCTACGGAAGATCGGCGCTGGTTGCCTTGAGTTTCCAGCTTAATGCTGAGTAGAATCCCTTATGTGGTGTGCACGCATGCGTTCGATTAGGTTCGATTAGTTCGATTAGTAAAAATATTAAAATAAATAATATGTATTAAAAATATTAAAATAAATATTAAAATAAATAATTGGACTGCTAAACGATCACAACTCATTTTATATGTTAAAATGAGTATAATATAAAATATAATATAAAATTAAGTTTTAGTTATTTAAGATATAATCATTGTATGCCCGCATAGGGTAGACTGTTCTTAACTTATTATAATTTTTGTAACATCTTTCTCGTGTAACAATCAACAATAAACGCATTCTTTTCTTTTCTTTTCTTTTCATTTCTTTTCTTTTCTTTTCATCCATCGTCCGTATGCGGGACCATAAAAACCGCCGAACACCTCTGCCACCTGTATTCGCGCATGATCTCAACGTATGTCCTAACCGTTCTGCGACGGGTGTCTTGTGGTGTCGTCTTACTCACCTTGAGCAGACACTGTGCCGGCCTTACTCACAGTATTGAATTAACTTACACAATCGCATTATGTGATGTTTATTTCGGGTGATTGAAAGCTAACGATTTGGGTCGACGGTGAAATGAGTTGGTTCAGTTTTCATGATTCAAACGAAGTTTATTGATTCCGTGTTTTTGGAACGCATAAAAACAACTCGATGGCTGGCTGGATGTTTGTTTGTTACTCTATCACGCAAAAACGGTTGAATGGATTTGGATGAAATTTGGAATGCACATGGTTTATAACCTGTATTAAAATTTAGAATACTTTTTATCCTTCTCTGGACTAAATTCTGAAATCGACGCGGTTGAAGCCGCGGGCAAAGTCTCGTCTAATCTAAATAAGGCGTTAAGGAGCTTAGGTATTAAAGAAATAGCCAGTTACTTAACATGATTACTAGTAAATAAACAAATTGAAGTCGTGAATGTAATAATAACATCAGATATAAGACTTGACTAACCCTGACCAAGTTCGTGGCTGCACTAGAAGGATAAATTCGACTCGATGCAACTCACGTCATGCCTTACATATAACAACATAAACGAATTCTCGTGATAATGTAACCAAAATAATGCAGACATATTAATTGGTACACTGAATAGCTCAGTCTGGAGGTCACCAATCAGACAATTTTGGTCAAAACACTTAAGAAAGATCTGCCGTCACTATATTTATTGGATATTTTATGCAGGTATCAATGGAGAGTCTATTTGTTTATTTTGCGAGGAAGATTTTTTGTTTCGTTAGAGTTAGGCGCATGTTACTTGACAGTTGCCACTAGCGGTCACCCAAGTACTGACCGCGCTCGACGTCGACTCAAACAGCGGGGCTATGAGGATTTATTTGACTGTCGCGTCGCTCGTCATTCGCCTGTTTTTAATAAGAAAGAAAAACTATTACCTTAGCCCGTTGCCGTCACGAGTGGTGAGCAGAACTTTCATTGGTCGGTTTGACATTGACTGCGCTGCGGTGCACACGATTAGTTCGACAAACGTCAGTTCGTCAGTGTGCGTCGTCCATTGGTCCAGCACGTTTTTTCGGCTGCTGTACATTGGCCGAAAGTATACAATATCCCTACCACCGATAATCTGTGCTCACGACTCATGACGGTTACTATACGTTACGTAGAACTTGTCTTTAGAAAGAAAAATTAGTCTCAAGGCCACACTAACATCGCAAAGAAAAGAATATCGCCTGTCAATTAATATGCGTAACAAGCTGTTAACATAATTATACCATTAAGTCTCCATTATTTCCGGTACTAAGTAATGCATTAATTTGTGTGTGAACGCTGTTAGGTCGTTGCCAAGGTCCTTGTAATACCGAATAGGTGTGTCGCTTTTTAACACGTTTTTATTACCTTCATCAGTGTCAGTCAGTAACCCATTAATGACCCACTACAGGGTCGGGTCTCCTTCTCATAATGATAGCCCAGTGGCTTAGAATTCGACCTCGAATCGAGGGGTCCGGGTTCGATATATCACCTGCTGTTACGGTGAAGGAAAACATCGTGAGGAAACCTGCATTCCTGAGTTCACAAAAAAAAATGCTCTCAAAGGCAAGTGAAGTCCACCAACCCGCAGTAGGCCAGTGTGGTGGACTAAGGCCTACATCCCTCTCATTGTGAGAGGAGACCCGACCCTGTAGTGGGTCATTAATGGGTTACTGACAATTAAAAAAGAAACGATACCCCACGCCAGAGCGAACCGGGTATGGCTATTGGTTTATAGGAAACATGCAATGTACATACTGCAAATCATAAAACTACCAATAATTGAGGAAGTCAATCCAATCTAATTAAGCGATGTTGGAACGGGTCATGGCAGTCGCGTGTTTCACTGCAGTTTGAGGTCTTTTTAATTTAAAGGTTTTCGATCGTTTACAAAGGTATTATTTTACAAAGCTGTTTATTATAAAAAAAGTCCGCCGTCCGATCAATAGAACAATAAAATTATTCAGGATAAATATTTTGCACGCTATTTCTTGCGCGAAGCTTAAATATATTTTTGTGTATCTTTTTGGGAAGTTTCGCCAACGCGAAAATCGATACTAACTACTAAGTTATGATGCGTTGGTGCAGTTTTGAAATATATAAAAATAAAGTTATTTTTTAATTAATTATTTCATTTTAATTAATTTTTTAATTAAAATTAATTTTTAATTTAATTATTAATTTTAATTAATTTTTTAATTAATTATTAAATTAATTAAAAAATTAAGGCAGCACGATGCCTGTGTGCGATGGGTCAGCTTTGCTTTAAGACAATGCAGAGACATCAATACAAAACAAAAAGACCACCAAGCTTAATCCTACTACTATTATAAATGTGAAACTTTGTAAGGATGGATGATTGGATGAATGTATGTTTGCTAAAGTTTGCTTTTCATTCAAAAACGGCGGAAAATTGTTCAAGTTCTAAAATCCACGCGCGCGGACAATGTCTAATGACACACTATAACTTTTAAAGCAAAAGTATGACATAAAGTTTGACCCAGAAAAAAAACATCGCAATATCCCTGTCACAGTAAACAAACACGAGTTTTGAGTTAAACTGAAAACAAATACGAGTTTGGAGTTAAATTGAAGATTATCGTGATGTTAACCCGTTCGTAGAGCCGTGGAAGTTGGCATTCAATTGATGGCTCAGATATTCCCAAACTGTAGTCAACCACGCGATCATTAGTGATTGATTTTACTTTACTTCTCGTATTTTAAGCTGGTTCTAAAAAGTCATAGTACTGCAAGTGAATGGAAAGGTGACTGAAAGCTCTGTCTAAAAGCTCTCATATGCCCTAAGTTCCTTTCATGGCTTCTGTCTTGGTTGCAAAAGCGTGATGGCCGAAAAACAATAAATTTAAGTTGAAAATATTAAAAAAAGCTTTCATTGTTTTTATATTGTCCGCAACAATCCGTCACATTTGACATCCATAAAAATAACAATGAGAGTGCATAAAAATAACAAATCGGCTATCGTGGGTTAGTCGCCAGTCGCCATATCGGATTTAGAATGACGTCATTTAGAATACTCAAAGCATTTAGATAATAATGCATTGTCATCAAACTCAACGTGTATACAAAATTTTATCTCAAACGGGTAGGGGTTGCTGCTGCTTTAAAATTGAGTTGCAAGATTTGACCCGAACATACATTCATACAAACAAACATTGCAAGTTAAAAGCTTTTGAAAAAAAATATATTCTTCAAGCCTTCTTATCATTCTAAAGGTTCAAGGTTCGTAGTAGCGTCCAACAAATCGTCACACGACCGATTTAACACTTTACTGGTAATTTATTTAATACTGCATTTCTAACCTTCGCGATAATACGATGCACGCAGTAATCTGCAGTTTAATAATAATAAATTTTCCTATATATCGCCAGTAATCGAGGTAAGTCCAGTCGATAAAAGTTTAGAGCCCCGGAACCAGTTCCTCCATAAACCTATAAATAGGTGTGATTCAAGCGGGCCGAGATGTCGTGGTAATAGAATAACATAATGGTGAACATGTTGATTGGTGTTGTATCAATATTTTTTGAAGTGAAGTCTTCTTTAGCGGCGCTGAGCACTTTTTGGTATGGGGAAAAATTATATTCCTCCTACTCGTATTTGTGTGTAATGGTTGTTGAATTTGACTTTGAATTGAAACAAGCGATGATTTTACGACAAACGAAATTACTAAGAATTGATTTCAGTAATAAGAGAAAGTTAAATGGATTTCAATGGGACAAAGAGACCACACACGCCTTTGTAAGCGAGCCGCACCCAAATGCTTTGGCCTTTAAATTAAGGCGCAGTCCTAACAATACCTAAATACAAGCAAATCACTAGGAATATGTCGAATTTAACGTAGGTATGTACTTAAATAGAATATAAAAATGAATAAAATATGATTTAATAAATATATTCACAAACAATATTTAAAAATGGCTTAAAATAACAAGAAAAAGAAAAATACCTAATATAACGGAATCTACAATCTTCAGAATATAAATTAAAAAATATTTTCTTTATATTTTTGCTGTAATATGACTTGGCTATGGCTTTCAAACTTAATGGCTTAAGTGGAACTTTGGAAGAAATAAAATTAGTCAAGTCGTAAAATTCTTTCCTTTTGCCTGTTGTTTGCCTGGGTCTTGCCTTTGCCTAAGTAAATTTAGCAGCAAACTAACTAGAACCAGCCAAACAGGCGAACTGACCACCGGATGGTAAGTTTATTAGGTCGCTTCCCAATTAGGTTCCTACTCGAACAGAAAAAATCTGCGCCTTAAATGAACGCCTACGCACACTCTGACACATTAATAAAATTCGTTATGGTGTGCGAATGCTTTAGTTTTTTTATGTTATGCTTAAATTAAAAGTAAAACATAACGTATGCATTTATCAATTATTCATTCATAATATTGCTATCTGATGTAAATCTGATCTCATTGCCAGATAAGATAGGAGCGATAGATTTTACAGACAATGTTTTATCGTATTTTTTTACTATAAGACTTTCGTAGTCCTGTGCTAATAATATTTTGCTCACAATATAAGAAGGCACTAAACCTATAATTATGAACAAAATATAAATAAATAAAAAATAAAGACATTAATAATAGAATTGTATATTACAAGAGTAGAAAACCTAATTCTGAATATTATTATATTATCGTACAGACATGAAAATAGTGTATTATCAACATTAATTTTATGCTTTTTCCGAAAACGCTTTTAATTACCTACGTTATTTTAACAGTAAGGCATTTAAAGTATTTAATTTATGATTTCTTTGTGAAAAAAACATCAATTTCATATGGTAACATCACAAATCAAACATTATGACTGAAGCATAATTATAATTAATTATGTTTATTTAAATTTGTACAAATATTCTGGGATAATAATAGCTAAATATCCATATACTATGGCTTTATTTATTTATTTTCATTTGGGAAATATGGTTTATTTACACATTAACATGTAACATACAAGTCTATCACAAATCAGCAAAGTTTCCACAAATTTTACAAAGTTTCTCACTTAGTACAAATTCAATGATAAAAATATAAGTCGAAAAAATGATTTGACTTTATTATTGTGAGACTAAAACACTCCTGTATAAATGATGACGTAATAAAGATCCCTTCTTCAATTTCTACATACACCTACGTCCACAGACCAAAACATACCAGGCAGTGCATTTCAATTATTGACCAGGTCTATTTTAGGCCATTACGTGTCGGATGAGGTCACCCGGTCATACTTGCGTAACGAATTAGCATACGATGCCCGAAATCGGACAAAACACACGCTTTTGACTTGTTTACGCGCACTGAGGTGAGCGATTCTAGATATTTTTACGATCTGGTAGAGAGGAGTATTTGCTTATGGGTTTACAGCATAGATGCGACAGAAGATAGAAATATATAGGCATTTAGTTATAATCCAACAGCAGTGAAGTACTACCTATTAGATACATATAAATAAAGACAGTAAAACTAGCTGACTCGGTAGGCTTCGCTCTGTCAAATACCTACAAGAGTTTCGTGCAAATTTTAAAGAAAAACAAATGTAATGTTATTTGGTATGAAATGTTATAGGGTAGGGCAGAGATACGGGTCAAGTATCTTAAATAACATCAAACATTTGCTCATTTTAAAGTAAAGTAAAAAGCTCTCCTTCATAGCCGGCAACGCACTGGCGACCCCCTGGTGTTGCACGTGTCAGTAAGCGACGGTGACCACTTACCATCAGGTGGCCCGTCTGTCTGTTTGCTTGCTCCATTTATATATAAAAAAAACATGTAAAACAGTTTATTTATTTCGATGTTGGTAAAACTGCTATATTATAACCCCATAGCCAGTCCGAAGTTCCGAACCAATGAGTCAATCCACTGCGATGCAACTTGCACTAAAACGAGACCATAATATACATATTCATGTAGCGCCCTTTTGTGCCTTATTTGAATTCCTGCGACCGTCTGGATTTTCAAGAAGATTGTTTTGTTGTAATCAAAATTCAACCTTATCACAAACCATTAAGGACTGATCTACAAATTCACTGCAATTTATGCAGTTCATACGTGTATCTGATATTATGGAGTCGCTCCGGAATATGCCGACTTAATTTATGACTTAATGGTATGACGTGTCAGTATTAAACACAACACAAGATCTAAATTTAGGTACGCAATATGGATGTAGATATGAGCGCCGGTGGCCAATAAGTCGGCGGCGGCGGCGTTTCGGTGGCGTGACCTTGATAAAACTACCTTAATAAGGGAAGATATAAAATACCTCAAAATACCAAACCAAAATAACATCAAAAATTACTAAAAACATCAAAATCGAAAATCACTCATAACTTGTCGGCCAACCCATCGTGCAACTTAGCCAAAGAGTTGTGCGACTAGTCGTGCAACTTGTCGGCCGAACAGTTGTACGACTCGTCGCCAAACAGTCGTGCAACTTGTCGGCCAACCAGTTGTGCGACTCGTCGGCCAACCAGTTGTGCGACTCGTCGTGCAACTTGTCAGCCGAACAGTTGTGCGACTCGTCGGCCAACCAGTTGTGCAACTCGATGGATGCAACCGTTTCGATGTCCAACCGCTGGGCACGGGTCTCTCACTACAATAGGGGAGGGCTGGAGTACAGTTCACCACACAACCAGCTCCAATCTCCTCCAAATCCTCCAAAGAGAAAACGAGTTCCCGTGCCCAAAAGTGGGAAAGGTTTGCAGTCAGCCAGTCACTTAACGCATGGGTCTCTCTTAAAAACAGGGACCACACTTCAAGCTCAACGGACCGGTGGCCCCATACCCAATAGTGGGAAAGGCGTAGCCTATACATGACATATAGATAGGTAGGTACGTCCTAATTATCATGTAAGTTATGAGATATAGCGGTGATAGCCCAGTGGCTTAGAATTCGACCTCGAATCGAGGGGTCCGGGTTCGAATTCTTGAATGACTTGAATGACTTTGTAAATGAAAAAAGTTATGTGCGCTTTATAAAAAATAAATACCACCTGCTGTTACGGTGAAGGACAACATCGTGAGGAAACCTGCATGCCTGAGAGTTCAGAAAAAAAAGTTCTCAAAGGCATGTGAAGTCCACCAACCCGCACTAGGCCAGCGTGGTGGACTAAGGCCTACATCCTTCTCATTGTGAGAGGAGACCCGACCCTATAGTGGGTCATTAATGGGTTACTGACAAGTTATGAGATGGTCCATTCTACTCATTTTGTTCTGCATAAGGAACTAAATGAAATTTCATGTACCTACGTAATTCCAAAAAGAATATGGATATCAGTAATGCTGTATCGTATAGCAACAAAAAGCTTTAACGACGCTTTTGCCATAACAATAACAAGAGGAACTCGCTTGACCGGTTCCAAAAACAACATAATAATGTGTGTATCTTTCGCGAGAACTGGTCTTTTGGATTAACTATAAAACGCCCATGTAAAAAATCCTGTCATGGATATGAAATTTATAGGTTTTCAGATTGTAAGTGACACTAGGTAATGAAATGGAACCCTCCGAAACAGCCTTACTTTTTGTCTATTCCTAATTTTTTTCTTAATTATCTAAAATTCTGTATTCTTAATTTTATTTGTATAAAGTGAAAAAGTGAATATGGCTTGATTAAATACCTGTAAATCATAACTACGTAGGTAACTAAGGCACAGATTACTAAAGGCTAAGGCATAGTTGAACAAATAAAAGTTTCCTTCCTTCTTCTTCATTCTCTTTTTCATAACCATTTAACGATAATCTGGTACTGATCGTAGGTAAACATAACATTATAAATACTCAAAGTGTAAGTCAATAAGCGTTAAAACGTTGACGACTTTTTAATAAAACACTTATAAAACAACATAAGTGTGACGCTTGTCAAGAATTTTTGAAATGTTTGGCAAACATCGATAGACCGGTTTCTTGCATAATTTTTATGCGTTTTGCTGTCAAGGTCACTGGAACAGACGAGGAAAAATTTGGAGTTTAAAGTTGGTTATCTCATGTTATACAATATTATTAGTTAGTTCTTTAAGGCTCAACCTTACAAAATCGTATAGCCAAAAGACGGGCTTTTTTCCTTTTATTAGGTCCACTAGAATGGAGTAATGGACTTAACACATTTCTAAGCATTACAAAAAACTAAAATAAAAAAAACAATATGCTGCACGAGGTAGTTATACTGCATGTAGTTCAAGGTGTTTCGTTTGGGGAGGTGTGGTTGCCGGAGATACTTTATTTGAGGCGGACATCTTAGTATAACCTAAGAATGGTGTTATTATTCTATGAGTATAACACGTACAAATGTCTATCTATATTTCATGAGCTATACAGACCAATGATTACAGAGAGTATTTCAATCATATCTAAAATTTGACGTGGCTGTACAGAACAGAGGCAGAATGGAAAACATCATAAAGAAAAAAGTTTTTCATCCCATCTATTCGAAAAGAACGACTTTGCTCCCCTTTAAGTGCGCCCAAAGTTGGTATTTTCTATAGGAAACTATTTAGCGGGCAGGAATGAGTTTTTCCTCCCTGTTCATACGTTCCAAATTCAAAAAGTGCGGATCAATGAACTGCACATAGAACATAAAAGTTGTAGCTATGGTAACTCTGGCTTAATATCATCAGACGTACCTACACTTGTTTATCTAAAATAGAAACGCGTTTCGCAATGGCGGCCATGCGAAACCCCAAGGTCAAGGACTCGATCCATTTCTACCATAACATAACACCATTCTATAGCTACACCGTAGTCCATTAATATATTTCATTCATAAGTTGCCTGCATACAGAGTATGCAAAATTCTCATTAAGGAAGAGTAAAAACTTGTATGAGTCTTGTGAGTAGCCTTGCATTGAAGCCACGCAAGGTTCAATCAATAGTTGTTTACGTTTTTTGCTGCTTAAAAATTTTACGACTTTATACGACTGTAGTAGTCAGTCCCTTTTTTTTACACTTATTGCCCTCTTTGATAAACAATCTTAGCGTGTCTTTTTATTAATATTTAAGATTTAAAAATAGCGCAGACACAAAATTATAAAGATTTAAAAGCGAATTACCAATTACCTACTGCTGAAACAAATTTCTAGTACATACTTAAATATATATTTAAAGCAATTTTAAACTTGTTTTTCAATAAAAGGTGCCAATATTGTTTACCAAACAGGACAAGAGTGAAAAATGGACTGTTAGTAATTAGATTCAGAATTTATTTTATTGCTATAAAATAATTTCAAATCTCGTTTTCTGTGATCCGTTTCATAGTGATCGGATTAGATTACGATTAGGATCTTAATGAAAATTTTAAGAAGTCACAAACTTGTTGCTGTAAATCTATAAAATTAATAATTCCATTTCAAGATCAGCGATAAGGCTGCCTTGTTGTATGCACCATTATTATTTTTTTGTATAAACTTTTGTTTCTATGTATTTTTTCCTTTTTATTTTTGGTGTAATTGTTATTGTGCTGTTAACTAATATTTTTTTTAGTAATATCTTAAAGAGGAAAATAGGCTGTTGAATATGAATTCCGTGTAGGAAAAACCATAAGCACAGCTAATAAGTACAAAATATACTTGACAAATATTTTCAACATTTGACAGTTTAAACGATGTTTGTTACTCTTCACACAAAACTGCTGACGGGATTCTAAAGAATTTAAACTTTTAATATCTTCTCTCTGGAACAAAATGAAGTGAACTTTACACGCAGATGAAGTCGAGAAAAAATCAGTAGATATCAAAGACCCAAACAATTATTATTTAAAAGGAAAAGTTGAACCGCGCATAAACGACTAATTCAGTCGTATTTCTTCCGATGACTTCATGGCGAAGGCAGTCGAGTCGGTCATAGGATTATCAAGGTGTTTGCATTATAATATAACTCGAGTCTTAAGCACGTTTCTCTTGTTAATTCTGTCGGTGTACTAGGTGTTTAAATTTCATTACTTGATGAACACTTTTTGCCATACGTCATTTTCTTGGCGAATCTAGATAGAGCACGTACAAATCAATGAATTAGTAGAGTTTAGTTACTTATAACTTTATATTATTATGTGTTATACAAATGTCATCAATTAGGACACATAAAATACGGAGATTTTAAATTTGAACTAAAATTATTATTTTATTATAGGACCGAAGATCCCTACAAACTATTATTTTGAAGGGATCTTCGGCCACTTTTTTCGTGATTAGATACAAAGTTGAGGCCGCTTTCATTTTTCTTTCGCAGTCACTCAGCTGTTCATTTACAAATCTTTGCCTTACGAGTTAGAGGGGTGGCTCCTACAAGCAAACTACAAACTCACTGAATGTGTGCGTGTGTATATAAACGTGTATGAAGATGTCTGTGTATGAGATGTGTATTTCTCCGAATATCAGGTCGCTCTTGACCCGTTGATAAATGGCTACAAACGTACAAACCAACAGCTCACGACCAACGAGACCGCATGACATCATCGTTACCTTCTCGCTCAATGGAATTATTTTCCTTGCGCTCGATAACAACTAACACAGTAAAAAAAAATACAAAACAAACGTATCGCGTAACTTTTCGAAGTCTATTAGAAAAGAGATGGAAACGCTCTATCAAGATGAGTTGTAATTTTGCGAAATTCCCATAATGTTCGAATTATTGAAGATTGGGTCGGCTTAATCAATTTTTACGATGCGAAATGTTGTTGTTTGTTGTTTTAAACCATTAATGACCCACTACAGGGTCGGGTCTCCTCTCACAATGAGAGGGATGTAGGCCTTAGTCCACCACGCTGGCCTACTGCGGGTTGGTGGACTTCACATGCCTTTGAGAACATTTTTTTTTGTGAACTCTCAGGCATGCAGGTTTCCTCACGATGTTTTCCTTCACCGTAACAGCAGGTGATATTTAATTTTGTAAATCGCACATAACTTTCTTACAAAGTCATTGGTGCGTGCCACTGGGATTCGAACCCGGACCCCTCGATTCGAGGTCGAATTCTAAGCCACTGGGCTATCACCGATGCGAAATAACTTAATCTAAATACATTTACAGTAGTACCTAATAAACAGTAGTTTCTTAAATATTGTATTTGAATATCTGAAAAGGTGAATGAATATGGATTGATGGATGAAATGATCTGTAAAACATTAACCTAACCTATAAAGCATAATATAGATGTTTTTTATTTCGTTTAGAACTTAAACAGACTATCGAGGACCAACTGGCGTCGATAAGGAGACCTATCAAAGAACTTGTGAATTGATGCGTATTTGATTTTTTAGTCTTTCTGTGCTTTACAATTAATGTGGGGTTTACACGGGTGACTAAAGCCGCACGATTTTGGCCGCACGGCTAAAAATTTTTTTTTAAACAACGCTTCACACTCATAGCCCCAAACTAGGATTCCCTGTGTCGTGGGCGCCATGGACACACACAAAACAAGAACACAACACATCCAGACCAGAAACAGAAATTCAAATTCATCATTCGAACCTCTGCTCTGTTGGGAATCGAACCCAGAGCCCTCCGCGTAGCGCACCGGTCTTAACCACTGCGCCACTCGGGTCGTCAATCGACAAAATCGACCGTCTAAAATGGCAATTCGGCTAGGTCGCAGGTAGGGATGTTAGGGAGCTCCGTAACCGTAACGGAAACTATCGGATATCCGATATAAAAAAATATCCGTAACCGTAACCGAATCCGAAATAAAAGTTTCGGATAATATCGGATAGGGGTGGAGCCTAATTGAGACACATTATTACAAATAGTTCCAAAATTTAAACAAGTGTTGTGTTACGGAATTGATTGAACTGGTACAAAATGCGTCCTAAATCGAGTGTAATTTGATCATTTTTGATGAAATTACTGTCGATTCCGCAAAATGTAAACAATGTGGTAAAAGCTTAAAAAAATAATATCTGTAACCGAAATTATCCGAAACTAACGGATAATCCGAAATAATTTCATATCCGCATCCGTATCCGTGTCCGGTATAATAATCATTCCTATATCCGAAACCTATCCATATCCGAAATTTTATATCCATAACATCCCTAGTCGCAGGTGACTATACCCGTGTAAATCCCCCCTGGCGATTTGTGAAGCGACTAGCCGCACGTCGAAAATCGACCCGTGTAAATCCCACTTTAGGCACTAAGATTTAAGCTTAAATCTTGTACGGGCTGCATTCCAATCAGGATATAAAATTCAGGCTTTATAAGCCTGAGGAAGATTAGATATGTAAAGTATAAGCGCAATTTGCAATTTAAACATGATATTCAAAGCAAGACCTAATTCCGTTTGAAACGAGATACAATCAAGAAGAATTGACACCCGTAAACGGTACATGACATTTGAAGTTCAAAGAGATATTTTCGACATGGTCATATCGTAAGTAACAGCGCAAAAAAGCTGACAGTAGGTCAAGTGTGTGCATAAATCAACAGCATCTAAACTCGATTCAATTTGTTTCTCGATGGCGGTCGAAAACATCTTTATATCTTTATCAACTTTATTATAGAATAGTTGCTTAACTTTTTGTGCAGGACCTCGAGGTCAAAGTCAAACATAGCTAGCTATACAATCTCGCTTTTTTATTAGCTTCACCTGTATGTTTGTTTATAACCGACTCATTTGGGCGCGATTTTGACCCACTTTAAACGGCCAGATTTCGTTCAAACTTTGTAGATTTATCGAGGACCGATGACAATACACTAATTTGATAAAATTATTCCATTTCGCAATTTGCAAAATAAGATATTTTAAATTTATAATTATATTTTTTACAATAAATTTCATTTTACTCTTGTTCTATTTGGAAAACAATCTTGGCACTACCTTATAATTAAAAAAAGGTTAAAATTGTTTAAAAAAATAAATTACAGTTATTAGAAATTTGTTTCAGCATTAAATGACATTTTGTTTCTAAATATTTATATTTTTGTGTCTACTTTATTTTTTAAATAGCAAGTAAAAATAACACAATCCCGTAGTCGAAAGGTGGATTTACCGTACAAATACTGAATTAATAAAAAGCTTACCAGACTCTGACTAAGTAAGTGGCGAGGTCTTTAAAAGGCGTTTAATCTTGATGATTTAAGTGTGCATAATGGTAATTTATGTAATGGACTCGTTAAGTCAGACTGCAGTACTTTAAGTACTTACAGTGCAATGATCTTAACTTTAATCTTAAGGTCAGACTATTATCAGAATAGGGTATTACGGCCTATGTCAAAAAGCTTTTTATATGAATTCGTAAGTCATAAAACCCATAAAAAATTGGAAAAAAAATTTTGCAAACAAATATTATGTAAAAAAAGACTTTTCAATTTAAATTTCAAAAATCCCCGCGAAAACACGGTCTCGGCCGTCTCGGCGCTGCTGCCATGCTTGTGACGTCACTCGCAGTGTAAACAATACATCTCAGTAAAGGAAGAAAGTTATACTCCATTGTTTATTTACACTGCTTATGACGTCACGCCGATAGCGTTCATGGCGTATAGCTTTTTGATATTTGAAAAACAGATTAACAAACCCGAATTTTAAAATGTATACTACATTTTTTAGAACAGAAATCACCATATTTCATTTGCTTTTAACAAAATCTATCAATATTACATAATTTTGGAGTTTTGCATGGTGCGAAATGCCCTATTAAGTACTTACTGCAGGGTAAAGTATTTCTCACAATGAGAAGGATGCTTCGTCCACCACGATGGCCAATTGGGTTGTTCACAGTTCATTTCAAAATGTAATTCCTTTAAGAGTGTTTTCCTATAAAAGAGTGACACGTCAGGAAACGCAGCTCAACTTTCATATGGTTTTTCAATGGCCCACTGTTGGGCTCGGGTCTCTCCCCACAACAGGGGAAGGCCTGGAGCATACTCCACCACGCTGCTCCAATGGGGTTTGGTGGAGAATCGGGCTAGTGGCCGGATGTTTTCAAACCGCCCATCGGACCTCCGACAAGGTTTAACGACTGTTTTCGTATCGATAGCAACCTGGAGCGACGTTTAACGTGCCCTCCGAAGCACGGAAGCGCGTTTGAATTGCCACTATCCAGGGACTGACTACGCCTGGTGTTGTTGCTGAACTTTTTCGATCGCTTGCGATGTACCTACCTAATCAAGCAGCGGAGCTATGCGCGATTCACTCAGTCGGTTATGTCCGCGGTGATAGCCCAGTGGCTTAGAATTCGGCCTCGAATCGAGGGGTCCGGGTTCGAATCCCTGTGGCGCGCACCAATGACTTTGTAAAAAAGTTATGTGCGCTTTATAAAATTAAATATCACCTGCTGTTACGGTGAAGGAAAACATCGTGAGGAAACCTACATGCCTGAGAGTTCAAAAAAAAATGTTCTCAAAGGCATGTGAAGTCCACCAACCCGCATTAGGCCAGCGTGGTGGACTAAGGCCTACATCCCTCTCATTGTGAGAGGAGACCCGACCCGCCAGTGGGTCATTAATGGGTTCAAAGATTGTTCTGACAAAGATTGTTCTTCACAAATTGAATTCTAAAGAATCACATAGGTAAATAGCATAATAATAAAGGACACGAACGAATGTCGTTTCCGAGTGAGTCATTAACAGTTTGCGGTTAGTGTGCAAGGTACCTGAGGATCAATAGCAAACACGGAATGCGATTGAATATTGTAAGCTAAGACTTCCTTCCCGGATAAATTTTATGTTAAAATTGATGAAGTAATAAATTTGAAATTTTTGAGTTTGAGTTTTAAATTATTCCTTTAAATTTTGTGTTATTTGATTGTCGGAGATGGCAACCACATACAACCTATTTGAGGTTGGATGCGGGCGTCCATGGGCTGCAGTGAGCACTTAACACCAGATCTGCATGCCCTTTTACTACTAAATTATACTATTAACTATAAAATACATATATGAATCGGAAAAGAATATCGAGTTCGAGCTACGAGATAACGTTTTTCCGTATAAATTTAATCAATATCTAAGCAATTATTCGTTAATTATGTAACATTTCAAAGGGCAGACAGTAAACAGTGATATGACATCATACCTACTACAAGTAATTATCCTGTCGTCACCGACTAGCCTTTACAAGGCATAGAGTAGCTATATCCAGAGATCGGTATCGTATTAAATCAGTATGTGATGTACAGAGTGGCGGTAGGAGGCTTGTTTACAGCCCCAGTCTACGAAGATAAGGATTTCCAACTACAGAGTCTGCCGGCGTTTTATATCAGTTTACGTTCAGTAAATAATTAGGGAGCACTTAATAATGAAACCCCATTATTATTAACGATACAAACGAAACAATAACGCGGTCACCACCAGACTGATAATAGAGATTGTAACATTTTCTGAATTTCAGAATTAAGAATTAATTGGATACATATTATTAACAAAAATCTCGATTACGGTCTATGTCCAACGTGGTAGTATGGGCTACTGATGTAATAAGAAGTACAACAAATCATAAAATACTTTTAAAACACATATTTGCCAAAACGAGGACTCTTTCCAAAGCAGACACATAAATTAATCATTTTAAATTAAGTATAACGTACTAAGTATTTTTAACGTCATCGCGTCGCGTCGATGACATCATAGTAATTATGTGGTAGCCAGTTACTCGTATATCCAACTCTATAGTAGCAGACAGATCACCTACAGATAGAGAATCAAGGATTTATTTGAAATGAAAGATCTTTATTTGCACGGCAGCATTGTTGAATGAATAGTAGAGATCAGCTGTTCTGGCAGATTTTGCTCTCCTAACATTTTTTAAACACAATGTTACAATGTTTACACCCCAATGAATAGAGACTAAACTTTGCTACGTAGCATCACACAAAAATGATACTGAAAAAAGGACAAGCAAACGCGTTGAAAAGGTTCAGCGTAGGTACTTAATTAAAAAAAAAACTTATGTAAGTGTATCATATCTCAACGCTTGATAAAATACATGTTTAATATTTATGTTAAACATTTTATTTCGAGAAACTTACGCAGCGGATGACAACATATTAAAATTAATAGCATCGTTTTATTGTAGCATAGATTTAACATGCATAGAAAACGAGATACTGAGAATTACAAGCCATGGTTACGACATTAATCAAGTCATCTTTGAAACAAGTTTAATATATTAATGACAGACAGAGCCAATAGATCTTCCCAACGGCCTTTTCATTCATAATCATTAATCAGGAATTCGTAGCAGTAGGAGGAAGTGCATTCAACAAAAAATATAAAAAAACTATTTAATGTAATATCGTGCATGGACAGTGAAAATCTACTCATTTTGTGGAGTCGATAAATAAATTGAAACAAAAAAAATTTTTGTATATATTGCGCCTTTTTACTTGTAACTCTTACGCCCAAAATACAACTTATCTTAAACCCAACACAGATATGAACGGAATTTATAAGCATACTAAAATATGCATTTAGTTACTTTTATTGCCTTTTTCAATTCATCATCATAAAAAGACTCCTGCCAATGTCACATTATAATTAGCGATGAGGTAATAACACTGGCAAATATTTATAATTGCGACAAGTGAACCTTGGCTTATGATAAGATAAAAAATCGGGCTGACTTCAACAGCACGTTTCAAAGGATTTCGACTCTCATGTGTGAAGATAAAGTTCAAGAGTTGCTTCACAATCCCGCGCACAGTGCACGTGTGTTATCTTCGTGAAATTTTTGCAAAATATTTGCATAGAAATGCATGGTTCAAGCGTTACCTACGTAGTACGTTATCATTTAGATTAAGTTGCGTAATTTGGGAGATTGCAGTATGTTCGATGCAGTTTACATCGTTTAACTTAAAAGAAGCAGAAAAAGAGCGTGCAAACTAATGTAAGGACCTATCATAAAGGATCCAAGCACTGTCGAAATTGATATTATGCACGTGTATTCCTATAAGTACGTGATTTTGACTTTATTCATACAACTGCCAATTCAAAAACATCATACATTCTTGGTTAGGCAATTAGGAGCCGTCACTTATAAATTGGTTTATGCATAACCATGAAATACACCACATACCAGTTACTGTTAATCTCTTCAAACAAAACACATTTGGAATGCATGACCCTTTTAAAAAATAATCAGTTTAGGGACCATTGTTATTTGGGGAAGACGTAAGATAGACAAAGTGGTTTGCGTATTTAAGGAGCAATATGGAGAACTCGATGCTTTTGTACTGTAATTATTATTGATCTAATAATTTTAAGTGAAAAAGAAAAGGAGTAGATAACATTCCTTCATGTTCCACTGTGGAACTTGGTGTTCTAGTTAATTGGTGTAGAATTTGACTACTTGACAACCCATGAGCTGATGATGAGGTCAATGATGAATATGAAGTCTTCCTTATTAAAAAAATAGCGCTTAAATCTACAGGAATGTTCAGACGGCTATCTTTAAGTCTAGATTGAAAAATACATTAGAAGGAAATTCAATTCCTTCCTTTCAAAGCGAAGATTTATCTTTCAATTGTAAAATTAGTAAACGCTTGCAGTAAAGTGACCGTCCTATGTTAGTGTCATGAAAGTAATTTGTTCTCTTGTAAACGAAGAAAAATGAACTGTTAACAACTCTTATTAAGCAGTAATTAGTACGCAGCTTTATTGCGTTGATTACCCTCTGTTGCATTTGATTGCAGAGGATGCATCGGTAATTTGTTGTATTAAAAGCTATTTAAAAACCCGTTATTGTCTATTGAAATAATAACTATAATTCAAATATGGTTCAATCAAGATTTATTCATGATTTATATCGATTCGATTCCCGGAAAGCAGACTTAAATGTTGAATTTAAATTTGTGTTCCTGTTTCTGGTCTGGGTGTGTTCTGTGCTCTTGTCTTGTGTGTGTCCATGGCACCCACGACACACGGAATCCTAGTGTCCAGCTATGACAATGAAGCGTTATTTATTTAATTTAAGTCACCTAGCGTGAAAAAATAATAAAAATCCATCTCCTACAGTCTCAATACACACAACAAAGTAATTTAATAAGTAAACAATGATTTAAACATTACATGTGCTCAGTAGATTCGTTAACGATAACCCAACATGATAGGTTATCTCTGCGTCAAATTACTCTGTATTGCGGTCACTAGGTATTCAAGGTTACACATTAAATTATACGGAACGTCCAATTGAAGGCGAGACCAAATTGATTTAAGTTCATTAATTTAGTACCTACCTAGTTTTATTTTGTTAGTTACCACCATATACGAGGGTCCGTATCTATACTAATGTTATAAAGAGGAAACATTTGTATTTTTTTATGTTTGTAACGAATAAACTCAAAAACTACTGGGCCGATTTCAAAAATTCTTTCACCATTGGAAAGCTACATTCAGCCTGAGTAACATAGGCTATTAAATAAAAATAAAAAAAAATAAAAAAAATTCATTCGCAGAGCGAAGCCTGCTGGGTCAGCTAGTATATAATACACGTTTAATTTAAATAAGAAGCACAAGACATTAGAAACCAACTTCATGCCTGGTTATACATAGATTTACTGGTAATTAGACTTACGCCGCAAATAATCATTACCAGTCCACGATAATAAATAATATTTAAATGGAACGGCCATGAAAAAAAATCGCATTCGGTCTATTTATTTTGCAGCGTGTTACCATACGAGTAACTCTCAATTTTTGTTCCTCAATTGCGAAAAAAATGTAGTCATTTTATAGTTTATGGTTAGTTAGCCTAAATGTAAAAACACGTGAAGCCCCACAGCTTTAGGTAAGATTGCAAGCGATTAGACAAGGTGAGCGACGTTAGACGCGGTCAGTAGTTCAGTACTTGTATGGGTAAAATAGTGTCAAATTACATAATAATTAATATATTTTTAAAATTTTTGGGAATTATACTTGATTAATCAGGCGGCCATATAAGCGGTGATAGCCCAGTGGCTTAAAATTCGACCTCGAATCGAGGGGTCCGGGTTCGAATCCCAGTGGCACGCACCAATGACTTTGTAAAAAAGTTATGTGCGCTTTATAAAATTAAATATCACCTGCTGTTACGGTGAAGGAAAACATCGTGAGGAAACCTGCATGCCTGAGAGTTCACAAAAAAAAATGTTCTCAAAGGTATGTGAAGTCCACCAACCCGCAGTAGGCCAGCGTGGTGTAGGCCTTCTACATCCCTCTCATTACGAGAAGTAGACCCGACCCTGTAGTGGGTCATTAATGGTTAATGGGCAATAGCAGGAGTAATTCAATGTTGATTAGGTTCTTCCACAGCTCTACATTTCTGGAAACATTACCTAAACCTGACGCTGTCTAGAGGGTAAAGTAGGTTTCAGACGACGCTATAATTTAATAGCATAATTATAGTACATAGCTCATAGCACAACAATATCGCGCTCCATACATTGTTATGGACACGTTAACATTGTACATTGTACGCTATAAATTGGTGCGATGCGCAGAGTTCATGCTATGCTATATCGCGCGCCGCCCTCTTCCTCCTCCCTCACCCCCGGTCGTCCCGCAAACTCTTCAAAGATCGCAGTCTTGATATACACTATAAACGCTTGCGATAATATCGCGTATGTGAACGTCATGCTATAAAGTATAGAATTAGGTCCTTATGTGCTATACTTTATAGCAGAATAGTATAGCATCATCAGAAATCACCTTAAAAGTGAACTATGAGTAGGTATGTGACGAGTCCGTAACCTTTGAGCGGATAAACTGACACGAAAAAACTGGCAAATAAACATTCGAAATAACATTAAAGGGTCTACGAAACCTCGAGTATCCGACCCTAGTAGCACCTAACCAGTTCTTTTTATCTCTCACAGGCTTTGGGCCTTACGTGCCGCAAACAAAAACTTTATTGCAAATTTATGCTAATTTATTGTAACTTGAAACTACGTCAAGTAAAATGAGGAGTAAAATCGTGGAGTAAATAGTGATTATCGTGCCAGTGTGATTCCTGGCAGATCACCGAACGATAAACAATATTTAATTTTATTACCTACCAAAAAACTTACCTTTATAATTCGAAGAAATCGAACCTTAATTACTGACTACAATAGGGGCCCCATTATCTTATTATGCCCAGTATTGCCCTCTAATAGGGCCTCTAATAGGCTAAAGACGGCCCTGCATCTTGCTACTTGCTATCTTGCTCTACAATTAACTTTTGCTGATATGACACAGTTTTATAAGAAAAGACAGAGTTCCAATTAACTTTATGTTTATAAACCTAATCTTATGCGTACTTCACACCAATAAGAACCACTTGAGCGAAGCCGGTGCTAATAAGTGTAATTACCTCGTATTTCGGCGATGTGTGAGTCATATTCCGATCTGCTGCGCACATACTCCTTCCTGGGCGCAGTGTGCAGGGTCTGGTGCTTGTAATCCGTGTACCACTCGTTCTGCGGCGAGTCCGGTCGCTCCTGAGAGCCGGAGACCGTCTTCTTCACGGTCACCCGCTCGAACTTGACGAAGCGGACTCCAGTGGCGAGGTCGCCCTCTTCGACCTGCCTCTCGAGCCGCTCCGTCTCCTCCACGGGTTCCACATGTCTCAACTTCAGATTGGGGAACGTTGCTTCGTAACTTTTAGTCGGGGACTGGGTGTCCCTGGTATGTTTCAGCTTCACGTCGATCTTGGGCGACTCGGGCCGCCGCTTGCGCTGCTCGATCCGGCGCTCTATGTCGTCGACGTCGGTGCTGGCGTCGACGTGGTCACTGCTCCTGCGGCCGGTCCATACTTTTTCGAAGAAGCTGACGCGGTCGCGGAGCCCGCTCTGCGACGGTGTGTCGCGGTCGTCCGACATAGCGACATGACCTGCCCGTGCGGAGGCTCGCTCGATACTAGTTAAGTTTGTTCGCACTTCGCTCGCTCGACGCCGGCCGGCGAGGCTTCGAGGGGCATGCGCCGTCCTGCGACCGGCTAGACGTCGCCCAGACGACGGATCTACGCTTTTTGAGCCAAACTTTCGAGTTGCCCCAATGCCCGTGCCCGCACTTTTTCGCCCGCTTGCTCGAATCGGATGCTTCCGCTAGAGCAAGGTCAGAAGGTCTTTGGTACCTTTCGGGGCTCTTACGTTTGGCTTCTTCGTATTGAAAATTGGAGTTAAAGGCTCTTTATTTCATTGGTTACGTTGGTTGTAGATTGTTGTTCATTGTAAGTACCTATGACGACAAAATACCTACGAAGGATTAGGTATTTTTTGTTGTTGTTTACAACTTTATACCAACCAACGTACAAACATGCCTAAAAATGAACTTGGATGATGTCAACTTGACCGCACCTCTCACCCATTGACGTCATAATAACATTAGTCAACATTAGTCAACATTAGTCAATTGCATTAGTCCACAAGGGCCAATTGCGGGTTCATGGGTTCCACACATTTCCACACAACCCAGGAATGCAGGTTTTCTCACGCTATTTTCCTTCGCCGTTACATCAGATGACATTTTGTAAACCACCTTAACGAAGAGTGCTGGGAGATTTTCCGCCCGCTTTTTTCTCCCAGTCTACGTTTTGGTGACGCGCGATCAAATCAGATGAAAGATTAAGTATTTTATAATGCAACATGTATTACGATCAGTGTGCACAAATACTTGATACTGAATAAAAGCTTTCAAGTTTGAGTTTGAACGCTTCTGTTTCGCAAAACATTTCAAAATGCGATCTCTCGCGGAGCACAGAGTACCGTCGTGGAACAGGTTGTGTACGAGTAGTGTTGACCTGCAAACTGCAACAGGTTGCATTGTGTGTGCGCGCGCACTGTGACAACCGCTCGCCGTACGACACGCTCCGAGAGACCTCTATACCTGCAGTTGCCCTGTGATATGCTAGGAATACGATAATACGTGAATTGGGATGTGTAAGTTAGTGGATAGAAATAGGGAAACAGGGAACAGAGGGGGAGGGTAACCCGTTAATGACTCACTACAGGGTCGGGTCTCCCCTCACAATGAGAGGAATGGAGGAATGTGGGTCTTAGTCCACCACGCCGGCCTACTGCGGGTTGGTGGACTGCACATATACCTTTGAGATTTTTTTGTGAACTCTCAGGCATGCAGGTTTCCACACGAGATGTTTTCCTTCACCGTAACAGTTGGTGATATTTAATTTTATAAAGCGCACATAAATAATAATTTTACGCAATATTTATAGTTAATAGTCTCTGTTAAAGCCATAGCATTTATGAACGCATAATTATCATATCACCGATGCCTTTTTATGATCAAGTGCGCGATAAAATCTTTAATATCTAGGTATTTACAAGTTATTATTATTATCTTAGATTACAAAGACATTATCAAATTGATTGTTTCAGCAATGCGCGCCAAATCGATGAGTAACGTAGATACCTACTCGTAAGTAGTTTCTTCTTGTATAATTAGGTATGCGACTCTTATTTTTAATATCAAACGTGTAGGAAAGTACGGAAAACTGGCATGCAAGTTTGCATTCATAACATCAAGTGGGTTGCATCACGCAACTCACTTGATGTTAACCCAACACAACCCATTAGCCTCTGAACAAACACATATTTTAGGGGATAGAGCCATAGGCAGCCTCTAGTTGCGTCATAAGGCAGCATACTCTTAATGTCTTGTGTTTCGGCTGGGGAAGTATGGTTGAACAAACATGTATTTTAGGTAGAAAGACCATAGTGGCTCGCCAGGAGAGGTACCATACTGCCAGCCTCTTAACTCTAAACGGCAAGGAATCACCGCCATACTTTAGTTAAGGCGAACATCTTAGTTCTCATGAGTTGCTACTCATACTGCTTTACTAAGCAAACAAACTCAGATAGGACATATTTTCTCTATTTGAGTTTGGATGCGGGCGTCCATGGACTTCAGTGACCAATTGGCTACTTGATTACTATAAATATGTTTCAGTGGCACCAAACAGCGTGCATTTCGCTATCTCCATTAGCTGATAACGCCTCAGATTTACCACACCGCCTCCTTATCACTCATTATACAATCTACTAGCATATATCTTTGCGAAAAATAAAACGTTTTGGTAATAACAATCCATCAAATTGACCTTGGAAATGTTTCTTTCGATGCAAAATAACTACCTATAAATAATTAGGGTTTCTTATTACCTACACGCTTTTTATTTAATTAGCTTCACCTTTGTTTGTAACCGACTCCTCTGGGCACGATTTTGACCCAGTTCAAACGGCCAGATTACGTTCAAACTTTGTAGATTTATCGAGGACCGATGACGATACACTGATTTGATAAAATTATCCCATTTTTCAATCATCATCGACAAACTAAATGTGGGCAATTGGGCATCTAGTTAGACAAGTCGATATGAATGCTCCATAAAAGGTCGCTTAGCTATTATATTGTTCCGCCTGACCTAGTCAGTCAAACTGCACATTTATTGTGCTGTCAATCTCTAGCCGGCTAGAAAGTAGATTCTAACTTTAATGATGCCTGTCTTTGTAAAGCCGGGGGTTTTAGCTTTGATTTTGTGGCCATTTGTGGTCGTAAATTAAAAAGTAATGGTTGAACCATTCACGTGTGTTTTTGACAGGATCAGACTAGTTCCCGATCCATTTGAGGTGCTATCATAAGCTAATATTGTTTATGATTGTGTGAGTGTCATCTCTGGAAAAATTTGGGGAGAATTGTCTGATCATGTGTGAGATTGAACGTGGTTTTTCACAGACACTGCTTTGATCCTAACTGATCCTACTTCAGTGTGGTTTTCCATGGACTACAGTGCTTCATAAGCCTGGAGGAGACCCCGAGGATGCTTTAAACTTATCGTTCAAATTTCTACCCTACTGGGAATCGCACCCGGGACCCCCCGCGCAGCTCACTAGCGCATCAACCCCTGCTCTACGTAGCTGTCTCTATATAATACTAGCTGACTCGGTACACTCCGTTCAGCCAAATACTTATAAAAAATTCTGCTATTTTCTTTTCAGAATATACCTATACCTTCCTTGGACTTATACTAACATTGCCAGTAACCCATTAATGACCCACTACAGGGTCGGGTCTCCTTCTCGTAATGAGAGGGATGTAGGCCGCCGTCCACCACGCTGGCTTACTGCGGGTTGGTGGACTTAAGAAAATAAGTCTTTTAAATTATATACTAACGTACCAAAACTAAAATGAGCCAAATTGGTCCAGCCGTTCTCGAGTTTTAGCGAGACTAACGAACAGCGATACATTTTTATTATACATTGTATATACATATACGAGTATGTATAAAAATTAAATTTTTAGGGTTAGAACGTAGTCAAAGAATACTTATAAAAGTTATGTATAACAAACCAAGAAAATTCTCCACGGAAAAACTATATTCAATATCTAAAATCTTAACTGTGAGAAAGTTATATATTTTGCATTTAATTATTAATAAACATAAAACCACATATAATGATTATAATAATATTACAAGAAGAAGAGTTAGAATCCAAATACCTAGTGCGAAAACATTTTTTGCTAAACATCAGTATAATAGATTATCCGCGTATGTATACAGTAAAGTAAATAGAATATTGAATATTATTGGAAAAAATCATCGTACCTTGAAGAATGAGCTAACAGAATGGTTACATAATATGAGCTATCTAGAAATTGAAACACTGCTGGAAACAGGTTGCTAATCTACAATTAATAACGTAAATACAATAAATAGCACACATAGTTGTTACTCACACATACAAACATATACATAGTAGGCACACAGATACTCACACACACACAACACACACATACATCACACACACACATACATCAGACACACACGCACACACACACACACACACACACACACTCACACTCACACACACACGCACACACCTTAAATTGGTATAAAACATGAAAATAGTTTTGTTAAAATTTATTTTATATGTAGAAATGTAACTTAGAAAGAGCGGGGCATCCTGTCACAGGTATTATTTTACTTAAAAGGATGCCTCCACTGTGTTAACAAACTTTTATTTGAACTTTTTGAAAATAAAGAAATTTTTCATTTTTTTTTCATTTTCATATTATAAAATTATACCAGAATTTTGTACTCGATAGTCTCTATTTATAACCATTCTCCATAAATATAAGAATTGCAAACGCTTTCGTGTTTAACATCGCTATATTACATTGCCTTATCGGTCGTGGCCCGATAAGTAGAAGGGTGACATCAGCATAAAAGGCGTAGCTATCGATATTTATACTACGTATTCTGCTTATAAGAAACTGGGTTACAATAATTATACCTTTAATAAACATTGAACATAGGTTATGTAAGGTAAGACTTCGTTCGCATAGAATGTAAACAGTTATACGAGTAGATATGAGTTTATAATTCATACCTAGGGGGTAGAGTTCTAATTGGTTGAGCTTTGGAGTTAGTTCAGGTAGTTCTGACTGCAACCCTTTAATGGCCCACTGCTGGGCACTTGTCTCTCCCTACAACAGGGGAAGGCTTGGAGCGTACTCCACCACGCTGCTTCAATATGGATTGGTGCGAAACGGGCTAGCAGCCAACTCGTGTTCAATGTGTTTGCACTGCCCATAAGGCCTCCGATAAGGTTTAACGGCTGCTATCGTATTGATAACAACCGGGACCGACGGCTTAACGTGCCCTCCGAAGCACAAAGCGAGAATTTAATTCGTCACTAGCGGTCACCCATCCAGGTACTGACCGCGCTCGACGTTGCTTAACTTTTTCGATCGCTTGCGATCTACTCAAGCAGCGGAGCTATGGGTGCTTCGGAAAGACTATATTCATTGCATAGTTATAGTTCTAGTAATGTAAGTTCAAGTAACTAGCGGTGATAGCCCAGTGGCTTAGAATTCGACCTCGAATCGAGGGGTCCGAGTTCGAAGCCCAGTGGCACGCGCTTTATAAAATTAAATATCACCTGCTGTTACGGTGAAGGAAAACATCGTGAGGAAACCTGCATGCCTGAGAGTTCACAAAAAAAATGTTCTCAAAGGTATGTGAAGTCCACCAACCCGCAGTAGGCCAGCGTGGTGGACGGCGGCCTACATCCCTCTCATTACGAGAAGGAGACCCGACCCTGTAGTGGGTCATTAATGGGTTACTGGCAAGTTCAAGTTAATAGTAAAAGCGACTGAAGATAACATAACTATTACACACAAGTTATACAATATACATACGCCTTATTTCAATGAACATTAAGTTCATAATGCGGTGCCGTATTTATAGAGACTTGGCAAAAGCTCAGGTCATTGACCTTGCGAATACCGAGCTTAGGTGCGGGCTCACTACGGCGAATTACGTAAGCTTTTAGTTCCCTTGTAAAGCGAATACATAGAAACTATCAGTGTCTCGAGCAGGAACTTACGCAGTTTCGTATAATAATCAAGCTGTCATTAGTATGGGAAGATGTCAAGACAGACTGACATATATTATGGAATACTAATGACGACTGACGTTTACTATACGCACTGTACTTAATTGATTTGGAAGTTAAATTTTTAAGTTATAATTTCAACCTGCGTGCCGCTGGTGCGCTGCGCCGAGGATCTTGGATTCGATTCTCAGCTGAGCAGATGTTTGAATGATAACTATGATAAGTCGAAATTTCAGTTTCTGGTCTAGGTGTGAGTGTTCTTGTCTCGTGTGTGTCTGATTTATCTGATTATGAAAAAAATGTGATTCATCTGAAATATTAAATACTTTTAACAATATAGTACAACCTCAAAATTATTATCGTATCTTTTGATAAGTGCGATAAAGGATTTCGTTCGAGAGTAGAAAGAATCTCCATTGCAAATCACTTCGCGCCATCGCCATTTGCATCAATTAGCAATAAATATGTAATATAAGTCCAGCTAAGGAATCTTGGCATGCTTTTAAATAAAAATTAACTTAGAAACAATCCAGGAATTCTCAAACTTTGGAAGAAATTTTCCGTGTTTTCGTATATTATATAAGTAATGTATCTTTGGTGTTTTCGCATTATGCTTAGGGCGAAGCACGTTTCAAATGTTTAACGACTTTCTAAGTAATGTTTTGAACGTCGTATCAACGGTTATGTGATTGTTTTGAAAGCTTTTAGATTGTTTTTAGACGGCGAAAACGCTTTTAAAGGCATTAGTCACTTAGTCAGCCTTACCTAGCTTTCGTAGCTGATATTTTGTTATTTTGACAAGTCTAATTTATTTTAATGATTAGAAGAACAAGTTCGCCAAGGACTCGAAATTCGACTATAATTATTGAAATTTGAATTTGACACGTAAAGGAATGTATGTACAGTTGTACAGTGTACCTATAGGTTTGTTTGCTATGTACGATGAAAGTAATGGTATCGTAGTATGTGTTTTGATTAAAAATCGCGCATTCTTCTCCATATAAAATTTGATTGTGCCAAATTTAAACTGTTCTGTTCGCGTAACTTCCAAACGAAGATAAATGCGAAAGTATGTGAAGATTATTTGTGATGTTTTTGTGTCCTTACATAATAGGGTATTTCGCACCATGCAAGGAAAAGTCCAAAATTATGTAATATTGATAGATTTTGTTAAAAGCAAGTGAAAAATGGTGATTTCTGTTCCAAAAAATGTAGTATACATTTATTATTTCAATTTTAAAATTCAGGTTTGTTAATCTGTTTTGTCAAAAACGCTATACGCCATGAAAGCTATCGGCGTGACGTCATTAGCATTGTAAATAAACAATGGAGTATAACTTTCTTCCTTTACTGAGATGTATTGTTTAGCACTGCGAGTGACGTCACAAGCATGGCGGCAGCGAGTTTTCGCGGGGATTTTTGAAATTTAAATTGAAAAGTCTTTTTTTACATATTTGTTTACAAAAATTTTTTTTCAATTTCTTATGGGTTTTTATGTCTTACGAATTCACATAAAAAGCTTCTTGACATAGGCCCTAATACCCTATTCACCATAATTTAAACAGAAGACAGGAATGTAGGAAGTTAAAGGACTCGATATTAATAATATAATAAATTGATCGCTATTTGCTTATAAGTCATCGGAAATGAGGTCAGTATTAAACGTTTTAGAGTTCCGTGCCCAAAAAGAGCCAACGGATAAATAAATTTTTTCTGGCTGTCTGTCCATCCATAATTTTCTATTATCGCACGATGGTATTCTCTGGACTTCTATTCACGTTCTTAATTATTGTGTACCAGCTGGAAGGTATCTGCCCTAATTGTTTTAATCTGCTAGTTCTGGGAGTTTATTTTCACCCGCTTTTTTCTCCGTCTACGTTAGCCTGAGGGGCACTGAAAGCGGATGTTAGATGTAAGATAATATTCTATCGTGTATGACGTTCATTACGTGTACACAACTCGTGACTGACAATGAATGAAAGACTTGGATTTTGATTTTGAATCCTTCCGAGACTCACTCCACTAGCGTATCGTTATCTATTTCGGAATTTCTCTTGTATAGTGCGCATGTATTATAGATGTATTATCAAATCAGTCCTGTGCCGAAAGGCCTATTATGAAACTAAGGACTATTTAGACGATAAGAAAGCGTGGGATTGAATTACTTCACTAGGCTATTTCTATACATGGTGTATAGAAATAGCCTAGTGAATGAATATTACTTCACTAGGCTATTTCTATACACCATGTATAGAAATAGCCTAGTGAAGTAATATTCATTTGTGAGCGGATGGCAATGGGTCGATATTGACACACACGATAGCTGTCACGTGTGTTCCTTTATTGGGCCTAGTCATACTGCACCATAGAATAATTCATACTTATTTTTAAAAGAGTGCTGGGAGTTTTTTTCCGCCCGCTTTTTTCTCCTAGTCTACGTTTTGCCTGAGGGGCGATCAAAGCGGATGTTTGTATAATGTTAAATGTATGACGTTCATTAAGTGTGCATAAATTGTACCTAATAATGAATAAAAGCTTTTGAATTTGAATTTGAATTTGTAAACTCTCCTCTTGGACTACTCTATCTATACATATACAAAACCCGTACTGCGAACCGTACAAACGTAAACGGCATAGAGCGACTATCTGATAAAGATGTTATGGTGTTCGGAACCCTCTGTAGGTATCACAGCCAAATTCGTTCTTGGCCAATTTTTCATATTTCCAAACTTCCGCATGCCTTGCGAGTTGCGATCACGCAAAGAATACGAAACACGAACATACTTTGGGAGTCATAAAACAGTTAATGCCCAAGAAAAATATCTGCCCCAATATTTTTGATCAAATATCTACGTTGCATGTTTGACTTTTATAAGTACTTACTTAAAGCACTTCCTACTACTATTACAAATGCGAACGTTTGTGAGTGGGTATGTGTGTTACTCTTTCACGCAAAAACGGCTTAACAGATTTGGATGAAATTTGGTACACAGATAGATCATAACCTGGATTAACATATTGGATACTTTTTATCCGTCTCTGCACCAAGTTCTAAAAGCCACGCGGGCGAAGCCGCGGGCACAGTCTAGTACTGTACTTGGTAGTCATAAGATTGTATTTTTCATGCTTTAAAAATAACAGGACAAGGGAGGCAGATTTCTCCTCTTTGCTTGCTCTTTCCTCAGCCCCTTCTATCTAATTAAAACTAGTAGGATCTTGAGCAATATACTAATAGTGGGCGAGAAGATAGCACCATCTGCGCCAAGACGCGGGAAGTAACTAGAGAAAAGCCGACGATTGGGCTTAGTGGTGTATTTTGGGATAACCATGAACTATGACCAGCAATGGACTGAGATGAGAGGGTGGACCTGAAAACTATTGCTGTGACGCGTGCTCATTTATCGGTCGAAAATCATACTGCAATATACCTAATCAGATCATAAAATTGATTTTAAAAGAGTGCTGGGAGTTTTTTTCCGCCCGCTTTTTCCTCCTGGTCTACGATAGCCGACTACTACATGCCAAGTAGTGTACGTGAAATAATCAAATTTAAATGAAAAGAAATTTTCGTATTTTAAGTATTTAATTTAACGTAATTAATTTATTTATGAACTTTCATTTGTTAGTTTTATCTCCTTATTTGCATACCAAAAAATGGTAAATATAGATTGAGCTAAACAATTTGTAACAACAGCTCTATACCTATATTTGTGCAAATAAACATTTTGTCTTTGTCTTGGGAAAGGTGGCCAAAATGACTTCAACCATTACATTACAAAAGTCCAAAATAATTTCTCATCCATTCCAAAACTCCTGAAAGCTGCATGCGTTCTGAGCGAAGTGAACAGAGGTCGAACCCTACGCCTGCCGTGGTAAGGCGTAGCTATAGGCGAATTTATCTCAACTCATAAATACGGCACGCCCACGCAGAAGACGCCTAGCATAAGAGACTATGCACACTGTTGCGTTTCCAAGGAACTTTCCAGAATAGAAAATAAATTTGAAGTGGTATCCCGTCCATAAAATGTTTTTAGCATGCCTCATGACACGTAGCACTCAATGTTGTGTTCTGGCAAATACCCGGTGGTAGTGGTCATTGTCATGAGCAACACTTATAGACTTGAGCAACACCAAGGAAACGCGAGTTTGTATTCGGATTTGAGTGAGAGCTCTTTAAGCCCATTTTTGAAGAATCTCATGTCAAAGTCCTTAGAAAATATGCATGTAGGTACATCTTGAGGACTGTTTCAGTGGTCTGACCACAGTCTTTACTCGGTAATAGAAGCTTGTGTGATACTTTTTGACACATTTTGACGACCCCAGTGGCGCAGTTGTTAAGACACCGGTGTGCTGCGCGGAAGGTCCTGAGTTCGATTCCCAGCGGAGCAGAGATTTGAATGATGAATTTGAATTTCTGTTTCTGGTCTGGGTGTATTGTGTTCTTGTCTTGTGTGTGTCCATGGCACCCGCGACACAGGGAATTCTAGTGTGGCTATAAAAAAAAAATCCCTTGTCAATTTTCGTGGGCGCTTTAAAAATGCTGCCTATGTCATTACCAATGTTTTGGACTCGCCGGGCGTCTTTTTTCTTTCTTCTAAGTCTTTCTGAACCCGCTAGGCGTATCGAATGCACTGAATTTGTGAATAATCCTTCCAGCGCTCTGTGAACAATGTGCTTCTGCCACTTATAAAATCCTCATCCCAGTATGACTTGTCCTGATTAGGAGCACACCTTTATGCTTTCACAGTGTGTGGCCAGTCCTAGCGCCGAAGAACCGGTCGTGCCGCTTGTAACCCGAGCGCCTTTGTGTAGCCTGAGGCGAGGCCTAATCTAGACTAGTGCATATGTAGGAGAGTGTACGCCTAATTCTGCTTTCGTTCAGTTAAATTTCAAATATCTGTGGGCTTTCTATGACCATGTTTTTGGAGATCATGACGATAGGCATGATGACTGATTTTCAAAAACTCTTCTATGATATTCAGAAGTTTCTATTATGTCTAAAATATATCATATTTTTGTAGAAAATTAAGGTTTTTGTGCAATAAAAGTACATTTAAATTTTAAATTTCAAATTCATTCCAAAACGCTCGCCCGTGTCATGGCGTCTGTCATTACGTCACGACTCAGTAAAAATGCAGAGATCACGTATACGCTTAAACGAAAAAAATGACGTTTACTGAGACATGACGGAAATTGACGTAATTCGCTCTGATGGGTGTTTAAGCTATAATGGCGGATTGTTGTATTTTGTAGATTTATTTTAACAAATAAATTATTAATCTCGACATTAATAAGAGAATAAATACATGTTTCAAAATCTTTGAATCCTATTTCATTAGATCAGATAAATATTTTGGCGATACTTGATTACTGTCATCATGCCTATTCTGATCGCAAATTACTTACAATTGAATTTACAGAAATATCATATAAAAATCATATAAGAAGAAGGTAAACTGCGCTGTCACATAAATCTGATCAATTTGTCATTTATCTCATAAGCCGAAATCCAAACTTGTGTACAGTTTTTTGAATCGGGGTATAGGGAATAGGGGTATTGTCAGGGTAATTGTACCTACAGTTCCAATATTGAAAGAGGACCAATAAAGCTTACTTTGAATAGAAATGACGATGATGATTGGGAAGTTACAAATAGTTGAGAATCTTGTGTGGAAACTCAGAAAATGTTTTACTTGAAATACAATATTCCTTTCATTGTGAGTCTCCAAAACGAAATAAATACATCGAACGTGCCCTGACAACTGCGGCATGACACGAACAACATTAGAATTCTACGGTGTAGGTAAAGTTACTAACAAGAGAGCATCGTCCAAATATAGCCCAAATTGATGGTTCAAAATTTCTTAAACTTATTAAGTAAATAGAACCAACATTTTTGCTCTATAATTATAGGTAAGCAATAATCGGAGCTCTAAATAAATAATAAATAAATACCGTATTTAATATTGATAAAAATTCAACAGAAAAAGTGAATACAAGTTCTTCACTTCACAGTAATTGGCTAAGGAGTGAAGAACTTGAAACAAAGTCAAGAGTTCTCTGAATCGATGACACAACTATTTCCAACCGGTGACATGCAATTTATTATCTGTGAACTGGCATAGATAATGGAATGAAGACAAGAAAGGTCTAGGACTTTGGAGCACGTTTTGTCCTTTTTACGGCACAGCCAGCCTCGGTATTGAATAGCATGATGTCAGATTACCTATATGCTTTTATGGATATAGTTACAGAATATAGTATGTAGCAAAGCAATAAAAATTCCATCCAGCTTCATAAAGCGTACAGGGTTACTGTACAGGTAGAATATGTAATAGAAGGTATGTGTATAAACAACGCCTGACAAAAGTTAAAATAAATATAATGGATAGTAATAATACCCAAACTATTACCGGAACTCAAAGCAGTATTTAAGTAAGGTTCTATTTTTATTCCCATGTAAACGGTGTGGAATCTATTTATTTATTTTTCCTTCATTGCCCAACAAATAATACAAAACGCGGTTAATGCTTCAAAGCATTCCCTTCCAGCTAACTTTTAGAATGTGCAGAAAAATGTGGATAATATCAGCTCACGTAGAAAGTGCTCCTTTGTTCCGAGCAATGATCAATGCTACGACCTGTAACTACGTGTGGACTGAACAAAATACAGCTGCAATTCTTTCACTTAATAATGGCAAAGTCATCATCGTTAAAGTAGAGGTCAATGTCCCTATTCTCGGAGACTGTTCTAAATTAAACCAATGGAGGAAGCTAAAAATGCCGCGGTGATGGACACAATCGCTGAACTAGCCCATTGAACTTGTCAGTTTTACGCAAAGTTTATCAACTATAGCAAACAGAAAAAATTGCCTTCATGAAAGAGCAGCTATATCTTTAAGCAAAGGAATCCACCTCTAGACAACCCTAATTACACCCCATTAACGTACGAAGAATTTATATTTTCAACAGTTGTAGGTACATAGTGACACACTTTCGACTTTATACCATCAATGAGATTTTCTGAGAATCATCATGTGAAGCATTCCTTTTGGCAGACGCTGATGATGGACTAATACCTTCCGCATTTCACAATGAGACAATGAAACACTAACACCATTCCTTAAAAATATCACACTATAATGACATCGGTTATATGGGGAGCCAAAAAGAAGATACCATAACAATTTTAGAAAGAACTGATAATGATTGACCGAAAAAAAAATTCAAATTATGTCTTAAATGAGAAGTTACCTCATCTGGTTGTTGAAAAAACTAGTTTCAATTCAAGAGCCCTTTTGTGTTAAAACCCATTTCTAAGGAGTTCTACTTTTGTCTACCTTAATTACACCCTACCTCCTAGTAAGTAGAGTTAATCTTTCCAAGAGTTTCCTCGTGATACATCATATCGAATTCTGAACCATCAATGAGTTGTTCCCAGAATCACCATGTCAAGAATTTATTTTAGCAAAAGCTGATGATGGATTCCGCATTTCCCACTGAGACAATGAAACACTATTAAACACTACAATGAAACACTAGTAAATGACGTCAATTATACAATTTATACAGAAGCGAAAAAGAGCAGCTTACCAGTAAAATACTATAACCATAGTAGATGTGTTCAGTAATAATAGGTAGTTATACTTTTTCAGTTTCACTTAACCATTGTAAAGTAAGAAAGAACTACGTCTTCAAGGCAAGGCGCTTGGAAAATAAGAAGAAATTAAACTTATGGTTACTAACAATACTACGACGAAGTTCCAAATGGATTTGTGACCACTTTACACCTAGAAAATAGCATCTACACATTCATCTGCTACATTCATGTGAAGCTGAAGCTATACGACTGCAAACTGTGATGAATTATTTTAAGCACTCAAACCAAATTATGCAAGAGACAATAGCTGTAAAGTATCAGTTGTCTAATGTCTAGCTTCATTAGAGAATTCAAATGTTTAATTTAGTTTGGCAAAAGAGTGAGTTACATCTGCTGCAATATGTCAACATAAAAATGAAGAAACGTTCATTTTAATAACTGTAGCTGTGGATATTCTGAAAGAGTGAATGCTTTTAATATTTTAAATATCATTATGTTCACCAGCAAATCTTTATGGCTATTGCAGCTATTGAAATGTAACCGACATTCAATATTAAATAGGTCTGAATTTTTCTTTAAAATTGAACACAGTTGCTACTACTCAGAATAAAGACATATATTGAGTTATCATTGAGTTTATCCGGTACCTACACGTCTCCAACCAATCGTTAAAAGCTTACTTCATTCTATTAGGATGCTTCTAACACCTACGATATAATCTGTTTTGCTATTATGCATAATTTCGATTGTTCAGAATACTTTTGTTATCTCCGTTTATTTTATCATTCCCTATTGATCATTGTCTTCAAAATCGTATTCACTTAATAGACAACTTGTCCTATGGTCGTGATCTCGAAAATAACCGACGGTTAGCCCACGTACGCGTTCCGAACGGCCGATACGTTTCTATATTAACAGCATTATATTTAGCTCTCACTCATCTTTATTTAAAACTTTCATATGCCCGTGTGCAGCGAGATCGTGGGCGACACTGTTAATGGCAATTTATGTAGTGATTCACTTTGCTGTTGGATTGAAATTTCCCTCAAAGGTCTTTTTTGCACTTACATCGGTATTTTGAGAACGTTTATCGTCAATTAAATTTGTTGCTGTTTGTTTTTCAACACTTTATTTGTTGTGTTACGAAGAAAGTTCAGTGCGGATTCTGACTAATTTTGTCAGTGATTCAAAATATCATTAAAATTCGTTTTTAAGAATAAGTCAGATTTTAGTACATTCTAAAAACAACTCTTAACTACTTATCTCCTTAGCCTTTTTTGGTTTTGAAGTTTTGTGAATATTTTAGTCAATTTGCTGGCCCTCAAGTATTGCTATCCCATTATAAGTTGTGATGCAATTAGAATATACTCGTACATACGTTCCTGTTTCGCTTATGAATTAATTCCTTTAGTATTGCCGCTGAGTATATGAATAAAAGTATTAACATAAAATAACATAAAAAATACGATGTATTTCATTTCGTAACGTAAGTTTCCAAACACCGATATTTTTTCTTGAAAAAAATCGAATTAATCCAAAATTTCCTAATAACATACCTACACTTCACAACTAATGCGATTTAGTGGTAACCATTTCGTGGAAAGGAGGAAATGTTTCATTTCAAACATAGCTAAGATTTTATAGCAATCGCATTACATATTCAAAGTAATCTGGATAATGTCATTACGACCCAACGTTTATGGGGCGCTTGTGAGAGAAATAATTCTCTTGGCCAATAAACGAAACGCCTACAGGCATAATAATAATTGTGATATATCGCACAACGAACCATCTTTCACGTTTGAATTAAGTGCTCATAGTTTTTGATTTACAATTTAACAGGATCACGTATGAACATGACATGGATTTGCATAAACTCGTTCGTTATCGCATGTCTGTGTCATATTTGCATTCTAAAATTAGCTAGATTTTCTTAAGGCACCACTAATTTTAATCCTTAGCGAAGTATTTTACGTTGAATATATTATAATAATATGATGAGAAGATTCCTCTTATTTTGCAGTTAACTTTGCTAGCATATAGTTTATTCCTAGTTAATTAAAATTAAAAACCGAAAATGATGACAAAACAACGCAGGATTTAAGTATTTACTTATAAAATAACAAAACTAAAACATCTCAATTGACTGCAAAAGAGAACGCCGTTGAAAGAATTGTAGAAAGAAGTAACAGATTGTACATATCCTCGAGTATTACGGTGAAGAAGAAAGAATAAGCAAAGTAATGCCATAGTAATGCAATAAGATTAAATAACCAGATGTTTTCCCATGCAATCGGTGTTGTTGAAACATTTATTACGAGCAAATGACGTCAGTGGTACATGGAGGCGAGTGACGTCAGAGCCGGAATCAGCTGTGTCAGATATATTTGGATAAGATCGAGAGCGTTATTAATATTGATGATGAATGATAAGAAATTGGCGAGATAGAATAGCGTAGAATCATCTAATTGGAATCTGAAGTTACAGCCAAAACTCTAGCTAATCTAAATGATTGTGACAATTATTTCATAATTGGAATATATCGGTGATGCCGACTATTTGACGATGACGTAAAGATCATAAGCATATTAGCATTATATTACAAAATCGTGCTATGACTTAAAAAAAAATTCTTGGACTTACTTTTCTTTCAATTTTATAAGTAAATTTTTTGTTTACACAGTAAATTAGGATATGTATCTTTTAAAATATCCTTATTATTTTGTGAAATAAAATTGATGAATCAAACCTACGTATTGCAAAATGTACCTAAATTTAATTTTTAAGTTTATTTCAATTACAGTTTACTAAATAATTCCAAAGTCGTTTTTATCCAACATTGGTACCTACATAGAAAACTTCCACTTTATAGGGTTTTTACTCGGATATCCATATTATTTCAGACATTTTTTTATTAATCAATGATAAATGATTTTTATCATGGATAAGTGATTTTGATATTAGATAAGTTAACTACAAACTTGTACGTATGGTGGTAGTAGTTTGGTTGTATGTTGTGGTATTATTGTAAGAGTGACAAGATAGTAAAGTTAAGAAAATGCAAGTCCTGTCAACACTCCCATGAACTGCAAAAGCTGTACGAATTCAAGGTACACGCATAGATGAGCGAAATGTCCGAGCGTGTTGGCCGGCCGCCAGTGGGGGACGCTGGCGACGCCGGCGCCGGCGCGTGACTGCAGGCGTCTGTCGCCGTGACCTACCATGCGTTGCATCACCGAGGACTTGACAGAATTTACAGGGAGTCCTTTGAAGCTACGCGATAGAGTCCGAAATAACGACACCCGTAGAAGAACTAAGGCAACCGACATAACTCACAAAGTTTGCAAATTAAAGAGGCAGTGTACTGGCCACATCGTCGCAGGACTCACAACCGATGGCTAAGAAAGGCCATCAAATGGCGTCCGCATCTAGGGAAGGAAGGGACTTCCGACGAGGTGGACTAACGTCCTTAAGAAGGCAGCGTGAAACAGTTACATTAAAACCGTTACCGATGAAGTGGCGTCGTTTAGGGGACACCCATGTCCAACAGTGGACCAACAAGTGCTGAAAGAATGGAAGGGATATACACATATACTGTATAATACGTAAGGAATCCGAGGAGAATGTTGCCGATCTATCAAATTCAGAAAGAAGAATTATTATCGGCTTTTCGGAGCTTCATCCTATAGAGTAAGAGGTAATATATAAATGTATTAGGAAAGATGGTTCAATAATAAAGCATGTCAGTAACCCATTAATGACCCACTACAGGGTTGGGTCTCCTCTCACAATGAGGATGTAGGCCTTAGTCCACCACGCTGACCTAGTGCGGGTTGGTGGACTTACAGAACTGTGCACTTTGAGAACTTTTTTTTTCTGAACTCTCAGGCATGCAGGTTTCCTCACGATGTTTTCCTTCCCCGTAACAGCAGGTGATATTTAATTTTTATAAAGCGCACATAACTTTTTCTTTTTACAGTCATTGGTGCGTGCCACTGGGATTCGAACCCGGACCCCTCGATTTGAGGTCGAATTCTAAGCCACTGGGCTATCACTGCTAATAAAGCATACTTCGAGCTAATCGGTCGAGTCTTATTACCCTCCCGATCCAAACCCTATATGGCGACCCTAAAATCCATTTGGTCGTGTCATTCTAATCGATCGTTTTACGAGCTTCATAACAATCATAATAAGCTTGCCTAATTGGCAGTGTTGGCAATTATGCAGCGGATCAGAATTTCGCGGCCGGAAGCTGGACGAATCTGGCACAAGGTGCGTGAGCTCACCAGCGCGGTGATAGCCCGGTAGCATTGTTAGATGTGTATTTAGGTTTGCTTACTAAGTGCTTTAGATGAGGAAAATGATCTCCAATGAATATTGAGCATTGTTTGTGGATTTGTGGATTTACGAAACTACACTTTACGAATTTGTGAGGGCATAAAAAGTAGAAAAAAATCAGTCGTGAACAGAATTTCGTTCGATTTTGTGTTAAAATATTGAGTACGCAATATTTCCCATTCGACAAGGTGGATCAGACCGATGATCCGAAGACCGAAACCGGGCATCCGTTAGATTAAAAAGGTTAGTTACCCTTCAGTCAGCTCTTTACAAAAAGTCTAGTGCTAGAGCATTCAGCCTAGATAAAAAGATAGAAACACCAGCTTTAGATCCTGAAAATCAGAACAAGGGAAAATTGCATTCTCCTCTTGACCCCTACATATTTGTACGTTTAAACATCGGTTTAAATAACGTTTATCTAATCGGTAACAACCTGCTTACCAGAAAGTATAAAAGATTTGCATCGTTCTCCGTAATGTGGCCATAAATTCCTAAAACTTGAGATGGCCATCTCAAGACCCACCAAGATTAAGATGAACATGGACAAGACGAAAATTAAATCTAACGTCCATGTCACACTCGTACCGGTGGTTGTTGACGGCACTGCTCTCGTAGTTGTAGACGAGTACGTTTACCGAGTCCGGAAACCATGACGCGGCGAAGCTGGCATCAGGAGCCGATCCCAGCTGCTCCGTTACGCGCTTCCGATACATTAGAACATTGTTTATGGAAGTGCTGCTTGCGAAGTGCTTATGTGAGTAAGAGAATGCAAAACGAAAGATTGGTGCCAGATGTTGTTTTAGCAGCAAAGAGCGTATCGATTTTGATTCAGCGTGAAGCTTCTTTCTACTTGATTTGGAGTAACAAGTATTAGGCTAAAGGTAAGTCAGGAATTTACTATTCTATTAAATAAGTAGCAAAGTTTCCTTCTATTTTAAATGGGTATGAAAAATCATGAAGGCTCCTAAATTTTTCCTCGTACTTTTTTTCCTCCGATCCAATTCAAAATATGTGGCTTTAAATAACGTATAAATTGAAGGCTAAACAATAAGCACATAGAGAGACATAGAGTGTAGTGTCTATAATAACAATACTCCTAAATTGTATCTTTTAATGCCATTTTATAGTCACATTCAATTCCTTTTACTACATAATATGGAGGATGTAAATTGGCATCACATGGACATATCCCTTGAAATACTATTGTCCCCATTCCCGAAGACTTCATATCTATCTGATTTTCTGTTTCAAACATAAACCCGACAGGTGTAATTAGAGTTGTGTCAGCTATTTCCGAGCCTGCAGCGTGCATGACTGACGCACGACGCGTCAATCCGATCTGATTGACGCGGCGGCAGCGACGCCCGCGACATTAACGCTCTTGGCGCAACACCAAGCCGATAAACCCAGTCTAACGTAAAAACTGCACGCAAATAAATATTGTCAATAGATCAGGGTCTAGAAACATCTAGCGTACCTAGTCAGAGCAAAGAACGAACTGTAGAAAACGTAGTCATTAAAAATTCCATCATTCATTTTAAGAGGTTTATCAAAAAACGTTTATTATTGAATAGTAAAAATACTAATGAACAAAAAATAAACTAATAGATTACAATACTCAGAAAAACTATTTACAATAAAAACAAACCATCTAAAATATAAAAATATCAAATAACGTATTTTACCAATGTGAACGGTAGGTTGTTCTTGTCAATTCTTATCAATATTTCTAAATAATGTCCAAGTATTGATTCCAAAGGTAATTAATGAGTTTTACTATTGCAATAAAATTAAAAAAAGTACAAGATCAAAGATAAATCAAGTACAAGAGAAAATATTGTGAATAGATGAGGATCTAGGAACATCTTGCGAAGTCAGAGCTCTAGCACAGACTGAGGCAAATGTGGTACATTTAGAACATTTAAATAATATGTTAACCTAATAATGGCTGATTACCAATGTTTAAATTTTGGTCATAAGTTTTAATAAATTTGGATTGTATTTAATGAAATAATATACGTAACTTAAACGTAAAAATAATTACGTAAAAATAATTACGTATATTAAAACTAAGCAAGAGGTATCTATAGATTTTGGAAAGAATCATATCTCAAAATGAAAAGGTTACACAAGAATTTGGCGCTAACGATCAAACCGACGTAATTGAAATTACGCGGATTTCCGAGTAAAACCATAATAGTGACGGCAATTTGATCGCCCAAAAATGGGGCCACCTAAACGACAATTAATAGTATACAAAAGAATCGGGACTAATACCCGTCGGACGGAAGGCGAAATCCGAATCTAACCTTGAGCTTAAAATACCGCGGCAAAATAAAAACTGATTCGGTGTAACACGTCCAAATTATTACGATGAATTGATGTGGGCCGTCAAATGTACTTGAAGTAAATTTAACTTTGGAAACCATAACTTTTTTGCTAGGATTACCCAAACAATTTAGTCAAAATTTTGGAGGCTCCTACAATGTTCATTATATGTAAATGTAATCAACTGGAGCAGCAAAGGGAAACTTTGACTTAGACACAAAAGTAAAACTACTACTTAAAAAAGCGAATCGTGCGTTATATTATTCACTCGCCAGCTTAAAACTTTTTGTAATAATTAACTACAATGTCTCAGTGCAAATGTATTGAGCATCCAATAATAAAATAAAATAAAAATAACAACGTTCACGAAGGCATGAATTTTTATAAAAATTATAATATGCGTGAAGAAGGATTCAGTTTTCATTCAGAGACCTTATAAGTACTCGTAGAAAAAAGAAAGACACGTACAGTTATCGTGAAAATAATGAAAATCTACGCGGTGATGTCCCTGAAGAAACTGAAGGTGAAGTTCAAGAACACAAAGATACAATTTTCACTAAACAATTCCTTGGCTAGAAAATAAATACAGGTACGCGTGAAGCAATAAACGTAGTAATGAGCACTTGAGAGCGTGGAAACGAATCGATTTGGCCAAGTACTGATGTTGGCAACGACGGATATATAAAATGCGTGAACGTTATGTTTACACTCGAAATAATTGTTATAACTCAGTCGGAACATAAAGCGACCAACCACCTCTTGTGGTATGGGAATGTTAAATTGTAACACTATGAACGAAAGCCAGTCATTCTTTAGTGATACGAAGAGTTTTAATCAGTGTGTAGGAATTAAGAATACCTTATGAAGTTACGATGGAAGAGATGGCTAAATTGTCATCAATTTGTTAATCGGCGGTCTGATGTGAACCATCAAAAGTTTAGACAAAGTAAACTTTATAACTTAAGTTTCAAAGACAAAGACAAAATGTTTATTTGCACAATTAATATAGGTATAGAGTTGTTACAAATTATTTAGATCAATCTATATTTACCATTCTTAGGTAAGGAAAAAGAAAAAATATTTTGAAAAACTATATTTAGTTTTTAGCCTTTTGGCTTAGTAATAAATACAAAAGGACAGTTCTAATATTATGGAACGAACACTCTTAGTCTCTTTAGGCACATAGCAAATGCTTTTTTAAACAAGCATTTTTGATTCATTTCTTTACTAAAAAGTTGTTAAGCATGTTTCTACTCCAAAGTGTTGAACAAATGTGCTATTTTTGCTACACTCACCTTGTAAAAGCTGAATCGTCGCTTGGTACTCTGCTAGTTTTTCATCTACGTAACCCTCTTGAGACTGATTGGCGATAATCTCTGCTGTAGAAGGTCCTCGCTCTTCATCCTCTTCATAAATCATCGGCCGAGGAGGAGGCGGCGGCTCCAACGGCACTCCCGCGTAATCGTACTCGCGTACCCCCTCGTAGGGGTTCGAATAATAGTACTCGGGGCTCTGACCGAGGGTCGGGGACATCGGATAGGGGGAGATCGAAAAATGGGAGCTCGGTGAAGGCGAATGCTGTCTTAGATGCGGTGAATGTAATGGACGGAACGGTTTCGGTGACGGCTGGACCGGAGGCGGCGATACGATGGCGGTGGAGTGCCTCGGACCAGATATGAGGGGGGGAGGGCTGGGGGCCCATGGTGAAGGAGGTCTGTAATGGAGAGGAGAGGGGGGGCCCGGAGGACGCGTGCGGCCGCGTCCCGGCGGCGGCTGAGACATCGCGCGGATTGATTCGAGTCAACCCGGTGTGTCACGCCGTATTCTGCATCGCTGGAACAAAAGAGAGTTCAACTTACTACACGGATAATTTTGAGTTATTTCAGTGACATTTTTTATTATAATTGAACATCAAAACGGCATGCAGGCCTGAAGTTAAGTGGTCACTGCTGCACGCTCGCATCTAACCTCAAATAAAGACCCTATCTTAGGTGTTGTGCTACTCAAGAAAACTAAGATATTTGCCTCAAATATAATATCCCGGAAACCATACCTTCAAACATTCATGACATGAAGAAAATCCTACTTATCGATGGATTAAGAGGCTGGCGATAAGGTAGGTCAACAAACAATACCTCACCGGACGAGCTACTAACATCATCCTAAAAATCCTAATAGTTTGCTTGTATGGCTAAAATACTACCATCGAATGAGCTTGTACTCATATATCAAATTGGAAATCGAGGCGGTAACCGAATCGAAGCTGCTCCTGTTGTCACGGAAGCAAGCTTTGCAGTTAAACGACAAATTATGCGATTACAAAGATTATTCTCTCCTAACAGTCAGAGATACAGGGAAATTCTTTTCCATTTCTTCGGTCATATTCTGTTGGAACATGGATTCCGTGACTCCATCGCGTGCCAGCATCGTCTATTTTTGGCAGTTCCTAACGAAAAGGGTAACGGCCCAGATTTAAAGACGGAATAGCAGCATTTGTTACAAAAAGCAGATGCCCAACGTTTATGAGCTTCAAATTGACTTTTAAATGCATCGCCTTTTGATATGCTACAGGTTATCTGAGGAGTCGAGTTCAAGGAGATTCTGGTGAAACAGAGTTCTGTAAGATTTAATGCACTTATATCTTAGGGTTCTTCATATGTATATCAGCTTAGCATCAGTCTGTGACTTCATACGCGTGGATTTAAGAATTTGGTTCAGAGATAGATAAAATGTACCTACCCTAATTATGTTGGTCTAGATTCTATTGTACTTCCTTTATACCAAATTTTATCCGTTCGATGAGCCGTTTTGCGGGAAAGAATAACAAATATTCATTCAACCATCCTCACAAACTTTCGCATTTATAATAGTAGTAGGAGAAGAGAAAGAAGAGGAGTAGAATGGGATTGATCAAATGATGATATTTTAAATAAAATCTGGGAAAGTTTTAACCATTGAATTCGAGGAAAGCCAAAATCACATCAAATGAAAACCCCCAATTATTTTGACGTATTTATTTTCAGGAGACCTACATAAAGTAAGTAGGACTAACCTTGCCCCGCTTGCACGGGTGCATGCGTGCGTTGAGTATTTTCAAAGGCGTAACTGTTAACCAAATTATTCTGGATAGTTGCCAGGCGTAATCTGACATCTGACATAATTTTTACGCTGGGACTTTTAGGACTGTTTAAGTGAATGACTCACCCGTTCTTGACCAATTGCACGATGAACGTAAAGCGATCAATCCAATCGAATGTTGTAGTTAAAATCACGTTCATTTAGCAGATTTTAGCACGTGTTTAAATCTTAGCTTATTCATAGGCTTTAATCTCAGAATTTTGTTCTCGGGTTTCTACGCTTCAAAACATCTAAGGTTTCAATAATTTTGTTTAAGTTATGGTTTTATACAGTTATTTATAAAAAAATAAAATATTTCAAACTTAAAAGTATTTCTAAGCCTAATAATATTACATCAAAGATGACGAATGCTGCTGTTGTTTTCATAAAACTAAGAACTCCCATTAAATATATGATCCGTATGCGAGAGAATATAATTTTACTATTTTCACTTTTCTTTATAGCCCCATAAATAATGTTTTTATATCTAGGGGACTGTTTAATAGTCAATTCAAGCTCTATATCCTCTCTATCATCAGAACCATTAGGCATATCTCCAAGAAAAAGTTACCCGTGTATAGAACGGAATGTGAGACCATATTTAGAAGCAACGCAATCCAAAAGGAAATAGGGATGAGTTAACAATGGCATTATAATTGCCGATGTGACTACATCGGTCGTTGACTAACGACCCTTTTAGATCTAGTCAAAATGGCCGCCCGCCAGACTAATACCAACGTCTGCCGAAAAATTACAACCGGGACTTGCACCTATCCTTTTGGCGTCATGCCAAAGCAAAAAATTGTAGTATCTGTCCCAGTGGAGACATGAAGACGTAATTCCAAAAGGTTTAGATAGAGCAGAAAATAAAAACCTAAAAGTAGTTTCTCTTTTAGATTTTTATTTTCTGCTCTATCATGAATGGGATACTCGTACACATTAAATGGCATTAAAATTAAAAATCAAATTTATTGTTCCTCAAAAGTTTTAAAGTAGAAAATAAGACTATTTTCTTTACTTGCAAATGCTTGATTTGTTCGAATAATGACAACATCATTGATATGCATCATTTATTTAAAATAAAAAAACAAATTTATTGTTCCACTGGAATGTTGGAGAAAATATTTAATAACTATTTTCTTAGATTTTTTTAACGATATAGAAGACAGACGTTGATGTGGCCATATCAATTGTGAATGTCTTCGAAGGGTACAAAACTTTGTACAAAACCCCGGTCCAACCAAAGAGATTCACAAAGTATAACAAAATTTTAGCATATCTTTGTTTACCATAGTGTTACTGTTACAAACAGTCATGTTTTGATCTATTTCAACCTGATTTCATAAATGAGCATAACGTGAAAATCTATTGTGATACCCAAATCATTTTCCATGTCAAAGATTTTAAAGTAGTTGCGTTACGTAACGCAGTTATCATTAAAGCTAAGCTTGAGAAACGGTCACGCCAAGTTGATTGTTAAATCTGAATCGGTATGATGGAGAAGCGACAGGTGACTCAAATGATAACAAACTAAAACGAAAATAGTAGTCTCGTGATTCAATGGAGCGGCCTGAACCAAAATCCGTTCTATTTATGAGTTACGGTTAGAGAAAAAATGTGAAATCGTGATAAAACTTCTTTATTCTTTCTAAGATACTATAGTAATATGATAATTAATTATATCCGGTTATTAAATGGAGAGTATGATGCTATGTAAATTAACCAACCAACCAAGACTGATGCTGACTTGATGCTGGGCTGTTTCTGCAACTTCGTATTGAGGTTGCAGGGGCTTTTACGAGTTGGTGCATTTCACGTGCCTTTGAGAACATTATGGAGAACATATTAACTAAGGTACTGGTTATCTCACACTGCTTTACCGTTACATCATGTCATTGATAAGTACCAGCTGGACCCTTCCAGTATGAGGCAGAATTCTTAGCCATTGGGTTTTCACACCATCGCCGGGCTACCTATGGGTGTTTGAGTGTATCTTTAGTGTCGATTGACAAACAGACTATTCTCACCAAATGAAGGTGCATAATAATGAAATAGAATCAATCCACGATCTACATCACGTGGTGATGAATGAATGTGACAAAAAACGTTTTCTCTTAACCGATAAATTCTGGCTATTTTATCTGCCATCCCCGTTGTTTACATTTAAACCTGATTCTCGTAATCCAAACGAGTTTCTCGATGTTCACACGCGTTGTCGTAAAATGAAACCACAAGCTTGTGCATAAAGTGGTACAATAGTGGTAGTTAACAGAGCGTTTATAGGCTAGTAACCTGTGTCAACTCTTTGTTGTCAGTGAGGGGTACAACGTACTGATTGAAGACTTCTCATCAATCATTCCCTTGTAATTACTCCAAACGAACGTTGGATGCTGAAACGACGACAGGAGCCAAAGATCGAGTGGACTCTACAAAGAGGATAAAATGGACGCGCGAATAGTTTACACGCGTGACAAAATGGTTTCCATTTGATATATTACTTTGAACTACAATTTTGAAATGATACAACCAGGCAATTGTTAAGAAAAGCATTTTTTTTATTGTTATTTTCTTATATAAAATTCCAGCTGTTGTATGTTTGTGGCCTTAAATCTCGAAAAGTATTCAAGAATTGACTTTGAAACAAAGTTTTAGCACGATTTTCGATATTAAAATTGACTCCAATGCTTGATTTATATATTTTTGGGGACGAGCTCTTTCGCGTCATAGCAATATTTTTATATTTCCGTGGACGAACTCACTGTTTCGTGAGCAACATTTGTGCAAAGCTTGGTGTTCGGTGTAGAAAATTTTGGCTACAAGGATTGTAAGTATTTGGAAGAACATTGAATCAACAGACTTCAAATGTCCTTCCATAAGTTAAAGAATCTTTAAGCTTGATAGATAATAATCGAAAGCAAGGTAAATGGCAAAAGAGTCTACCGATGAATTGGTTCAAACATTTTAATGGTGACTAAATTAGATTGATGTATTGATGATGTCAACACTGAACGAGGTTCAAGAACATCAGCGAATTTCGTACATCAGACGATACCGTCGTCTGCAAGACATTACGGGGGCGATACATTCGCTACATGTATCCTGCGTTTGTTAGATGCGTTTGTATTATAATTTGGCGATCAGCCAGTCGGCTAACCGAAGTTGTGAACCACGGTTCCGGTTAAAAAATCGTCTAGACCTTCAAACGTCGACGTCAATAATGTATTTTTAGAGAATAATCAACTCTTGTTTGATTTATAATAGCACGATGAGGCATAGGAACCAAATTTTGATGAAAGTGATAAATATTTACCAAAGAAAGTGTGTATAGTCTATGTTTCATAACTAAAGCAAACAGGCGCATATGATCCATTAAAATATCGAACTTAACAGAACCAATAACGTTTCATTGATAACTTATTTTATCGTAAATCTTGTTTCAAAACTAAAAGCAAAATCTCGTGTAACATAAACGCGCTGAAACAAAAGCACATAAAACGTTTAGACATCTGTGTTTTGACGATGAAATATAAAACAAACCTCATGCTCTAATTCTTTCGAAATAAAATGGCGGCTATAAATAAATATTACATTTGAACGCCCTCGGCCAAGGCGCTTGAAAGGTTGGCTCGGACCATTGACTAGTGAGCAGCGCACGCGTTGATCCACAGCCGGTTTCCACGAGGATAGTGAAGAGGAAGTGATGTTTGCTGATGACCTAAGGATTAATGATGATTATGAATTGCTTCGCCAATCTTCGCCATCTTTATAAGATATGCTTCGTAAGGTGGCTTTAGTAGATACGGTTCAAGTAGAATTATCTGGTGGCCTCTATCAAGATCAAGAAGAGGTGATATTTGATAATGACGCAAAGAATATTGGTGTTTCTGCTTGCTTTGCAAAGAAGCTTTAGTACTTAGAAGCTTAGGAGTTGAAGATGAATTATGTAGATTCTAGACTTATTTGAGGATAAAGAAGGATAGATGTTAAATGATGATGATTAATAGATAATAATTTGTATTTTAGCATCGCTTTACCTCTTATCTTCAGAAAATCTCTCTCTCTCGTCTTGAGAATTCAAGATGATTTTATCCAAAGGTCAAATTGTGACAAAAACAAGAGGAGATATGTTATGTTTGTGTATTGTGTAATTTTGTGTAAATTATCTTTTGTCACAACAGTATAAAATATACTTTTTATCTCAGACGTTTTTAAAGTATTCTTTGTTTTAGAATTGACCCCAGCGAATATTGGCTAGACGAGATGGTTTGAAATGACAACTTTTGTTAATGTTAGAAAGAAAATTGAATACAAGTGGTGTATTGACGTTCCAGTGATATAACCGACGGAATTAGACCAATAATCACGCACTCCAATCAAATTGGAGCGCAAATAGTGAATCGATGATTTCACTGTTTCGAGGTAATGATGTAAGAAACTTCCGCTGTTAAGCATGTTATATTATTATGTTCTTCGCGACATGGCAAGATTTTCCTAAACTCTATATTACAGAAGTAAAAAGAAGATGCCAACAGGTTGCGATGGCCCATTCAACATCCAAATGATCGGTTTGAATATAGCTTTAAATTTTAATTTTAAAAGGTTAAAATTTTAATTTTAAAATCCCAAAAGGTGATCCTACCAAGTGTCATTTGACGTAAAGGTCAACGCTGTCATCCGTTGTGCTGCAAATCACCAAAAATTGCGCCATATCGTCAGAAGAGCAGCTCACTGCTGGGCATAGTGATGCCCAGACAGCAAACGACTCGAGGAGGAAGAACTTTGAATATGGATAAAATCAAATCTGGAAACCGTTGGATTCAAAGGACCGGGTGAATAATCGGCGTCGATTAGGGGAGGCCCATGTCCAGCTGTGGCCTTACAAAGGCTAATATATAGATAGATAGTAGATACACCGAAATGGAGTTTGTTCCCATTATGATGCTATGACTCAAAGTTTTGAGGATGGTGGGATGGATGTAGAGTACGAGTATAACCTGGATTAGAAGAGGCCCATGTCTAACAGTGGACATACAAACGACAAATTGGAGTTTGTTCATATTACAAAGTTCAAGAAAAGACAAGAATTGTTAAATTAAGGTCTTTACTCAGTAGTGAACAATTATGAAAGTGATGTAGCATGGACGTGCCTATTTAACTTAAAATCCTTGGATACGTTACCTTTTAACATTACATGAAATTAATAATTTTAGCTCTAATCATATCCATTATTCTTCAGAAGCATGGGTAGTGGGTGTGTAGTAATGTGTATTGTTGTTTGTTTGAAGTTTGAACGCCACTGCGCTCCCGACAGCGCCCACACGGGCTGTTACGCGCCACCTGTCCGCAAATACCGGTTGCTATGATGGGTGATGGCCCATCGCCACTAATCTCTCACCTGTTGACTTTCGGTGAGATCGGGGTTTGGATGGAGATATTGTTGTATGTGGTTTCAATCTTACAATTGATATTAATCAATACTTATCAATACTTAACAATATTAATCAATAAATCAATACTGTTACTTTTTATTACCTACTACTATTAATATACTTATAAATGTCAAAGTTTTGAGGATGAATTGCTGTCTGTTTTGGTATGTATGTGGATCTCATCATTCCCACTATGACTAGTTCGAATAATGGCGATGTCATGCTTTTGACGAGAAATTAGTTCAGTGTGCTTCTACATGGGAAGGTTCGCAACAATCAAACCAAGTCAGGTCAGTAAATCAAATTCAAATGGATTCTCATTCTGGAGTATCTGATCAGTTGCCTTTGCCTCTTGAACTTCTACAGACTGCCACGTTCAAGGTGTGTTTATTTTGCTCCGAATGCTCCAATAATAACCGCTTTGATGTAACTGCATCGATTGATATATCGAATGAACGTGTATCAAAATTAATTTGTTTATGTTGTACGTAATGACTCTGAACATACACAATCACATATAATTAAGAAACGCCCAAGCTTCTTTTTTATCTTTATTTGGTTGCAATTTTCCATTTCCATTTTGACTAAATTTTATTTGTTACCCTGTTTGTGTAAATATGTGCTTATTTTCAGGTGTCGTGCAAGAATCACTGAACGGATTGAAACGAGGTTTCAGTGTGGTTGTAGGATAAATTACATCTACATTTGCTAGGTAGACAACAGATACGTAGTATGCTAAAATGCCAATTGCCATTAACTCTTCCTTCCTTACTTCCTTCCTTTTCATTTTGTTCTCTTCCTCTTTGCACGATAGAGATTGCTGCTTTAAATGCAATAACTGCCATGACCACAGGTACCTTCTTTTACTTTCCAATCTATTTTATGTAAATTAATTAATATTGCTTCTTCTGGTAAGTACATTATTCTGGTCTTATCTCTTTCTAAGGTGATTTCGATAATGCATTTTGAGAGCATGGTACTTTACGATAGCATACAGTATAGGACGCTAAAAGACCTTATTATAGGGAGTACCCTTATCAATAGGTGTAGTTTAAAAGCCTACATCTCAATTTTACTAACCCTATTAGATTAAACAAAAATGGAGTATATAGCCTGGAGTATCAGTCTCGAATAAGCAACAGGAGTCGCCGTCGCCTCTTGAGTCTCCACGTTCAAGGCAATGTTTGTTTTGTACGAGTAATAATGCTTTGATGTAGATATCTGAATCAATGAATCCAATACACGGCCTAGTTTATGTATACTTTTCACCGACTAATACTGTACGTGTTTAGAAAAATATTTTTTCGTCTATAAAGTTCACTTGATACATGACATATGAATCTCTATGGATCCTGTATCCATTTGTAAAGAAATTTATTCAAAAATTCACCAACCTCTTTATGCTAGGTGAAGAACATTAACTTTTGTCTGTTAGGTTAAGATAGGAATCATTTTTTTGGCGGCACAGTACTTTACAGATGAAGGAAAAAAAATTGCTGAGTGATCTAAATTCTGTTCTTTCTCTAGTTATTTACAAATTTTAAATTTCACACTTTTTAAACCTTTCCATACCACACACTCTAAGGCTTTGAGACTAAATAACATAACTAACTAATTAATTAGGGACACATGTGTAGTTGAAATGCAGAAGACAAATAGGGAATTTCACACCATGGAAAAATGGTGATTTCTGTTCTGAAAAATGTAGTATAGGTACATTTATTATTTCAATTTTAAAATTCAGGTTTGTTAATCTGTTTTTCAAATGTCAAAAACGCAATACGCCATGAAAACTATCGGCGTGACGTCATTAGCAGTGTATGTAAATAAACAATGGAGTCTTTGTTGACCTGTATTTTTTATTGATAATTTGCGATTTCTCAGTTTTCTTGAACACCGCCACGAGACACCAACGACAAGGACTGTAACTCATTTTGTTTTTGCAAAAATAACTTTCTTCCTTTACTGAGATGTCATATGAGATGTATTGTTTACACTGCGAGTGACGTCACTAGCATGGCGGCAGTGCCGAGACGGCCGAGACCATGTTTTCGCGGGGATTTTTGAAATTTAAATTGAAAAGTCTGTTTTTTACTTATTTGTTTGCAAAATTTTTTTTACAATTTTTTATGGGTTTTTATGACATAAGAATTCATATAAAAAGCTTTTTGACATAAGCCGTAATACCCTATTGTCTACCAGCGTGTCAAAATGCGTAAATCAATACCAGAATATGTATGCCCGACACATTATATATGATATCTGGCAGACGCAGTTAAACATTCAAGTCGTTAGACAAATGGTAACAGAATGTGGTGAGTGGGCAGTGACCAGTGGGAACCAGAGTTATAGAGGAATTGACCACAATCGACCGCTCCGGTGTATGTATTAAAAATTTAATATTTCTTCACGTAAGTAATATTGATTTAAGTAAGGGTAACACTTAATTTCATTGATTCAACGCGTGTAAGAAGGTTGACGGTGATGTCTTTCTGACCAAATCATATTAGCTTCTTTTAAACCCGGCTTATTTTCAACCGTTCAATATATCAATTCCATACGAAGTGTTACTAATGCGTCGATGATGAAATGAAAAATAATGGTCCGTCAATTCTGTTAGTGTAAATAAATAAAGCTGTTTAAAAACAAGACCTATGACGTCACATTTCAAGATTTTCTAGAATAACCAACGCTTTTTAACGCTGTGTGATTCTCTATGTAGAGCCTGACAAATTGTTTCATGTGGATGTCCGACGTCTAATGTTTGGTCTATAATTAAGAACACGCCCACGCCTTTCTTGTGACCTAATATTAGTTGTACAGTTTTCAAACAGCAATTCCAGGCCAATCGCGAAGGAAGTGGCAACTCAAAACTCGACTGAGATTCGATCTTGCGCAATGTTTACACTGTACGCTGACGTTATGAGCGAGCCTGAGGGTAGTTACACAATCGCCCGAAAACAAAGTTTCTGAATCAATAAAGGCGGCTTCCGTCCTGTCTAGACTCGAGCCTGAACCCAGAGTCGCGACGCAATGCGGAAGAAACCAACCAACACATATTCGTTACCAATATTATACCGACCTCGCCTCTCCTCTCTTACAGAACTTCTTAGAAACAAACGCTATCTCATAGCAGAAATAGATCCGCTATGATTGAGGTTAGGAAAACGCCGGCTGCGTGTTTTGATATGAAAATAATCTCGCATAAATAAAATAAAATGAGGGTATGACGAACTGCACAGTCTGATTCATTCTGGAACGGGCAGACATGTTGTAACCCTACACTGGCTACACTCGATATTCCAACAAACACGTGTTAAATCGAAGCGTGCGATCCGCGGCTTGTCAAGCACTAATCCATAGGACAGATAAAAAAAGCGGGAAACGTTCGGAAAATAAAAATAAAAAATACTTTACCGGTATCACGGAAAACTCGAAAATCCACCACTCACTGTCACTTTGCCACGATTAAAAAAAATTTGGGATTCACTTGAATTATCACGGGCGCGTTTCAAATTTGGTGTGGGACTTGTGTTTTTGATACGCCGTATACGTGTTTTCCAAGTGAACGGTTTTCGGTACCGCGCGATCGGGTGCGATGGTTTGGGAATGTCGACGGCAGTTGACGATGGACTGAGGAGGGCGGGCGGCTTCGGACGCGATCGGCTGCTTTCGGCCGCCTTAAATTTAGAACTTGGCTCTCTCCCCGGTTTTATATAGCCGTGAGTACATCGTATAAAGCGTATGCGAGATGCGGTCGCCGCGTGTATATATAGGAATTACCGCTTTTTATTGAGTGGATTGGAAATTTTTGCATTCCAAGAGGTGGCTGGCAAAATTTTGGCTCAGCTGCCTTTTTTTGGCAATGCCGATCGGTCGACTCCTGAACGAGAGGCGAGAGATTCAGTTGGAAACTAAACTTTCAGTTTGTTACCGTTACAAATAAAGCTGAGCAACCTTTTCAGCTTACTTACTACAATTTACAATTCCACAAATTGGCGCTATTTGATTAAAGATCATACAAATACATATTGTGTGTCCGTAAACTGATTAAACATACTCAATTTTCTTAATAAAACCGAAAGTAGCAAGCAGATTTCCACGGTCCAAAAACTGAACCTAATATGGGCATGCCCCTGCCATTTTGAATGTAAAACATGAATGGTACATGACAATGAAATGGCCCTCTAAACCTGCCCTATACATATTCCTGGCGCCTGCCACACTTGCACTTTCGGCGCTATGTTAATTTAATAAACCGCTGACCAAGAATAATTTGGCATGATTTAAGGTAAAACAGACGACTGTGTCAAATGTGGCATCAATAAAGCTTTCTAGCTTCCCAGCTTTGGGGGTCTGTAGAAGAATACAAAATAACGCCTCACACTCATTGCCCCACAGATTCCCTAATTCATTGGTGCCATGGAGATATCCAAGACAAAAACATACACACCCAGACCAGAAACACATTCTGATATTGAAACTCATCATCCAAATCTCTGCTCCGTTGGAAATCGAATCTAGTACCCTCCGCGCAGCGCACCGGTGTCTTAACCACTGCGCCTGACTCAGGTCATCAAAGGTGAAGAAAGACGGTGATCAAAGTAGCAGGCAATGGCAGGTTAAAGATCTGATGAAAAGAGCCCGCAAAATATTTGAAACATTTTGACACTAATATAAATATTCAACTACCAAATTAAACAACTCCAATAAGTATATGAATACATGGAAGTTATATTATTAAATATACATTTAGCGTTTAATTTTGGGTCCCAATCCTAGCTAGTTAGGATTTTAGGATTATAGCTGTGTAACCAAACGACCTAGGATGGACAAAAGAACCTAGGATGAGTCTAATCGAGCCAGCGGCAGCGTTCTACTGGACATAGAGTCCTCCGTGACTAAGGCAGGCCAAATAAATTTTTAGTAGGTAAGTAAAAATTACAAATAAATCGCTTTTTTCACACTATAGTGAAGATCCCAAATCTATTTAAATTAAATCTGGTTTATAAACAGCAGAGTTTAAGCAGGTATTTCATTTTTACTTTGCTACAGATTTTATGTATATTCTATCACTGTAGATGCTGATCAATGTATCCGAGCGAACTGTCAGTGTCACTTCAGGCCAAACGTCAAAATAATCAAGTGTGTTGTTTACACAAATCAAATCAATCAGTTTAATTTTAGTCTATTTTGTTGTTTGTTATTAAGTTTAGCTCAATATAATTGTAGCTATTTTTAGTGAATTTAGTGTTGCAAATAGTTTTAATATCGCGTTACTATGATTGTTAGCTGTTGATTGTGTAGTGTTGTAGAGTACTAGCGTTGTGAAGTTTAGATTTTATTGTTCTGTTAGCATAATGTTCAACCCAGATTTAAACGATTATCAATTGACTTCAATCATCGCGGAGTGTTGCGGGGGCGGCGCGGTGGTGTACTCTGCTCTGTACAAGCCAAATAATCAAAATGTGGCCGTGAAGAGGTATTTTGTTGACAAAAGCAAGCAGAAAGCTAGCCTAATTCGGGTATGGTATTTGTTTAACTCTCGTCAAGTCATGATAACAGGGTTTACAGTCGACCGCTTTAAAGTAATTTAATTTAACATTCACTGCAGTGTTAAGAGTACAAAGTTAATGTTTTGAAATTGTTAACAAACAAGACAAAAATTTTTTTAATTCCAGCAAGACATCCAAACCCGGAAAGAGCTGCAACATCCAAACATCCTATCCTACCTCACATCATTCGTGCACGGCCAGGAGCTCTACGTGGTGTCGCCGCTCATGAACCTGGGCTCGTGTAGAGACATCCTGGACAGATACTTCCAAGAGGGCCTCCCGGAGCTCGCCTGCGCCCTCATCCTCAGAGACGTGTTGCTAGGGCTGCAGTACCTACATAAGCAATTTTATATTCACAGGTAACTATGTTGGTTACTAACATCCTAACAGGTGTATGTTCTGTTATTTTTTTTTAAAGTCCTTCCCAATGAGAGCGAAGATGATGAGGATGATGAAAGAAGATGTGGTGCCTCAGTCAACAATGTTGGTCTACTGTAGAACTTCGAGGTATGCCTTTATTTCCACAATGTTTTGCTTCACTGTTACAACACAACAGGTGATATGTATTGTATGACAACTTACTATCAGATAGCTTGAATGCCTGTTTGCTGGTTTGGATTTTTTTAAGGTGTCACTTAATATGTAGGGTATCTAATTTCTAAATACGTTCTGAATGAGTTTTTAAACGAAGGTACCATCCATATCAAAATAAAACATGTATCAGTACAGAATAAGAATCTTCATATTATTAACATTACCATTGCTATTCTTCATTTGAGGCTGATAAAGCACTCTTCTATGAGAAAAAAGACTAAGTTTCAGAAAAATATTGTAATTAATCTGTGCATTATTTTCGACCTACCCTCATCTACATATACGAATATTTCACAGATTAAAAAAATCTTTGGCAAAAGACCAACAACCTCAACAAGCTGGTTGTGGTGGGAAGAATAGTTCTACTTCCTGAGGACATAGTAGAAATAACTTTTAAAGCTACACTTTGCAACATTGCATTGTCAGTTTTCTGACACAAATGTCCATTAAATGGTGAATTGTTAATATAGTTTTTGTTATGGTTAGCTATGAGATCACTTCATCTTTATACAATTTGAGCTGTGAAAATCTATTCAAGATAACATGCACCATAAAACGTGACAGAATTACCATTTTAAAATATATTTAAATTGCAAATACTTTGCTTACAATGTAATTGATGTGTAAAATTTTTAACATCCGTGTTATTTTGTTCAATTTTCTATTCATTTATTCTGTGTTTCAAAAGTAATTATAGTGTTTGTTTTATTGGAAATATGTGCTACGATTAAATGTTTTTGTGTCATAAGTAAAGCACTTATAGCTCTCAAAATTAACAAAATTATCAACCAACATAGCTCTCAAAGTTTGTAAATTAAAGTCCTTGAATGGCAACCTTCTCTCGGCAAAGGAAAGACCAATCAGGTGGACAGATGATTACTCTTTTTGGTACTGGCAATACTCTATTTGAATTTGAGATTGTAATAATGCTTGCAATCTTTTCTTTTTAATAGACGACCCAAGTGGTGCAGTGGTTAAGACACCGGTGTCCTGCGTGGAGGGTCCTGGGTTCGATTCCCAGCAGAGCAGAGATTTGAATGATGAATTTGAATTTCTGTTTCTGGTCTGCGTGTGTTGTGTTCTCGTCTTGTGTGTGTCCATGACGCCCACGACACAGGGTATCCTAATGTGGTGCTATGTGTGTGAATTGTTATTTATTAATAATTGAGTGAAACAAACAATCTTTTCTTTGTTTTCCAGGAGTATCCGTGCCAGCCACGTGTTGTTAGACACACATGGCAATGTTCGTCTCTCCGGTCTACGAAGCGCCGCCAGCATGATGGTGCGCGGCCGCTGGGAGAAACAGCTGCACAGCTTGCCGCCTCCGGACCACGACAATTCCAACCTGATGTGGCTCAGTCCGGAACTATTGGAACAGGTTAGTAGCCTAGCAAAAGTATTCCAATTTCTTATTATAACCAGACTGACAAGTAGCCGAAATAAGTCGTGTATAATTTATTGAAATTTTAATTTGACATGTAATGGAATAACATACACGTTATATTTGTCTATGTGTGCATGTCAAAGTACTCTAAACTTATGGTGCTGTGCGTAGCAGTTTTTTTTAAATGAATTTGATGTATTTGTTATGCATTTTATATAAAAACATTAGAATTCGTTCTTCTTCATATGAACATTAATTGTACCAAATTTCAAACTACTCCATCAGTGTAGTGATTTGTAAATTGTATTCAAAATATTTGTTTCACCTATTCACAACACCACAGTTAACAATGTATTCTGGCGTTAAATTTTAAATAATAAATAAATAAATAACGCTTCACACTCATAGCCCCACACTAGGGTTCCCTGTGTCGTGTGCGCCATGAACATACACAAGACAAGAACACAACACACCCAGACCAGAAACAGAAATTCAAATTCATCATTCAAATCTCTGCGCTGCTGGGAATCGAACCCAGGACCCTCCGCGCAGCGCACCAGTGTCTTAACCACTGCGCCACTTGGGTCGCTTTCTCAAAATTAAAGTTCTTGAATGGCAACTGAATGGCAAAATAATGCTTCGCTCTCATTTCACAACTACAAGGTTCAAAAGTTTTAGTGAAATGAAAACATCTCCACGTTTACATTATATTTCAGTACAAAATTCGTGAAATGTTCCAGAATCTCAAGGGCTACGACGAGCGCAGCGACATGTACTCCGTGGGCGTGCTGTGCTGCGAGCTGGGCAACGGCGCGGTGCCGTTCGCGGAGGTGGCCACCACGCTCATGTTCACCGAGAAGGTGCGCGGCGCGCGCCCGCAGCTGCTCGACTGCTCCTCCTTCCCCGAGCCGCTGGACGAGGGCGAGATGAAGGGTGAGTGTGTGTAGCGACACGCGCGCCCGCAGCTGCTCGACTGCTCCTCCTTCCCCGAGCCGCTGGACGAGGGCGAGATGAAGGGTGAGTGTGTGTAGCGACACGCGCGCCCGCAGCTGCTCGACTGCTCCTCCTTCCCCGAGCCGCTGGACGAGGGCGAGATGAAGGGTGAGTGTGTGTAGCGACACGCGCGCCCGCAGCTGCTCGACTGCTCCTCCTTCCCCGTGCCGCTGGACGAGGGCGAGATGAAGGGTGAGTGTGTGTAGCGACGTGCGCGCCCGCAGCTGCTCGACTGCTCCTCCTTCCCCGAGCCGCTGGACGAGGGCGAGATGAAGGGTGAGTGTGTGTAGCGACACGCGCGCCCGCAGCTGCTCGACTGCTCCTCCTTCCCCGAGCCGCTGGACGAGGGCGAGATGAAGGGTGAGTGTGTGTAGCGACACGCGCGCCCGCAGCTGCTCGACTGCTCCTCCTTCCCCGAGCCGCTGGACGAGGGCGAGATGAAGGGTGAGTGTGTGTAGCGACACGCGCGCCCGCAGCTGCTCGACTGCTCCTCCTTCCCCGAGCCGCTGGACGAGGGCGAGATGAAGGGTGAGTGTGTGTAGCGACACGCGCGCCCGCAGCTGCTCGACTGCTCCTCCTTCCCCGAGCCGCTGGACGAGGGCGAGATGAAGGGTGAGTGTGTGTAGCGACACGCGCGCCCGCAGCTGCTCGACTGCTCCTCCTTCCCCGAGCCGCTGGACGAGGGCGAGATGAAGGGTGAGTGTGTGTAGCGACACGCGCGCCCGCAGCTGCTCGACTGCTCCTCCTTCCCCGAGCCGCTGGACGAGGGCGAGATGAAGGGTGAGTGTGTGTAGCGACACGCGCGCCCGCACTCAAGACCGCAAGAGTGATCGCGGCACTCGTGAACAACGGTACGCCGTGCGCGCTCGCGCACCAGCAAGTATCTCGCGGAGACCACCATTGGTCACCTAGTGACTACCGAACTATTGGCTCGGTCCCTGTGATTGTGGAGTGCAGTGAGTAACGTGTGAGACAGCAAATCCGCCGGCTCAAAACGCAAGACGCACCCGCGCGACCACGCCCTAACCGCGTGGCGTGCCCCATCCCGCTTCATCCAGCCCGTCGTGCAGGTGTGTAGGGTAAGTTTCCCCTCCTTTACCCTACACCCGAGCCGCTGGCAGCCAAAAGGTCCAGGAAAGCCTAAGACTAGTGGACTTTAAAATTTGCAATAACAGTTTTCTTGTTAATTGTAGTAAAGCGTGGAGTGTAATGAATGATGTTCTGTCCCAGGCATGTACAACACGGACAGCGGCGTGGGCGACAGTGCGGACGCGGTGTCGCGGCTGCGTCACGTGTACGCGTCCAGGAAACTGTCAGACGCCTTCCACCATGTCAGCGAGCTGACTCTGCAGAGGTCAGGCAATAGTCTCTCTGTACCGATAGTATCGAATAGTACCGATTAATGACCCACTCCAGGGCCGGGTCTCCTCTCACCAGGGCTTTAACCTATTGGAGGTTCTGGGCAATACTGGGCATGTTAGGATAATGGGGATTGTAGGCAATAATTAAGGTTCGATTTCTTCGAATTATATAAGTTTTTTGGTAACAAATATTGGCTATCGTTTGGTGATCTGCCAGGAACTAGGGACTTTGGATTGGATCTGAGGGGGATCGATCGCGCCCAAAGTGCCCACTTGGAAAGACGGGTCTGTCTCTCACAATGAGAAGGATGTAAGCTGCCCTCCACCACTTATAACGATGAGAAAATGTGAAAAGAATATATGGAAAAAAGTAGAGATTTCTTTACTTTGGCAGGACGACTTGTACCCGGTCAGCTGGTCTCAAGTAATGATTTGCTAACCACACACTTCCTCCACCAAAATACAACACGTGTAAACACACTGCTTCCTGACAAGTCAAGAGGGAGTGATTGGTTTCTCCCCAGCCAAGCTACAATGGCTTCTTCTTCGTCAGCATTTATGACGCCCACCGTTGGGCATACCCTCTCCAAGGCCCCACGCCGCGCGGTCCACTGCTCTTCGATGCCAAAGCAAGCAAGCCCAGCAAGTGTTGCGAGGTCATCGGCCCGTCCGGCCGGTGGTCTGCCAACTCCTCGCTTCGCCTCCCGCCCCTCCACTCCAGAACACACCTGTTCCATCCACCGTCGCAGCGGCGACACCGATGTCCGGGCGGTCATTTCAACCGGGCGGTTCGAACGATGGCTCTATGAAACCGAAAGCGTGTAGTTAATTTGCTTTTCAGGAACCCAGAGAAGCGACCGTCGGCGACCCAGTTGCTGAGCCATCAGTTCTTCAAGCAAATCAGGAAGAGTGACTTCCTGCCGAGCCTCATCGGGCGAGTGAAGCCCATCAAACCGGACCCGAGTGAGTTATGATTTTTGGAGGGAAAGGGGAGATCTCCCGCCAGGCGATGTCGCTGCCTGGGGACCGCGGTCCGAATGTTGACTGCGGACCGTTTGTATATATGCAGAGATTCTGAAGAACTTTGATAGCGAAGATTCGGTATGACGCGTGTGACGTGTTCTATTGTTTACTACATTCGATGCTTGCGTCGTCATGCGTGGTCAGCATTTCATGTGAGGCGCGCGCTCATATTACTGTAGGTATCGCGCCGCTACAGATTGATAAATAGGAGCAAAACCATATGCCAAAGGGGGTATGGTCTCTGTAGTGATAAAATTGGGATGATATCGGGATGACACCTCATATTAGGTGGTAGAGCCATAATAAATAAATAACGCTTCACACTCACAGCCCCACACTAGGATTCCCTGTGTCGTGGGTGCCATGAACACACAAGACAAGAACACAACACACCCAGACCAGAAACCGAAATTTAAACTCATCATTCAAATCTCTGCTCTGCTGGGAATCGAACCCAGGACCCTCCGCGCAGTGCACCGGTGTCTTAACCACTGCGCCACTCGGGTCGTCCAATGAAATTATCTTCAATCTAAAACTGGAACCAGCACCTTAATATGCACTTTATGTCGAGTTTCATTTCAGATGACATGTCCGCTCTCCTCCTACAAGAGAAGCTGTCCGAGATGGAGATTGAGAAGACGACAGAATGGGACTTCTAGCGGCGGGCACACGCCACACACACGGTACAACTATTACCTTTAGGAGTTACCTCACACGTACCACTTCTCGACTACATTCGAGCCACAAATTTGTTGCGGTACAGTAATTTGTTATAAGTGAAAAATATGTGGATAATATTTGATAACGTTACAGTCGTTTGTAAAAGAGGGTCCCTACGATACTTTTAAATGCAGCTATTATTAATAGGAATACATTAAATAAAAACCTGTAAACGAACTGCCAATAGCCAATAACGCAATTTTTGTATCGACAAACATTTGATTTTTATTAAATTAAACTTATTTTGTACATGGATTAATAATATTATCTGATGTGGACTCATCGCCATACAGTATGAATTTAACTCAGGTCGTTTATGTTCTACCAAGAGTTGATTGTTGATTGAAGAATTGTTTAACTCTTTAAAAAATAATATGACAATAATACTCTCCACCATTAATATCTATAGTATGTTGTGTTACATTATAAGGCAGTACACTCAAACCTTTTCTAGATTGTGTGAAGGGATCTGTGCTCAGAAAACTTCAGTAACCTTGTTGTCGAGTCGTGGTACGTGTGAGTTAGCCTGTAGATACGACGGGACACAAGTTTTGCCACTGACAATATTTTAAGTAGATGATATGTTATTGATTTAGTTATGTTTTATTACGTGTACAAATTATGAAGGTAATCGGAATATTTGAAGTTTCTTTGGTTGAGGTTATGTTGGGGTGTGATCAGACTAAGCTTATACTACTCTTTGTATAAGCTTAGTCTGATCACGGGTATCTAACTAAAGTAGATCTGTAGTATTCCATAGTATTGTGAAAGATTGTTTTCAATTGCTATTATTTATTTTGAAAACGTATTTATGACAATATCCTGTAGTTACAATGAATTCTGGTCTTTAGGTCTGGCTATTTCAGAGTAGGGTGACCAAATTAACTTGACATTAAGGGAACCCTAAATGGTCTACTAACGACTCTGGTAGTATCCCTAGATTGCTATGGCTTTATGGCCCCACTATTGTTAGTAGCACGAGATCTCAAAAAACACGTTTTTAATTCCCTACGTCGGGAGTAAGACAGTGCAATGAATATCGTGTCTCATTTATGTAAACTTTTAAAAAGGGAAGTGAGAAACAATCATAATAAAATGCACACATACAAAATTAAGAAAAAATATACAAATACAGTAGGTATTTGCCCCGAAAATCCTGAGCCTGTGTGCTCCAATACTGGTTATAGTTACCTATTCAATTAGTAAAATTCACAATTAGTAAAATTTCATGTATCTGTTACGGTTCAAGTAATATGATAACTTTTGATAAATGTACAGATATAACAACAGCAAACTTACTATCTCGTTGGTACCATTTGGGCCCGGAAAGGGTTTCAGCGTTAAATAATAACGGTAAAAAAAAAAAGTAGTTGTTTTCTTAGACTAAAGTAAGAACTTTTGGACTCTTAGAACGAAGATCTCTTAGAAACCAAACAATAATAACTAAAATTAAACATATTAATGTACTGTCAATTAATTAAAGCTGATAGCGGATTAATAGATAAAGAGGAACCTGAATTCATTATTCCATTTTTACAAGAGAAAATAATACAATGTATATGACTTGTGTTCAATCAATGGACTTGCAAATACATTAACAGAATATGATTAATACAAAAAATAAACAAGAATACACTCCTAGTATTGCTACAGCTGAAATAATCAATACAAGTGTTGCTATGTTACAGAGGGATGTAGGGCTCGTATAGAAAGATTTTTTTCTTTTCTGGTCAGGACGTATTAATTAACTGTAATTAACAATAGTTTTAAATGAACACATGCTTCCAGCCTGACGCGACAAATGTCCGAGTATTGAATACTGATTAAATGAATGTGTTAGATAGATCTTTATACATGCATATAGTTTTAGAACAAATGTTATTTTAATTATTAAAAAATATTGTTTAATACCTGTGTTTTATTTGTTTGGATTTGTAATAATACTTATAATAATGATCCGTCAATACCTATACGGTAGGTGATAGTTGTGGCTACTTTCGCCATTCGCCAAGAGATGCCGCCACGGGGATTCTGAATCACGCTAGTTTTATAAGTCACTGATATAAGTTAGGTCAGAGTATGATATATTTAATAAAGGTAAATCAATAGGTTAGAGTATCATTATGAGATATAAAGGTAAATCAAAAACGGCATTATTCTTAACCACTATTTATTACAAACTAATTTTTACAGACTCACGAAACCCTTGTGTAGTAGTCGGCACGAGTCGTGAGCACAATTTTTATTGGTCGGTTTTACGTTGACTTTACGTTTACTGCGCTGTTGGTTCACGTGATTGGTTCGTAAATTAGTGTAGGTCGTCTACCGAAGAACTCGCGCTAGACCAGCTTGTTCTTCGACTGCTGTATATTGGCCGAAAGTGTACAACACACTTATCACTAGAAACCGACTAGGGCACGAGATGGAAACAAAACTGACCAATAAATTAGTCACTAATCTCCTGCTAGTTGACGACACAGAACAAAACAAAACACGTACGCGAGTTCTTATGTCAAACTTTGTGTCGGAACTGGCTAGCTGACTAGCTTGTTGGCTTTAGCGTAACTACAGGGTGGCAGAACAAGTGGTGGAAAAATTCCAAGGGCCCCCGGTCCGGGGCCCCCGAACCTGAGTGGCTGAGAGCTTAGAAGTAACTAAAATTTCATAACACAATATTGGAAAAATTATAAGTTTCATAAATACTTCATTACAATGTTACGATTTTTTTCTGGGGCCCCAGCCAATGAAATTTGCACCGTCCCCTGATGGTAGTTACGCCACTGCTTATTGGTCAGTTTCGTTCTCCTCCCGCACCCCGCACTTACGAGTTGCGCTTACGACGATCGGCCTCTTATCAATTGCGCTCACGACTCGTGACGGTCCCTATATCTTTGTAATATAGACATGGATTGTACAATAGAATTGGAACCTAATAGTGTCGTGCAATATGGTCGATTATCGCTCGCAGCCACACGGCGGCGGCGCGAGCTCCAGCGTCTTCGTCGTTAACGTAGTCGCTTGCAACGTACGACGCTCGTCCCGCCCTGGAACAATGATATTTACGAAGAAATTGGTATGGCTGAACCCTTTTCATGGGCTCTGGTCCCTCCACACAGCAGTGAGAACCTGGAGCATACTCCATCACGCTGCTCCAATGCGGATTAGTGGAGAAAGGGGCTAGTGGCCAATCCGAGTCGAATGTCTTCAAACCACCCATAGAGCCTCCGCCAAGGTTTAACGACAGCTATCGTATCGATAAGAACCGGGACCGACGGCTTAACGTGCCTTGGGTAGCACAGAAGCGCGCATTTAATTCGCCACAAGCGTTCATCCATCCAGGGACCCGATTCTGTATGACCATTCACACTCGTATCGCGGCAATGTCGTGTCTTGCCCGTGATAAAAAGTCAAAAAAGGCTTAAAAGTCAAATATCGTGACAATCTATTGTGTGCCTTATAAAAAAGATATTAAGGTTCCTTGTCTCGCCGAGTTCATGAAATGACATACGGTTGGATGACACACGATATCGACACGAAATCTGAATGGTCATACAGAATAAGCCCCCAGGTACTGACCGGATCCGATGTTGTACAACTTTTTCGATCGCTTGCGATGTACTCGAGTAGCGACCCCCACCCCTACAAATTGTGAACTATAAAAATATTATACCTGGCAGTCATGTTAGCAGTGGCTTTGCATCCGGCTTCGGCTGCGTCTACAGTTTTCAGTAACGCCGTTTTGAAATCGTCCCTCAAGTTTTCTTTGAAGGCCACTGCGGCCGAATGGAGAGTGTCTAACTGAAAAGTTTTTAAAATTACTCATTCTTTCCTATTATTCTATAAAAATTGTGAAGATAGTAGGTACCTACTATCTTTACTATAGTTTGGCAATTTTTTTCATATATGTAGGTATATATTCCCAACACAACATAACTAAACAGTTACGCCTTGCAAAAGCCGTATTATCGGTTCGTCCGCATGTTTGATAGTGATACTCGTATTATTTTCAAAGCGATAAGTATCTTGGCAACCTAACTGTAAGAGAGCTGCCTACTTATATCGTGAAGACTTGACTTTACGGTGTGTTAGATACTCCGGCTTTTAAACAAAAGAAACGAGTGGAGAAAAGAACGAATTGGACATGTTAGAGACTCCGGCTTTTAAACAAAAGAAACGAGTGGAGAAAAGAACGAATTGGTTTGTCCAATTCGTTCGTAAGAGAAAGTTTGAAATGCTCACCATAGTCCTGTCCCCGGGCTCTGCTCCTCCATACTTTGTGATGGCACTCATGGCACTCTGCCACGCTGTTAGCCAGGTCTCTCTGCTGTTATCTGAAGCACTGAAAATGATCGAAGATACTCAGTTCGGCATAAAAGTTATTATTTTGCTTGCAAGAGAGAGAGAGAACTCAGTTAAGTATACTGTAAGAGTAATTTAATAATCATACTAATATCTACCTACATTCCACTTACGGTACAAAGTTCTAGGCTTGTTTATACCATAAAAGACGTTAGGGACAATTATGGTCTACGTCATCTTTTGCGTTTTATAAAATAAATGTTACTCGCTGTAACGTTGAAGGTAAACATCGTGAAGAAACCAGCATGTTTTCAAAGGCTAGTGAAGTCCACCAACGTCTTGACCTTCTCATTGTGAGAGGAGACCCGAACCTGCGGATCGCTAACGCTGTGCCGATATCTTTTACGTCAAAAAACTTCTTTCTTTCCTCATCTTTTTGCTTTTTCGTCATCTTATACATACCTAGCAAAAGATTGAGAAGCGGCCGACAGCCCCAAACTGTAGATGCCTCCAGAAGTCCCTCCCATGTCTTTTTCCGCGATTTCTGACAGCTCCCAGAAAATAGTTGAAAGGTATTCCAGCGATGCAGTTTTCAGGTAAGTAAGGATGGCTGGAAAATAAGAGACAAGACTATTAACCAACTTGGCATCGCCTGGTCTGCGACATTTCACGTAGCTATTTTTTATAACCTATCAAACAAGCAATATTTTTACGTTTATTCCGACTAAGTAACAAAAGGAATACATATTTTATGATCCTAGCTACGTTTGAAGAGTGAGTCCACCTAGACTAGACTCACGTGATGGATATAGGCCTTCGAGTATAAGCTTCTCATTGTGAGAGGAGACCCGACCGTAGCCTTTATAGGTAGGTATTAGCTCCCAGCCGCCAGGCTAAAGTTGGGGGTTGATATATTTATGCCAATTTAGTCATATCAGCCATTCGAACAAGAATAAAATATTTTCACGAAAAGTTGCTGCCGTTTTATTGTCCATTTTACATTTTATTTAACTTACCTACTGCTACATCTCGAAAATTGTAATTCGCTAAATTAAGTAAGTTACACCCGTATAATCCACCAACCCGCATTAGGCCAGCGTGGTGGACTAAGGCCTACATCCCTTTCACATTGTGAGAGGAGACCCGACCCTGTAGTGGGTCATTGATGGATTACCGACATGACAACTGTATTATATTTTTGAGCCATTTACCTTCACCGAAGTTCTTCAGTGTATGACCACAATCTCCGTCTCCACAGCCCGAGTCGAGTCTGTTCAACAATTCTTCGTTTTTGACCAATTCCTCAGCCGCACTCTTTAAGCTTTCCCGTAAGATCCCTTGTTCTTGTGTTGTTAATTTCGGGCCTGATATCGTCTGGAAATTATTTAATCGGTGATAAAGACATATTTTTGTGTTTCACTAGTTTCTTCCTTATGTTTTATAAGTGTGATTTATGTTTCCCTAATAATCCCCATATTTTGTTTGAGCCTCGTAAATAATGTACCTACTTTATTTTAGGATCACTTTGATTTGGGCGGGAACTGCTGCAATGTCACTTTTTAGCGATACGTAACCTCCTTCCTGCCTGTCAGCTCTTGGTAGTCCACCGCTGGACATGGGCCCACATTTACTTTGTCTTTAGAAGGCATAGAAGGTACTATTACGACTACGTACCTAATGGTCAGATAAAAGTATTTGCTAACAGTTACCTTCCGACCATCATGCTGCAAAAGAGTTTCTTCATCTTCATCAGTGCTCTCTTCATCCTTCGAAGGTATGGATATGTAGCAGCCAGGCCAGCCGGCGCACTCGGTAGTATCGTCCAGGAACTCCAACCAAAGGTCACCATACTGCCTGTTCAAGTGCAAGACGCATATTTGGAAGCCATGCATTTCGAGGGACGCTTTCAGATGTCCCGCGTATATCCTTTCCAGCTTGATGCCTTTGGATTCTGCAATGAACAGCCGATAATATTCAGGTGAGTTGTTTTTAAGACTAGCCGTAAATAAAGGTATTGTAAGTCATGTAATGTTTTGAAGTTTTAAGTTATTTAATTTAACTGTTGTGTAGTTGTATTAGGGTCGGCCTCAAATTCGGTTGATATTCTGCCAAAATATCCTTATTAATAAAATTGCTTTGTAGTAACAGATGTAGCCTGATAACCTAACTTAAATAGGAATATCCATACCCGTCAGTTCTTTATTAATTGTAAGGATCATAATTATGCTATAAGTACTGATAAACATTGGCACAGTATATGTTCTTACCGAAATACGCCTTAATTTCCCCGCTAATAATATTCACTTCCAGAATAGATGTGCTTCCCAAATTGTTAATTGCTGCGATGACCCTGCTTTCTGCTTCCAACTTCAGATGGGTTACTATCTAAAAGATAAGATCAAAAGTAGTTTTACAGTCCCCACTTTCTACTGACCGGTTGCAGACAACATTACTAACCCAATGCAGGGTTGTGCAGGGTCTTCTCACAAATTGAGAAGGATATAGGCCATAGTCCATCACGCTAGCCGATTGCACTTTGTTGTGCTTCATATGCCTTTGGGATCTATGAGACATTCACCTCGCGATGTTTTCCTTCACCATTACAGTAGGTGACAATAAACTTTGTAAAACGCTCGTAAATTGGTGCGTGCCATTGCGATTCAAACCCGGACCTACAGAGGCTGATTTCTTAGCTACTAGGCTATCACCGCACTACAGTAATATAAGCAATCGGATTTTCAAATACCCTATCGAGTATCAACGTGACGATTTCTTTCGCTGTTCCTATCTTGAGTTTCTCGATACCCGCTTCTCCGTGTACTCCAGCGCCCAACTCCATCTCATCTTGAGCTATTTGAAACAGGGGCGGCTGACCTGAAATTCATTTATTATTCTGATTAGATTTTACAACGGGCTTCGGTGAGTTATTAGGCTGTTAACTGGTTATAGTCAATAACAATCAAAAGATAGCTATCGATCTTGTAAGAAACATTATGAGGTATGTAAATAATAAATCCCGACGTGACCACGAGGCCTATACTTAACAATCTTAGCAGATTGTTGAAGGAACTTTCCAGGTCTTTATTTATTATGGAGAGAAACCCATATCTTACAATGGAACATTGAAAACTATTACACAATCAAGTAGGTACCTATTTAATATAGAGAGGAAAGTTACTACATTATGAATGTCTCTCTTTGTTATTGAGAGAAACCCTTGTCTTGCAATAGAATATTGAAAACATGTTACAGCAAAGTACAAATTTGATAACGAGAGAAAAGTATTTACAAGAGGTAATATCTTTGGGCATAGGTTTGATAGAATCTCACGTTACCAGGCAAAGAGCAGGCGCTCAAGCAGACTCCAAGGGTGGCCATGTATTTGGTGATTTCAGCTGTCATGTCTCGGATTGTAAATAAGTCGTAACCTCGTAGAGACATTGCTGCGCTCAGCTGAAATAAAATAAAAATAATATACCTAAGCTAAAGATTCCACCAACCACCAAAAGATCCACCAACCCGCAGTAGGCCAGCGCGGTGGACGGCGGCCTACACCCCTCTCATTATGAGAGGAGACCCGACCTAGTAGTGGGTCATTAATGGGTTATTGACACGAAGATAGCCACGTTGAATTGATGTTGACCGACACCTATGTCTCAGCCTCAGACAAGTTGGAAGATACCAAGCTGGCTCTTTTTTATTTATGGTAATGGGAAGTGACTAGGCTTTAGGTTCTAGGTTTGTAATTTTGCTTTATTTTTGGAGGGATCCGGGGGTTCGAATCCCAATGGCACGCACCAATAACTTTGTAAAAAAGTTATGTGCGCTTTGTAAAATTAAATATCACCTGCTGTTACGGTGAAGGAAAACATCGTGAGGAAACCTGCATGCCTGAGAGTTCACAAAAGAACAAGTTGTTTTTTTTTATCCTAACTCACGAGTCATCGAACACACATTGTTTTTGTATAGTGCCAGCGTTCCTTCTTTTCAGTCTTTTCTAGTTCACTGCGGGACATGTGCCTAATCGACGCCACTCTGCACTAATCAACGGTTTCCCACTGCCTTCTTTAGATCATCAGTCTTCCTTTTGTCAAGACGTAGTCGTCCGCCATTCGAGGACTTTTTCTCCCTATCGGTTAGTGGTTCTTGTGGCCAGCCAGTTGTCAGTAACCCATTAATGACATACTACAGGGTCGGGTCTCCTCTCACAATGAGAAGGATGTAGGCCTTAGTCCACCACGCTGGCCTAGTGCGGGTTGGTGGACTTCACATGCCTTTGAGAACTTTTTTTTTCTGAACTCTCAGGCATACAGGTTTCCTCACGATGTTTTCCTTCACCGTAACAGCAGGTGATATTTAATTTTTATAAAGCGCACATTACTTTTTTTACAAAGCCATTGGTGCGTGCCACTGGGATTCGATCCCGGACCCCTCGATTCGAGGTCGAATTCTAAGCCACTGGGCTATCACCGCTTCAGCCAGTTAATTTGACATTTGTTGACACCGGCCAGCCAGTTAATTGACATTTGTTTGTTTAAAGACAGATATCGTCTAATGTTTTGATGAAATGTTAATTTTCATAAGATATTTGTACCTTGTACATGATGACTTCTCCACACATTCCTCTGCCACCGGTTTTGTTCTTCCTTGATGCCACGTCTTCGCCTACAATTATTCCCTCCACCTGAAATCGTGTTTGTTTAAATTGTGTTTTACTGTTATGTTTTGGTAGGTATCATAGATCTTTCTTTCAAAAAAATCAATACTATACAAACAATTTATTTCTTTCTTTCATAAATGACATTACGGAAACGAAATGTTCAAAACTAAAAATTCTCTCAATTTTATACCAATTTATCATGAAAAATTACGTGTGTAAAAATTACATACGTAGATATTATAGTGCCCATTTCATTTCTTATGGTAGGAAAAAGCTAACATTTCCTTTTTTGTTTGGTATAGCACCAGCTAGGATATTTTAAAAAAATTGTTACAATTTTTTAGACTCATAGGGATGGATTAATTACCTTGATGCCAGCGACCTTCGCTTTTTCAATTGCTTTTCCAAAATTCAATCGGTCCCCGGTGTAGTTTCCGATGATGACCAGGACACCCCCTGAAAATTTATTTTTAGAAAATATTCTATGAATTGAATAGATTAAAGCTGGGATATTTATTTAATTTGAATTAACTTGTACATAAAAACATTCAAAAAGTTATAAAATAATTGCAATCTGCATTGCAATATATATTTGGATACTTAGTACTTAATACCTGGCTTATAATGTAGGTGTGCAATCTTAGTTTTAAATAAAAGCAGTCCATTAATACTAATTCTTTCAAGTATTACAGCAAATTCTTCTATTTGTAGTTTTTTTAAAAAGCATACACTTACTTGAATGATGTTTGAATAATTGCGTTATCGCGTACAGCACATGACCGGTTGGCGGGGATGCGAATATGCCCCCAGACACGGCACCGTCCAGCATACCTGGACCAGTTAGACCTGAAAATTATATTTTTTAGTATAGCGTTGGAAGAACGTTTGAAATCCCGGAGTAACCGCCGCCGTTATAAAATAAACTGGTGAATTGTGAAGCAGCATGTTTATGACTAAAAGGGAGCTCTAGGTTTCGCATGCAGTAAGGATCGGAGCTTGAACCGACAATGTAGCGATCTACGGAAAGGTAATGGAATGCAAATAGTTTTATCAAGGATATTGTTTTGTGTGTTTTTGTTGTGTGAGCATTACCTACCTGCTGCAAAGGGTTCGTGCCCAGAACCTCCGCCACCAAGAATAGCCACTCTTCCCGAATCGCCCTGCAAACAGAGGGAATCATTTATCAATAAAAATCTTCTTTACTTTACTTTCTATCCACTCTTTTTGAGGTTGGATTTCAGTATTGAGATGCATGGTTGATGATGCATCGTGCAGAGACCACTTCACATACACAGGAAGGAAGGAAGATTTGACTGTGCCCGCGGCTTCGCCCGCGTGGATTTTAGAACTTGGTGCAGAGCAGGATAAAAAGTATCCTATATGTTAATACAAGTTATGATCTATCTGTGTACTTACCAAATTTCATCCAAATCTGTTCAGCCGTTTTTGCGTGAAAGATTAACAAACATCCATCCATACTCATAAACATTCGCGTTTATATTTGACGACCTGAGTGGCGCAGTGGTTAAGACGGTGCGCTGCGCGGAGGGTCATGGGTTCAATTCCCAGCAGAACAGAGATTTGAATGACGAATTTGAATTTCGTTTCTGGTCTGGGTGTGTTGTGTTCTTGTCTTGTGTGTGTCTATGGCACCCACGACACAGGGAATCCTAGTGTGAGGCTATGAGTGTGAAACGTTATAAAATAAAATAAAATTTATAATTACAGTAGGATAGGATATTACGTACCGTAGTCTTGACGGTGACCACCCGGTGCTTGGCATGAAGCTGCAGCTTCGGGAATAGCGTGACCAGACCCCGGAGGTTGTCGTCGACGCATGTTTCTGGCGAGTTGATTACCTTGCGCGTCACTGGTTTCCGGTCTGCCATTACTCGTTACTTGAACCTGGAGCCAAACAAACAATTTATAGGCATTGTCTGCAACGTATCAGAGGACGCTTCTGGCAATGGCAAGTAACTCCTATCATATTAAGAGGAATGTAGGTTGTAGGCCTTAGTCGGGCTAGTGCCTGGCCTAGTGCTGGTTGGTTGCCTCGCGATGTTTTCATTTGCCGTAACGTTAGTTCTCCTGGCAGATAGTTCTCAGGCATGCAGGTTGCATTATGATGTTTTCTTTTAGCTTTGTGAGTTCTTCATAATGTTCTAAAAGGCATGTGAAGTCCACGGCCCGCAAAAATCCAGCGCGATAGACTAAAGCCTACATCCTTCTCAAAATAGACTCGACCCTGCAATGAGTTGTTATGGGTTAAAGACAAACCCTAACACCACAGAAGTCTGGCTGGAGTAAATGTACCCAATTTCGATAGGTACTAAATTATTATTTAAAAAAAATAAAAAACTAATTAAAAACCAAATAAAACTTACCTACTTATCAAACCACACAAATGGAAATGTGTTGTTTGGCAGAAAACACCTCTACACACAATCTTATCAGCTATGTCACGGATAACACTAATTTTATCACTCCGAAGCTAAAGTTTACGAACTCAGCTGATAATAGTGTTATTATTGAGTCCGATGTCTGTCATAGAACAACAACGTGCCCAAAATTTATATTGTTATAATATTAACTGAGAAAGACTAAGGCCCAAGCCAGACACAAGAGACGTAAAACAGTATTAAGACGAACGCGCGGCGCGGACAGGCGCAGACGTAATTTGTTTGCGACTTGCGCCCGCGCCCCGTCTCTTCTGTATGTGTTTTCTGTATGTCCGGCGCCTAATGAATCAAAAAAAAATCAAATTCAAAGTCTTTTATTCATTGTCAGGTACGAGTTGTGTACACTTAATGAACGGCATACATGATAGAATATTATCTTACATCTAACATCCGCTTTCGGTGCCCATCAGGTTGACGTAGACCAGGAGAAAAAAGCGGGCGGGAAGTTGGTCCAACAGACAGTCTATAGACTAATTCATCCGTATCATTCGTAGAGCGGATTCGGAGAGCGAGATTCGTATCATAGCGGTGACAGCCCAGTGGCATAGAATTCGACCTCGAATCGAGGGGTCCGGGTTCGAATCCCAGTGGCACGCACCTAGGACTTTGTAAAAAAGTTATGTGCGCTTTATAAAAATTAAATATCACCTGCTGTTACGGTGAAGGAAAACATCGTGAGGAAACCTGCATGCCTGAGAGTTAAGAAAAAAAAGTTCTCAAAGGTATGTGAAGTCCACCAACGGGCAGTAGTGGTGCGTGGTGGACGACGGCCTACATCCCTCTCATTGTGAGAGGAGACCCGACCCTGTAGTGGGTTATTAATGGGTTAATGGGTTACTGACATTCGTAGAGCTGTAGTCGCTCGTCCGGGGAGGTACCGTCACCTCTTAATCCGTCGTAAAGCAGGATGTTCTTTGAACTTCTTTGCGTCTTGTATTTCGGCTGGGGAAGTATGGTTGCCGGGGATACTTTATTTGAGGCGAACAACTTAGTCGTCAACAGTAGCAAAGCACCCATAAAACCTCAGACTGGATTTTCTTTCTCTATTTGAGATGTGATCCCTTAACATCAGGTGGCCTGCGTACACTTTTGCTACTCAATTACAATAAAAAAAATCGCGATAGTCACTGTGAGGGCTGTGTTGGTCCTTGCGTAGGTAAAATACGCTAGAATGCAAAAACCAAAATTTGCTGCCATTTTTAAACCAATGGTGTGTGTTACCAGACTTACCAATGTTGACATTTTTTGTTGACGAGACCATTAATTAACAGTCGAAGATTATTTTTTTCATAAATAAGATTACACTATAAATTATTATTTTTCATTTATTTACGTGTAGATAATACCTACCTAGTGCATAGATAAAAAATAATTGCATATTTGTTTTTTAGCCCTTATCAAGTTATTAGTTAATTAGTCAAAACATCTGAGTACCAAGACAATTTATGAAGAACATAAACAAACGATTAACTGACTCATGTATTTAAGTGCTAGGTTAATAGATTTACGAAGATATGTTTATTTAAAAACGTAGCTCTAACAACATACGTTAGTAAAGTTAATTATTATGTATGCCAGTATCTTGTTCCAAACACTAAAAAACATAATGTTACCAACCTATTTATTTATTTTTCGTTATACGTAGGTACCTACTATAACACAATAGGGAAAGGAACCTGTTTTATTTGTTTACTAATTTTCAAGGTACATCGACATACTTATACGATAGCACCTACCTACCAGGTACCATAGTAAGCAATGATAGTGTATTAAAAAAGAGTAACTTTGAGAATAAAAAATATAAACTGTATGTATAGGTACAATTAAAAAAAACTCACCTTACTAAGTTAGGTACTATGTTAGGTACTCATGGAAAACTTAGTATTCTTATTCTTATTAGAAGATTTTTTTAAGAAGTATTACACAACGGCACAAAACACTTTATCTCGCAAACTTTAGTAGTAAAAGTATTTTACTGTTAATACTTATCACCGCAATTCTTATTGAATTTAACACGACTAATTCTAGCCGCCTGAACTCGTTAGTTCTTCTCGTTAGAAGAGAACTAATATTATCCTAACTTCATTACAAGACCACAAAACGAATAAATTGTCGAACGTCGAACACGAAAGATCTTAAGTGTATACTACTGTTATGGCACTATAGCATCTATAGCTTTGTTGGTTCAGTTTAAAGTGGTTTAACCTACGGTTACCGGTACAATCTTAGTCAATGTTAGTGCATCATTAGGAATTGTGACGCACTTCTGTCAAGTCACCAGGAGATGAATAAGAATTTAATGCGAGTGGTGTGGCGTGCATTGGAGGTAAGCACTGAAGATCTATGTAGTCATAGGTACATCAAATTTTTTGTTTCATCTATAATAAGAATTAGTAGTGATGTGCTTGCCAAATAATAATAGAAAAATAATATGTAAAGCAAGGCTGGAAGCCAGAGGCTAGCGTAAAGGTAGGCACTGCCTTGCATTTTCTACTATGGTATGCACGCGCCGCACCTGATTCTTCGTACCAGGTAATCACCATCAGTAGATAGATGACAACGGCACTTGGCCACTGCTGTCTTTGGGCATTCAATCGACGTAAATAATATTGTGAGATTGATTGTTGATGTGTAATTACTCTACAGGACTCTCTTCGTTTTAATTTTCTGTTAGTGGCTATACCCAACTTTAGAAGGAAGATAATAATCATTCCTTGTTAATTCATGGTACATTTATTATATAAGAAGCGATCTATTCCCTTTCATATTAAATGATCACCCATAGAACACCAGCGTTGCATGACATTTCAAGGCAACTGTTGTGTCAATTTTAGCAGAATAGCAGCGACCGATCTAAATCAAAAATTCTGCATCTCGCATTTCCTGATAACATTATTATGGGGTTTTTGAATGAAATGGCTATGAGAAAAAATAATTTTAGACGACCTAGCTGTCTCTTAATCTTAATAAAAAGGATTTAGGAAATACATCCAGATATTCCATAATTCATAAGTAAAACACCAAAATTACTATTAATAATTTATTGAATCGTCTATTAGGAAGCTATTTGACTCCCCACGGAAGGGATTTCTGTTCCCGATTATGGTTCTGGAAGCGCCGAAGTACACGATTCTGTGCGGGGCTCGTACAGCGTCCTGAGGGACTTTCCACTGGAAGGTGGCGCGACTGGTGCCCAGTGCTGTCGACTGCCGCACCCATTCAAATCTGTGTAAACAGGAAAACATTTTTATTTGTGTAAATTTAGCTTCTGCTCGCAACTTCGTCAATTTGACCCAGAAAGGGCTTTATATGTTGATCCACGTCATAATCTACTTGTGCACCAAATTTTATCCAAATCTGTTTCGCCGTTTTTGCGAGAAAGAGTAACAAACATCCATCCATCCTTCCTCATGTCGAGACAAACAAAAAGACAAAGCGGCGGTTTACTCCGGCGTTTAAATTAAAAATCACCTGCTGTAACGATGAAGGAAAACATCGTGAACAAACCTGCATGCCTGAAGGTTTTCCATTTATTCTCTTAAAGGCGTGTGCCGTCCAGCATTTTGCGGGTGCTTAAGCCAGCGCAGTGGACTTAGGTTTAGGAGACCCGACCCTTCAGTGGGTCACTAATGAGTTACACACAGATTTTTGTCAAGTATTGTACCTCGTATCCCAATCAGCGTCAGTGGCTATAACGGACCAGGCGCCCAGTTCAAACCGTTCTACGACTGCGTGGTACTGCTCCTGTCGTAAGTCGTTCCTGGGATTCGCTGCCACCTGTATACCAACGGATAATTAATGAATAGCTTTGGCTAAAGTGGGAGAAGTCTGAAAACATCCAAAATAATGTTTTCCCTACAAAATTGTCCTTACAAAGTGTCCTTCACATGCGAAGGATACTTTGCCACTGCACCTTACCTAATTTAACGTATATATATGTAAAGGCAGCAGTCAATTACCAGAAATTGCGCAATTATAGTCCAACACGTTTGACATTTTACTCGCGCAAATTACAACTATATTGTGATAAGTGAATCACCCTTTTTGTTATACTCACAAAGGTAGCAGAAACGACTTCCCCTCTCCTGACTTGCGTTGGAGGCTGTTCCAGGACATCCCCGAAGCTCCTCCCAATGGGAGCGTTGTCCATCACGACGGGCAGGATGAGCGAGATGGTGCGGTTTCGATGGTCAGCTGGCTCCGGTCCTGGGGGAACCGTGCCTCCCTGGTAATCAAAAGGATCGATTTTACCTCTAGTTGATAGTTTGATTGGACCGCGTACAGCTTGGACGCGATTCCGGACGAATTCAACTCGTGCGTATACGTGCGTTCATGATCAAACTCGACCTTTGAAATACATGAGCTCACAGTCTCACACTGTGCGAAACGAAGTTGACGTTGACGTTGAGTGCGTGCGTGAATTTAAATTGAATTCTTACGAAATCGCGGAGAATTACACTATTGCCATTATTTAATAAGTACTATTTATTGCCATTGCCTACAGAGACTACTACTTTTCGTCACAAACGATACTGAGGACATCACCAAAATTACCTCAATGGCAATTGTTGTAAAATCTAAGAATTTGTTCAGGAAGATGTCAAGCGTGTTCGGACCATAGATCGTGGAGGCCGCTTCATACCTTTGAACCTGAAATCAAAGAAAACATAATGTATCATATCATTAGGAATCCGTTAATAGAACTTTAGCAAGAAATAAAGTTAAACATTGTTTTTCCCATGAGAAAGCATAATTTATAGTTTTCAATTTTAATAAGGGAAAAATGAGTACCTACTTTAATATAATTGTCTCTTCCCGGTTAAGTTAGTTAGTTTTAAGGTAGACAATACGCATAGTATCTGCTTGAGTAGATCACAAAAAGTTAAGCGTCCGGCGCGGTCAGTACCTGGAGGTGTGACCGCGCGCTAGTGGCGAATTAAATACGCGCTTCGGAGAGCACGTCGGGCCGTCGGACCCGGTTGTTATCGATCATGTCGATAAACCTTGTCGTAGACCCTATGGGCGGTGAAAAGGGCTTCCAGGCCTCCCCTTTTTTGGGGTGAGAACAGTGCCCAGCAGTTAGCCATTAAAAATACCTAATTAATAACTTACCTGATACTCTTCAAGCGTAGACACGTAGTGTATATACTCGTTGGTCAGACCAGATATCGCCACCCGGGGTTCGTAACCGCGCTGTACCATGACACTGCCGATTACGTCCTTCACCCGCCGGCCCGCCATGGTGGTGGGCTCCCCGGGTATACCCGCCACGACGAACCCTCCCAGCCAGATCAGGGAGATGGAGACCACGCGAGGATGCCAGGGGAACGGGATGTTAGCCTGTGAACCAAGGTGTGTTTTCAAAAAAAGTGTCCCAATGACCCTAAATTTGGAATAGACAATTGTCGGTCAAGAATTGGGACGGTCTGGAAATGTCCCAAGATGGACACTAGTCGATGTAGAACGTCGTCAGAGTGGCTTTCTGCGGTCCCAGCAAGTTAATCTCTAAGAAAATTGAAAATTCGTCAGGATAGTTGAATAAATAGATGGATACGCCCATTCATGGCAAAACTAACCAATCAGACCTAAAATCAGTAATCGCGCAATCAGTTTCATAAAATGTTTGTCGGCAGTCTCCAGGCGGTGAAAGTCCCTCGAGAAAACATATTTTCTTTCATTACCGTATTTGTAGTCATGGGGGTCTATAATAATTTCTCAATAACAAAACTCAACTAACCCGTCCAGTGGCTAACAGAATAGGTTTGGGGTAGTGGCATTCGATGTCCTCTTCCGTTGCATTAGCGATCACTGCACTGATTGAGTCCAGGAGCGGATTGCCCTCTATCGTACCCTGGAAAGAAGCACGAACTTACGATATGATAGACTAAAAGCAGACAGATTGAGCAAGTGGAACTTTAGACCATGTTAGAATACCTACCCCAAAACACTAACGACTTGCTACCTTCCGAGGTAAAATTATTTCAATTATGTAAAAATTTTAATTATTAATCCAGATTTGCAATTTTATCTCAATAATTCACGGCTATAAACAATCCAGTCGAAGTCTTAATAGGCGGTTAAATTTATTTCACTATATGTCTACATAATTAATTATTGATCGTTTAAAACGTGTTGTCTATTGAATAGTTACCTGAGTTATATTGAGAGTGTTCGCTCCATCAATGGTGCCTGACGCGAAGCTGTAACCCATTGCAGGTACACATCCGCTAACCGGAGTATTCTGAAAAATTGTATCATGATTGTTAGACAAAATCTCAACTTTCTATCGAACGAGACATAAGAATGGATCAAAAGTTGCTTCGTACAATAAAATAGTTACTACTGAAGTGAGAATTACATTAACCTCGAAACTTACGGTATCGAAAGTCCTTTGTATAGGATCGTATTTGGCAACGACTTCTTCAGGCATGTCCACGAACTGATGCATTACAGCTAACTCTCCCGTCAGTTCTTCGCCAGGTTTTTTCAGTGCTTCCTAAAATCAATTTATTTTACTTACATTCAAAAGAAGAATGAATAGTCATCTCTTGAAGAAATTCAGCTTGCATCAGTCCACTTCTGGTCTGGGCAACGTCCGTACGACGTCTGAATACGTCCTTCGTCATTCAAATACTTTCTGCCATCCATCATAAATCATCGCGCTATCTAGTTCAAAGGTTCACTATCAGACATGGTCTCCAATTTAACAGCCGCATATTAATTTCACATTTATCACAAAAAAAAATTTATCGAATTTCATCCTTCAATAATACATAAGCTACATTGAATCTATGAATAAACATAAAGATAATGTTGATTGTGGTGGTTTTCAATAACTGATCTTCGAACATGGAAAGGGATGGCTACTTTTTGGTGGCTGGATACTGTTTTTAATGGTTTGAAACAACAATTTTTCCATGACAACCAAACATAAGGGAAATCAGCCATTAGCATAACTCTAAAGCCTTACCAGAGCACCTTCAAAGATGGCAGTGCCAATGATCCTCGTGCTCTCAAACATGTCGTCTCCAGGCCCGAGCGAGTAGCAGCGCTCCATCGCCGCGCAGAGAAGGAACTGGTTGTCGCATTCTTCTCCACTGAACTCACAGCGCGCGCCGCGAATGTTGGGAGAAACGTCCCCAAGACTCGCCGGGAAGAACCCGGCTACAATCTCTGCCTGTAACGAACCGGTTATTTTTGCGTTAAATAGCACAAAACAACGCAAATTTACAGTAGGCCGTCAAACAACGCACCATTTAAAAACATAAAACGTCGAAACAGATGAATAAAATCAGCCAAGTGATGTGATGGAATTGAGTTTCAGATGGACGGTCTATCTGTCTCGTCTGTCTGTTTGCCTGTTCTATTTAGAAAAAAAAATTAAGTTATATACTTAAGTGCAGCAGCTGCAAGATTCAAGAGTTTTATTTGTAGAGAGTTTCCCTTAGTTCAATTTGTATTTTACAACGACAAGAGCACTAACCTTACCAGTTTGCAATCCAGGGTTGAGTACTCGCTCCAAGCGCAGCGCGGCGTACCCGAGGTTGTCGCTGGATACCAGCTGGTTGGTCATGTTCATGCTGGTAGTATGCACGGAGAACCAGTTCAGCACGCCGTGGAGGCTGCCGTCTCGCTTCTCAATGCGCACTTGGAGCAGTTCGTTGTCAGTGTCGGTGTCGTATCTTAAAGATTTAAGCAAATGGAAATTGAAAGAAAGAAATAACTAGCGAATTGTAATAGAGAAAAATGGAGGCTGTAGTTTCGCTTCTCAACGCGGACTTGTAGTGGTTCGTTATCCGTGTCGGTGTCGTATCAAAGAGGTTGTTTGAGAAGGCTGTTCAATAAAATACATTTTCTAAACAAAATGTTGCACGACAACATGGTTATATTACTCAAAACATTTTCTTTCTCAATTTTTTTACTTTTGTGCTTCTCCAGAAGTTGACTATACATATAAAATGATGCGGCCTACTGAAATTTTTTAGCATTTGCAAAATTCCAGGCAAGTAAGCCAATATACAAAGAATTTCAATACAAATTTGGATTGATTCTCACCTGGCCCTCTCTTCAGCAGGATTGTATCTATACGAGTAGGGAGAGCGGTTCATGTGAGCGTTCCACACGCGAGTCTTGCTGAAGAACAGTCGAGCTGGCACGATGTTCTCGTGAGCTCGTACTATACTCTGAAATAGTTAAACAATTAGCTCATCTGAAAGACGCTGTCTTCCAAAAGAATGATATGAAGTCAAGAAAGTTATCCCTGCCATGGCATATATAGAGCTAAAACGTCTAAGGCCGTGCTAACTGATGTAATTGGGATGTTATGTGCTACAACTTCTAATAATATCAAGGATGTAGAGGGTAGTCTATATCACAAGGTCACAAACCCTAGTGATCCCATCAACGTAAGCGTTGTAAGTCTCTCTAGAGAAGCCCAGAATGCTGACATCCAGAAGGAAGTCCACGAGATGACCTCCGGGAGCGCTGTGCGTGTGTGTGCCCATCATGATGACGTTCCTCAGACTGTACGTATCGCCGTATAACTCTTGGAGATTCTGCACCACCTGTAATGAAAATATAAAAATTGAGTAATTAACTGGACCACTTACAAAAAGTAGATACTTTTTTGTAAGCGTACACGTTACGAAAGGGTTCTTGGTCAGCGTTAAGCTGGAATACAGAAAACGTGATCTTACAACTCCGTTTTTTACTCTTGTCAAATTTGGTAAATCCTCCTCGTTCTCTAAACTCTAAAGCATTCTAGGTATGTTCTGAAAAATACGAAGCACACGGGCGCGGTCAGTACAGTGAGCCATAAAAGGGGATACAGCCAGGTACGTTCTGCATCAAGCTTTACCTGCCGCCTGACAGCAATGCCCACGGCTTGAACTTCAGCTGAAACGATCACCACTCTTGTGTTTCCCCTCACGAAGATGAAGGCCCTGGAGTACTGTCGCAAGTGGATCCCTCGGCCACTTTGTCCAAGCTCGGCGTAACCCATCTGGGAAAAGAGAAAAGTTATGCTAAAAGAAACTAAACACTCGCGTATAGGTTTTTTCTCTATTTGAGGTTTTCATGGCCTGCAGTGGCCACTTAACATCAGGTGGCCTGCGTGCTCTTTTGCTGCTTAATTCAGCATCATTCATCATCGTTTCAGCGTCCACTGTTGGACATAGGCCTCCCCTAACCGACGCCACTCCGCCCGGTCCTGGGGCCTTCAAATCCAACGGTTTCCCGCTGTCTTCTTCAAGTTGTCAGTCCACCTGGTCGGAGAGCGGTCTGTACTCCTGTTACCACGACGCAGTTGCCATTCCAGGAACTTCCTTCCTCGCAGCATATCGATCCTTCGAAAAATGTGGCGTCGTCAAAGTATTCGTACGGTAATCTTTATTCAAGTATGTCATATCTGTCTGACATCTTCCCATACGAATAGCACACGTTAACCATACGAATATAATGATAGTGTTAGTGTCCATGCTCGGGTCACAGTTTGCTAGCTTTGACTGCTAGATATCGGTTGCTTTTGCCCGTAAGTCTATAGATCAATCGTTGTGAATTCTGTCGCGGAAAGAAATACGAAGCATAAATCTCTCCATCGCCCTCTGAGCGAAGTTTATCTTATGAATTCACGGGTAAGGACCATGTCTCGGCACCGTAGATCCTCGAATCTTACAAAGTTGTAGACTGTAGAGAAAAAACTTACGAAAGTGATTTCCACGCACGGCCCCGTCATATCAGCGATGCCGACCCCGACGCGGTAAGGATAAAACGGATCTGGGATCCCAGTAGTGGACGTAGTTTCAGTGGTCGTGGGAGTCTCCCCAGGAGTTGTGGGGGGGACGCCGATGCCATCCTCGTCGCTGTTGACGACCAGCACGATCACAGCCGTCAGACCACCGACCACGGCGAGAACAGCGACCACCAGCACCAGCTTACCGACCAATGAAACTGGCATGGTTTCTGCGAGAAAAACTTAGCTTAAACTAGTAAATTGGTAGACTTATTCTAATTAATTTACGACAATTGGATTGAGATTTTTATACGTTGAGAGTTAAAAATGAAGAGGAAATCCTAAGGTATTTAGGTGCAGTCTTTCATTCAGGCAGGATTCTTGTTTCGTACAAAAATTGTGAACTGAATTTTGAAAAATATTGAGTTGACGTCGGTTATTTTATGCAACAAAAAATGTTTGAAAACACTCACGAAAACCATTAATTGAAGTGAAAAAAAATTTAAATTGAAAATCAGTATAATACAATTTAAACATCTTTTGTATTTTAAAAACAAAATTTTAACTGGACCTCAGCTGCAGTAATTTCTCCTTATCTCTTTGGAGTCTGAACAAAACCTCACTTTTAAATTTATTTGTGAAATTTAAAGTAAATTATTTTAAATGTAATGTAAATTAACTTACCTTCCTTTTGTTTCGATCCTTCGAATAACACTACGATGACCAGAGGCGGTTAAACTTCTTCTTTATTTAATGTAAATATTCATTCCCACAAAATAGATAAAAAAACACAAATAAAAGTTTTTGATAACAAAATCTTTTTGAAATGGTTTTAGGACTGACTTCGTACAGTCTTCGCAGTGTTTAAGATTACGTATTTTTTAAAATCTGTAACTTTGTTTCAGATGTACCTACGTCAGTAATAATAATAATTATAGTAAATTAGCCACCCATTGCGATACACACGATATGAACAAATAATTAAGTAATAATTAAAATATGTGTATCACCTTCATCAATCAAGAATTTCGTGGATAATCTTTTTATCTGAACGCGATAAATTGTTCAGATTATTGGGTTAAGTGTTGGTTTTGCAAAATACCTTTGATTTGTTTGATTATTTATTTTCAATTGTATACGTGAACTAAATGATTTTGTATTACGGGGACGCTTATACCTACCTTGTGCCTACTCGTCTTATTCGGTACCTAATCTAATAAAAAGCTAAAATAGCAAGTGGTTCTTTGAATGAAAATATGAGTAAATAAGTGTTGAGATACACAGACAGTTAAGTAATTAGTTATACTAGGTAGTAAGTGTTCACTAGTCTTAAATCTTTTATTGTATGCCGGTAACCCATTAATGACCCACTACAGGGTCGGGTCTCCTTCTCGTAATGAGAGGGATGTAGGCCTTAGTCCATCACGCACCAATACTGCGGGTTGGAGGACTTCACATACCTTTGAGAACATTTTTTTTGTGAACTCTCAGGCATGCAGGTTTCCTCACGATGTTTTCCTTCACCGTAACAGCAGGTGATATTTAATTTCATAAATCGCACATAACTTTTATTACAAAGTCATTGGTGCGTGCCACTGGGATTCCAACCCGGACCCCTCGATTCGAGGTCGAATTCTAAGCCACTGGGCTATCACCGCCAAAATACGAGTAAGTCTAGAGATACACAGACAGATAAGCAATTAGTTATACTAGGTAGTAAGTGTTAACTAGTCTCAAATCTTTTATTGTATAATTGTCTGGAACGTTGATCGAAGGTCTGGAAAGTTAAGATTGATAAAATTCTTTGTAAAACCTTAAAATGTCCATAAATTCATGCAAATAAACGATTTGCTTTTTTTGTCTGTACTGCTAAGTGTACAGTAGATTTACAGTGGTGTACAATACAAATGTTGTATTCAGTTCAGATACCCACGGCGAGTTAGGAGCTAAGCTTTGTTGAGATTGCTGCTTCGTAAACCACAATGCTTTCAGTAAAGTTCCTATCTTCATATGAACCTCTATAATATTAAAAAGGTTTTAATTGTGTTAAAAGGATATGAAATAAAACAAGTGGAATTAAATTTAATCTTTTAATACAAAATTACAGGCAAGCGTTTGATTAAGGTACCTACATATTTACTTATGTAATCAATTATCTGTAAAAAAAGTTTAGGCACAATGTATTACTTAATAGTAAACGTTTAATACGTATAATGAAAGGAAAACCGACATTTTGGAATCAATAATTATACAGAAATTTACGATATATTTACTCTTAATGAGATTATGTAATTAATTTTGTAATAGTACCATCTAAAACACATTTAATAATGTACCTTTTTTAAATAAAGGAGATGATAAAATACAAGTATAAAATCAATCTCAAAATACTATGCTCCAATGGTAATGTAACCTGACACTATATTCATATTTATAGCCCGAACTGCCCCCAATGAAATAAGTGTAGACTACTCTATTAGCTATAGTAAAAAGTCAAAATTGTGGAATTGGACATAGGAAGTACCTAGGTAATTTCCAAAATTCATTTTATTACAAAAATATTTTACCAATATTGCAATCATAGACAGCATATCCTAATATTAGCAGGCACATAACCTAATTTATCACAAAAATGACATAAATACGTATATTTATTTTAATTATACAATAAAATAAGTAGAACTTTATATAAATTGTTTTATTAAATCGTATAATTGAAGCAATGAAAAAAGTTATACATTTTTTTTCATTGCTTCAATTATACGATCATATCTCTCATCATTTAATTTACATCGATGAAATTATACAGCCCATTTACTTTAAACTTATAAATTATAAAAAATAAGCATTACAATGTAAGATTATAAGTTTCAATCGACTAGCAATTTAAATTGAAAGAAAAAAAAATATTTTAAGTATCCTAAGTAGTAGTATTTTTACAAAATTTATCATCATCTGACCAAATTTTTCTACATATCGCGGAAAACTTACGAACTAGTTTAGTTTACTGGCAACTGTGCGAACAGTGAAAATGTCATGTTTTTAAGCCAATGAGTTTGTTAAGCTTGACATCGACAACGATTTACACTTAGAGAAATTATAGTTTGGTTAATTTCCCACACAGTTCGTGATGAAAAATCGCCCAAGATTTCTAATGTGTATAACATTATTTAAATATTTCTAAACCTACATATTTACAAACGTTATTTAAATATTTTTCACAAGAACTACTTTGGTTTAGATTAACTTTGATTTTGTCAGTAACCCATGAATGCCCCACTGGCGGGTCGGGTCTCCTCTCACAATGAGAGGGATGTTGCGCGCTGCCCGCACACGACGAGACCTAAATTCCGAAGGACTCAAGCTTCCTCAGCCTACGAGACCCTTATACATAAATGAACGCCTTACTAAGCCCACCCGCATCATATTTCAAAAAACCCGAGCTTTGGCGCGTGATCTTAAATTTAAATACACTTGGACGCGTGAAGGAAAGGTTTACGTTCGCCAGGATGACGGCAAGCCGCGACATCGCATTCGTAGCGAAGTAGATCTGATTAGGGTTTTTGGCAAAAGTGACATTTGAGCTCCTCGTTCCCCCTACTTGTATTGTTAATAGTATTACTGTTATTACTGTTACTGTTCGGATTCTTAACAATTATTTATTATCATCTATTTCTGAAAATTCTATAATATTCTGTGATGTTTTGTTTGTCAATAATACTCTTGTACTGTTAGAATGTATACACTTTCATTACACACACACACACCCGTACACGTACACGTCATTACGTAAATATAGTTTCTGCTCTCGTCCTACTCGTATCTATAATGTCTATCTATTATGCTTAACATAATGGCTGCCCTAAAGAAAAAATGTTTGAAACTGGGATTACTTAATGCCAGATCTTTAAACACAGGAAAAGATGAATTATTTGTTACCTTATTAAATTATAAACCTGACATGGTTGCTATAAACGAAACTTGGTTAAAAACGGGAGAAGAGTGTCTTGCGCCCAGGATACCCAAGTATAGATTCTTACACAGACCTAGACAAGGCAAAAATGGTGGGGGAGTTGGATTTTATATTAGAGAGGAAATTAATACAAAGATTAAACATCATCCGATATCCTCACTTGAGCAAATGTGGCTTGAAGTACAAGTATCAGGTTCAAAACTAGCTCTGGGTACCGCTTACAGACCCGAGAGCGTCAGTGTTCAGGATGCACTTGATGCTCTCAGCGATTCTATAAATCTAATGGCAGGCTATGATTTTATTTGCATGCTGGGAGATCTAAATATTGACATGAGTAACACAGAATCCTCAAAATTTAAAGAAATGACCCAATTCTGCCATCACCATAACCTAGAGCAATTAGTGACGAAACCTACCAGAATCACAGACCACTCCCATACAATTTTAGATTTAGTTTTGACTACTAACAGCTCAAAATGTAAAGGAGTTGAAGTCATTCATAACCCGTGTTTAAGCGACCATGCACTGATTTTGATAGATATTGACATTTCAAAACCCAAAACAAATAAACATTCAAGGTATTTAAGATCTTTTCATAATATTAACCCAGATTTATTTAAAGAAGATCTAAGACATATTCCATGGGATTCTATTCTTACGTGTGACAGTATTGAAGAAATGGTTGACATATTTAATTCGCTTATTAAAAATTTATTCGACATTCATGCCCCACTACGAAAAATTGTTATTCGACAAAACCCTAAACCTTGGATCACAGATATGGTAAAATTTATAATGAGTTTAAGAGATGAAGCGCTCAAAAAAGCGGAAAAAAATGAAAACGGTGGCTCTCTAGAATACTACCGGACTCTTAAAAATTTTGTGACTGCTACCATCGAAAGGGAGCGAAGAAGTTATTTCAATTATTCTCTTAATAAGAACTTAAAAAATCCTAATTTATTATGGAAAAATATAAGACGAACTACGCAACTCAATAAGTCGAATGAAAATATTATCCCTGACCATTTGAATGATCCTGACAAAATTAATACTCATTTTCTGGACATACCCACAGGTAATAACACTGACATAAGTAAAGCTTTATTAATAATGACTGATTCTCAATCTGACCCATTTAAACTACAACCTACAACGGAATCAGAAGTTAGGAAAATTATTTGCAACATTAGTACAAAAGCTACGGGACATGATGATCTTAACATAGATATGATTAAGATGACCTTGGATTTTACCCTTCCCATAATTACTCAAATGATTAACGAGTCAATCAATACGAGTGTTTTCCCATCTTGTTGGAAAAAAGCAATTATTAAACCTATACCTAAAAAAAGTTGTGTCACTGAACTAAAAGATTTACGCCCAATATCGATTTTACCCGTGATATCAAAAATACTAGAAAAGGTTGTGTTGGATCAGGTACTAAAGTATGTCGAGGAAAATAATATAATCCCCAAGCACCAGTCGGGTTTCCGTAAAGGCCATGGGACAGAAACCGCCCTCCTTAACGTCACGGACGATCTCCATGAAGCCTCGGACATGGGGCTCAGTAGTATCATGGTCCTACTCGACTATTCCCGTGCATTTGACTGTCTACAACCGGAATTACTTCTGTGCAAGTTAAAGCAGTATGGGTTTTCGGATAAAACCTGTGATTGGTTTCGTTCATTTCTAACTGACAGGCAGCAAATGGTAGTTGTAGATGATAAAGATGGCACGAAAAAGTTTTCCTCTCTCGCGCCGCTCCAACGAGGCGTTCCCCAAGGTTCACTGTTGAGTCCAATACTATTTGCAATCTTTACTGCGGATTTGCCTAAACATATACAATTTTGTAAGTATCACCTATATGCAGATGATACTCAACTCTACTATTCATTTCAAAATGAGAACACACCAGAAGCTTTTATCAAGGTTAACGAAGATCTTCAGAGGATCTTTGAATGGTCACAGAATAATTCCTTAGTACTTAATCCTAAGTCACAATACCTTATTTTAGGTACAAAAACACAAATTAAAAAAGTCATTGATCATGCAGCTACAATTAAAATAAACAATGTAAATTTAGAAAGAGTACCTGTAGCCCGCAATCTTGGTCTAATGATGGACGGGGAACAAAGGTTTGTCGAACACGTGAATAATAAGATTAGAACAGCTTTCTACAAACTCAAAATGCTCTATGAAATCAGACCCTACATCAAAGAAAAACTTCGGTGGCTACTATGCGATTCCTTGGTGCTCTCACAGTTTAATTATTGCAGCTCAATCTTTGGGCCAAGGCTTAATATAAATACAGAAAGAGCTATACAAAGAGTGCAAAATGCTTGTATTCGTTTCTGCTTTAAGGTTCCTAGGAGACAATACATCACTCCTTATCTTAATGAAAGAGGCATACTCAATATGTGCGCTAGGAGAGAACTTAATTTTGCTTGCACAATACATAGAGTCATATGGAACAAAAAACCTGAATACCTCTTTGAAAAACTCGTATGGGTGAAGGACGTTACAAGTCGAAGCCTTCGCTCAAACTCACAAACACTTTTAATTAAGCCTACTCACAAGACCCGAAGGTACAGGGCTTGTTTCAGGTTTGCCGCGGCGAGTATATGGAACGACCTACCTCCCCCTTTAAGAAAAAAAATTAGTACAGAAACTTTTAAACTGAAATATAGATCAGCGTTGCTTAGGAAACAACTTGCCGCGGAGAACCTGAAACATGCCTACTGGAAGTCTTTAGACTTAAGAGAGTATTTTGATTTAAAATAATTCATTCATTTTCATTCACACACACATACACTCACACACACACACACACACACACACACACACACACACACACATGCAAGAGTATAGTATGTTATATGTTATTTATGTATGTACAAAAAATTTGGTTAGTTATATTTGTCTGTTACGTGTTTTTTTATTTTTTTCATAAATCTTTAAAAGCGGCACTCGGGGTACATACTTCCACTCCCGCCCTACACCTCAGGGAGAGGGAGTGCCTGAAAAACAGCGTTGCACGGAGTCGTGGCGCGGCTCCGGGCAGCAGTGGCTGAGTCACTCCTTTTGCCCACTTTAGGTTTTATTTACTGTTTTCTACTTGCTGTAATTATGTAACTTGTGTGGCAATAAATCATTATTTTATTTTTTTTTTTATTATGTAGGCCATAGTCCACCACGCACCACTACTGCGGGTTGGTGGACGAACATACCTTTGAGAAAAATTTTTTTGTGAACTCTCAGGCATGCAGGTTTCCTCACGATGTTTCCTTCGCCGTAACAGCAGGTGATGTTTAATTTTATAAAGCGCACATAACTTTTTTTTCAAAGTCATTGGTGCGTGCCACTGCGATTCGAACCCGGACCCCTCGATTCGAGGTCGAATTCTAAGCCACTGGGCTACACCGCTTTAATTGCTAGGTACGTATTAAAAGTCGTCACAATAGAACAATCCTGATAAACGAAAAAAATTACCTAATGTTCTTAATAAATTTTAAATCGCAAATTAAAATAAAACGACACGCTAAGATTGTTTGTCAAATAGAACAAGTGTTAAAAATGGAGTAAAAGCATAATTCTATTATAACTATTATTCAGCAATAATTAGGTGACTTCAAAAGAGTCTGAAAACCCGTGATACGGGTAAATGCCTCCCAGGATGTATTTATAGTTCCCGTAGTGGTGTATCCTGTAGGTACCGGGAGGAGTGCCTTCGGGGATCTCCCACTCTATCTCCGCTGTACTGGTGCCCATGATCTTGGAGTTACGCAGCCAGATGTACCTGTGAATAATATTGTCATGTCAGTAACCCATTAATAACCCACTACAGGGTCGGGTCTCCTCTCATAATGAGAGGGATGTAGGCCTTAGTCCACCACGCTGACCTACTGCGGGTTGGTGGACTTCACATACCTTTGAGAACTTTTTTTTCTTAACTCTCAGGCATGCAGGTTTCCTCACGATGTTTTCCTTCACCGTAACAGCAGGTGATATTTAATTTCATAAATCGCACATAACTTTTTTACAGTCATTGGTGCGTGCCCCTGGGATTCGAACCCGGACCCCTCGATTCGAGGTCAAATTCTAAGCCACTGGGTCCAGCCACAGCCACAGCCACAGCCATAGATCCAGTTGGGACCAACGATCTCTGTAAATATTCTAGATGTAGGTATACTTTCAAGTAAATTAATGTACAATACATACTTAGTCTCCCAGTCCCCATCGGTGGCCACGATGGTCCAGGCGTCGTCTGCCTCAGATTCCAATTTTTCGACGGTGGCGTACCAGCTGCCGTGTCGAATGCTGTTCCGAGGGTGGCCTGACACCTGTTGGACAAACATTTTCACTTCATTATTACATCCAGGCAATTTGCAGCTCATTTTATATCTCACCAATAGCCGTTATATGTATGAAGCAAGCAAACACGCTCCTCTCCAATGCGGATTAGTGAATAGTGTGTCTAGAGTATCAGTGTGACGACTTTCGACACTCGTCAAAAGATGGCGCCACGGGATCCTGAATCACGCTATCGAAGTTTTCTACATCGCTGGCATATATACACAATTACGACGTGACGCAATTGGAGCACAGCCGCACCCCAGACATTTTATCCTGACAATTTAGCCTGGCGAAAGATATCTAAGTTGTATTTATATTTCTTTGCAACAATCCGCACACGTGGAACTTGTTTTGGTATGGAGCCACCACCCTCCCTTATGTCTCTGAGTAGGTATATACCATAACAACTTTGCTGACTCAGCAACCAACCGTTGTAGAGTCCACATCACCTGATGATGCTCCGTTTTGGGGCGAAACACGTGTCGTGTACTATTGGAATAACTTAAATAACAATGGATTTCCGCAAAGTAACGCCTGATACAATATATTATACGAAAGATATCTGTTTGCCAAGAACGGAAGACGCCACTAGCGTAAGGGTACTAAAGGCAACAGTAACTGAATTGCTTCTGGAGTCTGGAGCAGTACCAGAGTGATCAACTGCTCGCTAAAGTTTGGCGGTTTAGGGCTACCATGGCAACTGTACTGCCAGGGCCGGATTTAGGGGAGGGCAACCAGGGCTACAGCCCCGGGGCCTCCACAAAATAGGGGCCCCCACAATAGACTTCGGAAAAAAAATTAAACTAAGACTAGTACACTAGTATACAACTTTTACAGTACTTTGTACAAACATGATTACATTAAATATTAACATAAATTAGAATATATTTGTTCACTTCAATTAGGCAATCAGTAAAATATCAAAATATCAAATGGCCCTGATAAGCTTTTGCAATTTATTATTATTATTTATTCGAAAACTCAACTGAAAAAAATTGTTGATTTTATTTGGAAAATAATTTGGGACCAAGGGGCCTCCACTCCTTTGTTGCCCCGAGGCTTCCAGACTTCTAAATCCGGCCCTGTGTACTGCCTCTGCAGCTGTCGAGGGTAGTAGAGTGTACTCTAACCTATATTCTCCTAGATACCCTAGAATGTGCATAATATATGTCGGAGAAGACGTTAGAATCGCGGGGTTTGACCTCGAGGGTCGTAGGTAACTCGTGAGGATCGGCCTCGGAGTCATTTGTATTAATTAATCATCCAGTGTGCACACCCGGCACAGGTGACCGATCCCGACGGACTGCCCTTTAACCATAGCACGTCCCGAATCGTCACACTACTGAAAGACTTTTTCAAACTAAGCACACGCACAATCAAAATAATACTTATTACTCTCACAGATATAATATATATGTGAGAGTAATAATGACTTGTATTGTTTTGATTGTTATATATAGAACTAATGCCCACTCACGAAGGAAGCAGTGACGACGTCACCCCAGCTGTATTACTTCTGGGGCTGGTACAAAGTGATCAGCTTCTCGCTGCAGTCCAGTACTCTGAATCCACTCCGTTGCCATGGAAACTGTATAGATCTAAAGGCCACTCATGAAGGAAGCTGTGACGAATTCCCCCCAGCTGTACTGCTTCTGGGGCGGTACCAGAGTGATTAGCTTCTCGCTGCACTCCGGTACTCTGAATCCACTCCGTTGCCATGGAAACTGTATAGATCTAAAGGCCACTCATGAAGGAAGCTGTGACGAATTCCCCCCAGCTGTACTGCTTCTGGGGCGGTACCAGAGTGATCAGCTTCTCGCTGCACTCCGGTACTCTGAATCCACTCCGTTGCCATGGAAACTGTATAGATCTAAAGGCCACTCATGAAGGAAGCTGTGACGAATTCCCCCCAGCTGTACTGCTTCTGGGGCGGTACCAGAGTGATTAGCTTCTCGCTGCACTCCGGTACTCTGAATCCACTCCGTTGCCATGGAAACTGTATAGATCTAAAGGCCACTCATGAAGGAAGCTGTGACGAATTCCCCCCAGCTGTACTGCTTCTGGGGCGGTACCAGAGTGATTAGCTTCTCGCTGCAGTCCGGTACTCTGAATCCACTCCGTTGCCATGGAAACTGTATTGATCTAAAGGCCACTCACGAAGGAAGCTGTGACGACGTCCCTCCAGCTGTACTGCTTCTGGTGCTGGTACAAAGTGATCAGCTTCTCGCTGCAGTCCGGTACTCTGAATCCATTCCGTTGCCATGGAAACTGTATAGAATTAAGGCCACTCACGAAGGAAGCTGTGACGACGTCCCCCCAGCTGTACTGTTTCTGGGGCTGGTGGATGCAGTCACCGAACTCCTTGCCCCAGGGCGCCGCGTCCCACAGCACGGGCGGCACCAGCGTGATCAGCTGCTCGCTGAAGTCGGCCGGCTGCGGACCTGGATCCACTCTGTTACCCTGGAAGTTCATCAAAAACAATGGCGCCACTAAACCGTCCGGGGCCCGTGGCTGATTCATTGGATGGGGCCCCAGTGCTTTCTTAATTTCTTTTAGTTTTAAGTTTTAAGGCTACTTCTGGACACGCGGCCTCTCGGTCCGGGGCCCCTTCAGCTCCGGGGCCCGTGGCATTTTGCCAGCCCTGCCCCCCTTTAGTTACGCCACATTGAAAAATATGAAGTGGTATAGTGGAAGGGGTAACCGCTTCGTAACGTAACGCGTTACGGCGCCACTCTGTCTGGTAATCATGGAAACTGTCAAAAGGAAACATTCATAAACAAAGTGCGTCCAATTAGATGGAACTATGGGAACTGTCAAAAGGAAACATAAGTGTATTATGTTATAGGGAAAAGTTAAATATTATAATTATTCAAACAAATATTTAAGAAATATTTAAGAAATAAGAAATGCTGAGAAAATGATAGGTAATACCTATTAGCGTCTTGTCTTTACATTTTCTGAATATATTTTTTCTTTCCGTTTGTACAGAGTATATTATGCTTACTTTTAAAATAGCTTCAGTCAGTTCCTTGTACTTATTCAGGTAAATGTCGAGAGTGTGTGGCCCATATATTGTCGAGGCGGCCTCGTATCGCTGCGCCTGCAATACAACATTTATTTATGTTTAACTAAACCATAGCACTTCGGCGGGCTTCGCTCTGCTAATTATTTTAACTAATATCCAAAAATTTACACTATTCATACAAAATTTCGTGCAAATGTGTTGAAGGAGTATAAGTTTCATATAAACTTTTATCCCCTATTTCACCCCTATGGGGGTTGAATTTTGAAAAATCCTTCCCTAGTTGACACCTATATCATAAAAGTAATACGTGTGCGAAATTTCAAGTTTCTGCTCTAAGGGTTCGGCCTATGTATTGATACATCAGTCAATTCACCTTTGCCTTTTATATTATAGATACTCGTATAGGGAAAAATCATAGGAATTTATTTCAAGACAAGAAATACAGATGATCTCAAAGATGATAGCAACATATCATAAGGCATGGCATTATAAAAAATAACACTACACCCACAACCCCACATTAGGCTGTCAAATTGAAATTCATCATTCAAAGCTATGCTTTGCTGGGAATCGAAGCTAGGACCCTCCGCAGCGCACTGGTGTCAACTTTGCCACTTGGGTCGTCGATTCTGGGGACCTACTTCCAGCTGTAGATGTTAAGAAAGTGTGTTATATGTTCGGTTTAATTGAAAGAAACATAAGAAGAACAGGAGAAGTTTGAACTTAGAATAGAATGTCTTTGAAATTAGGTGGTGTCAACCATCGACCTTAATTATTCAATCTTGAATTATCAAAAGCTGTAATGTTATTCTGTCCGTAATTACTTGGATAATAAATATCTTGTGTTGTAACCTTATCAAATTGTTTATCTAAATAACAATTAGTTGCTTTATGTTGCTACAATCCCACTCAAATTCATAGTCTTCGGGACAAGTTTCCCTAAAAGTACGTTGTGAGGAGTTTTATTTACTTTTAAAAGAGTGCTGGGAGTTTTTTTCCGCCCGCTTTTTTCTCCCAGTCTACGTTTCGCCTGAGGGGCGATCAAAGCGGATGAACGTAGAATGTATAATTTATCTGTACGACTTTCATTAAGTGTGCACAAATTGTACCTAATCTATAATATAAAAATGAGTCGCTGAATGTGTTGCTAAGCGCAAATCTCGGGAACGGTTGGACCGATTTCGCTAATTATTTTTTTAAAATATTCCTTGAAGTACGAGGATGGTTCTTACGGAGAGAAAATTTGAAAACAATGTAAAGAAAATAATAAAAACAACAATTTCATTTTCCTATATAAACTGTTCTACCCATGTTCTACCTGTCAAACATCATTTCAGATTGATTGAATACTTCATAAGGCAATGTCATGCATTTAGAAACGTCAAGATTTTTCTTTTTGGATGCCACTTCTATTATGCAAACTGCAATGATATAATATACATATTTTATAATGGCAAAACGAAGTGTGCCTGGTCAGCTAGTAATGAATAAAAGCTTTTGAGTTTGAGTTTGATTACCTGGTACTCCTCGGGTGTGGCGATGTAGTCCGAGTACACGTTGGACAGCCCCGCGAGCACCACGCGGCGCGCGCCGGCCGCTGTCCCCACCACCGCCCGCAGCCGGCGCCCCGCCATCGTGGTGAACTCGCCCGGCACCGCCGCCACCCACACGCCCCCGAGACGAGCCACGGTGCAGGACACCACTCGCGGCTGCCACTCGTACGGGAACTTGGCCTGGAGGTTGGAAGGTTTCTTCTTGAAAACAGACCTTTCTACATCTACACTAATATTATAAAGAGGAAAATTGTATTTTTGTGTGTGTGTATGTTTGTCAGTAACCCATTAATAACCCACTACAGGGTCGGGTCTCCTCTCACAATGAGAAGGATGTAGGCCTTAGTCCACCACGCTGGCCTAGTGCGGGTTGATGGACTTCACATACCTTTGAGAACTTTTTTTTTCTGAACTCTCAGGCATGCAGGTTTCCTCACGATGTTTTCCTTCACCGTAACAGCAGGTGATATTTAATTTTTATAAAGCGCACATAACTTTTTTTTACAAAGCCATTGGTGCGTGCCACTGGGATTCGAACCCGGACCCCTCGATTCGAGAGTTCAGAAAAAAAAAGTTCTCAAATGCATGCGAAGTCCACCAACCCGCACTAGGCCAGCGTGGTGGACGGCGGCCTACATCCTTCTCATTGTGAGAGGAGACCCGACCCTGTAGTGGGTCATTAATGGGTTACTGACTAAGGCTCAAATCTATCAAAGCCTGATGTAAAATTAGCATTTCACCAGTACTTTTGTGTCCCCAGAATGTTGTTCGTCCATCGGTACAGAGTAGCTGAAAGTGGGATTCCATTCGAAACGGAGTGTATGGTCACTTTATTATACTAAGGGGACGACAAATCAGAAATTCAAGAAGAAACCTACCCGCCCAGTCGCCAGTAAAATAGGCTTAGGAGCTTGGCATTCCACGTCCTCTTTAGTAGGCTCAGCTATGAAGTCTCTGACGGCGTTCCACAGCGGGTTGGAGGTGGTGGTGCCCTGCGTGAAGTCGAAGGCCCCGGGCCCATCGGTGGTGCCCGCCGCGAAGCTATACCCCATGGCTGGGAGGCACCCGGACACCTTGGCTGTCTGGAATGAAATGATGGAAGTGTTTCTTGTTCAGTCTTTTTTAACCGGCTTCAAAAAATAATCAATATTGATAGGTAGGATGTATGTAATAATGATTAACGAAACCGCACAATATTTACATACGTTGGTCTATTACGGACAATAACGGCTTTCAAACAAGTATAAGAAATGTCATAGGCGTATGTATGTATGTATATGTGTTTGTCCGCGCATATCTGCGAAACTAATTGACGGATCGTGTTAGTTCTTTCTTTGTTTGTTTGCATTTTTCTCAACTTAGGGAATGGTAAAAGTTTCAAAATTGGTTAAGTACTTAGGTTAAAACTAATAACTAGTAAGCCTTAAGTATGTAACAAATTTTATTTCATACTTCTTGAAGTCGGTTTAATTTTTTTTATTATTTTTTGGGTGCTTTGCGACTGCTGAGGACTGAGATGTCTTCCGGCGCAGTCGTGTGGGTGGAAAAACTAAGCAGAGAGTAGGTATATGTAACAAAATAAAAAAAGAAAAAAAGAAAATTAAATGAATTCATTATGGTGTGTGTCATCTATCAACACATCATGTAACTTATAAGATTGAAATACTTCCACAATTCTAAATATTTATTTTATTTTCCTGAAGATTTAGTTGGAACATAAATAAAACTTCAATAAATTTCCTTTTAATTTATTTAATTGAAATTCATTTCTTGGATAGAATTTATAAACTTGAGTATTATTTCTTACTAAAATAAAATACCTATTGATATAAAAGTAAATGCTTTACTCGTATTAAAGGCATTACAAGCTGCTTGTTAACTATACGTTAAGACAGATTCCAGCCTCATATAGATTTACAATCACACAGTATAATTATTATTACACAAGTCCTTATCAGACAAAACATTGCAACACCAGAAAAAACATTCCTCTAGAAAAGTAGAAAAATCGTCACCTATTCGTTACAGTATAATAAATTGAACAAACATACAAACTCGACAATACAAGGGTGCCTAAATTTGATCGCACGCGATTATAAGTTTCCTAACCTATCTTACTACTAAAAATGCGAAAGTTTGTTAAGATAGATAGAAGCAGATGTTAAGTGGAGTTTGATACACAAGTAGATTTCACTTAAATAAATTACCATAGGAAGCTAGTCATAAATAATTTCCTCACATTGTCCATCAAACGTTCTGCTGTACCCTTTCAAACAGTCAGCAACAAAGAACGATCTAGGATAGCCCCTTTCACCACCATTTTCCGTATCACGCGCCTCACTGGACGTTCGGTTCCCCATGTGTATCACTATAGGCTGAAGACAATCACCATTAGCTGCTATCACCAACCCTTCAGGACAGGCTTTAGGTGTTACGTTTACTTTACCCGGGAAGACTATCTGATCATTATCAGTGCCGTTGACGTAGGTTACAACTATTCCGTTATGGGATCCTGTATTGTGGTTTGATTCTTTCTTCTTTGCTTGGTCGTTGAAGTTGAAATATTCGGAAGTTGATTCTTGTTTACCGTTGTTCTGTCCACTCATATACGACGATGAAGTCGTGTAACTGTTTGTAGATACGTCGTTATGATTTTTGTCACTATTCCAGTTGTTCACAGTCCTCTCGTTGTTTATCTCATTGTTTCTAGATTCATGAGCGAATTTGGAACGCTTTTCCTGTGAATATTCTGCTTGTTGTTGTTGTTCATTCGGATTATTACAATCTGTGTTTTCTCGCGCTGTTCGTCCATTGTTGGTGCGGTGCAAAGGATACCGTAGCCGATGCCCGTCTCCATTTGAATACCTTTGTTCCTTTGTTTCGAGCGAGTTGACACGTTCATTCAAACTTTCTATGTGCCTCTTTAAAATATTCACTGCGTTTAAGACATTCCCTGCTTCGTTTGCTCTTGAATTATGTCTGTTGTTATGATTGTGATTACGTCTGTTGTAATGATTATGAGGGAAAAAATGGTGAATATTTTGCTTCACATTCTCATTTTCTTCCATATCGAGTCTATTCACGACACCACAATGAACTGTTTTTATTAGTAATACACAAACAAACGCCGCCGATACGAGTTTCATCTTAACTAAATACTGTTGACACGTTCAGACCCAATATGCGCCAACTAAGCTCAGACCCAACTAAACTCCACACTTTATTACGGCCTATAAATACACCACAGACATCGGGGTTAATAGGACATTGTACCTTAATAAAACACTTTTTGCTAAGTGCCTTTTGACTAAAGTAAATTAATTCACACTTTTTTTCTATTTATGGCATGTAACAGGAAGATTTCTCTCTATAATTACATTTTAAAGTTTCGCTTACTGATATAATAAATAACTAACTCATGTGTTTTATAAGGTAAACAACCACCAAACCACCAAACCAACCACAAAACTTTAATATGATAATATTATTTCATTGTTTGAGTTGTAGATAAACAACTGGGGAGATAAAATGCACATATTTTTTTTATAAAAATTACAATGTTAATTAACAGAACAACTCGGTTGAAGGTCAATAAACAAGCCATTTTAATGTAATTGGAACTATGTTAAAAATTACTGAGTAAGGTAAAATTATAAATGCGTAACTCAGTAACTGTACGTTCAAGTTGATTTTATATCGTTATCAGTTGATTTGTGTTTCATACTGGAGTACTTAGTCTTAGTAATAACCAGTTTATTTTCATATTTTTTTAATCAATTTAACGAGTACGGTTCACCACGCGTATTGTATTCCGGGTTGACAGAATACGCGAGATCAGCCATGTGTTCGATGAAATATTGTAAAAGTAACCCTTCTATGGCCCACTGATGGGAACGAGTCTCTCCCCAACAAGACAAGGTTTAACGACTGCTATCGTTTCGATACCAACCGGGACCGACGGCTTTACGTGCCCGCCGAAGCACGGAAGCGCGTTTAACTCGTCACTAGCGGTCACCCATCCAAGTACTGACCGCGCCCGACGTTACTTAACGTTTTCGCGCTTCAATATTAGCTCATGTCCATTTTACCCCTATCTCCCACATGTAGCGCACTGACCCTTGAAGATAACATTCTTGATCAAATATTTATTTACTGCGAACAACGTTTGATTCATCTTCATTTGAATAAAATACTTATAACAGACGATGGCATTCCCCGCTTTTTACGTGTTTTCTTTATAAACCGCAGGTTTCTTAGAGCGATTAATTATTATTTTCCACATGAGCTACTTAAGATGTTTTTTTGTTTCCTCTCACCTTTTTGTGACGGGGAAGCACCTTTTATAACTGAAGTTTAGAAAGCAACTTTTAGTTATAAGGTATTTCCAATTCGTCCATAAAGGATTCGGTCGTTTCTGACTTTCCATGGATTTCTGGAATTTTCCACTGCGCTTTGCGCTCACGATAGTCTTTAGTAAATCGCAATAGAATTATTCTATACACTCAGTTAAACTTAGGCCACGCTTAGTTTGGGCGCGAATTCGTACGAATTCAACTCGTGCGTATACATACGTACACGTACGAACAAGCCCGAGCTATGAAATACTATTGATTTTTCAAAAATCCAATGATGCCGTTTTAGTTTTCATCAAAATTGGGCCGCACTCTTGTGTACTGTCCACGCACACTTGACAAATTCACTCTGTATAGTTAAGTGGGTAGGTACTTTGAGAAAGCCTATTAAAAGTTCTCACATAAAGCATTTATAGTAGTCGATCGAGAGTTTCTGAACACCTCACCACGGCAAATTACGGAATAATTTTGAACTACCTAATAGCTTTTTCTGCCTACTACCCGAATATTACTTGACTTCGGTACCTGGTCCCAACCGATCAATGACCTACGCAGGTACCCTGCTTTTCTTTACTTAATATATTGCATCAGGCGTTACTTTGCGGAAATCCATTGTTATTTAAGTTGTATTTATATTTCTTAAGATTAAGATCAGGCCATATGGCCTTAAATGTTTTGGTTTTTTAATGAAAAAAATTACAATCGGCCAACTGTACTAAGTGTCATAGAACAGAAGACGTTCAGCATTTTTTAATTGAATGTTGTCGGTACAAAGATGAAAGAGAAGCATTGATGATGTTTGACGTTGGCGCAATTCAGAGTGTCTTGGCAGAGCCAGCCTCTGAACAAGCGAAACGTGTTTATGCGTTCGCCAATGCATCGCTTTCATCTCGAAAATTAGAAGAAAATAATTTTTAATAGTTTTGGGTGTAATGCTTTCTTTTTCTTTGTTAATATGTTAGTTGTGGGATGCATAGTGTAAGGTACAATGGGGTTGGCATGTACTTAAGTACAAAAACCCCTAAATAAATTATGAATAAAAAAATATATATATATTTCTTTGCAACTCGCACACGTGGAACTTGTGTCTGAGTCTCAGCAACCGACCGTTGTAGAGTCTACATCACCTGATGATCCGTTTTTGGGGCGAAACACGTGTCGTGTACTATTGGAATAAGTTGTTATGGTATATACCTACTCAGAGAGATAAGGGAGGGTGGTGGGTCCATACCAAAACAAGTTCCACGTGTGCGGATTGTTGCAAACAAATATAAATACAATTTTGAAAACTACTTACTTCATTGAAGGTCTCGGTGACTGGATCGTAGGGCGATACTGTCTGGTTGGGCATCGCGACGAACTGGTGAACGATGCCCAATGGCCCCGTCACGTCTTCGCCAGGCTGGCTTAGAAGTCTCTGGAAAATAACAGTTTTGTCATAGCAAATCACCTGCTGTTACGGTGAAGGAAAACATCGTGAGGAAACCTGCATGTCTGAGCGTTCACGAAAAAAGTGTTCTCAAAGGCATGTGAAGTCCACCAACGGGCAGTAGGCCAGCGTGGTGGACTATGGCCTATCCCTCTCATTGTGAGAGGAGACCCGACCCTCCAGTGGGTCATTCATGGTTTACTGATATACACATGTATGACATTTGTAGCATTTTGTCGTAGGAGCATATCAGTGCGTATGTTTAAACGGTGTTCGGTCGAGTCAACAGCCACTAAGGATACGGCCTTAAACGAATAAGCTCCATTCAGAGACTAAGTGTAAATGTTGTCGTAAGGTTGGTCGATCGGATCTACTGCCACTCGGAAAGCCTAAAACGAATTAATTTAACGTCCGTTGTACACAAAAAAAAAACACCACGATACTATTACCTACCTACCTACATTTCGTTACAAGAGTACCGGCAGACAGAGAGCAGTGGAAGCAGTTGGAGGAGGCCTATGTCAAGCGACACACCGAGCTAAGAGACATAATATAAACCACGAGATCTTTCAAAGAGGAACTAGCTTGGAACAAAAGGCTACATCATCATCATCACCTACATTTCGTTGCCCATCTTTCAACCTTCCTTGGACCACCCTACTTAGTACCCACTCACCATAGCAGTGTCGAACATCTTGGTGGCGATGATTTTAGTGCTCTCGAACATGTCGCGTCCAGGGCCGGACGCGAAGCAGCGCTCCTTGGGCAGCTTGCACAGGAGGTGCTCCTGGTCGCAGCGGGCGCGGGAGAACTCGCAGCGGGGGCCCCGCGTGTTGGGCGACACGTCCCCCAGGTTGGTGGACGCGAATGCGCAGACTACGCGGCCCTGGGTGAGCGAATACGGTCTAAGTTGGCGGAAGGAATCGTACTGTAAGTTGATTACTCAAACTCGAACTCAAAAGCTTTTATTCATTGTCAGTAACCCATTAATGACCCACTACAGGGTCGGGTCTCCTCTCACAATGAGAGGGATGTAGGCCGCCGTCCACCACGCTGGCCTACTGCGGGTTGGTGGACTTCACATGCCTTTGAGAACATTTTTTTTTTGAACTCTCAGGCATGCAGGTTTCCTCACGATGTTTTCCTTCACCGTAACGGCAGGTGATATTTAATTTTATAAATCGCACATAACTTTTTTACAAAGTCATTGGTGCGTGCCACTGGGATTCGAACCCGGACCCCTCGATTCGAGGTCGAATTCTAAGCCACTGGGCTATCACCGCTGCGCTTTTATTCATTATTAGGTACAATTTGTGCACACTTAATGAAAGTCGTACAGATAAATTATACATTCTACATTCGTCCGCTCTGATCGCCCCTCAGGCCAAACGTAGACTGGGAGAAAAAAGCGGCCGGAACAAAACTCCCAGCACTCTTTTAAAAGTAAATAAAACTTAATCTATAGTGCAGTATGACTGGTCCAATAAAGGAACACACGTGACAGCTATCGTGTGTGTCAATATCGCCCCATTGCCATCCGCTCACATCCGCTAAGGAAGAAAAGTGTTACACTACTCGTTTCCATCCCCATAAAACGTCAAAGCGGTCGGATGTAATCTGCTGGGAGTCCCGTTCACCACGCTGCACTGAAGCAATATAGACAGTCCTCCAGAACAGACGAAATTGCTTCCTTGTTACAAGTGTTTGTTACTACAGGGTTTGTTTACAACAGCACACAAGCGAAAGAAAAAATTATAATATCTTTCGTGTCTATTAACTTAATCGCTTCTTTATTAGTCTGTCCAACAACCACAACTCATAGACAAAAATTAAGGTGGTTTAGCCATTGTAGCTCGTCTGGGGCGGTACCTCACCGCCAGCACTTAACGCGCGCGTCGTAAAGAAACAACTTTATCAAAGACTAGCTGACCCAGCAGGCTTCGCTCTGCCAATGAATTTTTTTTATTTTTATTTAATAGCCTATGTTACTCAGGCTGAATGTAGCTTTCCAATGGTGAAAGAATTTTTGAAATCGGCCCAGTAGTTTTTGAGTTTATTCGTTACAAACATACAAAAATACAAATGTTTCCTCTTTATAATATTAGTATAGACTGATTCTAAGAATTAGACAATTTATTACCTACCTACTAAGGTTCCGTTTCCACCAGAGATGTGCGAGGATGCGTAGCGAGGGCTTCATTTACCTAGCCTCGCTCCGCTAAGCCGTTTCCACCAGAGCTGTGCTAAGCGAGGCTAGGTTGAAGCAATAGGCATGATGACAGTAATCAAGTATCGCCAAAATATTTATCTGATCTAATGAAATAGGATTCAAAGATTTTGAAACATGTATTTATTCTCTTATTAATGTCGAGATTAATAATTTATTTGTTAAAATAAATCTACAAAATACAACAATCCGCCATGATAGCTTTAAACACCCATCAGATCGAATTATGTCAATTTACGTCACGTCTCAGTAAACGTCATTTTGTTTCGTTTAAGCGTATACACGTGATCTCTGCATTTTTTACTGAGCCGTGACGCAATGACAGACGCCATGACACCGGCGAGCGTTTTGGAATGAATTTGAAACTTAAAACTTTAAATGTACTTTTATTGCACAAAAACCTTCTTTAATAATTTTCTTCAGAAATATGATATATTTTAGACATAATAGAAACTTCTGAATATCATAGAAGAGATTTTGAAAATTAGTCATCATGCCTATTCTATTGGTTCTTCACAAACGCATCCCTCGCCACGCATCCTCGCACATGCAGCCACTGGCAATTTTTTTTACCTTTCCAGGGATGGTGGTGTTCCCATTGAGCGCTTTCTCGCACAGCACAGACGCGTACCCCACGTTGTCGGAGGAGATGAGCTTGTTAGTGTTGTTCATGCTGGTGGGGTGCACCGCGAACCAGTTGATGGCCCCGATCACTCGCTTGCCCGAGACGAACCGGATCTGCGCCAGGGTTTTGTCCACGTCGTGTTGGTACCTTGGAAAGGAGACACTTTACGGTCAAACAGATCAATCCCTAGTGGATCATTAACCCACGAGTGTTCAATGAGAGGAAAAGAAAAGAAATAAAAAAAGAAAGAAAAGAAGCGAGCGGAAAAGAAAGGAAAGGAAAAATGAGAAGAAAACTTTTATTAGTGTTCAATGAGAGGAAAAGAAAAGAAATAAAAAAGAAAGAAAAGAAGCGAGCGGAAAAGAAAGGAAAGGAAAAATGAGAAGAAAACTTTTGTTGAGAAGAATCCATCCGAAGAATTAACATGCTGGTTGTACCGAGAACCGGAGACCATCTCTTATTTCAATCCTTCGTAATTCATAGTGCTGGACACGGGTCTTCCTCCACTAATCGCTAATCGAAGCCACTCCCAGACCTAGTTATGAATGAAAAATAGGAACCTTACTTTTCAGTCTTCGTAATCCACTGCTATGCCTCCCCTAATACAATGGCTATAATAACCCGGATAGATCCTAGGATACTTATTCGAAGAAATGATCCACTGATATGCCTCCCCTAATACAATGGCTATGATAAACCGCATAGATCCTAGGACAAATGAAAACAGAAACCTTACTTGGCTCTCTCTTCAGGTGGGTTCCGCAGATACGAGGTGGGTGATCTGTTAATGTTCGCGTCCAGCAACTCCGCTTCGCTGTACTCCATTCTCGCGGGCTGGACGTTGTTGTGCGCTATGATTATACTCTGTAATTATATTTGGTTGTTGTATTTTTCGCCTCATATTGAAGCAGCAGAAGCTTATACAGCGGTGATAGCCCAGTGGCTTAGAATTCGACCTCGAATCCAGGGGTCCGGGTTCGAATCCCAGTGGCACGCACCAATGACTTTGTAAAAAAGTTATGTGCGATTTATAAAATTAAATATCACCTGCTGTTACGGTGAAGGAAAACATCGTGAGGAAACCTGCATGCCTGAGAGTTCACAAAAAAAAATGTTCTCAAAGGCATGTGAAGTCCACCAACGGGCAGTAGTGTAGCGTGGTGGACGGCGGCCTACATCCCTCTCATTGTGAGAGGAGACCCGACCCTGTAGTGGGTCATTAATGGGTTAAAACAACAAAACATTGAAGCAGTGACGGCAGCTCATGGACATACATATTGAACTTCAAACAAAATAAAAGCACTGCCCAATTTTAAGCGAATTGATCCTCCTGTTGCATCCGGAGAGACTAACTAAAGCGACCATTACTCGTGCTCCGGACTTACAATGTCGGTCGTTTTCAAAATATTCACAAAACATCAGCTTATAATACCTCATAAGGTAGCTCAGCTTTTCCATCGTATCTTTATTTTATTTTTTAACGCTTTACAATCATCACATAAACCCACGCTAGGAATCCGGCACGGCAGAACTGGATTTGAATGAAATTTGGTACACAGATAGGTTATATCCTCGAGCTTTTAGAATACTTTTGTCATCTCTGAGACAAATCCTTAGATCAATGGACGAAATCGCGGACAGAAGCAAGTTTAAAAATAAAACCTGGTTTACCCTCAGTATCCCCACAATGTAAGCAGTGTAGGTCTCCTTGACGAAGCCCAGGATGGGGAGATCGAAGAGGAAGTCCATCAGGAAGCCTCCGGGGGTGGAGTGGGAGTGGGTGCCGCTGAGGATCACGTTCTGCTCGCTGTACAGCTCCCCGTAGCGCTTCTGGAGGCGTTTGATCACCTGGAAGGAGCGAATAGCTTCAGCACAGAAGAATTTGGAGGACAGACGATTACTTTTGTTTGGGCAAAGATGATAATATGTTATCTTTTAATCTGTCCTATTTGAACTTTATATTATTATTGACCTCTGCAATCTTTTGTACTTTTTCTACTTCTTTTGTTTGTCTATCTCTTAGTTATTTATTTATTCCATACAGCCTTTGCATTTATCTGTACACCCCTGGTTGGCTGGTATAGTAACCGTCATGAGTCGTGAGCACAGAATATCGGTGGTAGGGATATTGTATACTTTCGGCCAATGTACAGCAGCCGAAAAAACGCGCTGGACCAATAGACGACGCACACTGACGAACTGACGTTTGTCGAACCAATCGTGTGACCGCAGCGCAGTCAATGTCAAACCGACCAATGAAAGTTGTGCTCACCACTCATGACGGCAACTATACACAATGCTATTTAGCATTAAGCCCGCCTATCGTACCGCATATTTTTCGGTATCAATAAAGTTTTCAATAAATAATTAAATAAATAATAGCAGCCATAGCTTGGGGTCGTTGGGGTGATCTACTCGTACATTACAATCGAACCAGGCATAGGTTTATTTTCACAAGAAATAATTATGTTATCTCCTTCCTAGAAAGAAATTTCACACTATTGTGTTACCTCGGAGTGCCGCGCGCATCGGCCCATTCGGACATCATAACCGCGAGGTTGGCAAAGCCATGGGAAGGTGGTGAGTGTATTGTATTACCTCCTTCCTAACGCCGTTCCCCATCATAGCAGCGTCGACTGACACGAAGACGATCCTGGCAGCACTGCTCTCGTCCTCCAACACGAACGCCCTCGCGAACTGACGCAGGTGGATCCCATGGCCGGTCTGCTCGAAGTTCGCGTAGCCCATCTGGAAAGGTTGCATAGTGCCTATAGTATCAAAGATTTTGTATTAAGTAAATCGAGTGCCAAGATATTTAAAAATGGGACACCTAAAATTAACAATATTTATTCCCCGGTCGCTTTTATTTTGGCGGGAACTGCTGTAATTTCTTATAGAACTCAAGCAGTTACTTCAAGCCTGAGAATGTCCCATTATATAATAATACATGTACGTTTGCGGAGAAGTGGTCTCCATGCTAGAAGTCGTTTGATGCATCGTTTTTCTACTGATCGACGTAATACTGATCTTTGTGTTTTGTTTATATACGGTCACAAATATTACACGATTTTATTGTTTTTACAAAATTTGAATTTGACATGTTTTTCGGCTTTTCCTGTTTTATACTGATACATAAACCAGCGACAGGGTTTCGTGACCAATTAGCCTGGTAATTGTCTGCTGCTGATACGAAAAATGTGCCAATGTTTTAACATAATTTTAACATAATTATAATATAAAATTTAGTTTTAGTTTTTTAAGATATAATTATTGTATGCCCGCATAGGGTAGACTGTTCTTAACTTATTATAATTTTTGTAACATCTTTCTCGTGTAACAGTCAACAATAAACGCATTCTTTTCTTTTCTTCTTTTCTTTTCTAATCAATTTTGAATTCAAATAACCCAATATGTATTGGATGCGACTTCAATCATTGATTCTGTAGTTCGATACATACATCATTAATATAATATTATGTAGACGGTACACACACATAATAGTAGTGTTTACAAAACTCGGTTCGTCAAGGTTGATGCAAGAACAATAATTTGCATTGAGTCATAAACAAACTTAGTAATATTATAGAGGTAGTATATTTACATTGTAGAGTTCAAGCGAAGTCAAATGGTCACGGCCAAATTAGGTATATTATCTGACTACAATCTTATCTGAATTTATTGTTCAGTTTGGCTCAATTAGGTGCAACAACTATTTGACACTAATAAAAAATTAAAAACAAAATTATTCTCTCATTTTAATGTTTCCGAATTTCCGCACGCAAATGGTGCCAACGGGACTTACTTAATGACTGACTTATCAAAGAAGAGTGACTCACAAAACCGATTTCCGCGGGCGGTCCGGTCACATCGGCGATTCCTACGCCGACGCGCAATGCTTGCGATGCGCACGCGCACGCCACCGCGCATATCGCCGTCAAGAAGATCATCTGGGAAAGAAGAAAATAAAATAATAGAGTGCGTAGAATAGACTATTTGTTTTTAGATTTTTATAAAGTTGTGTCTGCGTTGTTTTAAAATCGCAAATTAAAATAAAAATACATGCTAAGAGAGCTACACACAGACATTCATTAACCTTAATGGTTCATTATGAAAATAAAGATGACACTTATGTCACTACGAATAAAGACGATTGAATTTGTTTGTTAATGAACATTACGTTACGTTAAATGACGTCTCTGAGTGCGGTCGTAACATTACCAAATTGGGGAAGTGTAAAAAAATTGACTTTACAATCTAAAAATTACGGTTCTCTGTGTCTATGGCGTCTATGTGTAATACACAAATCGATACAAAGACATAAGAAACCATAGGAGCATCTGAGAAGTAAACAAATATTTTTAAATGCTCAAACCGAAATACATATTCTAATAATAACGCTGTACACACATTACTCACACATAGTGACTAAAACAGCTACAAACAGGACAAAAACATCATCCAAATAACCATCGTACCACATACCAACCTACTCGTATCATCGTCTATTCAAACTCTAGGGTATTCCATAAAATATTATACCAATGGGAACGACAATGATCTCTCAAAGGAGTTGTATTCGTTTGATTGCCAAGCAACATCTGTCATTTCAAAACTAATAACAATATCTTGAAAACAAGACTGCATTATACTACATTACCTCCCACTACAGGGTCGGGTCTCCTCTCACAACGAGGGGTGTAGGCCTCAGTAAACCTTTTAAAAACATATGACTAATGAATTATTAGTCATAATGTTTTTAAAACGGCTTATCTAATAGGTAACCAAAACTGTCAAATTTAATATCATGAATTCATAATGAATCCATTGTGATGCCATATAGGCCATGGTCCATGGCTCCGAGCGTTTCAAGACTAACCAAAACAATCGTTATTGCAGTGATTAATAAATCTGACAAACTGTATCGTCGGAATTAGCCAATGACTTCGGCCTTCCTAATACGCAGTACCTTTAATTAATAATTCATTAGAACTACGTTAACTGAACAACTTACTACAACTAATGAGAAATTAAGTGTGAGCGACATCGCATCTAGGTTGCACGAGTAAGGGAAATATAATATTAAATGCATTGCATTTTTCACGGGATCGTAAGTACGAGCAATTGATATAAGCTATGAGCAATACTCACCATTCACACAATTCCAGCCTTCAACACGGCGATAAAATTAGATGGAGATCTATCAGAGCTGTATCATCTATCTATCTATCGATATCGATCTTTCTATCTAGCAGAGATTTTATTCTGATTTTATTCCGCCACTGACCCTGAGGTATTACATATGTACGTACATCATCGACAATTCGCCAGTGCTTCTCCGGCTCTAACACTTAATACAGTTAACACGTGCCCGCGGCTTCGTCCGCGTGAATTTTAGAACTTGGTCCAGAGAGGGATAAAAAGTATCCTTTATGTTAATCCAGGCTATGATCTATCTGTGTACCAAATTTCATCCAAATCTGTCCAGCCGTTTTTGCGTGAAAGAGTAACAAACATCCATCCATACTCACAAACATACGCATTTAATAGTAGGAGGATTAGGTAATAACAAACAAAATCATACGAGAATTACGGTACCTACACCATGAAATGACCTCATGTTTTCTGTGAAATGACATACATTAAGCAGTTATCCACAATTAGAGGATACAAATTTGCAAAATTTGTGTCCTTGTTTGTAAATTAAGGTTCCAGAAAATTAAAGACGTAGGTATCTATTACTTTTTAATTATTCATTCAGTTTCATTTTTTAATCCCTCGTCATTGTAATGAATTGAAGTTGCATCAGATCAATTAATACATATTTTCATATTCATTCGAAATTGGAATACTCAGTAAAAACGTTGTTAAATTAATTAGTGAGAAAACACCAAATTAGTCGGAAAATGACATACACATTCAGGAAATGCTATCCTAGTCGGTATCATAAACCCATTTTATTTAATGAGAAAACACCAAATTAGTCAGATATGGGCATGTATACACATCAGTCTATCGTATCAGTTCTGTCAGTAAATCATAGTAAAATGAGCTACAGCGTATAAATTCGTGTGCGGAGCATTGACATTGACAGCAAATAGTTGAGATCCTTTGAACTCCTTTCCGGAGACGTGCGTTGGTTTAGAATATATTTGAATGTGTTACGGTGAGATGCTCGCCACTGGAGGAAAGAGTCCTTGTCCTCTTGTCCTCCACTGAACGGAAACTGTAGCAATAATGCTCTAAACTTCTCTGAAGTCTAGATATCCTCTATGTACTAGTTTTACTAATTACTATCCGCCTCATCCGCCTATTTGCTAGGTAGTTTTAGTGTGAAGAAATAATATAGGTAGCCTGTAACACATAAACACACGGAAGTTAAATATATTTATTTTATTTTCAAATGAAGGTTTTATCAAGTTTGTGAAGTCAACCCACCCACAGGTAGCCCAGTGTGGTGGTCTAAGGTCTTAATATCCTTCTCATTGTGAGAGGATACCCGCATCTGCAGTGGATGACTGGTGTAACCGATAAGTTACAGAGAATAAGAATACGGCCCCGATAGGTACTGTTCCAGGTACTAACTATAAATAAACATATGGATATAGTATACGGATTTAACCGTTTCAAAATATAGGTAACGTTCGGTAACACACTAAATGAGTAATGAAATTACAACATAGCAATTTCCTATGGCGGAATATTCATCGCGACATCAGCTTATTGCAGATATGTAAACAAACAATATTGTTATTGAATCGAATGCGGACTCCGATCACGTTTCGCTATAAATCGTAAGTATGAAATTAAATTAAATAGGAGGAATATAAATTAATACTCGGATTGTGTAATTTTGAATTTTGTATGTATGTCGGAGATTATCACAATGTTTAAAAACTTTAACAGTGTGATTCAGGATACCCGGGGCGCTATCTCTTGATGAAGAGTACACTACTAATGAAAGCGGCAACACTACTGTACGTATCAATGGATTATTTTTTCAAATTTTTGTTTACCTACTAGATAGATACAATATGGGACGGAGATTTTACATTGCATTTCACGTCATTTAATGGCTTCGACACGTTTATTAATAAAATAATAATTGTATGGTCTTCGATTGTAGAAAAATCATCAAAAGGAGGTACATATTATCCAAGTGTTTTAGTTGTAACGTCAAAATTATTTTTTCAAAAGGTGTGGTTCTCTTTTATTGATGGTTTTTTTTTCCTAAGCTATCGCTCATATTATAACCGTGGACCACTGATATACTCGTGGTAGGAAAGCAACCCAATTAATTTTTTTTTTATAAATAAATAACGCTTCACACTCATAGCCCCACACTAGGATTCCCTGCGTCGTGGGTGCCATGGACACACACAAGACAAGAACACAACACACCCAGACCAGAAACAGAAATTCAAATCCATCATTCGAACCTCTGCTCTGCTGGGAATCGAATCCAGGACGCTCCACGCAGTGCACCGGTGTCACTGCGCCACTCGGGTCGTCATTTTAAGAGAATGGAAGTCCATGCCCTTGGTTATCTAATCTATTCATTGACTAGTCATATACTCTTCAAATATTTAGTATTTGGTAAGTACTCGCAGAAACGATAGTCCAAACAATAGGCATTGAATGTAAACAATGTGGAGGTTTCTTAATCATTTAGAGGTAATGTTAATTCCTGTTTGATAATCGCAACAATGAAAGGTCTTTAGCTAATTTATGGAAATAATGACCCTTGAACATAACATGGCATATTGTCAGGCATTAGGCCACCGTGACGGACTAAGGCCTACATCCTTCTCATTGTGAGGAAACCCGATTCTGCAGTGGGTCACTAACGGGAAAGTTTCCCATTTCTTATCCCGTCCCCGTGTCCTACTTGCCAAGTCACAGTCAAAAGTTGCTCGCACGAAAAACGTTCATTTTTATTCTCTTGTCTTATTTGGTAAACAATCTTAGCACTACTTTTTAATATTGAAAAAAGTTTAAAATTGCTTTAAAAAATAAATAATAATTTCTAGTAATCTGTTTCTGTATTAAATGACAATTTGTTTTTAAATTTTTATAATTTTGTGTCTGCATTATTTTTTAATCGCAAATTAAAATAAAAAGACATGCTAAGATTGTTTACCAAATAGGTATGACAAGAGAATAAAAATGGACTATAATTGCGTAGATTTTGTCGCACGTCAGTGTGATATTTAATTAGGAATTAGGATAGCTCAATACAGAGCCCTGTGTTTAAATTTTGTCGTGTTGGTTGGTCGGATGGTTAAGAGAATAATAAACATCCATCCATCTTCACAAACTTCCAAATTTATACTAAGTAGTAGAAGGAGGATTTAGTCAAACCGTTTAAATAGGCTTATTAATTAGTTTCTTAGGATGATATGCTAGTGCACTGCTACGAGTAAGTATTAAATATAGGTACCTACTAGATACAGACTGTCACAGAGACGAATGCACGGCGTTTCACAACGTCATCGCTGCACTTTCATCAGCAATGCGACCCAAGTTACATTTAATTTTCTCTAAGTAAAACATTCTTGATATTATACAATACATTATATTTATACTGATACAATAAATTATATTTATATTTTGAGTAAATAACTGGATTTAAATTAATCGCTATAAGAAGATAAATCCCCAAAGATGTTTCTGACTAGCGATAAGTAGAATTCTTCCAAAATACGAGTACCTATAAACAAACATCCGCATAAAATGTGGGAATTCTACTTTTATCGCCTTCAAATCTTTCGCAACGTAACATTGGCCCAGTTCCGCGAAAACATATAATTTTACTACTAATATATGCGCACAAGAACCATCACTATACATCCTCGTAAATAGTAAACATGTATAAAATATTTCAAACCTTTATTTTTCATTTTTAAATTGGTCCAACACTAATGCGTGAAATTGAGAATTCATTGCATTGGTGAAGATGGTAACTAGTACTGCATTTTGCTAAATTTCGTCATAATAATATATTTTTAGGTTTTTTTCCGATTAAGACTCTTAGAAGATAACATCAACTGTGTTATCAGCCATATTACCACCCAACATTCTGGCACCAGAGGATAATCTGACGTAAGGGTAAAAATCAAAGGTATTCTTTAAATTATTTATAAGCACATGCAATCATATTATCTTCACAACCAAAACACAAGACATCAAGAACAGCCCCTTTGTGGCGGAAGAGTAAGGTAGACCGGGCGAGCTATATGGATCTTCCACGTACAGATAGAATACCTATTCGTACAAAATTAAATATTCCTTGATATTGCGTTCGGGTTACATAATTTCAGGCCTCGCCAATGGCGGCGTATAACGGGTACACATCAAGGCAAGCCACTACGTGTGTCAATTCGTTCCTTTCCATTTCTATCGAGATTAATTACAATTATTAACCTTTGAACTGGGGATCATTATAATTGTACTCACATATTATTTTATCTGCTATTTTTGCAAGACTGTCATGCGGCCGGTAGATTCCGGGCCCGGCCGGACGAGAAATTACATCGTAACGTCATCGCAACAACATCTGGAAATGCCTTGTTAATTTTAATCTATTTTGGACAACTCCGAAATAGTCGCCTATTTTCCGTGTCGCTGTGCGAATTAATTCAGTAAATATATTGACGTTTTAAAAATTCTCAGATGATATCTAAACATCATGTGAAACGTTGAGTTTGCAACACAAACGGTGTCATCGTCCTTGTTGCTTCTAATTGGTTACGTTGAGGTCGACTGGACGCAAGCTCTACTGTAGGGAAATAAAATAAAAGTATTTTTCATCATTCTTCCTCTACATCTTGGATACTCTATTCATAAGTTAATATTATAAGACTTAATTTTCTTCATTTAGGACAGGTAATTAGGTACCTTTATATTGTTCGTCATTTCAATTTCCGTTTTTGTAGTAAGAGTAGTAAAGTAAACACCCCAGCAAAAACATGTTGGTACCTACATAATACCAGTATTAACACAAATAAATTGCGTCTACTTAACTCTACTTCCACATATGGCGGCAAAACATGCAGATTTGCACATCCGCGTGATGCAAAACGTTCGCATTTTTCTATTACTGAGCGAAAATGTTTCTATTTTGTTGTGAGTTCATCTTGTATTTCCGGATGTATATTTGATTGTATGAGGAGGCGTGTGGTTGCCGAAGATACTCTACTCGAGGCGACATCTTAGTCCTCATGAGTAGCAACATACCCACAAACGAACAGAGATAAGATTTGTATCCACGTAGATGTATACGGGAGGGAAGGTAAGAAACCAATAAAAGATTAGGAGGATCAGCGGATCTTTACATGCCAGTACCTCTGATGGATAGTTTCATTGAATTGAAAACAACGTAGGTATACGATTAGCGGAAGAGAAGAGTTGTAAGAGAAGGTGGTAAGAGAAAAAGAACATAGTCTACTAGAAATATATTATTATGATCATAGGCTCCTAGCCGAATTATGCAAACCTGCTCTCGAAGGAAGGAAGAAGGAAGCGTATTTTTTTTCGAGGCCAAGGATCCGATGATTTTTTAAACTCCACTCCAACTCGAATATAAATATTACAGTTTCCAATTTTCCATTATTTAAAGATGGTACTTAGGCCTTTATCGATAAAGGTATCTTTACAGGTGCTCATAGATTTTTTGGAAATTATTTCCATCGAAATGGTCACACCCTAACAGATTTTTTCGCCTAGGTTTATACGTTTAGTATGAGCGTTAAGTTATTCTTTGGAATTAGCAATTTTTTATCACCTTCAATTGCATTTCTGCCCAATGACAATGAATATGGAGCAGGTAGGTACTAGATGAATAATTTATAATCGCTGATATCTACACTTCAATGTCTGATAACAAGTCTTTGTTTGCAAATCATGCAAAGGAAAATGATATCATTTAGGCAATGTTTTAAAAAACCCGCCTGTGCCAAAAATTTGAACTCTTCTACGTAAGAGGAACAATAATATTCATCATCAGTTTAACTTCATTGTTCTGTTATTTACTTTGTTTATTTAGATGTAAGTAGGTAACCAAAATTTTGGGTCGTTTCAAAAATCACAATTCAGAAAAAATCTGAATATTTTTTGTTTTTTGTAGATCAGAAAAACATGAGAAAAACCGACGTTTTACGGATTGGAAATAAAGGGAGATGCGATAATATAATTGTAGGAAGGAATACACTAATATAGTCAGTACAAAAATAAGGTTTCTTTTTTCACCCGAACTTCCAATAGATAATAATATCCATTCATTTTTATCAAACCCTACTTTAATAGAACCTGCAGTAATTTACTGGATACAATAAAATACCTACCAATGTAAAATTAATTTATTAAATAGACCAATCAAGTTTTTATATTTACCTTGAAATTATTAGTGTAAGTCACAATCACTGAAACAAATTGTTCAACTTTTGTTCATTTCGTTGACCGTACATAAATAATGTCACATTTTGTGGCCAAAAATTTGGGCTGAACGTGGTCACACGGTGGTTGATTTTGTTAATTTATTATCCTAATAGATTTTAGAGGTTGATTTCATTTAGAATTCACGCACGCAAGTGTTTTGTGATAACCGGCGCAAACGTACTCCTCGCCACGCGCTTGGAGTGAAACTAGTATTGTTTTGTATTGGTGTGTTATACTGGTAGAACATGAATTGCAGGCGACAGCATTAAATTGGACGGCTTTGTGCGCTCCGAATATACAAAGCTACGTACCTACGTACGCGCACGATGTTATGCCCCGTGATCATGAGACCGAATCACCGAACAAAACAACCTATTGTCCGAAAGTGTATCAAGTTCAAAGCCACGGAAAATTGTCGTGTGTTGAAGAATAACGATAATTGTCATTGTTGATCTTAAGTTAAAAACTTACCTATTTGATTTGATGCAAGAATGCACATTATGCCTTCTTTGGTAAGATAAAAAAAATAATTAGTTAAATCATGCCTTCTTAAATTCTGTAACCTCAGACAGAATATATTTAGCAATTATAATCAAAGTGCATTCTCAGAGAAATGCAATTTGTGATAACAGTGACATGCGGAGTTGCATTGCCTATCTCCCGTCCAAGAGCGTCGAGACTTTTTTCTAGAATCGACTTTGCCCCTAAAACTCAATGGCTAATAATGCTAGGTCTATCCCAATCTATAATTCTGAATTAATAAACTAGCATCTGTTAGACGGCAAATATATTTTAATTTAGTTGAAAGAAAAAAACAGTGTTACTTATATTTTAAAATTTGAAATCAATGATTGAAATTCGAATTTCGCGCCAAGTATAGACTAAAATTTCCTTGCCATAATCATCACAGATAAAATATTTTCGCATTAAACTAGAAATAGCGCCATCTTTTGACGGTCTAGGAGGTGAAGATATTTTGATATAGATGTCACTAGTTTCAGATATAAAGTCGTATGCATAATGTTTGAACTGAACAATATTGGTGACGGGTGCAATGTTACCTACAGTTTTGTGCAAATTAAATTTTACACGATTTAATATGCGCTCGAACTTGCTTGAGCAATTTCATCGTTTCTAGTAATGATTGAATGAACATTGCAAGCGACATAACGCATCTAAAATATGATTGCACGCTTGATTGAATCTATTCGAAGATGGATAGGATGTGGTCGGACTCTTGATAAGGGAACAGGTAATTCTCTCTAAACTTATAGCCAGCAATAAACCTGTTGTTTGCGGTTCTTGATTTTATTATAAAAAGTTAAAAACACTAACGTTAAATATGGGAATCTTTTGGAGGAAATTTGTGCCAGTTTCTTGTCATGCCTTCTGTTATTGTTGAAAATCCCAACAGCGGGTCTTGGACTCCGTTATACCAATCATAACTATAATCAAAACGTCTCGTCTGTCGCATAAAAAATGTATACGTTTCGGTTACATTGTAGACGTAGCTTTATAGATTGCACTCATCACGAGTTGCGCAATATAATATTCATGTATGTATTCGTAAATTTATTAGCGTTGAAACATAACCTATCCTACCTAAACGATCGGTAAAGGATGGATGAATGGAAATGAAGAAACAAAATTTCGGTTTACTTAAATCGGTTGTATTTACATTTCGTCCACTGTAGAAAATCAATAGTGTTCAACATCACAAATAAATAAATCGTACTAAGGTATTCACATTAGTCGTACATCGTACACAATATGCGACAGCTCAATCTTACCATAAAAGAAAGGCGGGACGATCGAATAAATCATAAGTCATTTTATTTAATTTCAATGTCAATCGCTGTTAAAGGAAACGAATTCGCTCACCGCGGCAACCGAGGGCCGGCGGCGAGCCGCTCGCTAAATGCCTTTCGAACACCCCGCCGTCTCTCCCGGTCACTGAGTAAAAAAAAATAAGTAAACGGCGTGGTTATCGAGTCGGTCGGTGGCCGGCGAGAGACGGCGGCGTGGAAAACCGAGTAGACCAAGTATGAAAACTAGACGGCGTCACCGGCTCGCGTCCGGCCGCGCCGCGCGCCGCTCGCCCCACATCGCGGCGGAGCGCTAGCGGCTGGCGGCGGCGGCGGGCGCGGGGGAAGCCACGCCGTGACGCCGCGCGGCAATCGAACGAGGCCACGCGCTCCGCGGGCGGGGACGCCTCCCGCGCCGAACCCCGCCGCCGCTCCCGTGGCGTCCCTTCATAAAATATAACGTACCAACCTACACACTAAATCACTTTAACCTAGGAATCTCTTATTCCACACCTCGAACACTGGAATACCGAACTGAGGGCTCTATCCTAATTAACAATATTATGGACAAAAAATTACAGGCCGGTTTTTTAAATGTTTGTCTCGCTATCGCGGCGCGGCGACCGTCGCGCTCTCTTTATCAGTCGTCGGGGGAGCGGGCGGCGGGCGCGCGATATGCGCGAGATAATGGCAAAATTGTGATGTTTTTCTAATAAAAATGTCGCGCGCGATAGGAACGCGTCTCGACTGCGGCGGCGGTTACCGGCCGTGCACCGGGAACACTACGACGCCGCTTCGAATTTCAGAATGGAATTGATTTCATTTTTTTGTTCGATAATTTAAATTTAGCCGTAATATTTCATTTATATTAATCGCGGAAGCTGGCGTCGGAGTGAACAGTAACCGCTCGCGCTGTGTATGGATGTGTTTGAAAAAAAAAACTATTAAAAAAAACAAGGTGTACCTGAATGCAATAACCACACTATGTTACATTACTGAATATAAAATCTCAGGCTTCACTTACGCTAAATATGTACACACAAACTCTCATCGACAACAAGAAAATGAAGAATTGAGCTTTGTGACTTAAAACGCTTATTCTATATTAGAGTACAGCCATACCGGTTTTATTTCTATATTTCGTTACATGTTAAGATACTATTGCATAGAAAAATATCACAACTTTACCATTCGGGCTCACAGGTAAATATAGAATGGTTTCACTTAGAATAAGTTTACTTTCGAAAACACATTTGTACATTTCATGACAAAATTCAACAGCATTCTACTAAGTCTTATTAATAAGTTGTCGCGAGCATTGAAATAAGATACATGGGTCGTACCTAACTTAAACATTGTGTAAAATTGAAAAATTCTGCATTTTGAAATTAGACTTAATTACGTTTTTTGTCATTTAAATAAAACTGCACCCGTTTTAGGTGGGAGCGAAGTCGGCCCCGCGTGTTCGCAACTGCCGGCGGCGTACTGAGGCACTGAGGCACTGCGGCGGTGCGGCAGCGGTGCGGCAGTTGGGGCGACGCGAGGCCGCGCCAGTCCGGGCGTCACGTGCACTAACAATTTCACTGTGACATTGTCCTTATAAAAAGCACGAGGCGTATTACGCGTCATCATCTTCCTCCTCGCCTAATATCTCCTCTTCTACTTCCTCTTCTGCAAGCAAAAAGTGTGTTATCAACAACTTCGAATTAAGCGAATAAATAAAATTGATCGATAAATATTTTCTTTTGGTAACATTGCCAGGGGTAAATAATGAGATTCAGTCAGGGATCAATAACATTGGATTATTGACAAAAATCTAATTCCATACAGTGTTAATCACTGGTTGTCTTTAACACTGCCTTGTAGAGAGAACGTATTAAACATTTTATTTATTTATCACTAAAAAAATTTTTGAATGACCGGTAAAAACTTGTACTAAAATCTGACAATGTAACACAAACAAAAAAGGTAAGGACTTTGGTCTTCGATAGCAAGTATTCGCTGTGGTAGAATATTTCGACCACTCAAATATACTGGCCTTTTGCATTGAGCCACCAAAATATCCCATTAGCGCCATTCATATTTTATATTCAAGCGACAATTTGGTCGTAGGGACAAGGCGGACGCACACTAGACGCAGTCGAGGCGGAACATTATTTGAAATTCGAAGCAGGGCGCCAAACGCCGCGATTGAGAATCGGGGCCAAGTCACTTGTTTTGCAGCGGCACTTATGTATGTCGCCGTTTTCAAAATGTAAACATTGTATACTTAATACTTGTGAATTGAGGAAAGGTCAGCTTTTTCCGTATTCGACATATTAGCCGGTTTGGCGCGCAATAACGTAACAAACAAAGAGTAGACAACAGTTTGAGAACCTCCCCTTTTTTAAGGCTGCTTAATAGCTTCAAAAATGTTATTTAAAACTACATTATATTTAAACTTCATAAATATTGCATGCCGCAGCGCGGTAGTAGTAGAGATGAAACGGATATCCGGTAACTATCCGGTATCCGGCCTATCCGGCGGCGTTAATACTATCCGGCCGAATACCGGACAACGACTATTCGACCGGATAGTTATAAGAATAAGGGTCACGATTGCGATCAATTCGCACTGACTTGAGATAAAAATCCAGCTCACAGTTTATCGCGTTTCTTTCTTCGTGTTGAACCTGGTTAGTGTTGTTTTCATTTGCTACCTCAAACGGCTAAGTTCCGCCGGCTATCCGGCCACATGGTTGGCCGAATATCCGGTATCCTGCCAAACTGCTATCCGTTTCATCTCTAGTTAATAGTGCTTTACTTAACATGATTTTTACAAAATGCTAGTTTATCAGCGAGCAATGAGCGGCGGTGATTCTTTCCCGTGCAAAGTATGTTTCTTTAACAAACAAATTATTTCATCATCATTCATTATTTTACTTCAAAATAATATTATATATTATCTTCTTTTTTAACCTCAGAGCTCGAGAGGCGTGGTTTGATCAAACAAAATTAATAATATCGATTCAGTTCTGTTACAAGTCTAGAACTCGAACTAATGGCGAAACCGCAAGTAACTTCATCTGGGCGAATTTATTGGCTGTTTGCGTCTGTACGTTCAAGCCCAGAACGGTCTTAAAACATATTGAACTAGAGGTAGAAAGTTCAAGTAATGTAATAATAATGTATAAAGCTTAATAAATAACAAAAATAATGAAATTCTAACTAGATAGTATGCATTATGGATACTTTAATTATTGTCAACAAAAAACGAATTTCAAAAGCTCTCAGTCAAAGTATTTCAATACTTAAAAGTGGTCGTTTATCTCTTATCTTATCGTCTTGTATCTACTATTTAAACTCTTAAAAATTGGGTCAAAAGATATTATAAATAATCGTAACCGTAAGGGGGGAAATAATACCAAAATTAGACAAATAGGTCAGTCAAATAGGTATGACGCCACAATCTCACCACCGAACGATGCAGAGCCAAATATAACAGCAAAGTTTTATCCAGAGCTCGGCTACCATCTAGCGGCACTATCGGAAACGTTCCGATCAATACCACATACACTACCAGCCTACCACCCGTTTAGACGAAGGTACAGGAATAAGTTAACGTTCAAAAAAAATTAACTCTGTAGCCAATAAATTAGCTCGGTCGGTCGGTTACGGGTTAAAATCGGCATTTCGAGTGCATCCAAGTAATTGAGTATAACAGAATATTTATGTGAATTTTTCCTTATATTGTTGCACTCAATGTTCTAACTGGAAGAGTGAATCTTAATAAAACGAATCATTGGGTTATAATTATAAATTAATACTGTAATTATTGCAGGTTGCCAGTTGCAAGTTGGGGTACTTTTGGTTCGTTTCATTGGGCACATCTTATTCGTAGGGGCACTATACATGAGTGAGACCTGATTAGGGTTGCCATACATCCTCGGTTATATTATTTTGCACGTTGTTATTTCAAATGATATTATGTATACTGTTTATAATGAAATATGAACATGTCTAATTATTATGGAAATAAACAAAGTTAAATTATTTTATACGAATTATTCAGCTGTTGCAAACAAAGTTAAATTATGGCAGCCCTAAGCTAGACGCGTGCTACGCGCGGATGCGCTATGGGCGGATCCTAGCACTTAGCCCGTGACTTAGCAGCGCTTGTAATGAACGCAACGATCGAACGCGTCTCGACAACCGACGCAACCCCAAGTAATAACACCAACCAATCCGTACAGCGCTCGACACTACACCACAAATGTCAGACACTCGTTGTACACTTATCATTATCACGTTATCACGGAGTCGCGGCAAGAGTTCACACCCAGACTTATTTAAACGTCTGTGCGCTAAATCTTGTTTATTTGCGCGTTTGCGCGTGATCGATAAGTTGATATTCAGTCGAAAAAGTGTTTCTATTTCGAGACAATTATGTCCCACAACCTAGCAATAGTTACACTTTCCATTCATACAAGTTTAATTACCAGTTTTGCCGCGCTCGACCCCTGTACTGTGAAAAGTCACGCATCTTGAATACACTCCGCGTCACGATAATATTGCGCGCCAAATATCGCGCAAATATAAAATTTTTTTTTTTTTAAGTATTTTTACATAACCCTAAAGCCCGCTACAGACCTTCAGTTTTAACTGCACAGTTATAAAGCCCGCTACAGCCCGCGACAGAATGTCTGTAGCGGGCTTAAGTAGAAATTGTATACCTTACGTGGGAACATGTATAAATGGAATGACGACAACATTTTTATATAAAAAATATCTATTGTAGATTGGTATGATCTGCTAAGTCTTGTAAAACATGAAATCAGTCACTATAGGGCAGATATAACCGCCGCGTTTCGGTCCGAGGTGTGATAGCCGGTAAGAAAAAATTGGAAGCCATTTTAGTAGCGCTCAGATATGTCTGCTACAGTCAGATATAGTTGTTCGTAAATACAGACTTCTTAAGGTTGCCTGCACGCTAGTTTCCTACATATTGATTCAGAAAAATTTAGTGTGTCTATGCGAGCCTTAGTTTGAACGCCGAAAACACGATACAAACCACCCGCACCTTCGAGATCGTCGTCCTCTCCTTCCCCTAGCTCCTCCTCATCCTCGTCCCCCTCCTCCCCCTCCACTTCCTCATCATCGTCCTCCTCGCCTTCGCCCTCTCCTTCGAAGTCCTCCTCGTCGCTGTGCGCTTCATCGTCTCCGCCGCCGCCGTTTTCTTCCTTTCGCGCCTTTTTCGCTTCTGTTGTTTTTTCCTACAGACACCAAACAATGACAAGCATAAATGAAAACACAACTTAACAACAACACACAACACGCAAACTATATTATATTTGTGTTTATTAGCGCAAAACTTAATCAATCGAGTAATAACTGGCTTAAGGCCAATTTCAATTTTTTTTTATGCCACGGCCGTTGACGACGGTTTACGTGTATCGTCAATGTAGTGGGGAAGTGCGCCGAGCCACGGCTTACGTGCAAGATAATGAAGCGCAGGTGACAAGGATTCGTAACAATAAAGAAGCGTGGGTTATTAGTGCGAGGGAAAGGGACGCACGGCGTGGAACCGGCGCCGTACGGCTTATTTTGCCCTGACAACCTCCAACGGAAGATGGTCACGCATAACGTGAGCCGTGACGTACAATCTATAAAACCGCCAAAACGACAATAACAAGTACGCTCTTGTATTATTACAACAAAGAAACCATGGGAAATTTACTGTCTGGTGTTACAAGATGGTTTACAAATGTATGTAACTGTACACGCCATGGGTTTGCCCGCGTGAATTTAGGTTACTTTGTGGGAAAGAGAAGGGTGACGCTTTACTACAACATAAGCGAACATCGGGATGTTTTTAGGATTCCCGCCCATTTTCTGTCATCTATATGTAACATTTTGACATAATTTATTACTCTAGGCACTGTTGAAACAAAGGAAGTCTGTGTTATAAGTATACAAAACACCTACATGCAAATAATGCCGGGTCATTGACTACTCTCTGAAACGCCACTAGTTAGGTACCAAAATAAAAGCACAATTGTGCAAACGGCGGCACTGCCGTTCCACTTCATGGAATAGTATTTAGTAGGTATGTATTAAGAAACCTACGCATATATTATGATAAAATTACTTTTTAGAGTTAACGCTGCGTTCTATGACAGGCCGATATCTACATTGACATTCGCTCGCCGGCCATGTTACCGACTAGCGTCACGCTACCGTGGAAGTAAGCCGGACTAAAGTCAGTCAAAAATAGCTTACGATACGCAATAAAATCAATAATAAGCACACTAGTGAGCGTATTAGAACAGGTCTGCAACATTATTTGTAATAACCATATCAACGAGGACATGAGCGTACGACCGTTCGTTCCCGCGCCATGTTTTTTTTCTGCCAAGGTCATGCCTCCATATCGAAAACGGGTAAACAAAGCTAGAAATCACTAAGTATGTAAATCCATAGTACATCGCACTAAGAAATACCTAAATCCCATGATAGACGTGGTATAGAACTACTGACTCATCGATTACCTCACGCACGCTAAAATGTGTAACTCGTCAGAAATGACGTCCAAAAATACGCCGGTTTCAAGTGTTTCCTACTCGGGAAATATAATCTAGTAGACCACGTGGAGACTGAATGCAAGGGGAATCTAGTACATATTATAGTGGCTTGTAAAACGTTCTATAAAATGGCGAGACTAAAATGAATACATTTCTGCTTGACATGTGCACTCACCTCTGCTGCCCTTTTGGCTCCTTTTAGGTCACTTTTCGCGTCTCCCTTTTTCTCGTCGCCGACCTTGTCCACGGCCACTTCACTGTTATTTTCATTGGTGCTCATGATTGTTCTGATTTTATGTTAATTACTAGAAATATTCAAGTTAGGTATACGACTGCCCCAAACCGACGCGCGACTGACTGATCGAGTGAACGAGCGGGCGGGCGGGCTGCGATGGCGATGATGAGTTTGAAAACGAAGATGGCGCGGGCTTCCACACGCCTCGCGTCTGATTGGTCGAGAGCGTCCGCCATTATCAAGCTATAAACAGCATGTGGGTAATATTATTTTGAAATCATTTTCGGTCCTGCGTTGTATACTTAAATTGTGGATATTTAGAATCGTTTTTAAAGTTATTTGTTACCTAATATTATTTTCTATTATGATATCAGGAGGACAGGTATTTTGAAAATAATAAAAAATTAGACCTGTTGGCATTAGTGGTTCGTAATTTAGCCAATAGGTGGCGATTTTGTTGACAACAAAAAGAGCGGGAAACTGAAAAAGTTTCATTCATGTTGTTTGATAAAGTTAATTAAAGTTTTACAAATTTACACTTTACAGCGAACTTGAGTCCTTGTCCTTGCTTTGATAATTTTGTTTGATTTGAAAATTTGAACGTATTATTTAGATTCATGATAATTTTTATTATTCATGATAATTTTAATTATTTCATTAATAAAATTCTTTAATTTCATCGACATTTATAAAGTACCTCCTGATTGTTTTCTTTAAATTTATTTGTAAGTTCGTTAGTATCAACGTTAGGACGTCACTAATTGTTAGAAAATAAATTGTTTGGACTCGCTTATCTAGGTCATATAAATGTAACTTCGTTAATTTTCTGAAGTTGGGATCGATGAATTCGAATGATAATAAATTTTACCAGCATTTGGTAAAAACTAAAAGTACGACTACTAAGAGGTAAACAATGTTATAAACGTTTATTTAAAGTTTTATCATCGCAATTTTAGGCTAAAGCCATCTAAAGAGTTAAGTTTTACACCATATTTCACAATACCTACATAATTTTCCATACAATAAAACAGTCGTTTCATTCAACAAGATTAACTTAAAATATGTATTTTATATTGTATATAAATCGTACTAGGCTTAGTATCCAATAATAATTATGTAGGATTAGGAAAAAATTGAAGAACTTATTTGGTTATAAAAACACGAGAGTAAAATTTCCCAATCAATATAAGGGCGTTTATTACTATTATATACAATCTAGCGCGGTTCACACAATGACAAAATAAAGCTTTACATGTTATTATTTTGCTAAAACTATTTTAAATTGGTTTTCGAAAAATCATACTATAAACTAATTATTATTACGCTGTTGCAAGTGAGAATAGATTTTTAAAATTCAATTTAAAATAAATATTTAGTAGGACTCAGTAAGTTATACAAACCTAATACATCCGAGTTTATTTACATGTTTCACATTATTATTATTACTCTCAGTAGTTCAGTTGTATGAACACGTTGGATAAGGATATTTATACTCAGAAAAGGTTAGTGTCTTGAAGAGTATTCTTGATTAAATCATGTTTAACGACATTGTTTCCTAACAATGAAGGAATCTCCTTTTGAATTTCCCCATCGTAACAACCATGCAACAAAACTTAACATATTTTCTACATTAAAATTATTGAAAACGTATTATGTTCGGGCCCTATTGATTGCATATTTCTAATAATTATGTACTAACTACATTTATACCTAGGCACAGAATATTCATAATTTAAATATTGAACGATTGAATCCTTAATTCAAGGAACACATCGAGTGGTTACCCTTGTGTCCTGTGGGTATATATATATATATATATATAATATATATATATATATAGTTATCCCTTATCGACAAATGTTGATCAAACGCGACTTCACGCGAGCACTTTGTTGATCCAAAAACTTATGTTGATCCGGCGCCTTTTGTTGATCCAATATGCATCTCTGGTAACTAATGTGGCTCCGACCGGATCAACATCTACAGTCACGTGACTGCTTACTAGTTTTGGCCGATGTTGATCCGATATACAAATCCACCTTGCGATAGTTACGGAAAACGTTGATCCGATTCAAATGAGCCAATCAGAGCACAGCAAACGATCGGATTGGCTGAAAGCAGCCGCGACGTTGCCGCTCAGCATACGATCGGATTGGCTGAAAGCAGCCGCGACGTTGCCGCTTCGTATCTTTGACCCTACAAGCTACAGATTTTATTTGGAAGTTTGGAACGCACAGTAGGTACCTATACTGTGTTATACATTTCTTGGTATATTTCTTTGCCATCAATAATTGTAAAATCAAACGAACTTACCAAGTGAAGATCGATTGTAATTAAGCTTCATATCATCCCGTCCGAAGATGATGAGATTACTACCTGTTAGTATCCTGGTAGCATCCTCGAGCATCACACTTATTACTGAGTGGAACTCCTCAACGGATAAGAGTTAAGGAACCGGGTTAACAAATTATTATTATTGGTCACATTACCTTTGCAGAACTATATAGACATTGACCACCGTCGACTCTGATGATGGAGTGGAACTCGTTTTTCTTTATATTTCTGACCGCCGCATTCCGTCATTTGATAACCGATTTGAATTGATATTTTTTTGGTTTGGGACCTGTTATTGTGAATTTGGTCCCATATTAAGGTGATGATGATCTGATGAAGAGTTTCGGAGATACAGAATGGAACTCCTAAACCAATAAGAGTTAAGGAATCGGAATAAAAAAATATTATTGTTGGTATATTATTATTGTTGATTTGAATAGATATTTTTTTGGTTTGGGACCTGTTATTGTGAATTTGGTCCCATATTAAGGTGATGATGATCTGATGAAGAGCTTCGGAGATACAGAATGGAACTCCTAAACCGCTAAGAGTTAAGGAACCGGAATAAAAAAATATTATTGTTGGTCACATCACCTTTGCAGAACTATATAGACAGAGGTCGCGCTTGACCCGGGGGGACAGCGGGTGCGCGCTCATTGCTTACGTAACTTACGTTTCTCGGTTATCCAGGTCCTCTTTGACTGACGTCGCAAAGACCACGTCCGCGGCCTCCACCGGCTCCGGGGAAGTTAACGGGGCCTTATGGTCGTAGGAGGCAAGGGCAGACTTGGAGCCCTCCCAATCCTTCCTACGCTTCGCGCGCGGCAATGACGTGCACTCGGGTCCCAAGCCAAGAGTGACCAGTATGGGGAGGTGCTGTTTGTTCATGTCATACCTCCACATAGACCGGGCACGGTAGATTCCCGTGGAGTACGATGTCAAGCACATCCGGACGGTGGTTGACGTTAGAGGGAATGTGAGTGGGTGTCTCTGGCCCTAACACCTGATACCCATTCGCCTCCGCGTCCTCGAAGATTCGCCGTCCCGCGCTGTTGGCGACTCTGGAACCCCAAGCTCTATGCTTAGCGTTCAGGTCGCCAGCCAGGAGGGTCGGGTTCCCACCGTCGACGATGTGTCTGAAATCTTGGAGGCAAAGATTACGTCCAGGCGGGCGGTATGCCGCAAACACCCATAGTGCCTGGCCCGCCGCGTTCAGCTCGACCCCTGTGGAGCGCATAACTGAGAACGGCGGGATTGGCAAAACCGTGTGTACCACGTCGCGGCGGACCGACACCACCGTGCCCCTGTAAGGGTACCCGGAGGGGGCGATCTCATCGCGGCGGTACACGAAGTAATTCGGGAGGCGGAAGTCCTAGTTAAGAGACAAATTCGTCTCCCCTATGAGCAGGACATGCACGTCTTACTCGCGGAGGAGACGCCAAAGTTCCTGTCTGGACTGTGAGGACAACCCACCCGGGTTCCAGTGCATTAGTCTAAGACTGACTGACATGCTGGAGCCCGAGGACTTTGGTTGAGACCCCTCTAATTGTCCCCACGAGCTCCGGGTACCGCGTAATCGCCTCACTGATGGCCGATACGGCGGCCACCAGTTCATCGGCGGGCGTTTCGAAGCCCAGAGCTTGTAAGGGCCTAGAGGGGGCTAGGCGTCCCGTTATCTGTAACGGGGATGGAGTGGCAGGATGGGGTGGGGTCGGTGTGGGGAGGTGGGCAGGGACTGGTTGGGGTACCTGGACTACCTCCTCCTGGGTGCTTTGCGGCTTCTTCCCCTTGCACTTTGGCATGCGCTTGCGCTCGGGGGAGCCGTCGTCTGCAATGGCCGGCGGCTAAGCCGTGGAGGGGAGTGGAGCAAGGGCGGGTGCGGTGGCGGGCGGAGTCACGACCATCGCGGGCGCTCGAGGCGTAGGTTTCGGCTTAGTCGGGGCGGAGGAGGCCTGCTCTTCAGCGAGCCCCTTCTCCCGCTTACGCCACCTGGCCTGTCGTCTACGGCTGGTGTGCGCGGGCGGGCCGCATTCGCCAGCCGGCATGTTGGCAGGGGTTCCGGGTGGAGGGGGGACGCTGAGACCCCGTAGGCGCGCCATCCGCCTAAGGTATGAGCACATACGGTTGATAGCCGTTCCTCAACGCTCATACTCTCCAGCTGGACGTAGTACACCCTTTCTTGCTGCCGCCGCGGGGGGCCTTGAGCCGGCAGAAACGAGCCGGAAAGCCCAGGTCCTTAAGACTGCCGGTTACCCAGTTTGGGTCCGTATTTTCCGGGAGGCCGCGGACATTGGCCTTTGTCGGCCGCTCCTCCGTCAGGGACAGATAGTACCAGACTAGGCCCGGCTCGGTCTTCTGAATCTTGATCAGGTAGGCCTGGACCTTCCTGAACTCGTCTGCGGATTTAGGATGGAAGCGGAAGCCCTTTCCGCTTGCCACAGAGTGCGGTGGGACGCCGAGGATGTCCGTTGTCGGCCGCTCCTCCGTCAGGGACAGAAAGTACCAGACTAGGCCCGGCTCGGTCTCCTGAATCTTGATCAGGTAGGCCTGGACCTTCCTGAACTCGTCTGCGGATTTAGGATGGAAGCGGAAGCCCTTTCCGCTTGCCACCGAGTGCGGTGGGACGCCGAGGATGTCCCGCAGCGCTCTGAGGTGCACTACCCAGTTGGGTAGCATCTTCGCCACTATTAGCGGCGCGGGACGCTCGCCGGCCGCTGCAGTCGGGGCCTGTGAGGGGGGCCGACCTACCTGACCTCCATGGTGCGCGGGGTGAGTGGTGGGGGGTAGGTAGGCTCCTTTCCGTCTTCTTCAGTCCGGTCGCAGTTGCCAAAAGTGCTCCGGCGCGCAGAGGTCCGGACACCGCGACCCTTTTCCAGTGACCCTTTCCAATAAAAGGGCGCGGTGTGATCGGCAGGTACCATGGATGGCACCTGGTCTTCCGGCGTGACTTAAATAGTGAGCAGCGACACGCGAAAATCGCCCGTAAGCCAGCGCCAGAAGAGTCAATTTTGTGCTCCGGCCGGATCAACTTAGTCTAAGCAAAGCGGATCTAAGAAATCATATTCAGTATGATTTTTGTTTTTGTTTCGGACGGATCAACTTAGTCTAAGCAAATGTCACATTTAATTTAAATATACTCCGGATCTAATAAATCACATTCGGTATGATTTTTGTTCTTGTTTCGGCCGGATCAACTTAGTCTAAACAAATGTCGCATTTAAGTTAAATATACTCCGGATCTAAAAAATCACATTCAGTATAATTTTTTTGACCGTTAATGGATCAACGAATGTTGGTCAAACCGCTGACGAGTATGTCGAAAATGTGTGAGTGCAGATCCACCGACGTCACGCGTATATTCAGGACGGATCAAAGTATATCATGTTGCGCGAAGCGGAGCTGAGCAAACACGTGAAATAGGTGGATCAACAATTATTATGACTTCACACTGGAGCAACATTTACCGTGAAAGGATCATTATATAATTTTGAGAATAACAATGTATACATTTAATAATCATTTATAATTTTTTTATGGGTTTCACAATTAATCACATATATCACAGGCAACATGTTGAATTAATTTTGGTTATAACTAATAAAACAAGCAGGATATGGTTCAACCTCTTCTCTTACGAATGTTTCAGAGTTTTAATTGTATTGGGAGAAAATTATTAGGTATGCCAATAATATAGCCCCCAATTATAATACCGACTATAAGTTACAGTCACTATCCTGCTTGCTTTGTATAAAACCAAAACACCTCAGTGACATTTATTCATTAGAATTAAATCAAACATTTTCAAATTCCACAAATCATCTAAAGAAATCTAGAACTAACATAAATCGGGAGTATGTTAATCTAGGAATAAAACTACATAAATTTATTATATACAATACAATACAACATGTGTATGCTTGGAGTTTAGAACTTAAACACAACAATCATAATTATTAATAGGATATTAAGAGGATGACTACACAGATGATAATATACTATGACATTATAATTTAAAAATATTTATACAAACATACTCATACAGAGTCTGAGGTCTGTGAAATAAATTCACTTAGTGGCAGAAAGATGAAGATTTTTATTTTTGTCCAACATTGGCATAATATCCTAGATAATTGAAATGGTACCCAGTTACCGAGTACCAAGTTGAAAATATGTGTAGGTATACAAACCCCCACTCGTGGACGTCTATATCTCATTTAACTATTTTTCCCGTCCACTTGGCGTGTGAGCAAGTGGTATTAATTGGGGTGATTTTCTTCTAACAATCATGAAAGAGACTTGGCTGTGAACGCGGGTCCACCTTGTGCATCTCGAGGGGCCTCAGCTCCACACCACCAACTAGAGTGTACTATCCCGTGCCTTAATTGCCATGTGGCACGAAGTTGCTCGTAAGACATCGTTGCATGTCATATCAGTGTCATGTTAAACAGCTTTATATAGCTTTATATAGTCCTGTGTCGTGTTGGTTGCTGGGTTGGTTGCCAGAAAAATGCCGTATACGGAGCAGATAGCCATATAGTCGGCTCGAGTCGTGTGCACAACCTTTGTTGGTCGGTTTGACGTCGACTACGCTGTCAAGTCAGTGTACGTCGTCTATTGGTCATTGGCCGACAGTGTGCAACAGAAGCTATAGCAAATGTAGAACACATATCAGAACATAGGTTAGGAGTTATTTGGTACACAGAATCCTTTTGGGGACTGAGATATCTTACGCAGCTTTGAAATAAACTAAAATCCAAGCATGTATCTCTATTGACAAATTATATGACATAACTGTTATGCAATAAAACTATGTATGTATGTATTCATTAGTTCATTATGCAATAATAAACATTGTTTTATTATGTAATATGATTTATCAATAGCTATGCGTTTATGTGTTATTCAGAGCCTCCACTGAAGCTTTCCAGAGACCCAGGGATTCACAGAGTATATTTTTAAGTTCGATCTAGATTTTGGCACATTTTAGGTGCTAAACCTAAGAGTAAAATTTACCATTAATTAAGCTTCAGTAACTATGTAGGTTGTTCCATTGTAGTCCGTTCAGGGAGGTAGTTAAACTACCGTAGTTTACTGCTGCCCGCTGTGGAGCAGCATGTTCTGAACGACTCCCCAGAAGCTCATAAGTGTGTAGTGTTCGAACTCGTATCGTAGGGGAACACCACACACTATAGTGTAGGGTATACTGGGGTGATATGGTCTGGAATGTGGTGCAGACGTTCTCTGGAGCATGTTTAGTGTATTGCAGGATGGAATGGTCTAGTCTAGACTCTAGCGTCTAGACAGACCTTTTCCTGGAGCTGGTGTAATATGAGATGTATTATGGTCAGCTCATATAAGGTAGTGTAGTGTAGGGTAGAGTAAATATAGCCTAGGACTCTAGGTGGTGCAGACGTTCCCCAGCTCATGTTGTGTAGTGTAGGGGAAGGTGGTGCGATATGGTCCACATAGTAGTCAAGAAGGTAGTACAGAAGTTCCCCAGAATCTCATATAGTGTAGTGTAGGGGAAGGCAGGGCGACACGCTCCACAAAATGTGGTGCTGTTCCTTTCGAGGTCATATAGTATAGTGTAGGGTAAGGTGGGGCGACATGGTCCACATAGTAAAGTCAAGAAAGTAGTACAGAAGTTCCCCAGAATCTCATATAGTGTAGTGTATGGGGAAGGCAGGGCGACACGCTCCACAAAATGTGGTGCTGTTCCTTTCGAGGTCATATAGTGTAGTGTAGGGGAAGGCGGGGCGACACCGCCTGGAAGGTATAGAGGGTGTGTAGGTCTAGAAGGTGGTGCAGACGTTCCCCTCGAGCTCGAGGTTGGAGCGGAAGGCGGGCAGGTCGAGCGGCTCGTCGTCGCCGCGCCAGGCGGAGTACAGCGTGGGCAGGAAGTCGCTGAACAGCGGCCGCCGCGCCGACGCCACGTTCTCGCGGACCACCTGCAATCGCGTAATATATTTATGAAGTGAAACCTTCTTGTGGGAGGGTAAACCGCATCGTGACGTAACGCGTTACGGCGTCACTCTGTCTGGTGACTATGGAAACTGTCAAAAGGCAACATTCATAAACAAAGTGCGTCTAATTAACGTTTATTTTTATTTTCTCGTTTTATTTGGTAAACAATTTTGGCACTAAATAAATCATACTTACTAGAAATTAAATTTTAAAATTAAAAAATTTTATTAACTTATTATATTAAATCGCAAATTAAAATAAAAAGACACGCTAATATTATTTACCAAATTGGACAAGTGTAAAAAATGAACTATATGTGTGTATGTATATATGTAACGGAGACTTCGACCATGACTGAGCCCCTTCAAAACGTCGGATTTACTCAACATGCAAAGGGGCCTCTCTTGGAGCCTTATATAAATTCCAACCATTTGTTAATTTTTTATAGAAGTCGCATTACAATATTACAATACAACCAATGACAGGAAGATTCTCGAATAGCGACCACTTTGGCAAAAAGAATACAGGCCACCCAATGGACTGATGACCCAAACACGGCAAGACAATGTCAGATACATTTAAAAGCCACGTCACCAGATTCTTGATTCAGCGACGTCGTATTTATAAAGTGCTGTGAAAACAACGATATCCTAATGACAAAAACCTACTAAGTACAAAAACTATAAAGCAATTCAGTAACGGAAAACCATTTGCGTCGTTAAGACGCGACGACAATATTGAAAATTGTCTTAGAAATGTCCAAGCAAGATTGTTAGTAAAATATTTCGATGGGGTTAGAAATAGATTCTTGTCAAAACGGAATGCTACCTCCTGGAGACTCGGTAGAAGAGTGTTGGAGGCGGAAGCCTCCTGATCGTAAGTTATGAGTAGTCTGTGAGGATCCATGGCTGTACAGTCGACGTCGAACGCGTTGGTGTCACAGATTTAACATATTTCCCCTAAAAATTTAAACATACTTTTACAGAAATTGCAGAAACAAAATCTCTAACATAGCGTTCAGACTACAAAAACCCTGTGGCAACTTCCCCTACTCGTTAAGAGATAGCGCCACTGGTATCCTGCATCACGCTATCGAAGTTTTCTACCTCACTGGCATATTATTATACAAGCCTGCGAGATGATGTAATCAGAGCACGGCCGCTTACCAGGCACGACTACGTCCCCGCTGGGCGATCTCTCTTCGCCTAAACCTCTTTGAAGGAAGCACAAACATACCTTTTCCATCCCATCAAAGTTGGGATCGCGGTGACTCCTGGGTATCCATATCTTGACGTCCTTGTCGAGTCCACTGGTGGCCAGGATTGGACAGCGCGGATGCGCCTCTATACAATTGACCTGGAAGAACACAATATTCTCATTAGAAATATAAAAGGTAGTCGTGTTTTACATGTATATTATCAATAGAATAAAATCGTAATGAAATTAAGGCCGAGTTTATACGAGCGCGCGGTCGCGCTTAGTTGCCGTTATCTTGTTATTACGTGGCACGTTATAAGCTTGGCCCTAATCACATAATTTAAATTAAATTTGAGTTCGTTTTATCGCGTCCGCAACGACCGTTGGCTACTGTGCTACCACCGGCCGCGTCGTGTGTCAAGTCACATTTTTGTTCCTCATCTCACATCCACGTAACTAACAACAGCGTGCTCCGGCGAGCAACTACCTAGTCGAAATTTAAATACACAGAGAACCTTTTACCTTACCTTTTCCTCAGAGAGCTGAGAGAGAGGAGAGTGACATACTTTTTCCCAGAACTTCTATGTTTTGTTTTGTTTGTTCCTCTTTACTGGACTTGACCTATTCGCGCGCCAGTCGACCGTCGGTCATGCGAGCATTCATGAATGAAACATACTTTCGTAGACTTACAAATGTCACAACAGGGCAACAAAAACTTGTTTGACCATTTATTTTTTATGTTTCAAGTTATGTTCGAACTCATAGAACAAAAGTTGTCGCTTATGGCGTTAGCTACCTAGTGCTGCGAGGTTGCTCGTGTTTTACGGGTAACCCTGTATAAACGGACCCACACGAACACGTGCGAACAGTCGGAGCCCGACACCGCGACTCGGCGCGCGGCCCGTAACACGACAGCGACGTTACTGTTTGTGTATAGACAGTCAGTGAGCCGGAGACCGTCACAGACCACATTCCACCGTAGCGAACCGTGAAAGCGCGGCCCGAAGAACGACAGCGACGTTACTGTTTGTGTATAGACAGTCAGTGAGCCGGAGACCGTCACAGTCTCACAGACCACATTCCACCGCAGCGAACCGTGTAGGACACTCACGACGCCGTTGACGTCGGCCTCGAGGAACTGCACGATGGCCTCGGTGCGGCGGTCCCACACGAACACGTGCGAGCAGTCCGAGCCCGACACCACGTACTGGGAGCGCGGCCCGAAGAACGACACGCCCTTGTACGTGGCGCTGTTGCGGTGCCCGCTGTACCGGCGCGTGTAGCCGTCCGCCGCCTCCGACGACTCCCTGCGACCATAGTAGTATACTCGTATAGTCGTATTTTTAATTATACTTGGACCATTACAAACGTGCGAACTGAGTCATAAATCATTTTAATCAGACCTCTCGCTCACACTTATAAGCATATCGGATCTCTCGCTCACACTTCTAGTGTTGTGTGTAACAATAAACAGGAATTTGTCGATAGTTAGTAGCAGGTAATAAGGGAAAGGTTAAGTACAATAATTTTAAACAATTATTAATCAGTTTGGAATATTAATCTATATCTGTGTCATCGTCTGTGCAGCAGTCACTGACATCTTCATATAAATTTAGCGAGCGGCATCCCTCTATCGATAACGAGTTGCCCAGCATTGTCACATTCCTTTGACGTATCGTTTTATGACTCAGTTCGCACGTTTGTAATGGCCCAAGTATAGACGAAGTCAACTAACGTTTACTGTGTTGTCAGTTTTTGATGAAATAAAAATAGTGTTGTGACACAGTCAGTGTGCCGAATTGCCGATATCGGATACGGGGTTCGAATTTTAGTCGTGCTTTGTACATATCAACAAGTTTTCGACGAATATGTCTGGCTATGGCTTGACGTGCTCGGTTGAGGACCCATATCGTTTGTACGAAACAATATAGCAACAAATAAACACAACAATTACCACAAACACAACGTAACGAAAAACGTAACAAAAACATGTACGCTTTGTAATAAGCCGTCAAAAAACTGATTGTAGTTACATACTATAGTAACTTATATCAGAGCACTTATATAAAATTTTATTGTAATATAGAAATAATATTATTTTATAGTTTGAAATGATTAACTATTCAGACTCATTGTTCATTCAAGAGCTGTACGCATCACTATTACTTTAAATATGGCAACATTATTTTACAAAGTGACATTAGCTACTGTCAGTTGGCTTCGTCTAATTAAAAATACGACTATAGTAGCGACAATAGTGGTCAGGGTCCACGAGGGAGGAGAGCGAGTGTCGAGCACAAAGTGACAGGATGAGGATACATTCACGAGGAAGAGTTTTTTATGAAATTTTATATGCATATTCAGTAGGTCTGAGAATCGGCTACTGTCTATTTTTCATACCCCTAAGCGATAAGGGTTGTCCACACCTAACATTTTTATTTTATTTTTTGGACAATTTTTTTATTCTTCAACAACGTCGCATCAAAAATATATACAATCCTAAATTTTAATCCTTCTATCACCAACCCCTATTTAATAGTCTTTTTATTACGCTCGATAACTTATATGGCAAAACAACGTTTGCGGGGTCAGCTAGGGTTATATGAAATGCTCACTTATTATAGACATCCGTCTTGGTGTTGAAGAGATATATGTCCTCGTCGTTATACGAGCCCAGGATCTCGGTGCCGTCGTGGTTGTACACCGCACACGTCAGGTGCATGGACGACCGGGACTTCGACGAGTCTGTTTTACTCTGCAACCAATTAATTATTCGAATCAAATCTGTCTTTTATTCATTGTCAGGTACAAGTCGTGTATTTAATTTTTATAAAGCGCACATAACTTTTTCTACAAAGTCATTAATAAATAATAAATAAATAACGCTTCACACTCACAGCCCCACACTAGGATTCCTTGTGTCGTGGGCGCCATGGACACACACAAGACAACAACACAACACACCCAGACCAGAAACAGAAATCTGAACTCATCATTCAAATCCCTGCTCTGCTGGGAATCGAACGCAAGACCCTCAGCACGACGCACCGGTGTCTTAACCATTGCGCCACTCAGGACGTCATCGGTGATCGTCATTGGTGCGTGCCACTGGGATTCGAATCCGGACCCCTCGATCCGAGGTCGAATTCTAAGCCACTGGGCTATCACCACTGTCCTAGATACACCCCAAGATACTCACAGGTTTATCGTGGAAATGTCCGGGGCAGTACAAGGCCATGGGCTCCGACGGCTTCCTCGTGTCATACACCCTGACGAACTTGTTCCTGCCGGCGACGAGCAGCTCGTTCGTGTTGAGCGGATTGCCCGCCACACTGTAGAGGGGCACGTACGTGCTCTGCTCTTGCACTTGGAATAATCTGTAAACAGAATTAAAAATATTAAGACCGAGCCTATTTAAATGACAAGTCCATGGGTAAATGTGAAGTTTGCAATGAGTAATTTAATGTATGCAGTGAGTAATGTGAAGTTGGCAATGAGTAATATATTGTTTGCAGTGAGTAATGTGAAGTTGGCAAATGAGTAATATATTGTTTGCAGTGAGTAATTTAATGTATGCAGTGAGTAATGTGAAGTTGGCAATGAGTAATATATTGTTTGCAGTGAGTAATGTGAAGTTGGCAAATGAGTAATATATTGTTTGCAGTGAGTAATGTGAAGTTGGCAATGAGTAATATATTGTTTGCAGTGAGTAATTTAATGTATGCAGTGAGTAATGTGAAGTTGGCAATGAGTAATATATTGTTTGCAGTGAGTAATGTGAAGTCTGCAGTAAGTAATGTGAAGTCTGCAGTGAGTAATGTGAAGTTAGTAGTGCGTAATAGTCAATGAGAAGTTTGCAGGGAATAATGTGATGTTGGCATCGTGTAGTTGGCAACGTGAAGTTAGCATCAGTGTACAGTTAAGTAGTGAATGTGAAGTTAGCAGTGTACACTCACTTGGAGGAGTGCTCGGTGCGCAGGTCGCAGCGCATCACCACGCCGTCCTCTCCGGCGGACACCACCAGGTGCGGCTCCGCGGCGCACACGTGCAGCTTGTGGGCCGCGCGGTTGTGTGCGGCCAGCCGGCGTCGCGACACCGCCGCCCCGCCGCTCGGCGGGCACTGCAGCAGCCGCACCTGTACGCAGATCACACGCGACATTGGCACTGACCCATCAGTGACCCACTACAGGCTCGGGTCTCCTTTCACAATGAGAGGGATGTAGGCATTAGGCTGTGTTGCCACCAGACACGTGCGAGGATGCGTAGCGAGGGATGCGTTTTTGAAGAACCAATAGAATTGCTTCATTTACCTAGCCTCGCTTAGCACAGCTCTGGTGGAAACGGCTTAGCGGAGCGAGGCTAGGTAAATGAAGCAATTCTATTGGTTCTTTAAAAACACATCCCTCGCTAAGCATCCTCACACATCTGTGGTGGATAAGCAGCCTTAGGCCATCAGGCTAAGGCTCCGCTAGCCTACTGCGGGTTGGTGGACTCAAATGGTGTTGAGAACATTTTTTTGTTATCTCTCAGGCATGCAGGTTTCCTCACGATGTTTTCCTTCACAATAACCGCAAGTGATATTTAATTTTATAAAGCGCACATAACTTTTTTACAGTCATTGGTATGTGCCACTGGGATTCGTACTCGTTTGGAAGCCGTAATAGACCAACATTAATGTAAGTATTGTGCAATTCCGTTAATATTACATACCTACATACGTGTTGAATTAATAACCTTCTTTTTTGAAGTCTGCCCGGATCTGTATGACCATTGAGAATTCGTGCCAATATCGTGTGTCATCAAACCCTATGTCATTTCATGAACTCAGCACGACTAGGAACCTTAATGTCTATCCTATAACGCACACCATAGAACGTCACGATATTTGACTTTCAAGCCTTTTTGACTTTATCACGGGTAAGACACGACATTGCCGCGATACGAGCGTGAATGGTCGCACAGAATCCGGCCCCTGTTATTAATGATGCCATCAAACCGCTACACAGACGGGTGCAGAGAACAAGAAGCCACCTGTCCATCCCTCGCGCAGGTGACGATGTTCAGCTGGCTCCTGGCGTTGAGGTGGAGGAACTTGCTCTGGAACACGTTGGACTTGTGGCCGGTCTTGAGGTGCTGCAGGGGCAGCCTCCGCGCCCAGTCCCACACGATCACGTGCGTGTCGTCCGAGCCCGACGCGAGCAGGTGGCCTGTGGACGTCGTAGCCGTAAGCCGTTAGACATCACAATACGCACCCACGGCCCAGGCTATTGCCTTACTCAACGCCTTGATTGCTCAGAATCCAGAAGTTGATATATTCAATACTAGCTGACCCAGCAGGCTTCGCTCTGCCAATTAATTTTTTTTTTATTTTAATTTAATAGCCTATGTTACTCAGGCTTAATGTAGCTTTCCAATGGTGAAAGAATTTTTGAAATCGGCCCAGTAGTTTTTGAGTTTATTCGTTACAAACATACAAAAATACAAATGTTTCCTCTTTATAATATTAGTATAGATGAATATATCAGGTTTCTTTAAAACCTGCATATGTACCTTGTCTCGAATTTAAACTGATATATGTATAACTATATGAGATATTGTTGTATTATTATAATTATTATTATATTATTATGTATGGCTCGTAGTGCACTGCGAGCATAGTTTAATAAATAAATAAATACAACTATTAGGCTGCGTTTCCACCAGAGATGTGCGAGGATGCGTAGCTAGCCTAGCCTCGCTCCGCTAAGCGGTTTCCACCAGAGCTAAGCGAGGCTAGGTAAATGAAGCAATTCTATTGGTTGTTCAAAAACGCATCCCTCTCTACGCATCCGCGCACATCTCTGGTAGAAAAGCAACCTTACAATCCACAATAAGAAACCGTTACAATACATGTGATCCAAATAGCCTATTATTGCTCACAGTGAGATAGTATGTCAGTAACCCCATTAATGACCCACTACAGGGTCGGGTCTCCTTCTTCGTATTGAGAGGGATGTAGGCCTTAGTCCACTACGCTGGCCTACTGAGGGTTGGTGAACTTCACATGCCTTTGAGAACATTTTTTTTTTGTGATCTCTCAGGCATGCAGGTTTCCTCACGATGTTTTCCTTCACCGTAACAGCAGGTGATATTTAATGTTATAAAGCGCATATAACTTTTTCAGTCATTGGTGCGTGCCACTGGGATTCGAATCATCATCTTCATTTACTTTTAAGTCCAGAAATAGATGTACTACATAAAATCATGATGGTGTAATGAATACATAGCGATTTCTTTTTCATTAAAGATAAGAGGTCACAGGGGATTTGTACACTGATGATGTAATGGTACATGATCCGACATATCATTAGAGATAATTCCGAATTCATTTCTTTAAAATATTGATTACAAAGGTGCTGTTTTGTTGCAGAGGTTAACTGGATGTTCACAGATGATATCTTACTACACCTTGATAGGCAGTTCGTTTTATACAAACATAAATGGTTGAAAGCAAATCCCTATCTATAATGTTGGCTTGAGTGGATCGTGTGTGACGATAGATGTGATGCCATCAAAAACATAACTTGTAAAAACCTGAGACACGCAACTCAGTTCTTGCACCGTAAAAAGTTGTGAGATCCATATATGTATCCATAGATTATCTCAGGCATGCAGGTGTCCTCACGATGTTTCCTTCACCGTAACAGCAGGTGATATTTAATTTTATAAAGCACACATAACTTTTTTACAAAGTCATTGGTGTGTGCCACTGGGATTCGAACCCGGACCTCTAGGTCGAATTCTAAGCCACTGAGCTATCACCACTTTTACGGACAAGATCCTACAATAAGTAAAAGCTTCAATTGGGGATAAATCATACCTTCCGGGTGAAAATTTATCGAGTTGACGCACCCTCTGTGCTTGTTGAGGTTATGTAGCTTCTTGAGGCGGTATACGGCGTGCAGTGAGCCGTAGAACCTCTGTTCGAATATCACATCATTCTTCGCCGCTTTACCGCAGGGAAATGTCAGGCCCATCTCCCTGTTTATGATTTCTGAAAGAAGAGATTTATCATTTAAATGGAGCAATGTTCATTATGTTTGTCAGTAACCCATTAATGACCCACTGGCGGGTCGGGTCTCCTCTCACAATGAGAGGGATGGAGGCTGCCGTCCACCACGCTGGCCTACTGCGGGTTGGTGGACTTACTGCAGGTTGGTGGACTTAAGTGAGCATTATGTTTAGGTAAGTGAAAAAAACTACTGTAAAGGCCTATTCTCTCAAGACCCCTCTGTCAAGAGTCAATAGTATACGGCAAAACAACGTTTGCGAGGTCAGCTAGTAATATACAGATATGTATAGATGGCATCACTAATCCTTGAAATCCTTGGATCCTTGAAAATTGACAAAGCACACTTCATTAAACTATTAATTTGCATCGAACCACTGGTGGTCCGACTGCTATTGTTTAACTATTATGTCTGTTTACTGGACATTCAATAGGTTAATATAATTATACCTCTAAGCAATAAGTAGTTGTGGGCTGGCCGAGTTTTGGTCAAGACAGCTGGCGGCGTGCTCTTGCTGTCATTAGTGTTGTCATTATCGGGATCATTGTCGTCGTTGTCGTCTGATATCTAAAATTATACTTTGTTTATTAACAGGTACATAATAATCTGACTGTATAAGATAATATAATATAACATTAACCGTATTTTTTGTATATTTGTTAGCCTGGGGAGGTACAGCCACTCTACGAATACTCTTGTGAAGTAGGATGTTCCACTTCTTGTTTTCAGCAAAGTTAGAGAGCAGTGGTTGCCAGAGATATGTAGTTGAGGCAACCACAAGGCAATATCAATCCCTCAGGCCTCATCACTTTGAGGTTAAAGGTATCCATGGGTTACAGCGACAACTTTCATCAGATGGACTGCATATTAAAACCAAGACTGTACAACCAAGAACAAGGGGTATGGCAGTTATCCTAGTTGCAGTAATAGTACAACACTTCTTCAGACTTCAGACGTCTTCAGAATCACATCCAAACTAATTAACATCAACCTTTGTGCCCTTTACACTGCTGAACACAGATCACTTCTAACTAGATTTTAATCTACACATCATAATACAGTTGTCTGTTGTCTGGTCAGGTCATCAGAAATACATTTACAGAATAAACAGTTACAAATTAGAAGTCTGGGAAGTAATGGCTGCAAGTAGGGCCCAACCTAGACTCTATTTAGAGTCTTTCAAGGCATTGCAATGAAAACAAATTGATTGTATATTATGGAAACAATGATACAACTTCATTGAACAATGCATGTCCTAATGAGAAAGAAAGCAGCCAAAAAGTTAGCCTCTTAAACTAGAGGTCAAAGTTAAGTGCTTTTATAAAATTAAATGCCACCCACTGTAACAGTGAAACACTGTGAAAAATCTTCATCTCTGCAAGCTATATGTAAAACAACAATATGATATAATATAAAACATAATAAAAGAGTCTCAGGTCTCAAGTTTCCTTCACATTAACAAGTAAAACATTAAATTTTGTAAAACACTCATAACTTAGAAAAGCTACTGATGCATGCCACTGGGATTCAAACATAGACAGTTCAAGAAAGATGAACAAGAGGAGTACAAGCTGAGTGATCAAGAAGATTGTAAAAGGTTTACTGTTTATTTCTCTATTTACATACTTCACATTCATAGCCCCACACTAGGATTCCCTGCGTCGTGGGTGCCATGGACACACACAAGACAACACAACACACCCAGACCAGAAACAGAAATTCGAATTCATCATTCAAATCTCTGCTCTGCTGGGAATCGAACCCAGGACCTTTCGCGCAGTGCACCAGTGTCTAAACCACTACGCCACTCAGGTTGATCTATTTGTCTTAATTCACAATGTCAATGAATGATGTGCGTTAGGAGTAAGCTCATGGTGACATGGTCTTAAAATTAGTATTGGAGACGTAATACCTGGGACCAATGTCCATCATCACTTTCTACATCATCCGGAATACGCACCAGGTCACTACTGGAGCTCGCAAAGTCAAGTGAGGCGGACGAAGAGCCACTGCTGCTTCTAGAACAATAATAAATAAATACAGCTGTCCACCAACCCACAGTAGGCCAGCATGGTGGACTATGGCCTACATCCCTCTCATTGTGAAAGGAGACCCAACCCTGTAGTAAGTCATTAATGGGTTACTGCCAAATAAATCTTCACACTCATAGCTCCACACTAGGATGTCATGGGTGGTGCGGAGACACACTAGACAAGAATACACACCCTTACTAGAAACAGAAATTTTAAGTTGCTCTCTCTGCTCTGCTGGGAATCAATGAGCCTCTAAAGCCACCAACGTAGCCACCACCACTTAAACTTAGTTCATGTTTTGTTCCTAATATCTAACCCAGTAAGTACTATTTGATTGGAAGTTTCAAGGTTTAGTGTTTGGCAACACACAATAAAATTTGATTATGTACCTAAAATCTAACCCAATACTCAAAACACATTAATATGGGTCAGCACTTACATGCTATTGGAACTGTCCGAAAAAGTCGCAGTTTCAGCATCAGATGTGTTGTCAGCTTGTCTCGACATGTTCCCTTCGTCTGGCGACAAATCATCCGAGTCTCTAGACGAGTCATTGCTGTCGGAGTCCCGATCTGGCGTTTTGCGCTTCCTGTAGTTCCTCGAGCGTCTCGGACGACGAATGTTCAGCAGAATTGCTCGGACATTGCTACTCGACGATCCGACGTGAACGATCTCACTGGTGGCAGCCGACGGACCCGCCCCGCGGTCCTCGCTACTCTCAGACTTGTCCGCAGACAACCCGCTGTCCGCATTACTGTCCTTTTCTTTCTCCTTGCTCCCGGAGGCTGATGAAAAACAACAAAATGGATACAACTTTGACGTCACTACCACCATGAAATCAGAAAAAAAACACACTCACCCTCCTCCTTAAAACTGTCCTGTGAACTCCCATCATTCAGTTTTAACTTCTTTCCGCCCATCTTAGGGCTCGCAGGCGAGTCCTTAATTTCGTCATCACTCGAAGAATTATCTTCCATTGCGACTTACCTACGTCCGATTCCGATCTACAAAGCAAGACGAAAATTTTACCAAAGAGACACTATTCAAAACTAATTAGTTTATATATAACCAAAGAAATTAAGAAATGATTTTACTTGCAAAAGATGTTGGAAATCGTTAATATTCTTATTTTTGATGACTAGATGGAAGTACCAGATTTATTTATTCTGTAATTTAGTTTTGGCAAAATTAATGACAGACGACAATCAGGGTTGCCATTTTATAGTATTCTACTCAAACGTCACACAATCGCGGTTAATAATTAGAAAAAAAAATAAGATACAACATTCGATTTTTCAGTAATAATTAATTCTTACCTACATTCATAAAAATATCCCAACATGAAAATGCAAAGCCAGTCAGGCACGTTGCATTGTTGGACATAAATATAATAACTCCATTTTAAAATTATTAAAATCTTGGTAAAAACCTACTTGTTGTGGTTTAAAAGTAGTTAAAGTTTGTTTAAAGCCGTAGGGATACTGGCTACTGCTGTTTCCGTGGCGCCGCTGTGCCAAACTAACGGCGGGTTCTTAGAGAACTCCACATAAAAAACGAAATGAAAAAAAATAGCAATAAATAATTTTTTTAGTAGATTTTGATATAGAAATCAGCGAGATAATAAGACAAAATATAAGAGTAAATAATTAAATAAATATAAAAAAGACATTTTATATTAGATATTTTTGAAGTTGTATAATATATCAAATAATTTTATATTTTTTAGGTTAAGCTGGGTTAAGTTTGGTTAGGATTTTTCCATTCGATATCTCGAAAACTAAGCAAGATTTGGAAAAAAAAATTTCATAATATCATTTTCTTCTGTCGAGTTCTATAAGAATCCGCCGTCAGATTGTGGCGTAGCAAAAACAGCAGTATTGCCGCCAAACACCTAAGTTACTACCCACCCACCCGTTTCATTTATTCTCTCGTATTGCGACTTTCACCACATCTGCATCCGCATAAACAGCCGTATGCGAAGATGGATGTTTAAGATGCAGATTGTAATAATATCTACAACATCCCTATTTGACACAAAAGCATTGCAAGAAAACCATTGTACCCAGCCATTACTTATTTTTTATCATATTTCATTATTTATTTTTCATCGGCGAAAGTACGGTCTACTCTCTCTACTATAAAAGTCCAACCATGGTCCAACCTGAGTGCTGCACTACTGAAAAAACCGTCTGTTTTGCCTAATCCTTAAAATAATAGAACTTACTTAGTCTGTGATACCTACCAATCCAATGAATTGGATGCCAAATTCAGTATCTGTCAATAGTTCAAAACTGTCAATGTCAGATGTCTTATTTATTTAATTTCGATCGATAAAACAAGATGTAAATAAGACCGCATGGAATTAATATTTAAAATAACTTTAACATTTAATCGCATTTTTAAATTATTCTGACAGTTTTTATATGAGGTTTTAACCAAAATTTAAATTTTGTTAATGAAAACGAATGTAGTACATCAAGTATAAAAATGGATTCACAAGAAATATTAGCGTTACTAGATTCGTTGGACTTAAACGAAGATATTATTAATGTACATCTCAACAAAATAATGCTACGAAAATCTCTTAAGACCAACGATCTGACCAGCGCGTTACGTTTCTTGAAGTATAAGCTCGAAGTGAACAGGCAAGAGGCTATCGATTGTAAGAACGAGAAAGAAATCGAGTTTACAGCGCGACTCATCCAAAGCGTGACGCCGGAAGACCTGCAGCTCGTGTGTGAGATTACCAACACTATCCTACAGCTGGACCCAAACACGATCGTGAGTAAATCCGAGCATCTCTTGCAGCAAATTCTAAATGGCATAGAGTTACCACCGAAACAGCTGGTGGTGATGTTCGACAATGATTCAAGTACTATGAACACTCCTCCGCAACTGATCAGCTTAAAGCTTTGCAGTAGCATCCTCCGGGCTGTCATAACCTGCGGCGAGATACTATCGCTGCGCTTTTTTGACGTACCCCTCGAAAACATGGTGTTCAGCGATCACGAGGAAACCTTGAAATTCTTCTTTGTCAACACGGTCCCTGAATTTACTAAAGCCATTACCGGCTATTCTATTTTAGATAGAATTTGGAACTGCTTACAAGATGAGAGGGGCTTCAGGGAGATAGCTCTTAAAGCACTGGGTGCTCTGTCTGATTACTACTTACCCGTTGGCCAGGATGCAGAAATCAGACAATCACAATATAGCATAGTGAACCGAATAGAATTTTGGGAGACCATGCTCTTTGGCTTACAGTCTAAGAACGTAGGTACTAGAAAAACTGCTATTTACCTCATTAAGAGAGCTTTAGAAAGTTTATCGGGCAGTCAAAAGGACATAAACATAAACACGGAGGAAATGGTCATGGTTTGGGACAAGAAGAACGCGGAAATGTTGAAAACTATGTGGGACAACTTTTTTGTGTTACTCGACAGTTTGGACGAAGTTCAGAGTAACATTGTTCTGCCGTCTCTAGGACTGTTCGAGTCGGTAAAGCACTTGGGCCACTGTTGGCTGAGCTGCGCCTATAACATAGGCCTCAAGCATGAGAACGCCACCGTGAGACTTAACTGCATCAAGTATAGACTAGAAATTAAGATGGAAAACGTCATTGAAGCAACTGCAGTGCTGAATGCTCTGAACGACATCAATCTCTATGAGAACTCTGCTGACAGTAGGCAGCTGACCACTGCTGTTGCGAACGCCTTGGACGATAAGCAGTCGTATATGAATGTATTAGAAGCCATCCCGGGTGTCAAGTGGTCTCCGGTCCCTTTCTACTATCTAACGGAGACTATAGGTGAGGTTGTGTTCCCTTCACTCCTCATGCAAGCAGGGCACAAGCATGTGTGCACTATCATCAGCGATATTCTACGGATACCTGTCAATAGCCCGATAATCAAGAAAGCTATCTTCGGTAACATTGCCAACTTCATAATAAATTCTTGTAAGGGATTCAATTGGGAGGATTACCTGAGTATCTATCCTCTGTTCCACTCGGAGGCTCCCATAACATCTTACCTAATGAACCCCCTCTCTTCGCACATAAAAAAGAACTTGTACTTAACAGATGCTGATAAGAAATGTTTCGGCGACATCATGTCGACTACGTATGAGAATATCAATATTGGTCTGCTATACGTCAGTGGCCACGATCAAGATGGAATCTCATTTTTTTTAACTGCTATTAATGATAAGGTGGCGAATATTTTGGACATCTGTAATCGGCCTTACGCGAGTAAAACACTCTGCTTGTCGGATGTTATCTTCTTGATTAATGTGTATAGTAAAACCGCTGGAAGGGCTGAACCGTACATGGTGACCATCAACGCCTCAGTAGTGCAGCATTTTAAAGTTATATTCCAGTACATTCTATGTCTGCTTAGCACCAGTACTGAATTGGAGGTGGAAAATATTGTCACCCTATTTGATGCCTTAAAGTGCATGCAGATCACCGAGCCCACCAAAGATGATGAGATATTCTCCCAACTCTACACGATATGCTGTCGCTTACTCCAACACAGCGAGACGCCTTTGGACAAGAAAACGTTTGCAATGTCTCTTATTGACTACCTATACCAGAACTGTGTATTGATCAAACATGTCACACAACATACCGGGGAGATGTTAAGTTTGGAACAATTCTTGACTATTACAAACTGCATCGGCAACGACATGAATGTGAAAGGCAGCGGAAAATTGAAGAACATGTTTTACGAGAGATCGTGCGGGATTCTCTTAGCGTATTTGGCGAACGAAGTGGAGTATAAAGATATATTGATGATATTTATTTTCGCCGAGGACATCCTCGACCGCGGCGGGTATGGATGTCTCAAACACATTCTGAAGACCATCGGCACAATACTACCAAAGTTGATAGACAATAAGGATATTAATTTTGATTTATCCAAGTTTTTGTCAAAGGCGTGGGACCAGATCTGTGAGGTAAAGACCAATAGGGAATATGTAGTATGCGTCAATGAATTTGTGAAGCTGATAACCCAAGATCTGTTACTGCAGCATCCTGTACACAATGGTGTGGTTATAGACCACTATAAGAACATAGTACAAGTGGCTGTTACGAAGAGGATGCCTCTGTATTGCTTGGTGAAGCATCTGAGCAGCAAGACAGCTCTACTCTATGATAACTTGGTTGATGTTATATGTGAAATACTGCTGTACGCTGTTGTTCCCAAGAAAGACCACAGGTGAGTTAAATGTTATTTTTTTATTTTTTAGTTTGCAGCCAGAGTTCCTAGCAACCACAAATGGGTTTATAACAAGTGCTGGGGAGGTTCAGGTAACATTTAAATGGAAAAATTTATTCCTTATGGATTTCTTATGTTCTCCAATGTTCACTTGCTTGGCTAACAAAACCCTAGATTGGGCCCTGTCTGAGTAACTACCTGCGGGGTCAAGTCTTCTTTCGTCAATAATGAGAAGGATGTAGGCCGTAGACCACCACATACACTACATGAGCGCTTACATGAGCTGGTTTAAGTCCCATTTCTAGAGAATCAAGTTCTTGAGGAGTTTACTCATGCTGGGATATTTTTTTATTCCATAATTAAACTTTATTTAAATTATATTTTCAGGATAGCAGAGAACTTGACAGTGCAGTTATCACCGAAAATGCAAGGAATAGTGTTGCCCGAGTAAGTCGTCTTCTTATATTGAATCTAAGACTTAAATCTGCTTATTACTTTATTGTTTGTCAGACAAACTATTAGTCCAATGACCACATAGCCTAATAGACACCGCATGTCATAGTTTCAACAAAGAAACAATTCAGTCAAAGCATTGACGTGAGAGGGAGGGGAAAAAGAAAAAGAAAGCATCGTGACTGATCAGTTCAATTGTGAAATCCTATTTGTTTCGAACTAGTGACTTTACCACTGTAAGATGAGTTCTAAACGATTTGATAACAGCTATGTTCCTACTGACAATTAGTTCCGATCGAAGGAGATGTACACGGGTCAAGGGAGTGGTCGGTACTAGCATAGATTTCGTGCTTGTTATCCTGTGGATGAGACTTTTGTCTAATGTGGTTCCAGTGATGACCTACGGTGCCGAGAAGTGGTCCTTTTCTGTGAGCCTAATGCACAAGCTCAGAGTCGCCCAGAGGGCAATGGAGAGAGCTATGCTTGGTATTTCTCTACGAGACAGAATCAGAAATGATGAAGTCCGTAGAAGAACGAAGGTGACCGACGTAGCTCTCAAAGTTTGCAAATTAAAATGGCATCCGATGGGGAAAAAAGTCCTCGAATGGCGACCTCCTACCAGGTGGACTGACGACCTGAAGAAGACAGCGGGGAACCGTTGGATTCAGAGGGCCCAGGAGCGGGCAGAATGGCGTCGTTAGGGGAGGCCCATGTCCAGCAGTGGACTGCCAAGGGCTGAAAGGAAGGAAGGAAGGTGTCGTCTGAAAGCGTTCGCCTAGCATGAGGCTTCTATTTGGCTATTTAGTCGTAGGGTTAGTACTTAGTCCTACATTTTTAAAAATCAATTTTAAAATGATTGTCCCACTCTTTTCTTATTTCAGCACCCACGTCTGCAGCCAGCACATCCAGCTGCTGTCGATAGCGATGCTCAACAAGGTGACCGACGTGGGCGCCCTCAACGACATCTGTGAGAGGCTCATGGCGGAAACGGACGCCCTGTTGAGGAACAACGCCCGTTACTACCCGAACAGCACCACCCACAGGAAGCTGTTCAGGGCGTTGCAGAACATTCTGTATATTTTCCTCAAGAGCCGCCAGATTCATGTGAGGAAGGTGGCCTTTTGGTGCATGGCTCTGTTCAAGTTCCAGCACGACACGCTGGTGAAGGTCTGCCTTCAGTGGCTCATAGCTTTGTACATATACTCGAATGTAAGTGTTGTTTGTTGCTCGTTATCTTGTTCTTTCTATTATCTTTATCTTTTAAATGTACGACGTTCATTAAGTGTGCATAAATAGGGTATTACGGCCTATGTCAAAAAGCTTTTTATATGAATTCGTAAATCATAAAAACCCATAAAAAATTGGAAAAAAATTATTTGCAAACAAATATTATGTAAAAAAAGACTTTTCAATTTAAATTTCAAAAATCCCCGTGAAAACACGGTCTCGGCCGTCTCGGCGCTGCCGCCATGCTTGTGACGTCACTCGCAGTGTAAACAATACATGTCAGTAAAGGAAGAAAGTTATACTCCATTGTTTATTTACACTTCACGAGAAAAGAAATTCACGAGTAAAACTAACATTTTCCATTACAGGACATCCCGCTAAACTTCTCCATAATGAACACGCTAACGACGAACGGGGTGCCGCTGCAGTACCAGCTGACGATACTGTACCACGTGATACGGCACAAGATCACCGTGCGCACCCACTACGCGGCCGAGACCGAGTTCGCCCTGGACTTCTTCCTGTCCCACACCATGGGCCCGAACTTCCACCTGCGTCTCACGGCGCAGTACTACGCGCTGCTGCTGCTGGAGATGTCGGGGGTGAAGAAGAAGATCAACAACGAGAAATACAATACGGTGCTCGCAACACTCGGCAAGACGTTGGGGGACCTCGCGACGTCCAAGGATAAAGCGTTCGACAGCCTGCGCTCGGACTACTTCACCCAGACGTTCGACATCGTCGGCGACCTGACGGTGATGTTCATATTCCACAGCATGCAGCGACGGTGCGAGGTCCTGACGTGCAACGAGAACACCGATACGGCGTTCGCTTTGCGGATATTCGGCGAGATTGAGGACTTTGTGCCCGCGGAGAGCCACGACGGGTTCTACGTGGAGTGGAAGAGCATCCACCGGTGGCACACGTTCCAACATTACCCGGGCTTGCCCACTGCTGGGACGGCCGAGGCCCACGACGAAGCTGGCACCGTACAGAAGAAGTACATACCTTGGAGGAACATGACCGAGGTGGAGGCGAACAAGTTCAGGCAGAATGTGAGTTTCAATTCTTTTTTGTTAGAGATTATAATTATGTAGTAATATGTATTGTACTGTTCGTAAGTTGTACAGCCGATGAACTAGAACTAGAAATGGTGGTCTTCATAAAGAGAAAGATGAAGTCCTTCATAAAGAGAAAGACTCTTTGGGTCACTGACGGCTTGACATTAACTTAAAAATAAATAACGCTTTATACACACATTATACCTTCACTCGCACTGGGATTCCCTGGTAATTGTGGGTGTTCATTGCACCCACATAGTGTGTTGTTGCTAGACCGGTGCTCCAAGCATGAATGCTATCATCAAAGGGTATGTTCCACTTGATGTTCACAAGGATCACGTTCACGACCGCAGTTTTTCCCGTTCCACTTACTTGTGAGCGTTACTGTCATAAACTCGTAAGAGCTGTACGTCGAGTTTGGCATGCTTTTTTTAAAAGAGCCTCAAGATTTTTTTATTTATAATTGATTTGATTGACAATTGAATTGACAACGATCACTTCAACCCACCTTTTTAGATGGGTCGCGGTTTAAGCTTCGCGTGCGCGTAAGTCATGACGTCATAAGTGACGTTTTCGCCACGACCACAACGACTGCGGTCGTTATGTGGACCGACCAAAGGAGCATTTGATCGCTGTGAGCGTCAGGTGGACCGCACCCAAAGTGTACGTATTGTTTACGGGGCCATAGTATGGGAAGCGGTAGCATAGAGCGGTGATAGCCCAGTGGCTTAGAATTCGACCTCGAATCGAGGGGTCCGGGTTCGAATCCCAGTGGCACGCACCAATGACTTTGTAGAAAAGTTATGTGCGCTTTATAAAATTAAATATCACCTGCTGTTACGGTGAAGGAAAACATCGTGAGGAAACCTACATGTCTGAGAGTTCAAAAAAAAAATGTTCTCAAAGGCATGTGAAGTCCACCAACCCGCATTAGGCCAGCGTGGTGGACTAAGGCCTACATCCCTCTCATTGTGAGAGGAGACTCGACCCTGTAGTGGGTCATTAATGGTTACTGACAGTATGGGAAGATATCAGAAATACTGACATATGAATGACTGACATTTACCGTACGAATCCTTCGACGAAAGTCTTCATGCGGCACACGAAACAAAAATTTAAACTCATCATTCATAATTATGTCTACTCCGCTGGGAATCGAACCCAGTACACTTAAATTCTCAATTAAATAGTCTATGTATAGTTTTATAACCGGTGATTAAGTTGATGCAAGCACTGTTACATGTTTTCCGAATAAAAGAAATAAAAGTAATTATAATATATTTTCAGCCGATGAACGAAAGCGACTTAATAGTGGTGGCGTCGCTGGTGGACCGCAACACGAACCTGGGCGGGCTGGCGAGGACCTGCGAGGTGTTCGGCGTCTCCCGCTACGTCATCTCCAACCTGGCGCACACGCGCGACCGCCAGTTCCAGGCCTTGAGGTATGGGATACCCCACGCTTCGCACGGGTTTGTTCACGTAATCTATGCGATGCGCGTACAGTTACAAACATCCAAGCGGGAAATTGATTAAATAGGGTATTACGGCTTATGTCAAAAAGCTTTTTATATGAATTCGTAAGTCATAAAAACTCATAAAAATTGGAAAATATTTTTTGCAAACAAATATTATGTAAAAAAAGACTTTTCAATTTGAATTTCAAAAATCCCTGCGAAAACACGGTCTCGGACGTCTCGGCGCTGCCGCCATGCTTGTGACGTCACTCGCAGTGTAAACAATACATTTCAGTAAAGGAAGAAAGTTATACTCCTTATTGTTTATTTACACTGCTAATGACGTCACCCTGATAGCTTTCATGGCGTATAGCGTTTTTGACATTTGAAAAACAGATTAACAAACCTGAATTTTTAAATTGAAATAATAAATGTATACTACATTTTTTAGAACAGAAATTACCATTTTCACTTGCTTTTTAACAAAATCTATCAATATTACATAATTTTTGATTTTTCCTCGCATGGTGCGAAATACCCTATTATTAAATAAGTTTGTATGAAATTAAAAATTAACGTCGTCGTACACAAGTTGTCGCTTATGGTGTTAGCTACCTAGCGCTGCTAGGCTGCTGGTGTTTTACAGGTAACCCTGTACTGAAACACTTTGTGCGGACGTTGGCGGCGTTTTTATTAAAAGCTAATCGATTTCGATATTAATAATTTTTGAAAAAATGTGTCAAACGTTGATTTTGATATTAATAATTTTTGAAAAAATGTGTCAAACGTTGATTTTGATATTAATAATTTTTGAAAAAATGTGTCAAACGTTCTCCAAACTTTTGTTCGTCCCCGTAGTGTGTCATCGGAACGGTGGTTGAACATCGACGAGGTGCAGCCGGCGCGCCTGAAGGAGTACCTGACTGCGAAGAAAGGCGAGGGCTACTGCGTCGTGGCGGCCGAGCAGACCTCCAGCAGCGTCAGCCTCGTGGAGTTCAAGTGGCCCAAGAAAGCTCTCATCATGCTCGGGTGAGTTCATCGTTTGTGTGCCACCCTTACGGCCGCACTCAGAGACACGTCAGCTTATATCTTTAAACGAGCAATTCTTGTATATATATATGTCGTAGAGACATATCAGAAGCTATGGTTTTATGGGCATGTATCCGACATAGTGGGTGACCCCGGGCAATACAGGAGGACATATCACTTAATCAGGTGGATTGAAACTGCAATTATTATTGTAATCGAACAGACACGTCCGCTTCACGAGTTCTCTACTATTCCCGCCAACCGGCCGTATCCAAGCATGAGCCATGACATTTCCAAGTGACATTGACATCTGTCATCAATGTTCGGATAATAGTACCGCGGCCGCATACTTGCGTTCGCATCATTACAACGGTGATTCTCCGACATATATATATATGTACATTTATATAATCTGGATCTCGGAAACGGCTCCAACGATTTCCATGAAATTTGGTATTTAAGGAGTTTCGAGGGCAATAAATTTAGGTTAGGCTAGGTTTCATTTTTAAAAAACCTTTGAGAACCTGTTTTTATTCGTGTTTTCGAACATTCGAACTATATAAATATGCACCATCTAACGCCATCTATGCATACAACAATATAACTAAATTATGATTTACCGACGCAGCAACACTACAGCTACTTGACATAGATGGCGTTGTTATTCAGCACTAAATATGTAAATATTTTCCCCAATAATCATCATTTACAAAATTAAAATACCGAGCAAAGCTTGGTCATCCAGGGACTTTAACGTAATGTTCATTAACAAACAAATGAAATCGTCTTTATTCGTATTGACATAAGTGTCTCTATTAAATTAATGAACCATTAACGTTAATGAACGTCTCTGAGTACGGCGGTTAGTGTCGTGTGTGTGTGTGTGTGTGTGTGTGTGTGTGTGTGTGTGTGTGTGTGTGTGTGTGTGTGTGTGTGTGTGTGTGTGTGTGTGTGTGTGTGTGTGTGTGTGTGTGTGTGTGTGTGTGTGTGTGTGTGTGTGTGTGTGTGTGTGTGTGTGTGTGTGTGTGTGTGTGTGTGTGTGTGTGTGTGTGTGTGTGTGTGTGTGTGTGTGTGTGTGTGTGTGTGTGTGTGTGTGTGTGTGTGTGTGTGTGTGTGTGTGTGTGTGTGTGTGTGTGTGTGTGTGTGTGTGTGTGTGTGTGTGTGTGTGTGTGTGTGTGTGTGTGTGTGTGTGTGTGTGTGTGTGTGTGTGTGTGTGTGTGTGTGTGTGTGTGTGTGTGTGTGTGTGTGTGTGTGTGTGTGTGTGTGTGTGTGTGTGTGTGTGTGTGTGTGTGTGTGTGTGTGTGTGTGTGTGTGTGTGTGTGTGTGTGTGTGTGTGTGTGTGTGTGTGTGTGTGTGTGTGTGTGTGTGTGTGTGTGTGTGTGTGTGTGTGTGTGTGTGTGTGTGTGTGTGTGTGTGTGTGTGTGTGTGTGTGTGTGTGTGTGTGTGTGTGTGTGTGTGTGTGTGTGTGTGTGTGTGTGTGTGTGTGTGTGTGTGTGTGTGTGTGTGTGTGTGTGTGTGTGTGTGTGTGTGTGTGTGTGTGTGTGTGTGTGTGTGTGTGTGTGTGTGTGTGTGTGTGTGTGTGTGTGTGTGTGTGTGTGTGTGTGTGTGTGTGTGTGTGTGTGTGTGTTAGTGTCTGGAGGGTCTCCTCTCACAATGAGAAGCATGAAGGCTTCGATCCACCGGGCTGATGTAGTCTAGTGGGTAGACTTCATTCCTGCCATTGATAATGGAGAACTCTCATGCATGCAAGTTTCTTTGTACTAAGATGGTGATTTAAGTGCTTCTGAGGTCACAAAGTTAATGTTTTAATTGCAGGCACGAGAAAGACGGCATACCGCCCAACCTCCTCCCCCTGATGGACCACTGCGTGGAGATACCGCAGAAGGGGGTGATTCGCTCCCTCAACGTGCACGTGACCGCATCTATCTTCATATTCGAGTATGTGAAGCAGATATCTAATTAAATTAACAACGTTTTTCTCAACAACTTTAGGGGGCGGCCATTGATTAGTTGAGTTTTTTGGAGGGGAAGAGGGGTCTAGCTGAACCTTACGCAATATCACGCGGGGAAGAGGAGGGCAGATATCGCGTATTTTTTTTCAACAGGAAATAGTGTAATACCAATTTATTTAAGTTGTATTTATATTTGTTTGCAACAATCCGCACACGTGGAACTTGTTTTGGTATGGACGGTTGGTTGCTACTAACCGTTGTAGAGTCGACATCACCTGGTGATGCTCCGTTTTTGGGCGAAACATGTGTCGTGTACTATTGGAGTAAGTTGTTATGGTATACACTTACTCAGAGAGATAAGGGAGGGCGGTGGGTCCATACCAAAACAAGTTCCACGTGTGCGGATTGTTACAAAGAAATATAAATACAACTTAAATAACAATGGATTTCCGCAAAGTAACGCCTGATACAATATATTATATAATACCAAGTTACCAACAGACTTCAATATTATTTTATTTTTGGTGTGTGTGCATAAACGAGGTTACCTATCTATCTGGAGAGATTAGGTAACATGAGTGTAACATGAGGTAACACACGTGAGGTTAAGTGATAAGGAGGATGTCAAGCAAAATCTCACTTTTACCTCGCTAAGGGTAGAGGGGGGAGAGAGATTAGGAAGGGGACGAAAAATCGGCAAAATCACCTCGAGTAATTAATGGATGTCCCTTTAGTAACACTTATACCCTGTATTCGCTGTAAACATTTGTTGCGCAATAGTTGCTCAACATCAAAGTTCCTAGCAACAGAGTTCCACCATGGCGTGATCAACTCCACGTCACAACTCAGCAACATGTTTATGCAACCATGTTTATAAATAAATGTTTACAAAGAATATGGGGCTTTACGTTGAGTTCTAATAACCTAAAGTCGTATATAGATAACCCTGCTATTGTTTGGTTGCCAGACAACTCTAATTTCGAAACATTATTAACGGTTTCTTGGCAACCACACTTGTAGGGCTGTCCATTATACCCAACAGTAAGTTATTGAAACCGGTCTTTTATCAGCAAATTCAACGCTCAATGTCAATTAGGGGCTAATGAGTATTATTTATTGGACATTATGTATACGTGGACATGACGGTGAAATGAGGCGTGGTTAGTGGTCGGTACGAGTTGTGAGCAACCGTATTGGTTGGTTTGACGTTGACTGCACTTTTGGTTCACGCGATTGGTTCGCAAGTCAGTGTACGTGTCGTCTATTGGTCGTTCTTTGACTGCTGCACATTGGCCGAAAGTGTACAATATCCCTACCACTAATTAAATTATTGTTATTCTGTGCTCACGACTCATGTCGGTTGCTGTATGTGGATGAAAAGTTATTACTATTTTTAGTCATTCAGTGCGACTAACTGACCGATTTTAGAAAATGAGCTGCTAGTTAGAAATTGTGGTGTTAATTTATTTATGTTCTGTTTAAAGTATGTTCTATGAGTATTACAAATTATCATTTGTTCCGTTTGTAGTTATTATAAATTATTTCTTTATTTCATTAACTTCAAATCTTATGACTTTGGAAAAGCCCGCTTAAAAGCGTTAGAATTAAGTGAAACGTGATATTTTTTTTATTATCCAAAGAGTTTGGTCCTTTTGATTACTTTTGTTCAGATCTTTATCATATCTCTCTAATGTAACTGTATTGTATATACTAGTTTGTTTACAAACTTTAAAACTAAGAGTTGAAAGGGTATTGATATTTTTTTATCATCTTAATGTATGTACCGATAAATAACCAGTAGGTACAACCCGGGTAACTTTGAACAGTTTTGGGTAACTTTAAAACACCTTTAAACTTTACTTATGATGAAACTTTCTTTTTTATTGACTTGTCTAACAAATTATTAGCAGCAAAAGTTTATTTAATTTGTAGTTTCTGGGGTTTTGATTAAGGATACAGTGTTACCCGAGTTGAGCTAATTTTCACCTACATTCATAAAAAACGCTCGAGGCTTAGGCTTAGTGTGGTTTTAAGTAAGTTTTGTATACTAAAACATGTTTGTCAGTAACATATTAATGGCCCACTACAGGGTCGGGTCTCCTCTCACAATGAGAGGGATGTAGGCCGCCGTCCACCACGCACCACTACTGCCCGTTGGTGGACTTCACATACCTCTGAGAACATTTTTTTTGTGAACTCTCAGGCATGAGTTTCCTCGCGATGTTTTCCTTCACTGTAACAGCAGGTGATATTTAATTTTATAAAGCGCACATAACTCTTTTTACAAAGTCTTTAATGCGTGCCACTGGGATTCGAGCCCGGACCCCTCGACTCGAGGTCGAATTCTAAGCCACTGGGCTATCACCGCTCAAACATGTTTGATAACTTACTGCTCAATTTACTGGTAAATTCACGAGCATTGGAGTGGCGCAACCAAAACCACCTTTGGTTTTTGCCAGAATCGTAAACCGCTTTTCATCAATGAAATAATTGAAAAGTATGGTAAAACGTGCGGAAGGTACTGTGATAATAACTTAAAGTACTTTGATACTTTTGTAACAGATTATTTGTAGAAAACAGTGTTACACTGCTCAAGAGTACAGTATCACTGTATTGTCCATTTTGTTTTACACTCGTCCTATTTGTTAAACAATATTAGCCGTCTTTTTTAAATTTTAATTTGCGATTTAAAAATAACGCAGAGACAATAGGCATGATGACAGTAATCAAGTATCGCCAAAATATTTATCTGATCTAATGAAATAGGATTCAAAGATTTTGAAATATGTATTTATTCTCTTATTAATGTCGAGATTAATAATTTATTTGTTAAAATAAATCTACAAAATACAACAATCCGCCATGATAGCTTAAACACCCATCAGATCGAATAATGTCAATTTACGTCACGTCTCAGTAAACGTCATTTTGTTGCGTTTAAGCGTGTACATGTGATCTCTGCATTTTTTACTGAGCCGTGACGTATTGACAGACGCCATGACACCGGCGAGCGTTTTGGAATGAATTTGAAACTTAAAATTTAAATGTACCTACTTTTATTGCACAAAAACCTTAATTTTCTACAGAAATATGATATATTTTAGATATAATAGAAACTTCTGAATATCATAGAAGAGATTTTGAAAATTAGTCATCATGCCTATTATAAAGATTTAAAAAGAAATTGTCATTCAGTGCTGAAACAATTTTCTCTTGTTTTACATTTTTTTTTTTATTTTAACTTTATAACTTTTATTCCATTCGCAATAAAAAGTTGTGCCAAGATTGTTTACCAAGGACCAAGGACAAGAGTAAAAACGGACGGTACTTTATGATACGAACTAGAACTATAGATGTTTTACAAGAATATATCGGATAATAATTAGATTTTACGACCCTTACGTATACGTACAGTTTGGTGCGCTGATTAAAATTGTAAGCTAGGCTACTATTTCACTTATTTATATACACTGTATATTTACTGTTACTCTTGTCACTTAAAAATTTATTAGTCTATAAAGTGACAGTGATATGCAGTGTAGGATCAATTTCTCAGTAACTTAAAGCCAGTTTCAATAATCAATCTTTAGATTATGGATAATCCCAAATGATATTTGGCCCAGGCAACGTCTGGTATTTCGCAGCAGTTACAAATAATATTTTAACAACCAAATAATCTTAATCTCAATCCCTATCTGAAGATTGCTTATTGAAACCCACTAGTCTGTAAGCATTTTTGTACCTATTTATAGGGTAAGCTGATTTACTGTTACGTGTATTTGTTAAAAGATTAATGGAGAAATATAGGTTACTGTTTTCATTGTTTATTGGTTTGAATAAAAGAAGTGTGATGTGGATCAAAAAAAAATTAAAAAAAAAAATTTGGTGTATCTATATTAAGGGATATCATACTGGTACGCAGATATATTTTAATATTAAAATAGTACTTCTACTTACCCCTTGTTCTAATTGCAAAGCCATTCGACGACAAAATCGGTCGTACGACAACGTCACCTACTACATTTGTCGCAAGTCAGTGCGTAGTGTCAGTTAATGGGGGGTTGAAATTTTGTCGGATCGGTTGGTCGGTCGGTTGTGTTGTATTGTCGTAATTAGGACAAGAGCTTAGTGTTTGTACCATAAGGCCGCGCTCAGTTTTTCAGTACGCGGTTTCGTACGAATTCAACTCGTGCGTATACGTGGGTTACCGCACGAACAATCCCGACTGTAGCGGTTTCAGCTCTGCTGCGTGTTTGGAGACTGAATTGTATATGTCAAGTTTTACAAAATAGTGGAAGTTTGAAAGTATAAACGTACAGGGAGAGTGTGTGCGTGCGATTGCGAAGGTAATGGTAAGGAAGAAAGAAAGTTTTAAAAAAGTAACGTTGATGCGTAGCTCGGCGGTGATTGGTCGACGGGATGCGTGGGCGTCCAATCACTGCAGGGTAGATGGCAGCACCAGTCGTTAAGGCGAAGGTTAACACCTTAAGGCGATGTCTGAACACCGACCTTTGGGATCCTTTGACCTATGGGAGCGCTCACACTGCATGCGAGTTAGTCGTACGTCAACTAACGCGCAGTGTAAGCGCTCCCATAGTATTTGAAAGGTCGGGATTGTTCGTGCGTGAACGCACGTATTCGCACGAGTTGAAATCGTCCGAAATCGCATCCGAACTGAGCGCGGCCTACTAAAAAATTGTTTCTATGTTACATATCAAAGGTAGTGGTGCGCTGATTTCAAGAAAGCTTTTTTACTCTGGCACATAACAGTAATCGGTTAATACCAGTATGGTTTCAATTTGTAATGGCGTAGAAATCTGTGTTGTGTTTTTGTCATGTCAGTTGGTTATGTGTTCTTTGTATGTCAACTTGGCACAAAGATTTGTGTAGAGAGATTAATTTTATGTGTTTTGTATGTTTAGATACCAAATGCATTTGTAGATTTAAGATTAAGTAGGTAATACGTAAGGTATTATGATGAAGAATTTTATATGCTTTTTTATATGTATATGATAAAAAAAACTTTCATTGGAAATTTAAAAAATAATGAAAATCTATATGTCTGTTTTGTCTCTTTATAAATGACACTTTTAGAATATGATAAGTTTACTGTTTTCAATTAGGTAACTGAAAAATGCTTTATTTTTTTCAGCCATTTTCCAAATGTGATTTTAGTTTGTAAGAGAAATGAGAGGTAGTTATGTTATTTATGTTACTTTAGAAGCGGTTTTTGCATATGATTATCAAGTTCCATAATAGTTTACAGGAATTTATTCAGTACCTATATAATTTATTTTGTTAAACTTTATTTGTAGTTTTCGATGTGTGTACAAGAATTAATAAAAAATAAAAAAATATTTTGCAATATTTATTTTACTTCTGGACAGAATAACTTGATCATTTTTGGTAGTATTGTGATTTTGACAGGCTTGACTTCGAATTCCTCCTGATCTATCTCTATTAGTGCCTCAGATCCTGACTCCTTTGGATGCATTTCTACTGTCCTGGCTTCTATGACGTCAGGTAGCTCTTCAGCACGCTTGAGTCGTCTCCAGCCTTCAGAAACAAATTCTGTGTAGCTATAGTTTCCCTTGCCTATCAAGACGCCAAGTGATGGCAAGTCATCTTTGCGCGGTCGTATCCTCATTTCCGACGCCTTAAAACATAGCTCGGTTTCCATCGAACATTCTGGGTTCAGGATCTTTGATGGGTCATTCTCTTGTGTGACTTGAGGAGTCGGTAGAAAGAAGGTCCACTTCCTCTTTACTTCTCGCTTCTTCACCACACAATTGCTGCAGCCTGCACAGGGGGGTGTGTATTTGATAGACCCACTGCAGTTCCAGTTAAGAGATTGCTTGTATCCGTTGAAGATGTAGGAAGCATATTCACGGAACGGGCCATATATCCAGTACTTATCTTTCCTTGATCTTGTGTCTCTGAATGCCCCCCACTCTATTGAGTTCATGGCGTATATTGGACGGCTTGGTGCCTCATCTTCGGCTGGTATCTGTTCAATTTTCATAGTGTCCTTCCACACAGTGTTTCCCTTGATGATAGCCATGCATGCTTCTATAAGCTGCCGGACTTTCTCCACCCCCTTTCCCCCAGGAAATAAACTATTTCCGGTACTGTTGGTGCGCCCGAGTGGTAGAATGCCCAGTGGGAACCGATTGGCGTCATCATTACGCCTCAGTAAACCTGGAAATGAAAATGAAAATTGTTCAATAAAAGTAGTTAAATTATTAATTATTAAAAAAAATATATCACCTCTTGGAACAGTGAAGGATAATACCTTGAGGAAACTAGGATGCTTAAGAGTTCTCTGGGTTTTCTCAAAGGTATGTGACCACCCACATTAGACCGGCGTGGTTGTTTAAAGCCTTCTCTGTGAGATGAAATCCAACCCTACAGTACTTTGGTAGTAAGTTGCAAACAAAATACCTGTGATTGTCTCAGACAAAGTGCCATCACCACCAGCTACAATAATTGCTTCAGTACCCTTCAGGCTTTCCACAATCTCTTTAGCATTGCCCTCCGAGGTGGTCTGAATTACATCCACTTGCAGTCCAGCTAGGTGCAGTAAAGGCTCGCAGTATTTCTCATACTCCTGCTTTGCTTTTCTCTTATTTGCTACAGGGTTCAGTATAACCGTAACCAGGGTAGGGTTCCTCTCCATAGGGATCAAGGCGTCTCCGTACCGGGCTGCCTCCTTGCACGCTGCTCGCATCAAAATGTTGATTCTGTTAAAGATATAGTTTGATGAATTCAAATTTATCGCAAAAAGGATTGCGGATGCAAAAGGAAAAGAAGAAGTAAATATAGTTTAAACATAGTATTAGTAGTAAACAATTAAATATTTATAAATATTACAACAGAATCTTAAATTTAATATCTTTGAATTGTGTAACATACTCAAATTTCTCTTTTAATGTGGACGCTCCATAATAAAATACAACAGCTCCAAATACAGATTTCTTCCAATTATTTCGAAGCGTTTTTCCAATTTTTACTATCCGTTCCATGATTATTTATTTAGTCAATTTTATTTCGCTAAAATAAAAACAAGATTTTTTGGTTATGTCAGCTCTGTCAGTCAGCTGTTCAGTTTGACATTTATGTTTTGAATCTGACATTGACTGACAATTGACAGATATTGACAACTAACAGCATTGCACGACAGGAGGCGCATTTAGCCGATTTGACTTTTTATTTATTTCATGGTGGTAACCGTTAAGATTATAAAAAGCAAGAAAAAACTTGCATTTTTCAGTCTAAAAATTCACTGTTTATTGGTGTATTAGTACGTTTCCTAATTTGTGAGTATAATTTTTAAAAATTATAATTTGGTCACGTTCAAAATCACGGGTGTCATTGATTCATTGGGAAGGTGAAAAAAAGAACATGCTGTCACTGTCAAATAAAATTGTGGAATGTCAAAGTCAGATGGAATTTCATAGAATAGAAGAAAACGAATTTGTGAACTTATTTTGCTTTTGAAACAGATTATTTTGGAATTATTATCCAAAATACCATTATGAATTCTAACGCTAAGGAAATTAAAGAACTGTCTGATGGCTGGGTGCTATGTAGGTCTAAAAAGAATCCGGGAAGACAGTATTATTTCAATCGGAGAACCGGGAAGTCTTCATGGATAGAGCCACAGGTAATTTCATAATATTTTGCTTATAAGCTTTAACATTGGAAGTTTAAATTCACTAGACATGAAGGTGTTGTACTTACCTTGAAAATTCTGAACTGGTTTCCATGTAGAAAAATGTTCAGTTTACTTCAACGTATTGTTTTTTGCAGCCTGGTACAGCGAAGAATGCTAAGAAAAATGAAAAAGAAAAACCTATTTCAGCGAAAAGAAAAAGCGATGAAGCGCATAAGGCAGTTAAACGTAAAAGCGATGGAGCCTGTGATGAGGCAGGGTCTTTTAAAAAGAAACAAAAAAATGGTAACATTGTTTATGTATATTTTATCAATATTTGAGTGTTTATCACCACTCAGTCCAGTGGCTAAGAATACAGTCTTTTGAGAGGTCAAAATCTAGTCCCTCAAACTAAGTTATAAAAACTGAATGTATAAAAAAAAAGTCACTTACATAGGTTGTAACTAATTACAAAAAAAATCTTATTTTAGAGTCCCCACAAAAAGCATCACCATTTAAAAAGGAGAACCCAAAACCAAGTAACGCAAGACCTCAGCAAAGTAAGAAACATGACTGTTCCGGAAAACGAAAATCATTTCCAAAGACCACTCCAAAATCGACTCCTACCAGTAACACTACCTCCCCACTAAAGACCCCTCCAGCTAAAAACATAGCCAACAACCGACTATCGCAGCTTCGGGCACAGCTCAGTGCAGAAGCCCAAAGCGACGGTGAGGGAGAGTCACAGAAGCGTAAAGCAAGCCCTAAACCAAATGACACACCAGTAAGACCAAGAACAGAGTTACCACCACCGAGTTTTGGTGAATCGTTAAATGCATCAATACTAAAGTCACCTAGCAGCGACGGCCAATCCATGCCATCTCCTTCCCAATTCTTTGCAGCCAACAAAATCATTTGCTCAATGAAGGCTCAGTTGCTCGAGGAGTTCTCAAACCAAGAGAAGCCCAAGGACACATTCGCTGATATTGAACAGGGTATCTGCAGTCAGATGACAGAATATCCGGTCATAAAGCATCCTTCAACTCCACCTCAGTTTTCCGAAGCTAGTAAATTAGTTTCCGCTATCAAATCAAAGTTGTCGTACTCTCCCAAAGATGTGAAGACGTTCTCATCGGCTAAGGATAGGATGGAGGCGCTGAGAGCGTCTGTGAGTGGGGATCGGAATGAGCAGGCTGCTTCACGTCTTCAGGGTGATACGAAAAGCAAGGAAATAAGTCCTCAGAAATGTGAAGCTATGGAAGTGGAGGAAACAAAAGAGGTAATGCATGGTATTCCTTTTAGTTTTGCATCAGTACCTTAGATAATACGATTACGCTAGAGTTTGCCAAGTAGTTGAAATTCGACTATAATTTAGCCGCGAAATCGCGAAATGTGAAACCGTTGAAGTTTTGCCACCGTTTGTCTGTTGTAATACAGGTGAAACATTTAAGCATTTTGCGATTTCGCACGCTTTTCGCAGCGGAGAAATTATTGAAATTAGAATTTAATACATAAGGAAATGTACATGTGTCATTGTCAAAATTTTTGCTTCACATATTAATATGTAAGATTATTAACAAGTGGTTAAACTATTGTACCCAAAAAATATCCCATCTGAGCTAGATGGGATTGATGCTCAGTAACCACTATTAGTTTGTCTGTATGTCCTTTTTGTATTGCAATGGAATTTTCTGTTCTTAAAGTTCATTCGAGAATGCTTTACAATATTCACATGGATACTTACAGATCCAGATTAGATTTACAATATAGATATGGATGGATATATTATTTCCGGGTCTCACACACGGAAGTCTATAACTTTTGGATTTACAGCGCTTGAAAAACACATCAGTCTGGCTGCTAGTTTTCTGAATAAGAAATTTAATGACATGTGCACCAAATTCAGTCATTCACATTTTTTGCCACAAACATATCTATTTCAGGTACCGAACCACATAATGACTCCTACAGGTTCTTCCATCTTGCCGCCGTCCCAACACCACCAAAGAGAAAGGGAACCGGACAGTGGACAAGTTGTGTTGGTGGTGGACACAAACATATTCATCCACGAACTGGACTTTATAAGGAATGTCCTCAACTCACACATTAAAGGTATTTTTTTTTATTGATAGCAATGGGCTTGAGCATATGGGTGCCCTGAGCACTTCAGACCAGGGATGTTACGGAGCTTCGACTCCGGTTCCGTTAAGTCGGAACTACCGATTATTATTACACCTTCGGTTCTGACTTCGGCTCAGACACTTTTAAATCGAAGGTTTTAATCGGAGGTCGAAGCACAACATATCGTCGGCGGCGGCCTGTGTCGACTGTTATGAACAGGTTCATACAAATCATACATGTCGCGCGGGGAATCCCCTCGACTCCCACTACGTGCACTCTATCGTCAATTATTTTTTCACTTGTTGTTAATTTGTTACGCACAGTCCTGCGTCCGACTCCTATAAATCAAATTTAAAAACTCCGACTCCGATAAAACTACCTCCGTTACATCCCTGCTTCAGAGGAGATCGGTTGTGCCTAGCCCTTGATTATTTGAGCTCCCCATCTAATCCTGTTGCCTTAAGGATTTTTTTTTCAAAATACCAATTTGGAATCAATTATAAACTTTATCAAACTCAGGCGCGAGACTCGACCCTAGGCTATTCCTCATAGTTTTGGATGTCGCCAGATGGCGTAGATACGCACACTTGGAAAATTTATCCTTTACTAGCTAAACCGTCACACTTAGTTCAGCAGAATATAGAACTGTATTCTTTTCAGATTTTCTCGCGTTCCTTGGACTGATACTAACATACCAAAACTAAAATGAGCCAAATCGTCCCAGCCGTTCTCGAGTTCTAGCGAGACTAACGAACGGCGATTCATTTTTATTGTATAGAAGATCATGTCTTGTTCAAGGATACAGTGAACAGCCAATGCTGATAGTCCCGTGGCGCGTGATCAACGAGCTGGACCGTCTGAAGGACAACAACAACGGCAACGGCGCGATCTGCAAGCGAGCGAGGGCGGCCATGGACTATCTGTACAAATCTCTGCCCGAGAATAATCGGATAAAAGGTGACTATGACAATATTCTTATAATAATGATAATAATAAGCCTTTATTCCGAGATTACAAATTTAAGTTTATATGTTTTTTTTGTATCACTAAATTTACAAAATGTCTCTCAACTCGGTGTGCCTTTTGGCATAGGCCTCCTCCAACACCTTCCACTGTGAACGGTCTGCCGCTACTCTTAACCACAGTGGACCTAAGGTCGCCTATGACATTATACTTGTACTATCATAAATGTGAGTGTTTGTAAGGATGGATGGATGGATGTTTGATACTCTTTCACACAAAAATGGCTGAGCAGGTTTAGACGGATTAAGGTACACAGGTAGGTTATAAACTGGATTTATGTGTAGGATATTTTTTTCCCTTACTGGGTCAAACTCTTATGTGAAAGTTAGTATTTATTTATTTATTCATTGCACATATACATATTACAGTTGAGCAGCATGTAAATGCCCGGGTGGGGCGTAGCAGACTAGAGGCAGCTTTTGTCAAAAATTCAAATTCTAAAAAAAAAAGAAAAAAATTTAAAATAATGATAATAATTTAATAACACTAAATTTAAGATCGCAATATTTGTCAAAGATAACAATTACAATTAATTATTTACAATATTACAATTACAATTAAGATTACAATTACAATTATTATCACTACATTATAAAAATACGTTACATTAACATTATATTGGACAATACTAAACTATTATTTTGTATTTTTATTTTTATGCTGATGCTATTTCATATTTTTAACCGACACAGAGTGAAAGTCAGGAGAATGTGGTGAGCCGCCTGTGAAAAAACCTTGGTTAGGCTATATTTCGTAGTATAATGTATTGTTTTGTATAAACCTGATGCTCGACGTTCATGCACCATAATATTTTGATATTAAATGTGAGAGAAATTGTCGGTCCCTCGGGTCCTCTGAGGATGGGGGCCCTGGGCACTGCCCCCGAGTGCCCTTATGGTAAAGACGGTGATCATCAACATCATCACCATAAAATCATACACGTTTATTTCCTCAGGTCAATCCCTCCGAGACGCCAACTCGCACATATACCCGTGCGAGCTGCCCGACGACGAGATCCTCAACTGTTCGCTGCAGCAGGCTGAGAGGGGTAGGAATGTAGTGAGTGGTTTGAGATATTCACTAGTGGTAAGGGTGGGCTACTACCAGAGCTACGCGGGTGGAGTGGAGGGGACTGTGAACTGACCACTCACAACTCACAACTTTATGCTGATGTCTGTGGCGATTTAGACCTCTGTGATTCTGAGTTCTTGGCAAATATCGCGTAATTATTTTTAGCATGAAACGGTAATGAAATTATTTATTCTAAATTCTCTCAATTTTTGTTTGATACTTATTATTGACTATACTATATTCATTATTTAATTTGATGATTGTGATTTAAATTACTAGAACAAGTCGTATGTTGTCTGTTAATCCAACACGTTTACAGCCAAAATATTTTTTTAAGAATCTCACGTGAGATTACGGGGAGAGATGAGGAAAATCTTACGAATGTCACCAAGGGGGGAAGGGGGCCGAAAAACTCGCAAAAATGCCTCACGCAACTAATTAGCAACCAAAGGGATGTGCTAAAGCTCATTGCCATCCCCAGGTGCTGCTGTCCAACGACAAGAACCTGTGCAACAAAGCCGCCGTGAACGGCATCAGGCGCATGAGCATCCTGGAGCTGAAGCAGCTGGTGCAGCACAAGCGGCGGCGCGACGAGGACCCCGACCTGGCAGCCAGCGTCGCGCACTGCGAGGCCGCCGTGTACCGGCTGCTGGCCGACATACTGCAGGTGAGCGCTGTACGAGGGGGTTTTAGCAAACGGACAAGCGGGTATTACTTGTCTGCTTTTGTTATACAGGGTTACCTGTAAAACACTAGCAGCCTCGCAGCACTAGGTAGCTAACACCATAAGCGACAACTTCTGTTCGACGACTTTTGGTAATTTTTAATTTCATACAAAAATATTTATTAGGTGCTGGTGTTTTACGATTAACCCTGTATATATGCTCCAGAAGAAGTTATGTCAATTATGGCCCAGTGTCTCCTTGGATCGTCCCGGGGTTCGTTCCTTCAGGGTTTCTGCTGTGACTGTCTCGTCTCTGTGACTGATACCAGTAGACAGGTTGAGGTGAGAACTGTAGGAGGGTTTTTTTTTAGCAAACGGATAAGCGGGTCTCCTGATGTTAAGTGCACTTGATGGATACCCGCAATCTCTCTCAAATAGGATAGAAATGCTGTCTTAGATTGTACGTGGTTATGTTGCTATTGATGAGAACCGAGATTATAATTTATTATAGTCTGGAAAAAAGTACCTCTGACAACTTTACTTCCCTCAGGCGAAACACAAGTAATGAACAACATGCCTTTACGATGAGTTGAGGCTGGCGGTAAGGTGCTCTCCCATCAAGTGAAAAAATCCTACCTCAGTTTCTTTGTGAGTGCTTTGCTACTCACGAAGACTAATATTATGTTCGCCTCAAATAAAGCATCTGTGATAACCATCCCTCCCCAACTGACTCACACCAGCACTTACACAAGACATGAAGAACATGCTGCTTCGGGTAAAGGGGGTGACGGTAAGGTATCCTCTGAGCGAGCTACGTACTACAACATTTATCTATAAAGGAGAAAAAAATTTCGAATTTCAATGGCAAACACAAACGATTTCTCTAAGTTAATCGCGTTATACAAAAATAATGTCACTGAAATGAAATTGAAATGAAACGTGTTTCTATAATATATTGTATCAGGCGTTACTTTGCGGAAATCCATTGTTGTTGTTGTAGAGTCCACATCACCTGATGATGCTCCGTTTTGGGGCGAAACACGTGTCGTGTACTATTGGAATAAGTTGTTATGGTATATACCTACTCAGAGAGATAAGGGAGGGTGGTGGGTCCATACCAAACAAGTTCCACGTGTGCGGATTGTTGCAAACAAATATAAATACAATTTAAGAAACGTGTTTCGTAAAGTGAAAAATTTAGGTAACGTTGTAAAGATCCAATACCACGCACAATAGTGCCTTTCCTATCGAACCTAATCTGCCCATATCGAGTCAATACGAGTATTATTACTATGTTTTTAAGGTCAACAAAAATATGTGCCTTTATCAAAACTAATCTGTCAATCTCGAGTCAATATTATTATACTTGGGCCATTACAAACGTGCGAACTGAGTCATAAATTGCCTAAAGCACTTAAAGACATGTCAATTACTTCATTCAAACAAAAATTATATAAAATATTAATTAACAAATGTTATTATGGGATTGACGAATTTTTAAATGATAATAATATTATTTTAGATTAAAATTGACATGACTTAGAACCTATTGATATTGTGTATAATTTTATTGTATGAATATTTTGTAATAATTATCAGTTGACACTGTAAAGATACCTCTGACTTGAATTTAGATTGAAATTAATTATGACATTTGTACGCCTAGCTAGGCATAATATGTAGAACCTAATTACTTTAACATGTACCATCTTAATGTAACACATATTAGTGCAAATAAAGTTGATTGATTGATTGATTGATAAATCATTTTAATCAGACCTCTCGCTCACACTTATAGGCATATCGAATCTCTCGCTCACACTTCTAGTGTTGTGTGTAACAATAAACAGGAATTTGTCGATAGTTAGTAGCAGGTAATAAGGGAAAGGTTAAGTACAATAATTTTAAACCCGAGCGGCATCCCTTTATCGATAACGAGTTGCCCAGCATTGTCACATTCCTTTGACGTAACGTTTTATGACTCAGTTCGCACGTTTGTAATGGCCCAAGTATAGTACTGCGTTTTTACGTCAACAAATATTTGCAGAACGAGATGCAAGCGAAATACGGCAACCTCTGGCTCCACGTGGTGTTCAAAGCGCCTCCCTGGACCCTCGCGGATGTCCTCCAGTGCCTGCTGAAGCACTGGATGGCCGTGTTCAACGAGGTGTTCCCCCGGATAGAGCACCTGGTCACCGACCTCAAGGACGTGCACGCTAGTATCGTGAGCAAAGGTAGGTTCAATGGTTGTTTTGAGGTTGTCAGTACCCATTAATGACCCACTACAGGGTCGGGTCGCCTCTCACAATGAGAGGGATGTAGGCGGTCCACCACGCTGGCCTAGTGCGGGTTGGTGGACTTCACATGCCTCTGAGAACATTTTTTGGTGAACTCTCAGGCATGGAGGTTTCCTCACGCTGTTTTCCTTCACCGTAACGGCGTGTGATATTTAATTTTATAAAGCGCACATAACTTTTTGTACAGTCTTTGGTGCGTGCCACTGGGATTCGAACCCCGAACCCCTCGATTCGAGGTCGAATTCTATGCCACTGGGCTGTCACCGCTTCGCAACCCGTCAATATTGGCTACAGATAAATAAACAAACTATTAATTTTACCATTACCTTTCTAGATCCAAAAACGCTCACCCAATCGGAAGTGGGCCACTTCAAGGCGGTGTGTACGGAAGTGGGCCGCCGGTGTCAGATCATTCCCGAGTACATGCAGCTGGCGAAGGCCACCGTGAAGCAGTTGGCGAGCCCGCCGAGCGCGAAAGAGACAGCCGACGTGCAAAAGAGACAGCGCTTCCTCGAAGCGTTCGAGGCCTTATGGACAGCGTGCTCTAGTTATTGGTGAGCTTTTCATACAGGGTTAATCGTAAAACACTAGCAACCTCGCAGCACTAGGTAGCTAACGTCATAAGCAACAACTTTTGTTCTATGAGTTCGAACATAACTCAATACTTAAAAAATAAACGGTTCAACAAGTTTTTGTTGCCCTGTTGTGACATTTGTAAGTCTACGAAAGTATGTTTCATTCATGAATGCTCGCATGACCGACGGTCGACTGGCGGGCGAATAGGTAGCGCTGCACCCCCCCCAGGGGGAAATTGGATTAATAAATATTTTTGTATGAAATTAAAAATTAACAAATTACCAAAAGTCGTCGAACAATAGTTGTTGCTTATGGTGTTAGCTACCTAGTGCTGCGAGGTTGCTAGTGTTTTATAAGTAAGCCTGTATATTTCATGAACGTTAAGCCGTCTGTTGCTGTTGCTTGATTTGATCGCAAGCGATCAAAAAGTTAGCAACTTCGGGCGCGGTCAGTACCTGGATGGGTGACCGCTAGTGGCGAATTAATACGCGCTTCCGTGCTTCGGAGGGCACGTAAAGACGACGATCATTATCGATAAGATAGGAGTTATTAAACTTTGTCGGAGGCCGTATGGGTGGTTTGAAAACATCCAACACGGGTTGACCACTAGCTCGATTCTCCAGCAATCCGCATTGGAGCTGCGTGGTGGAGTTTGCTCCCTGTTGTGGGGAGAGACCTGTGCTCAACAGTGGGACATCAAAGGTGGCAGTCATATGGAGCCAGTAAGCTACGACAAGCTAACTGACCACCTATACCTGGGCCATTACAAACGTGCGAACTGAGTCATAAATCATTTTAATCAGACCTCTCGCTCACACTTATAGGCATATCGGATCTCTCGCTCACACTTCTAGTGTTGTGTGTAACAATAAACAGGAATTTGTCGATAATTAGTAGCAGGTAATAAGGGATAGGTTAAGTACAATAATTTTAAACCCGAACGGCATCTCTTTATCGATAACGAGTTGCCCAGCATTGTCACATTCCTTTGACGTAACGTTTTATGACTCAGTTCGCACGTTTGTAATGGTCCAAGTATAGCGTCGGAGATCTCTGCTGAATTTTTTTTACATGTCATTTGGTTTCAGTGCAAAACTATCAACGGCCCTGGGAGTGCCTCACAGGCTAGAAGACGCAGTGTCAGGCACAGAGAGCTTCGACACGCTCAAGGAAAGACTCGGAACCTTCAGGGGTACCGTAACGGCCCTCGTTACGGCCATTGAAGGGTGAGTTATTGTAGAAGTGTTACAAATTACTTCCACATCTATTGTGCTATTGTGTGTGAAAGATCGACGGACACACATCCTATAGCATTGTAAATATATATTGTACTAACATTCTTTTCATTTCATTTGTTATATCATCATAACATCTAGATCATTGCTTATTCTTCTTTTATTTACTTTGTTCTTTTTCTATATTCTTTCTTATATACTTGGTGTTGTTTTCTTTCCATTTTATTCCACAAATTTATTGTATTGGTTGAATCTTCACTGAAATTAAATATTGTTATTTCGATGTTAGTATGGCTACTTAAAAGTTTATAAATTGGGTCTAGCTATGAGTATTACCTTTTCTTTATTCTAAATTACCTTTTTCTATTGAAAACATGTTATTATTTACTTAGTAAATCTGTGTTGTAAATTTATTCTTTGACATAATCAATGTTTTGACTTGTATAATGACATTATTAGTTTTCTTTTAAATTTCCATAGAGTACTCAAACATTGTCTTTTTAATTTAGTTTTAAATATTGTAATTCTGTGTAAATTAATACTGGTTCAGGATAATTCCTTCTAAAGTCCGAAAAATTATTTAATATTTTAAATTTGAAATAGTTTGACATTCTGCAAGATGGAAGTCGAGAGTGGTGTGGAAAAAGGATTCTGTTCGGGGTCTTCGAACGATCAACATCTCTCTTAAGAGGATTCGGTTCGAGGTCTTGAAGCAACTAACATCTCTCTGTGAAAATTCTACTCTGGGTTCTCAAACAAACATCTATAGAAGAATTCCAGTCCTGGTCGTGAGACAAGCTGCATCTCCGAAGATCATTCTGCTCCTGGTGTGGTGTCAAGTGGTGTGGTTCCGTGCCGTGACTTCTGATCCGGGCAACTTCACCGGTGTCTCCGCGGCGGGTCTGTTGGAGGGACTGCCGCAACGCTACGAGCGACCTGACTTGGACGAACAAACGTTAAAAAAAACTCTCGACTACATCTCACATCTCAACTGGACTCGACAGGCAACCTCTCTCACTTTACTTAGCTTACTTCTTTTTTACTTTACATGTATCTTTTTTTAAAAACAATTTGTACACCACGAGTATTACTAGACCTCTAACTAACTCTTTTATTTCACTACAATCCACCAATCGGCGTGTTTCCTAAGAATAAATCGGCTGGCATAGGGTTTCTAATGATTAATCCTGTTATGTAGTAACCAAATAAACACTTTTTTCATTAAAAATAATTAAAGATTACCAATATTTACGGAAAATAAAATTCGCAAAATTGGCCGTTTAATTTAAACATAACTTTGAGAACACCATGGAAACTTTCAGACGACTTTCTCGCGTTCTTCACCATTATAGCAGAACCGTGACATTTAATGTGCACATAAATTTACGAAAGTTTTGGTGCGCACCACTGGGATTCGAACACGGACCGCTCGCGTAAGACACCGGATTCTAAGCCACTGGACTATCAAGCTCCTCAACTCTTTTCTTTTTTAACCGACTCCAAAAAAGGTGGAGGTTATAATGGCTGTATATTTTTTTTTAACCTACAGGGTCCTGAAGTACGATGAGATGGCATCATGGGAGGAGCGGGTAGGCGGCCTACACGAGGCGTTCGTGTCGGCCTTGCGTGCTGCGCCGCACGCACACACGCACAGCGTCACTCGCGACCAGATACGAGACTTCTGTCTCACTGACAGGTCAGTCACCTTTTTTTTATTATTATTTATAACAGTTTCCCTCAATATTATATTGTCGCGTCGTCAGGATGGTGGGGTTCGTGAAAACACCAGTTGGTTCCGCAAGTACTTTATTCAACGTCCACGCAATGAATTACCACTCTTCAAATACAGCCGAACACGTATACGCACTTTAACTGAACGCACTTAATTAACTCACTCACTAAGTCGCAGTAGTATCGCTGGTTATCGCCTGGATAGTTCGCTCCGATCGCTGACCAAGGAATGACTCGCTGAATGCCCGCCACGCATCTATTTATACCCGGACTACAGATATACTAGAAATTTCTTTAACGATCCCGAACAATATAGACTAGAGTAGAAGGTACCAAAGTTGTAAACAACTATAGACTAACCATGCTAAGAACGTGTACCAACCGCGCTCTGGGTTATCCTCTACTTTCAGCCTATTTCTTGGCTTGCATCCTTCTCCGACATATATAAAGGTATATTTATATATAGGTATATTTATTTATAGGTATAGGTATATATCGCAGCTCGCCCTTACTTTCGAACCTCACTCGGTATAAAAGTATGTCCGGTAAAAAACAGAATAATATGTCCTATCTTATTTTGAGGTAGGTAGTCAAACACAACCGATATATTGATTATTTTCAGGAGCATGTTACAAGAAGCATTAAACAAGTTCTCCCAAGTCCACCAGCTGCTCGAAGTGTGCGCGAGCAGCATGTCGTCACGCCTGCACAGCTGAAACTGATTGAAACTGATGCCGTGTATGTAAGTGTGGAGCGTATTGCGTTCTTTAGCGTTAGTCGCGTCAAGAAAATAGTGACGAGATGAGTCAAATGGTTTTTTTTTAATAATAGTTGTGGTTAAATTATTTATGACCCCAGTATGAATCCGCCTTTACTTTTCAGTAGCACTGATGCGTCACTATTTTCTTAACGCGAATAATTAATCTATACATTCTGTTTTATGCTTTTTTTCTTATTTGGTAATCAATATTTTGAATCAAAAAGTAAAATTGCTTTAAAAAAATTAATTGTATTCACAAGTAATTTGTTTCAGCTTTAAATGACAAATTGTTCTTAACTTAATGTTTATAATTTTGTCTGCATTCATTTGGATTGCAAATTAAAATATACAGGCATGGTAAGATTGTTTACCAAATATAACAAGTGTAAAAAATGGATTAGATATCTCACTACTATTCATTTTCAATTTTAAACTAGTTTTTTTCTGTGTATCCTATTTTGAGTTTGTCTGTTTGCCTAATTCACTATAAAAAGTGTTCAAAAAAACTGTACATATAGTAATAATTTTAGTGTCATTTCATTTTGTAAATGTGCGGAACATAGGTTAGGTGACATACGCTATGTAAACACTTGCATCTAGAGTTATTATCTTGATTTTAAATTATCCATATTGTATTGTTATGTTTATTTTTTAAAGTTCTCTTATATTTTTTAGTATCCGGTTAACAAAGTACTACTTGCTGACTTTTGTTATGAATACTACTAACGATACAATTAGTATCCTGAACTATCCTGTGGCTACAACAAAATGGCCTTTAATAAATTAATACTTTAGGTATAGTGTTTTAATTTTAAAACAATATTTATTATTTATTATTCTTGTTTTGTAAATTTCTTCTTCTACTGTCATAGCTGATTTGATAATTGTACTTTTTTGCGTGAAATATTGTTTTCTCCCAAGGCAAATCGACTCGTTTGTCGTGACGGCGTGACGTTATGCCGTCATGCCCTCTTAAGGCACGGTTCTAGTCTACCTTGTTTTAGCGCATAATAACAATCGTATTTCGTTGTTTTATAATTTTTTATAAATATGATTTCGGAAATTTCATTGATTGATTTTAACCACAAATCTATATTATTTGAAATCATTTTACTTGATATTTCTTTATTATTTTTTAGCTTATGAATTCCAATATAACTCAATTATTTCACGTCTGCTTTGCTTCGCTTTTAATGGCTGCATTTTTAGATTGATAGTCAAGTAGTTAAGAATTCGGATTTTAAGTTGAGCGGTCCTGATTCGAATCTTGTTATCTGCGTAAATGGTAGAGGAAAACATCGCGTGAATACCTGCACGAGTGAGTTCATATTATTGTTCTCAAAGGTATGTTAAGTCCACCAACCCGCATTAGGCTGGCTTGGTGGACTAAGGCCTACATCCCTCTCATCGTGAAAGGACATCCGACCCGACACGTCACTATTAGTCTGTATGAATTGCTTATGTATATAGTAGGCTTTATTGCTATCTTTGCTGTTTTCTGTATAGAATCTGTTTTGCTTATACTTTGATTGCTTAATTGCTATTTTCTCTTTTTTATTACACCTCTATGTCTTGCGCTTTGAAGTTCTGTCAAATATTTCTGCCGTTTGGTACTTGCTTTTTACCATTTTTTTATGCTTTTCTTGGGATTGATTGTCTTGCATTGCTTTTTGAATCCTAACTTTCCATTTTATTATTAATAAACTGTGTTGTTAATTAAACTATATCTTTGCAATGATGTTTAGTAGATTAGTTTTTGTTACAAAATTTAGGTTTGAGAGCAGATCTGATCCTACACTAGATCATTGTTCGGTTGCACTATTAAGTGGGATGGGATGGAAGGACATTATTTATTTTGTATACTATACACATTAAGTAATCTTAATTTTCATCATATTTTCTATGTTCATTCTTCTTTCATTTCATTCATTCAGAATCTGTTTACTTTTGTTATTTGATTAAATGGCTATATTGCTCTTTTCTCTTTAATTATTACTGCTATATCATGATTGCTTAAAGCCTACTATAACTGTATGCTTTGAAGTTCTGCCAAAAATATCTGCTTTTTCTTACTTGCTATTTTGCTATTTTCTTAGGTTTTCTTGCTTTGCTCGATTGCTTATCAAATCCTAACTTTCCAATATCTTTATTATACAATAATTTTTATATTATATAATATTATTCTTTATCTTTATTATATAATACAATACAATTGTTTACGTTATAGGACTCTTTATTATGGTTTTAAGAATGAAATGAAAACCAACTAACCTTAAAATTGCCAGGAAAAACAATTATTTCTTATTTTCCACAACATTTGCCAAGTGCGCAAAATCCCTGGTCAGTTAATTACATAATACGCAGTGGTATTCTGATTATTTATATTTTAATTAAATCAATAACTAACATCACTAATAACGGACATAAATAAAAATCATTAAGAATATCTGATTACGTTTCTGGAAAATGTTCATATTTGGGTAAGTAATAATCTTGATTTTAAATGTCGTTGAGATAATGCTATAATTGTGATCAGCATTGAAATTAAATACTGTTTCATTGTCTTTCGTAAAAAATTAACATATCATTACACTAAGCAATAATTCAGCTAATGTTGTTATTGTTATCCACCGCTTAGTAATGTTTGATATAACTTGTTACTATGATGACTAACTCTAGGTCCGTGCTTTTTTGAATCACATTTCTTGTTTGATTTTCTTATGGATATGCTCCAGAAAAAGTTCTTTGTCGCTTTTGGCCCGGTGTTCCCTTTGATCCTCCCGGGCGTTCCTTCAGGGTCTCTGCTATGACTATCTCGTCTCTGTGGCTGATAGCAGCAGCCAGGTTGTAGTCCTCGATGGCAGCTGTGTTCGCCTCTATGGCCTGTTTGATGAAGATTGCGATGGCGTCCTCGCTGACATCCGAGTAGTAAGTGCAAGAGCCTGTGTGTCTGGTGATAGCGACGACTGTATGAGAGACGCTATCATCCACCTTTCCTTTTTGAGGCTTAGTATGCTTGTAATGATGAATGGACGATCAGAATTTTGTAACTCTTTTTAGCAAAAAGGGCTGAATGGTTTTGGATTAAGTTTTGTATACCGGTAGTTTATTATCTCGATTATAACTAACATCACTAACATCAATAAATAGGATTCTTTTTGTCTTTCTCTGGGCCAAATTCTCAGTTAACCTATTGAATGTCCAGTCCAGTCCAGACACAATAGTTAAACAATAGCGGTCGGACCACCAGTGGTTCGATGCAAATTTATAGTAAGCAGGTGAAACCGCGGACTGAAGCTAATCGTAATAGTTTATAAAAGAAAATTATTTACCATAAGTTATTGAAATTACCTGCGACTTGTCATAAATCAATTTAACTACGCAGCAATCATATTCAATTGAAGGTAATTAATGTGTTTTTTTATTTAATTGGTCTTCTCTTTTATATAATAATTTTTTTTCGCTTTGGAATTAATTATAAACACTCATGTAATTAATATTTTTATTTTATTTGGAATACCCCGTCAATGTCACCTCACGACACGTTTTAAGTTCTATCCGGGGCCTGATTCTGTATGACCATTCACACTCGTGAATGTCGTGTCTTACCCGTGATAAAAAGTCAAAAAAGGTTTAAAACTCAAATATCGTGACAATCTATTGTGTGCCTTATAGAATAGACATTAAGGTTCCTTGTCGTGCCGAGTTCATGAAATGACATATGATTGGATGACACACGATATCGGCACGAAATCTCAAGGGTCATACAGAATCATCGTGACGCAAGAAGTCCTGATGTGGGGTTTTGAGTGTGATACGTTACTATTAAAACGATCGTATGTTTAGAAATTTTGTTTGTTGTCTACCTCTATGTTATGTTTGTTTGTTTCTGAAACGGAGAACACAACTTTTATTCCGGAATAATATTTTATTGACACGTTATGGTCAAAGGTATAACCGAACTCAAACAAGATCGAATCACTATTTCGGGTTGTAATAGGGTATCACGGCCTATGTCAAAAAGCTTTTTCGAACGAATTCATATAGAATTCGTAAGTCATAAAAACCCATAAAAAATTGGAAAAAAAATTTTTGCAATCAAATATTATGTAAAAAAAGACTTTTCAATTTAAATTTCAAAAATCCCCGCGAAAACACGGTCTCTGCCGTCACGGCGCTGCCGCCATGCTTGTGACGTCACTCGCAGTGTAAACAATTCATCTCAGTAAAGGAAGAAAGTTATACTCTATTGTCTATTTACACTGCTAATGACGTCACGCCGATAGCTTTCATGGCGTATAGCGTTTTTGACATTTGAAAAACAGATTAACAAACCTGAATTTTAAAATTGAAATAATAATTGTATACTACATTTTTCAGAACAGAAATCACCATTTTTCACTTGCTTTTAACAAAATCTATCATTATTACATAATTTTGTATTTTTCCTCGCATGGTGCGAAATACCCTATTGGGATGTGGACTCGGAGCCAATCGAGATACTTTTATTGACAGTTTTTGCTAGTTATCCAAACTGTAGTAAAGTTATTCACATCCGACGATAGGTTATTGAAACACATTGTTAGCACCGTGCATTTTGAATTTAAATTTGTTTTTATTTCACACCAATCGCAATACTCTCCACAGTTACTGCCAATACTGTTGTTTGTTTGTTTAGTTTTGTCTAGTCTTTTGTCTGTACAAATAATATAAATATGATTTAGGAGTCAGTTGGTCGCACAAAAGATTTGTTCGAATCCATCTAAGTTTTGAACACTAAGATATTAGTCTCAAATAAAGAATATCTGGTAACTTTTTCATCTTCACTTCGTAAGCCTTTTGTTATAAAAAATATTAATTTTAAACAATACAATTGTTTTGACCACTTGGTTCCTTAGTCACTACATGTAATATTTATATTATAGAGTTAACTCGAGTAACTGTATGGTAAATTTGAATAACACTAAAAATAAACGAAATAATTGTTATAAATCATTTGGGAGTCAAGATCATAAGATTATTATAAGGCGTAAAAGGCACTATTAAAGTCAATAAAAATGAAGTTTTTTAACGTTTTCATGTGGTTCAAAGTTACCAAAAATTGTTTAAAGTTACTTGAGTTGATTTCTTATAAATGTGAAATATACGTAGATAATTGTAAAGCAATGTAATTTAGCGTTATTCTTGTTAGCAATAACTTTGTATATATTTTTAAGATATACATAAGAATAAATAAAAATAAATATTCAAAAGTGATTTTAAGTTATAAGAGCTTTCATTCGTCGAATTATTCACTGATATAAAGTAACTAGCAAGATGACCAGTCTACCAAATCTATCATTTATGAATTTAGCTTTTGATTACATTATGTTCAAATGATTTATATAATGAAATCCAGTCCAAAGTTCAACAAGTATAATGTATGCCTTAGCAAAAATATATCGTTATTTATTTTTCTACATATTTGCATATAAGTGCCAGTGTTTTAATTGATACCTATATAAAAAGCATTCTTGAACGAAGTTTTTATTGAAATCTTACATGGCGAACGGGAAAAATAAAGATAAAAGAAAAGTGGATAAGTGGTGTGAATAATATTGAATATAAAGCACTGACAACTGACAATATTATTTAAAATATATTATGAAATGTCTCGAAACGGTAAAAGCATTCAAGGGCGTCTCTTTCCCTCTGCTAATATTTCATGTATAACAAACAATAAAGTATCGCCTGCTGTAACTGTGACGGAAAATATCGAAAAATTCCTTTAAAAATATTCTGGTCTATTATTAATTATTAGTTTATATTTGTAAAGGTTACGCGGTTCACTACTGTTCATATACAGTAAAAACAATAACAAAAACAAAACGAATCTATTTTAAAATGCATACAGCATTTCTTGTACTGACTGTTTGGTATTTGATATTTTTCGGTCGTAATTTATGTTAATTTTATTTGGTAATACTTAAACGAGAAACAAACAGGTATGCAGGGTACTGATGCACCGATGGGGAAAAAAGGTCCTCGAATGGCGACCACGTTTAGGCAAAAGGAGCACAGGCCGCCCTCCGACCAGGTGGACTGACGACCTGAAGAAGACAGCGGGGAACCGTTGGATTCAGAGCGCCCAGGAGCGGGCGGAGTGGCGTCGATTAGGGGAGGCCCATGTCCAGCAGTGGACTGCCAAGAGCTGAAAGGACGGAAGGAAGGACGAGGGCCATTTGCTTGTTAAGTTATGACTGCAGTCCGTGCCGGGTGCATGAAGGTTTCTATTCCTAAAACGACGTTATAAATCTTATATTATTTATAGTCGAATCCATAATTAAGTGACAAATGTAAACGAAGGGGTTACCCGTGAAAAAAAATGGTAGATTTCTATTTTCGACAATATCAAAATAATACGACGGTATTAAAGTAATAATCTAGGTCATGTATAGAAGTCACAATTTGCAATATAGGTACATATATTTTGAATTATTTTTATTCCGTACACTAATAATAATAATGTAAGACAAAATTCAAAATTCAAAAGCTTTTATTCATTATAAGTTACAATTTATGCACACTTAATGAACGTCATACATTTAACATTACACAAACATCCGCTTTGATCGCCCCTCTGGCAAAACGTAGTCCAGGAGAAATAAGCGGGTGGAAACAAACTCAGCACTCTTTCAATTTCATTTCACGCTTTATGGTAGAAAATTAAAATGTGAATGAACAAATGCGATCCATGCCTGTTATTAAAATTTTGTCTTCCCATATTTTGATGATGACATTTCTCTGTTTACATTTTTGTCACCTAATTATGAATTTGACTATAAGGTCCTTTAAGGGTTCGTTGCCTCATGTAGATTAGATACCACCAAAGATTCATACTCGTATGGGCATAGACGCAGTGATAAGAGGGAAAAAGTAAAAATGGAATATTTTTTTTAACTTTTCAACAACAAACAATAAAGGTCCCCTAATTGCCTAGTAGGTGTCCCACTTTTGATATCCTGACCTGTCTTTCTTCACCGCAAATTGGTCTGATAAATTACTATTATATAACTATACCATTAAAAAAAACCTTAAGTCAAAGTAAAACAAAAAACGTAAAAACAATTAAACAATAGCAGCAAAAAACTTGAACAATGATACTTAATTGTGTTATTAACGTCTCTCTTGAAGTTAAACCGTTTGAGCTTATTTAATAACAGATTCCATTAAATGTTCTTTCATTAATTCATATCCTTTTGTGTTCTAACCGTTTTGCGCAAGAAGCCATCTCTAGGGTTAGGTATTCCCGTATAATCTATCATTCACAGGTCTTTCGGTGACGTCAGTAACCCATTAATGTCCCACTAGAGAGTCGGGTCTCCTCTCACAATGAGAGGGATGTAGGCCGCCGTCCACCACGCACCACTACTGCGCGGTGATATATGCTCATAATATTTAAGATTTCTCCTATATTTACATAAATAAATAAGTCTATTATATGCCAATCTATAATTTTAAGTAAAAAACGAGATATTTGAGTTTGATTGAATTTGAAGTAGTCACTTTTAGGCTAACTAAAGTTGGACAATAATAAAAACCACTTGATAAGATTTTTTATCATTTTGGAATTGTTACTTCTAAGGGTATAATGTCAAAACTGTTGTAGTTTTTATACAAATTTTTTTGTTTAATTAAGCTTAAAATGTTAAGTAGGTATTCCAAAATAATAAAAAAAATCCAATCTTATCAAGTGGATTTTGTTATTAATTATCGCAGTTTAGTAAACCTAAAAGCCACTTTTCTTCAAATTCAAAGATGTTTTTATTTATTTATAAAAAGAAAATTGTTGAGAATGAAAAGAATTTCATCTTGCAGACTGAATTTATAGATAACGTTTGTATATTTAATATACAAATATACTATATTATATAGTGTTAATAGGTATACGGCTGTATTTAATTAACCTTAGGCCTTGTCCCAATTCGCTAACATAACCGACCGTACAACCAACACGACAAAATTTAAACACATGTGTAACACGTATCAAAGTGTGCAATGACGTATATCAGTTTATGCACTCATTATTTAGGAAAGCTCCATTTAAAGACCTGTGTTCAAATTTTGTCGCGTTGGTTGGCCGGTCGGTTGTGTCGTATTGCGACAGCCAATTAGGTCAAAGCCGTAGAAATAGCAGTCGAAACAGGTTTGTTTCTCTTTTTATAGGTGCATTATTTTAAAAACCGTTGTTTTAAAACCGACTCGCTTTTACTGTCATTAATTTACCATTGTTTGTTTTTAGTTTAGTTGCTTTAAAACCATGTATAGTTTGTAAAAAAAAACATCAAAAGGAAAATAAATAAAGATCTGATGTTACGGCGTATTCAATATCTAATTTTGAATTTTTGTGTTATATTAAGATTATTTCAAGCGTTCTTGTATTTTTGTTGCACAAAAATAAATATACCTGAAATGTATCACATGCTGTCAATTTAGATTCATTGTCTTACAACGTTACAACAATCATTTGTGATGAGCACTCATAACACGCTGTATTTTTGTTAAATCTGCTAGTTTGAGAATTTTCATTTTTTGGCTTTGTTTAGCTGAGAATTTATTTTAACTTTAATTAATAATTTATATGAGTTATGTTATCTTCTATCTATCTATCTACTTAAAAACTATGATTGTAATCTATTAAAGATGAGCTAAAATGGCATTATATAAATGTACATAAATAATGTGGTTTATAGAGATAAGCGAGGAAATAAAGCATTTAAATTAAATTGTTCATGTCTTTTATTTTCCAAATTAATAAATAACATTTCATTGGACGGATTCGTTACATCACTTGATACAGTTTTAATAGGTTCGAAGTTGGAAGATTATTCAAATTTGACGATGAGTCATTTCGAATTTACAATTTAGGTACAATGCAATTGTCTATTCTAAACCCTGCACCTCCGTGTTTTCTTCCTGCCTTGTTGAAGAGTTGGGGTTAATTTCTATCCATCTACATATCGCTGCTTCAATTCAAAAGTGTGTCAGTAACCCATTAATGACCCACTACAGGGTCGGGTCTCCTCTCACAATGAGAGGGATGTAGACCTTAGTCCACCACGCTGGCCTACTGCGGGTTGGTGGACTTCACATGCCTTTGAGAACATTTTTTTTTGTGAACTCTCAGGCATGCAAGTTTATAAATCGCACATAACTTTTTTACAAAGTCATTGGTGCGTGCCACTGGGATTCGAACCCGGAACCCTCGATTCGAGGTCGAATTCTAAGCGACTGGGCTATCACCGCTTTTTTTTTAAAATACCTACCACAAATCAAAATCTCTCTTTTTCAAAGGAGAGCGAATCAAAGAAGAAAAAAAACTTGCCTCAATCTACCTTATTTTACATAAATACTAGCTGACCCGACAGGCTTCGCTCTGCCAATTAATTTGACTAATATCGCAAAGAAAAAAAAAATAGGGGTGGACTACCCCTAACATTTAGGGGGATGAAAAATAGACGTTGGCCGATTCTCATAGATACCGGATAAGCACAAAAAAATTCATCAAAATCGGTCAAGCCGTTTCGGAGGAGTATGGCAACGAAAACTGTGACACGAGAATTTTATATATTAGATTAACGATACAGAAGCAGCGCTATGTGTTATTCGCCTTCATATTTGATGCCTGGACTAATCTATCATAACAGTCTTTAATAATAACTTAAATATCATTATTTGTTATTAGTACAAAAATTGCGTTTATAAAACATCTGCGCAAATTCCGTTGTCGACTTTGATCATATCTGACGCTTTCTCAGCTATCATGATGACCGGGGCGTTAGTGTTCCCACTAGTGATGGTGGGCATCACGCTCGCGTCTACAACCCTCAGTCTTTTCACGCCTCTTACTCTCAGTCTCTCATCCACCACTCCGACCCCTTCAGGACCCATGGCGCATGTCCCAATAGGATGATATTGAGACGCCACTAAGTTCAGGACGTAACACTTCCAATATTCAAAGCTACCGAACTGAAACTCGTTGCAAAGCTTTATGTGAAGGTCTACGATTTCTGACTGAACGCTCTTGAAGTAAGTCGTGTTGACGACAGACACGTAATCCATCAAGCACCTCGCGAATTTCCCCAGGTCGTTTATATTTGAAAAGTGACCGGCCTCAATGATCGGCGCGGCTTCTGGGTCAGTGCTTCGGAGTCTGACGTAGCCCCTCGACTCAGGGTGGAGGAAGCTGATCAAGGAGAACAAAGCCTCCCCCTTGTGGGCCGCTTGCGCTATTGGCGTACATATGTTGTCCGCGTAAGAGAATGATGCCGAACACATCAATCCTGGCAAAACGGAGCCCACGCCCGTCGGTATCGCTGTCACTTGGTAGTCTGGATACGTCTGACTCTTATCTAGAGCGACGTGCCCCATTATCGATGGCGCCGGGAACGTGTCTATATTGATTATGGGATCGAAGTTGTGCAAAATCGACGTCAGGCCTCCCTTTCCTGTCAGAACAACGGGAACCATCATGTGATTTTGCAAATTCTTACCGACGTTCGGTGATTCTACTACGCTTCTAATGCTGTGCTTCTCGAGTTCTTCTCTCGGACCTATACCAGACAACATCAACAGTTGAGGAGAATTGATGCTTCCAGCTGAGAGAATAACTTCTCGACTCGCTTTTACTGTCATTAATTTACCATTGTTTGTTTTTAGATTAACGCCAATAGCATTAGAAGAGTCGTCGAAAAGAATCTGTGTAGCTACTGTGTTTTTGAGTATGTGCAAATTTGGACGATTTCGTACAGGATCCAGGAAGGCGACTGCCGAGCTTTGTCGAGAATGTTTATCGATATTGAAGCTGGGTGGTGAGTAACCCAGCTGTTGGTGCCCGTTGGTATCTATCAAGATATCGTGTCCGTTCTCTTTGAAGGCATCGAAGTATTTTTTTGTTCTGTCACCCCATAGCGGTCTAGTGACGACCATGTTTCCATTCGTATTGTGTAGGGATCTCGAAGTGCTGTTCAAGATATCGGTGTCGACCAAGTTTTCGCTTTTCTTGAAGTACTCTGTAACTGTCGGCCAATCCCATCCAGGGTTGCCCAGGGCGACCCATTCGTCAAAGTCAGCCTTATTTCCTCTCACATAGAACATATAGTTGAGTGCACTAGAACCCCCGAGCATTTTGCCTTTCGTTTCGTGAATGTTCTTCGTTATATGTTCTTGTGCTGTTTGTCCGTCATTTATCGTGTAATATTTCCAATCTGGAAGTGTAGGAGTCACCAAGACGGACAGACCGGGGCTCTGCAACGATAAAGTTTAAATGAATGTAGCTTGATTATTTATAAAATATCGGTTTCCGAAGTATAAAACCGTATATTTGGCTAAGCTTTCTCGTAACTTTTTTACAGACTTCAATGTCATGGTATTTTTAGAGTCTGTTAAATTTGATGTGCTTATTAATTTGGAACGTGAACCAAAACTTGATCTTAGACTAAATTAAGGTTATCTACGTTATTATAGTTGGTCTACTATGGATATTTTTTGCGTCTCGTCAATATTTTTTGTTCGTATTTTGGGAAAATCTTTTGTTAGAGCTTTTTGTCTTTGTACAGAAATCTGTTACCTACACTGTATCTATCTATCTATGTATATATCTACTAACATGGGATATGGGAGGTGCTTCATCTCCAGCTTCAATGAGCAGCACTGACCAGTTGCCGACCTCAGACAGCCTGCTGGCGACCACGCAGCCTGCGGTGCCTCCGCCCACCACCACGAAGTCGAAACTTTGATCATCTGAGGAAAAGTAGATATTACTTCAGTATCTTTATAGGGTGTTTTTTGTTGGAATTGTGTAGCAAACAGGCAGGCAGGTCATCTGATGTTGAGTGACTACTGCAGCCCATGGACAGCTACGCTTAACTGCAAATAGGATAGAAGTCCTATTGAAGAACTAAGACGTTTGCCTTGAATAGACTATCCCTCCCCGGCAAGCTCGCCTCCCTATACAAAAAACAAGTAACAAATAAGTAACAATAAATACCATGCAGCTACACGGCGGATTAAGAGGGTGGCGGTAAGCTACCTCCTCGGGCGAGCGACTAGATCGCAAGCGATCGAAAATTTTAAGCAACGTCGGTCGCGGTCAGTACATGGATGGGTGACCGCTAGTGACGAGTTATATGCGCGCTTCCGTGCTTCGGCGGGCACGTAAAGCCGTCGGTCCCGGTTTTTATCCTACGATAGCAATCAATTATGTAAACCAAATAGTCCAGCTACTACCCAGGAGATAACGCTGCAACAGTAGATATACTTACCTACATATAAGATTATGACAAAACTACTTTTAAATATTTTGCAAAAATATTTTGCAGCACATAATTATCATGAATCAAAATCAAAAATCATTTTGATCATTCCATATTCCCCTTTACATGAAGGAAAAGTAAATACATAAAACAAATGTAACTGGGTAGAGTATAACATAAATTTCACTATATGTATTGACGATTTTGTTTATACATTCACGAAATAAACAACTACTTTGGGTACTTCTGTAATATGAAAATATTATTTTGCAATAGACATAAAAATATAATTTAAATAAATATTATTTCAACTGTGTCCTACGTGAAAACGAAATTATAATAAAAGCGAAAAATATACACAGCATACCTATTATAAAACATTAACATGAACTCATACTCGTAGTAAGTAGGTATAAAATAATTTCTTTTATTCGAAGACGTTAAAATGTTTGTACATCAAATATTTTAAACATTACAGATATTTTAAACAAGATACTATAGGTATTTAGTGTATGAGGATATTAACATTAGAATTACTTTTAACAAACCGCCATGATAACGAGACATCTGAATCAATACTAACCACAGATACTAACGGTAAGAGCGTGGTTACTGCAATACCTACAAGACTTTCTGGCGGCTTTCAATGCACAATTATTATTTACTTTTTAAAAACAGTCATACTTATAGTTTATTTTTTATTTTATACTTTTCTCTGTGAACAATCTTAGCGTATCTTTTTTATTTTAATTTGTGACTAAAAATAACGCAGACACAAAACTAAAAAGTTTAAAAAACAAAATGAATACTCGGGCGGATTAGTAGCTACGAGTATATCGGTAATTCAGAGAGCTATATACTGGCGAATTAAATGCGGGTTTCTGTGATTCGGAGGGCATAGCATGCTTTATAGCAATCGTTAAACCTTGTCGGAGGCCCTATGGGCGGTTTGAAAACTGACAAGGGTTGGCCACTAGCCCGTTTCCTCCCGTTTCTCCACCAATCCGCATTGGAGTAGCGTGGTGGAGGATGCTCCAGGCCTCCTCCTGTTGCGGGGAGAGACCCGTGCCCATGAAAGGGTTGCAGCCAGCCAGCTATGATGTACTGTGGCTTACTCCACATCGTTAAAGGAAACTTGTCCCGTAGCAGGTCACTTATCTTCTGGTATCTACCGGCCAGTCACATTCCAATATACATAAATATAATAAATGTAGTATATATGCTAAATTGACACATGAATTATATACAAACTTGTCAATCAAATTATGTATTAGTTATTAACACAGAACAGAACCTTTTTTTATCTATTCCGTGGTTATTAAGCTCCATTTATTCAATTGTAACACTAACATGTAATTTGTAATTTGAATTTGAATTTAAATTTAAATCTAAGTTTAAATTTAAATTTAAATTAGCTTAATTAATTAAAAGGTCTTGCAGTAAAAAGTAAATCCGTTTTTGGCTCTAGGAATTAGATGTAAATATTGCTGTAAGTTAGTCTGTAAGCTGTGGATTTTGTTTTTAATAAATAAATAAACATTCTTTTTATTTTATTTTTAAATTGTTGTACTGTAACTTCTTAATTTGCATACCTGAGAAGGTGAATATGGATTGATCAATATGCCCTGTACAAGCTTAAACTAACCCATATTCGTGCAAGTAAATGATTTTCATTTCATTTCTATAATTATGGACGTCGCTTATAGTTGCCGTCATGAGTGGTGAGCAGAACTTTCATTGGTCGGTTTGACATTGACTGCGCTGTGGTGCACACGATTGGTTCGACAAACGTCAGTTCATCACTGTGCGTCGTCTATTGGTCCTGCGCGTTTCGGCTGCTGTACATTGGCCGAAAGTATACAATATCCCTACCACCGATAATCTGTGCTCACGGCTCATGACGGTTACTATACAGTGTTAGGATAAGAACTAACCAGTGACGTCAGCCTGTCCCGGGCCGTGGGGGGTGTGGTACAGCATGGAGCTCATTAGTACCAGGAACAGCTGGAGGTAGGAGATCACCGGCAACGCGACCTTCACTTGGAAGTACGCCAGTACTGTAGCTATCCACATCCTGTTGAACACAAATGAATAAGGTGTGGAGGAACCTTTATATTTACTTAATATTTGCATACCTAAAAAAATTGATCTAAATAATTTGTAACAACTTTATACCTATATGCAAATAAACGTTTTGTCTTTGTCTTTGTCTTTGTAACTGGTATAGAATTTATATTTACGACCAATGCCAGGTCAATTTTCGTTTAGGAATGCACGGAATACAGCCTGAAGTGTGTTTGGCTTGGAACTAGCGATAATTGGGTATTACACAATTTTTTTTGTGATAAAAGTTTTTGTGATATATGTTTAACAAAACTATTTTTATTTTATTTTTTTTCGAAATAATACAAAAATTACGTGTAATAGCTATAACATTATGACGTCACAACTATGGTGACCAATCATGGCGCGTTTATAGTCAGGCGATCTTTATTTAAATTGATTGAAAAAAATGTTTTTTTTTTTTAGTTTTTTCATTAAATATCAATATTATTAATAACAAAGTTTTAAAATAGGTACATTAAAAAATATCAATAATTTTTTTTGGAATACCCAATTTAAGTCATAAACTATAGACTAAATTTCATCGACAAAACACCCCCCAGACCTATAGGAGTGATTATGTAACAATAACTGAAAAATAATCAACTTATGCCTTTATGTATAAGTCTAAATGAAAGTAAGTACCTAAGTATAAGTTACTTTATTACTTTGTTTTTAGAAGAAAATAAAGTATGTACCTCTATAAAAAATAATTTACTGCTGATAAGTACCAACTTATATAAGTAGGTACTGTTAAATACTAAGCGTCGTTTACTTTACAGTGGTAATAAAAACTAATTAGTTTTATGAGTAGGTACCTACTACTAGGTAGGTATCTAGTCTCAGAAGTCTCAGACTCAGAACACGCAAGAACATTCAACTTTTTCTGTAGTTAATGGTTATTCTCGTACACCTAGGTACTAAAAATCTACTCGTATCTTCGATACCTCCTAAGTTTAATGAGTCAACAGATATTAGAGAAATTTTAAGGAGAGAAATTTGAAGGCAAGTTGTTGTTTAATATTTTTGTAAAATTAAACAAATTCGAAATATTTTAAATGTGTTATTATCTCGTAAATTATTATTGTTCCTTTTTTTATTTTTTTAACGGAAATATTAAAGTTGTCTTTTAGTATGAACGTTTGTACAAAAAAATAGAAAAATACTTGAATTTTTAGATAAATACGCCATGAAAGCTATCGGCGTGACGTCATTAGCAGTGTAAATAAATAATGGAGTATAACTTGTTACATACGCGAACCACGGAAGACATAATCTGGGTTAACTCCACGTGCGCCCTCAATCGGGATGTCGCTGACTCGACATTGCTGACCACAGAAGACATAATCTGGGTTAACTCCACGTGCGCCCTCAATCGGGGTGTCGCTGACTCGACATTGCTAAACCACGGAAGCAGCGCGCTAGGTCAAGGCGCGTCCTCAATACGCCAGCATTTAATAGTTTTCTTATCAAGCATAATTAGAATATTTCTGTACTATATATAGCTGGATCTCGCATCGACCGGCATTAGTATTAAGATTAGTAATAGTGATAGGATTAGTAATAAGATTAGGAATAGTAATAGTAATAGTAATAGTCATAGTGTATAATTTTAATTAGTTTAATAAAAATAATTTTAAGTACTCTGGTTTTTTTTGAGTCCTCCGGCTGTCGGTAACGTAATTGGCGCAGTCGGTAGGATATCTCGAAGTAGTTAGGCTCAAGACCAAGAATCGGACGAAGACCAGCTGCTTACACTTTCAAGTGTTTCATCGGGGTATCCAGAACATCGTACGATCAGCCGAGGCAGCACTCAAAAATCAGCGCCGGAAAAGACCAGAGAAGGCAAATACATGTAAGTGCTTTGAATTGCATTTCCTGTTAGTGTTGCCAATCCTTTCCACCATTTTCCACCCTAAGTCTGTTAGGGCCCGGCAGTCTGAACTTCGTCAGGCTCGCCGTAGCGTTAGTGATAGCATCAGAAATCTAGAATCAGATTTAGGTTTAGAATTAGATAATCTTAGTTCAATTAATTTAGAAAACACCATGGCTGTTGACCCAGACACTATCTTTAAAGCTCTTCGTCTTGTTCCTGATTTCGATGGCAACCCCAATATTTTAACAAGATTTATTAAGATATGTGACCAGGTTGCCGCCCAGTACTTAAGCTGTGCTCCAGGTAGTGAATTTTCTAATACTTGTGTGTTGAACGGCATTTTAAATAAAATAACAGGGACCGCTGCCTGTACGATCAATTCTAACGGTATACCAGATAGTTGGGCAGGTATCCGCGCTAGCTTAATCAATAACTTCTCTGACCAACGTGACGAGACGACTTTGTATAATGACCTTTCCCTCGCTACTCAGGGTAATAGATCTCCCCAGGAATTCTATGACCATTGCATGACTTTATTTAGTACAATAATGACGTACGTGACGTTACATGAGACGTTAGAAACTACGGTGGCTGCGAAACGGGACCTTTATAAAAAGGTAACGATGCAGGCGTTCGTGCGTGGGTTAAAAGAACCACTAGGTTCCCGTATACGTTGCATGCGTCCCGTAACCATCGAGAAGGCGCTCGAATATGTCCAAGAAGAACTGAACATATCGTACTTACAACAGCGCCACGAGCCCCATAGGTACCAAGTAAATCCCAAAGTCCCTGCACATCCCTCTAATTCATTTCCACCACCACGACCACCACAAAATTTCCAAATACCTGCACCCAGGTGGCCGACACCCGTAGGGCAGCAGCCCATGAGGCCCCCGCCTCAACCGTTCAAATTTTATCCACCCATGCAGCAACACCGCATGCCTACTAACACCCAAAAGATGTTCGGTGCGCCACCACCTAGGTATAACAATACCGGTTTTAGAATCCCACCTAGAAATCCATCACCTAATCATAATGGTCCTAAGCCTATGAGTGGAGTAAGCCACTTCGTGTCCAAGCCCATACCACCTAGAATCCCTGGACATGACTGGCAACGTCACGGTAATCCCCCTCCGTCTAACTACTTTAGAACTAGAGAAGTTAACTTTAACGAGACTTATGACGATTATAACAGTTACTACCCCGACTACTATTACGACGACCAGACCAACTACATGGACTCGTACGATTACAATTACTATGACTATGAGAATACACAGTTACCGTACGAAAACGAATCACAGTACTATAACTCACCTCCCAGCCTTCCTATTGAGTCACCACAACCTTCCACCAGTCAGAAAGAGCAGGATTTTCCCAAGAGCCGTCACAACGTAGGACCAGAATAGATTTAAATTTACATTCTAAGAAAGAACTACCTTTTATTCAAATATACGAGCCTCCTCTTAAGCTTCTTATAGATACCGGTGCGAATCAATCTTTTATAAGTCCTGAAGCCGTTGAAAAATTTTATTCGCACATACTTAAAAATTATGATCCGTTCGAAGTTACTAATTCACAAATAACTAGTGTTCATGATTTTTCAATTACGATACCCAGTTTTCCGGAGTTTAACGTAAGAAGAGACATCAAGTTATTCATCTATAAATTTCATAGTTACTTTGACGGTCTTATAGGGTTAGATTTATTAGAAAACTGTAAAATAGATCTTAAACATAACGTTTTATTCACCGAGAATGCAAGTATACCTCTACTACGTTACCAATGTAGGAAACCAAGTTCTCACGAGCGTATTCCTCCTAATTCTTCCCGTTTAATTAACATCCCTATTTCTTATCCCGATGGTGACATATTAATTCCCGAACAATTCTTATGCAACTGTGTTATCTCTGAATGCATTACGACAGTGACAGATAGGACTTGTATGGTAGAAATTAAAAATGTGACAGACAAAGTCGTGACAGTTAGTTTTGACAGAGCACCTCATGCAACAGTACATTCTTACTCACCGCGACCAGATGAAAGCCGTATATGAGCTCATCAACGAATCTACCATAGCAGAACGTACCAACCTAATGACTAATAGAAATAAAGATCGCGAGCCAGAAATCGAATACCAGCCAGACCAGCAGGTTTTCATTAAAAACCCGTTAGCCAGCCGACAAAAGTTAGCACCGCGCTACACCCAGGACACTGTACTTGCCGACCTCCCTATCCACATTTACACATCCAAAAAGAAAAGACCTATAGCCAAGTCACGACTCAAACGAGTACCTAAGACAAAAAAATTGTTCCAGGATTCGACTACTGCCGTTAATCTGCCTGGCGGTGGCAACCGAGATACGACTTGAGCAACTTGACAATGAACCTGGACTTCTACCTTTTAAACTTGGACAAGCTAAACTTATTTCCCAATACCACACTTTTATACAGTACATAGAACTTTCTGACTTAGAACGACAACTTGACTGTATTACCAACCAACTAGACTTCTTTAGATCTAGGCTAGATAACAATACTCTTCCTATATTTGAATTGCAGATAGACTACTTAAATTCGAAGCTAATTAAGATAACTACCCAACTACAGAGTTTAGAACCCAATCGCGTTAAGAGAGGATTGATCGACGGACTAGGATCCCTTATTAAAAGTGTAACAGGAAACTTGGATCATTCTGATGCCGAAAATTATAACAAAGCTATTAAATTATTACAGAGCAATGAAGAAAAATTATTGTCCGAATTCAACAGTCATATTAGTCTTAATAAAGATTGGATGTCTCAGTATACTCAAATAATAACTAGCTTAGTAGAAAACCAACATAAACTTAATGATACATTAATGTTAATCTTAGATAAACGCAATTTTTCCGAAGTTAAGTTTGCCAAGTTTGCTCAGCTGTTAGCTATTATAAGTGAAAACGCAGATGATTTACATTTAGAATTAATAAGATTAGAAAATATGTTAGCATTCATTCGTGCATCGAGCACACATCATAGCATGTTAAGTGTAGATAACTTAGAGAATATAATTATGAGACTTAAGAAAATATACAGTAATAATGAAATTCCAGATGCTGAATTAAGAGATTATTATGATATAATCAAACCTGGTAGCTATTTTACTGATAAACGGATAGTAATAGTTTTTAAATTTCCCATTGTATCTCCTAATAATTTTGAATTTTACCGACTATCAATTGTTCCTAATAAACTCCAGCAAACCTTCATACCACCCTTCCCCTATATGGCAACCGATAGGAAGTCGTTCATGTACATGGAGGCTGAATGCCCGAAGTTTGGTCAACACTTTCTCTGTGAAGAAACAGGCAATCATCATCTGCGGGAACAACCAGATTGCATCCAGGGCATTATAATCAACCAGTCCTTGGATAAGTCATGCCACTCGACCAAGATCAGTTTCAACAAGGAAGCAATGGAGCAGTTGGATGACCGCCACTACACTCTCTTCTTCCCACCATACCATACGACGCTACCCTTCTACATCATGATAATTGGGGCACTCGCAATCGCCGTAGTTATAATAATTCGCCGCTACGTGAACCGCACTACCGCTACTCCTGAAAGGAAACCAGATCCCAAAAAGGACGAGGCTCACACCCATGCTATTCCTGAAGGATCCGGAACCCAGAAGACCGTACCAGCAACATTTTCGGCCAAAGCACTCAAATAGTTGCTGCTCTGGGGGTGGAGGTGTTACATACGCGAACCACGGAAGACATAATCTGGGTTAACTCCACGTGCGCCCTCAATCGGGATGTCGCTGACTCGACATTGCTGACCACAGAAGACATAATCTGGGTTAACTCCACGTGCGCCCTCAATCGGGGTGTCGCTGACTCGACATTGCTAAACCACGGAAGCAGCGCGCTAGGTCAAGGCGCGTCCTCAATACGCCAGCATTTAATAGTTTTCTTATCAAGCATAATTAGAATATTTCTGTACTATATATAGCTGGATCTCGCATCGACCGGCATTAGTATTAAGATTAGTAATAGTGATAGGATTAGTAATAAGATTAGGAATAGTAATAGTAATAGTAATAGTCATAGTGTATAATTTTAATTAGTTTAATAAAAATAATTTTAAGTACTCTGGTTTTTTTTGAGTCCTCCGGCTGTCGGTAACGTAATTAACTTTCTTCCTTTACTGAGATGTATTGTTTACACTGCGAGTGACGTCACAAGCATGGCGGCAGCTCCGAGACGGCCGAGACCGTGTTTTCGCGGGGATTTTTGAAATTTAAATTGAAAAGTCTTTTTTTACATAATATTTGTTTGCAAAAATTTTTTTTCAATTTTTTATGGGTTTTAATGACTTACGAATTCATATAAAAAGCTTTTTGACATAGTAGGCCGTAATACCCTATTCCGTAACACACTTTTGTTTCAATTTTTCGAACCATTTGTAATAACTTGTCATAACGTGTCTCAATTAGGCTCCGCCCCTATCCGATATTATCCGAAACTTTTATTCCGGATTCGGTTACGGTTACGGATATCATTTTATATCGGATATCCGATAGTTTCGGTTACGGTTACGGAGCTCCCTAACATCCCTAATAAATATATACGTAGGAGGTATCGTTTTTATCTATAATAGCTTAGGCTAATTTTAGCAATTAGCATCGTAGTTAATATTTCAGGCAGGCCTGCTTTACAGGGCCGGATCTAGGGGGGGGCAAGCCGGGGCCCATGCCCCGGGCGGCAAGTTCAGGGGGCGGCCAAATTCACATTTTACAGACGAATGGATAACTCATCATTTACTTAACTTTGACCACGGAATAAATAAATAATAGCACAAGTACAGTAATTTCATAGCTATATCAACTCGACCGATACGCAGAGCGAGGAATGAGACGTAGTGCACGAACATTTATTAATCGCGAGGCGCGTAGGCATAGTTCAAAATACGCGCCTGCTCGCCCGCAGGAAGGAATCGATTTTAGTATATACTTAGGAAGGAATTAGAAGGAACTTCGAAGGAATTTATATACTTAGTTCTGCAAAAGCAATGTGACCCACAAAAATATAATTTATTAACCCGGTTCCTATGAGAAGGCCTTCGATTCTATCGAGACCTGGGCGGTGCTTGAGTCTCTTCAGCGATGCCAGATCGACTATCGGTACATCGAGGCGTTGAAGTGTGTATACAATGCCGCCACCATGAAAGTCCGAGTACACGACAACAGTACGAACCCCATCCACGTGCAGCGCGGCGTACGACAGGGGGATGTCATCTCCCCAAAACTTTTCACCGCTGCACTGGAAGATGTGTTCAAGCTGATGGAGTGGAAAGGACGTGGTATTAACATCAACGGCGAACACCTCTCACACCTCCGATTTGCCGATGACATAGTGGTCCTGGCGGAGTCGCTGGAGGAACTCTGCATTATGCTCAGCGACCTCAATAGTGCCTCACAACGGGTGGGTCTTAAGATGAACATGGACAAGACGAAAATCGTGTCTAATGTCCATGTCACACCCGTACCGGTGGTTGTTGACGGCACTGCTCTCGAAGTTGTAGACGAATACGTTTACCTAGGACAAACGATCCGAATGGGTAAATCCAACTTCGAGAGAGAGCTCACTCGAAAAATCCAACTCGGCTGGGCAGCGTTCGGGAATCTACGACACGTCTTGACGTCCGATATACCTCAGTGCCTGAAGTCGAAAGTTTTCGAGCAATGTGTGTTGCCAGTGATGACCTACGGTGCCGAGACGTGGTCCTTTACTGTGAGCCTAATCCACAAGCTCAGAGTCGCCCAGAGGGCAATGGAGAGAGCTATGCTTGGTATTTCTCTACGAGACAGAATCAGAAGTGTTGAAATCCGTAGAAGAACGAAGGTGACCGACATAGCTCTCAAAGTTTGCAGATTAAAGTGGCAATGGGCTGGCGTTCGCAGGACTGACAACCGATGGGGAAAAAAGGTCCTCGAATGGCGACCACGTTTAGGCAAAAGGAGCACAGGCCGCCATCCGACCAGGTGGACTGATGACCTGAAAAAGACAGCGGGAAACCGTTGGATTCAGAGGGCCCAGGACCGGGCGGAGTGGCGTCGATTAGGAGAGGCCCATGTCCAGCAGTGGACTACTAAGGGCTGAAAGGAAAGAAGGAACTCGGTTCCTTAACTCTTATCCGTTGAGGAGTTCCTCAACTCTGTATCTCCGAAACCCTTCATCAAATCATCAACAACTTAATATGGGACCAAGTTAAATGTAACAACTCCCAAACCAAAAAAAAAACAATTCAAATCGGTTACCAAATGACGGAATGCGGCGGTCAGAAATATAAAAAAAAACGAGTTCCTCTCTATCATCAGTCTATATAGTTCTGCAAAGGTAATGTGACCAACAACAACAATTTATTAACCGAATTCCTTAACTCTTATCGGTTGAGGACTTCCATTGTGTATCTCCGAAACTCTTTTTTTTAAGGAAAGAATACGTTTATTGTTGACTGTTACATGAGAAAGATGTTACATTTATAATAAGTCAAATTTATAATAAGTTTAGAACAGTCTACCCTATGCGGGCATACAATAATTATGTCTTATATAACTAAAACTTAATTTTATATTTCATTGGCAATAATTGCTAGATTATATTTATTTATTTATTATTTTGTTCAGCAGTCCAAATTATTTGTTTATTTTAATATTTTACCTATTCAAACTTATCGGCTATGTAATGTGCCCATTACTGGGCAAAGAGAGAAAAATCCGGAGGAAAAAACTCTCGACACAGTTTTAATTAATTTATTTAGTTATTTATACGCGCGTTACTACATTCCTTTATGTAATTGTTTATCTATAAACATAATTTAGATTGAAATTGCGAACCATCCATTCATTATTCCGTTCGTTATTTGCATTTTTGTGTGATAGTGCATTCTCTCTGATTATACCCTGGTATAAACACAAGGAAGCACTTGTAGTCGGCAGCTTTACAGGACTGTAAATCGTAGCATCTGTCCTTCCTGAGATTGTTATTTTATTTTATCGTTAAAGAATTCCTTTTCGGTATAATAACCTTTGACCAGCTACTGGTTTAAATACCATTTAAATTTATTGATTGATAGTTTTTTAGTTCTGGAAGAAAATGATTGTATATGCGTATGGCAGATATATACCTACTTTTTTTATAAATTCTACATTTTATTCTAGGTAAATACAATTGATTTTTATCTTTCTGTCTCATGGGTACATTTCTTACACGCATATAAGATTTATTTTTAATCTTCTTCATCAGATTATCATCAACTTAATATGGTACCAAATTCACAGTAACACCTTCCAAACCAAAAAGAAAAAATTCAAATCGGTTAAAAATAACGGATTGCGGCGGTAACAAATATTAAAAAAAATAAAAAAACATACAAACGAATTGAGAACCTCCTCCTTTTTTTGAAGTCGGTTAATAAATAGGCTTAACACAGAAATAACAGCAATCAATGCATTATTTCCGGAAGGCCTATGTAGGCTATGTCCAAATTTCAATCAATTAGTGGACATCTGATAGCTGAAATTATATCTATAAGTACTAATATTATAAAGAGGAAACATTTGTATTTTTGTATGTTTGTAACGAATAAACTCAAAAACTACTGGGCCGATTTCAAAAATTCTTTCACCATTGGAAAGCTACATTCAGCCTGAGTAACATAGGCTATTAAATAAAAAAATAAAAAAAAAAACATTGGCAGAGCGAAGCCTGCTGGGTCAGCTAGAGGATGATAAAGGTAAAAATAAATGTATGTGGGCGGGGGCGGCATATTTCAGTTTTTGCCCCGCCTAAAAAAAATTGAAGATCCGGGGCTGCTGCTTTATATGCGAAGGTTATCTAATTTTAGAAAATCGAGATTTTTAGGGGCACATCCGATTAAACTAGTTTTGTTTTTTAAATGAATGTCTGGAGATCAACATTGTTTTGCCAGTTGGCAACCGTTAGTGCGAATAAAATGAAAATGAAAAAATATTCTAAACTAAGTTTTTGTTAATTTTTTTTATGTATGCAGAAGGGCACAGTTAGTTGAAAACGAAAAAGCGTAAATTTAAAAACGTACATTTAAAATTATTGTACGTTTCTAGATACATTTACTACATGGCACATAATATTATTCCGTGACATTGCTGCTGTGAGTTCTAACCAGGTACGTAACTTTGGCGACTACTGAGTGCTGTATGCCTAAATTATCCTTTCATCACGATACAACCCCTGGAAACTGAAATACCAGCCAACCAGGTCTTGTGGCGGTCTTCCAGTCTTTTTTCAAGCACGTGCTTGCGTGAGGTTATGTAGCACCACCCAGCTACCCCTGCGTCGAACGTTAGCTGTCGGTCCCGGTTGTCAGGAGAAGCAGTCATTACACGTCTATAGTAAAAGATTATATAAATACAATACCTAATGAAATTGGGCCCTGTTTTTGAGAAAAGTTCTAAAGAACGCGTTGATACCTACGCGACAGATCTACCTACCCAATTACTACTACAGTAGGTAGATATTATGTTTTTGGTTTTGTGATTTGTATAGGTGGGTATATTATTATACTTATATTTTTATTGAAATTCTTTGTATATGAAATCAGAAGGAAATTGAAAAAAAATTGATACCTAGGTAAGTAGGTACTGACAAATATTTGCGAATCTACCGAGAGGTACGAACAGCTTTACAGTTAAGTAAATATAAAAACTTGAAAATACGGATTCAGATAGTTTTAATGAAATCCGCTAACGCAACGCATTCGCGGTTTTCTCCAGTCTTAGTTCTTCTCCTAAGAAAGTTATTTTTTTTATAAAGAACAATAAGCATACCTAGCAGGTTTGTTTCTGTAACCGCATTCACGATAAACAAACACACATATAAAAATTTGCGACGTATTACAAACATCCCATTTTCGCAATTGGGAAAATAAAAATCTAAAATTATTATTTTTGTCAATTTATCGTAAATCGACTTCCGCGCACTGGCAGATGCTTTATGAGACTGAATAAGAACAATGTGCGTGCTGCGATTATAATACTTTAGATTTAATACTATAAAAGTTTTATCTTCTATAAATAATATGGTAATTTCAATCAGGTGGCAATCTTCGTGATAAATAAAGCGTAGTTACACTGAAGCGCGCATAGCCCCGCCTTCAGTAGAGCAAGCGATCGAAAAGGCGTCGGGTGCGGTTACCTGGATGGGTGACCGCTAGTGGCGAGTTAAATGCGCGCTCCCGTGCTTCGGAGGGCACGTTGAGCCGTCGGTCCCGGTAGTTATAGATACGTTAGTAGTCGTTAAACATTGTCGGGCGGCTCGGTTTGAAAACATCCAACACGGATTGGCCATTAGCTCGTTTCTCCACCGCACCGCATTGGAGCAGCGTGGTGGAGTATGCTCCAGGCCTCCCCTTGTTGTGGGGAGAGATTTATGCCCAACAGTGGGCCATAAAAAATAATTAAAAAAAATTAATCCGACATCAAAAAAGTATGAAATAAAATTTGTTACGATATACTGGTCAACTATGTTTTGAGGTTGGTGTGTTTAGTATCAGGTATTTTGTTTCTAGTGTTAAATATTGGCACCAACCTCAAAAATATAGTAGGCCAAATGTATGTTTTTTTTCGAAATTTTTAGTTTTAAGTCCACATCACGGAAACTACTGGACCGATTTTGATGAAACTTTTACCATTCCCCAAGTTGAACAAAATGCAAACATACATACATACATGAAAATCGCCTGCTGATCTCCGAATGATCCGGTTCAATTGTATGCCTTGTCTAAATAAATAAATAAATAAATTGGATGGCCTCAAGAATGTAATACAGAGTACAACATTAACTCGATAAGGTAGTAATGGAAGGTAGTAATGGAAGTAAATCCAGGAAATTGTGTGTCGACCAAATCAAGTTTTGTTCATAGGTATGAGAACTTATATGTAATTATCAAAATTTTAATTTAATTAGGAACCATAGATATATTACGAGTTGTTAGTTATAATACAATATCTGTTATGAACCTACATTCGTGAAGGTCGATCTACCCGGGCTATTGTACAAAAAATATATACTTGGTAATTACGTAATATTATGAAATAGTAATAGCTCTACTTAATATTTGTTTTGTCCATTTTATTGTAAGTGGTTTTTTGTTGGGACGTAGATTAATGTCGATCCACATTGCGATAGTCTTGTCTTGGAATCTTGGAATCTATACATATAAAATACATTGTCCCGAATGGCACGGATTAACTCACAGCCACTGATCGTAGAGATCTGATACTTGGAGGCTGTGTTCTTTTATGACATAGGCATCCTATAATAAAAGATTTTGCGTAATTCTACCCCTAAACGAGTGAAAAACAAGGGCAAAGTTCGTATGGGATAAAGTGATTCCTTGCTCCAATCTACTTCAAATTTTGCATAAACATTCTTTAACAGATTGTATGGAAGACACATTTCATAATTTGAATCTCATGCAACTAAAGTTTATCTATTAGTAAGGAGATAGCGCTGCTTACATGGTACTCAATAAACAACTACTTTTAACGCATATTTACGCACGCAATTTTACGCGTACTCTTACGCAGACAAAGTCGCGGGCATAACCTACTTGTATATTATTATATAAAACGAGAATAGCAGAATAATGAGCCTGTTTAATTACAATTTTATGCGTCATAAAAGTATTTTTTTAAAACATGAGGACCGATTCATAGTTAATTAAGCTATAAAATAAAATATTTTGTAAACGATCTTCAATAGTAGTAATATCTTACCAAAAATAATTTTTTTATATATTATTTTAAACAAGTTATGCATTTTTGTAAAAATATTTTTATTTCATGCTATCACTATTCGCGACTGTCGTTCTAGACCGTAAGTATGGAGTTACATAATTATATGTACATAATTCTAAAACAACAATGAATATTAAGTATTACATTTACGTACCTATTTAATTTTTTATTAACGACAAAATAATGACAAAATAATATTTATATTTTACCACGCCTATGTGCCTTAATTTACACAATATTTAAATAATCTGTTATTCTGTTTGTCTGTATATATGTTTGTTTGTGCGCGAACATCTCTCGAACGCCTGAACGGATTTGAATGAAATTTGGATTGTTGTATAGAGAAAAACCGTCGGTATAACATAGGCTATATTTTATTTTATTATATAACAAATATTTTTTCAATTTTTGACGCAATTATGTAAATCTACTTAGGTCATTGACCTTTGTACTGAATAACAATGACAACTTGAGACGTTTTTTTTTAATTTTTCGAATATAATGACAGACGTGGCATCATGCCTTACGGCAAGGTCGGCAAGCTCGCAACTCGATGATTTTTGTTTTGCAAGAATATATATAGAAATATATAGAAAATACCATGTATAAATTCAAGATGTCGGACACATTTTTTAATGAATTAAAAATATAATAAATAATTTATTGAATTATTTGAATTATATTATTATTTAAAATAAATTACTTATTAAATTCAAGATGATGGATCCTCAATATGGGTATCAAATGAAAGGGATTGGTTTGTATAATAGAGCTCATTCTGAGAAAATTAAAAAATAAACTCAATAGAACTGACAACAAAACTAAAAACTTGAAAATAAAAATTATATTACTTAATAAAAAAAGTTTTTATGTTGAACGGTTTTATTTACAAAAAAATGATATAGGTTATGTACTAAAAGCTTTAAAATAATTCGGTAAGTCCTAGCTACCCGATCGCACCAATATTCTCATCAATCTGGGGTATAGGTACGTGAACTTACGTATACGCACGAGTTGAATTCGTACGAAAACACGTGCAAAGGCGCGGCCTCAACCACGCTGTTATAATTGTAGGTATCTTTTATTTTTTTGTGACGTTTGTTTAATAGTAGTTGTAGCAAAAGTCGCAATCAATACCTACTTATTTAGTTCATACTAATAGCGTAGTACCATTTTGCGAAATAAATAAATAAATGTGAATGTGTTTTATGTTACTCCTGCTTTCGCGTCGCCAAACTGAGCGATCGATAGACGTTATTATTATTATTAAGATATTTGAAGGACTGGAGAGTAACATAGGCCTATTTTCTAAACAGGTCTTACTTAACAAAACAGTAATTGGGGGGTTTAACCAAATTAATTTTAAAACTCAAACAGGGCAAAAATTGCACCTATCTACCATATTAGACTTTTGATTTTTTTTAGACTAAGATGTTAAAAGAAATTAAGGACATAAAGAGAGAGACATTATCTAAGCTACGAAGGAAGGAGTTGGTTGCCACAACACAGAGAATCCTAGTGTGGGACTAACGCTGCATATTTCTACTGCTTACATTCTGAGTTGTTTTAAATAAATAAATAAAAAATTCACGATAACAGCACCTATGATCGACATTTAGTGATGCAGATATTTATTATGCTTTCGCGTAAAATCATCAGAATAGATTGGGATTAAAAAAAATTAAATCTGGATTGTGATATGGAATCCTTTTTACTTCACTCTTGACCAAATTCTGAAGTTTACGTGGACGAAGACGCGGACAAAAGCTAGTAGGTACAATAATATTATGAATATAAAGATCACAATATGAAGTAGATCTTGCATATTTTATTTACGTTAATTATGTGATCTTAATTCATAATCAACAGTTTAATAAACATTTTAATTAGTATAGTACTCATATATTTAAATTTTATTTTGATAACTGATTGTCTAAGATTTTTTTCGGTAATCTATGAATAACAAACGAGTCACCTGATGATATTTGGTGACGGTTAAATCGAATCTTAAATTCGAATAAACCATGTTGTATCATCGAAAATCCATGAGGTTGGTTGGCTTAAATCTATATTCTTTTTTCTATGGTTTAAATAGAGTATCTCCGTAGCAATCATCTACCCCCCTTCCCAAGCACTTTGGTTCGCTACGTTCGCGTTAGAGATATACAACCTACCACCGCCCGGTAACCAGCTGTGACGTAGCATGCAATATATAATTATATTCTATTTGCATGCTGCATGACCTTTTAATAACGTCAAGTTTTAAAATAAAATTTGAAGATAATATTTTCTGCTTTTGAATAAGTTTCGGGTTTGTGTCATAAGCGTTTTCAAGTTTAAAGACTTTATTTCCCTTCTGAAAGATTCCAAAATTAAATCCATTTTCAGTTTCAGTGCCTCACAGTACTTGCAATGCATGTTTAGCCTGGAATACCTATTAAGCCAGCTTTTGACTACGGGATATAATAATAAGTATATTTAAATTACATCTTCAGATATAACATTTTATAGCTCGTCATTCATTTTGTACGTGACCGTTCAGTCTGAACGGTCACGGTGTGCTATAATTATATATTACATTACATCCCAAACTATAAAAATTTTTTCGAGCGATATTTGAAGGACTACCTATATTTTACCTCACGTCCCCGGACACCGCGCCCCTGCGTCGCCCGCAGTCGCAGTTTGAATGGTAGTAATTGGTAGTGGCTGAAGCTAAACTGTTCCAAAATATATATCTTGCTCAAGATCATTCAAGATGTAATTAATATTACATCCCATAGTCAAAAGCCGGCTTTAGGATATTTTTTACTTGTATAAAACAAAAAAACAAATGCATCCGAATTCAGAACTTCCTGCTATTTTTAGAGTGATTAGGCGGTTAAAACACTGCCCCGCAGCACGCAGCGTAGCGCGGGAACGCGTGATCTATCGTTGTATTTTATTGTAATTTTTTTATTGAAATCAGAGCGATTTTCATTATGAGATGGGTTCCTGGTTTTATTGGTGCTTCTTAACTAATATTATAAAGAAGAAAGATTTGATTTTTTGTTTGTAAGTTTCGTTTGATTATTATTTGTAGTGAATAGGTTCGGAAACTACTGGACTGAACTTAAAAAAAAATGACCACTAGAAAGCTATGTTCAGTCTGAGTAACATAGGCTATGTAAAATTTTCAAAAAGGGATCTTTACGAAAACTTCAATAATGTAACCAAAGGTGTAGAAAAAAGGTAAAATTCCTTGTATCGCGTACGCTGCCAAAACTATTTTAAGTAATGATAGAAGTATGGAACTATTATAATGATTCTCTAGGGTGAACTATCGATTCACTGAATCGCTTGTGTTACATATCGATTTAAAAAATCGATTTATTTGTCCCGCAAAATCGATTCTTCGATTATTAACGCTCTGATTCGTCATCCTATAAGGGCGCGTTCTACTTGACGTACACAACGATCACGCTCACGACCGCAGTTTTTAGGATTGAATTGTCCGAACTCTCCTCGCCTAGGCATATAATCATTTCAAGAACATTTTCATTTGTAATTTTTCAACGTGATTTACTTCTTTTTTTCGTATCTCTTGTTAATTTTAGGTAAAGTGTAAAGGAGCATTTTGTACGTTTTTAACGTCATCGGGAACGCAGTCTATATTAAACAAAACAGAACTGTCACTGTCAGTGTCAGTCTTAGAAGTCGTAATTTAAACTCTTAATAAAAATAACCTCTAAATTTATACTATTACTGTGTGTTTTTATTAATTTCAAAAACGGTACAAAATGTCTAAATTACGACAAATATTAAGCACAACGTATTGTCGATACTATTGCACGAAACAGGCAAAAAAGAAACTACCCATAATAACGTGCAAACGACCTGAATTCAACCATTATGAGGGTCAAAGTTACAGTAAGTTCGACGGTATTAAACTGGCCTCGAAGGGATGGTTGCATGCGAAATCAAAAGGCGACTATTTCGTGATCCATCCTAATATCAATAAAAACGAAGAGAAACCTGTTTACAAGAAGAGTTTTGAAGAAATCGGCATTTGTAAGGAGTTGGAGGAGATAATGATTCAGGAAGGCTATTCTCTGCCTACGCGCATCCAAGCTAGAGCGATACCCTCAATACTACAGGGCTACAACACTGGGATGACGGCTGAGACGGGTTGTGGCAAAACTTTGGGATATCTGTTACCAATTTTCCAACATATAATGCAATGGAAACCCAGTATCACAGAGGAGTTTAACAGTCCTCTAGCTGTAGTTATAACACCCAGCAGAGAATTAGGTAGGAAATTGACTTGAAATATAAACTAAATTGAAATTTAGAGTTTATTTGTCAAAGCATGAGCTTAACACATAGCCTCGGGGATAGTTCCATACCCCATATATCATTGGAAACATGAACAAAAAATTTATGTGATTTGCACTAAACCTAATTAACAGGAGAAGGTTAAAACCAGAAGGGCTCATTTTCACATGGAAAGCAATAAGTAATGTGTTCTATGTGTTGTTAACAATAGATTGTATATCTGTGAAAGTGAATAGTTTAGCTGCTTCAACAATTACACATACATATTTGATTTAGCCAAAATAGACATCAAAATAGAACAGTAATTTATGCAGCTTTGAATTCCAATAAAAATAATGTTTATAAAAATTTATAATAATACTAGTTGACCCCGCAAACATTGTTTTGCGATATAAGTTACCAAGTGTCAAAAATTGACTTAAAAGTAGAGGTTGTTGATAGACGGGTGAAAATTTAGGGTTTTATGTATTTTTTGAAGCCACATTATTGAAAAAAAAATAAAAAATTTGTCCAAAAAATAAAATAAAAATGTTAGGTGTGGACAACCCTTAACACTTAGGGGTATGAAAAATAGACGTTAGCCGATTCTCAGACCTACTGAATATGCATATAAAATTTCATAAAAATGGGTCAAGCCGTTTTGTAGGAGTAACTAAAACTGTGACATGAGAATTTTATATGTAAGATAATTGTTTTTTTTTCATTGTTAGTGAAGTTATGTGGTTTAACTATTCCTGACGATATGGTAACCATGTGAGAAGATTGGAAAACAATAATTCATAATCTTTTTCAGCAACACAAATTGGAGAAGTGGCGCAGCACATGGCACAGAGTTTGAACATAAACGTCACAACATTGATTGGTGGTCACACGAAAAGAAAGATGATGGACCCTCCCATAGAGTACAGTGACGTCCTGGTGACCACCCTCGGAGCCTACAGCAAGCTGGTCACCACTGGGATATTGAAGATTCAGAACGTACACCACGTGGTCTTGGATGAGGCGGACTCACTCTTAGATGACAGTTTCTCCGGAAAGCTAACCAACTTGCTGAAGAAATTTCCTGTGAGTAGTTTTGTAGTATTCAAATAATATGCATATTAATATGACTATCTAAATGTTTCATGATTATTGTTGTTTATTTGTTATAAAAACTTCACACGTTTGGTGTCAAAGACAAAGTCAAAAGCTTTTATTCATTATTAGGTTCAATTTGTGCACACTTAATATGCATTTATTATCATACAAGCATCTGCTTTGCTCACCCTAAGGCAAAACATAGACTGGGAGAAAAAAGCGGACAGAAAAATTCTCCCAGAACTCTGCCTCTGGCATGTCTCTGCCAAGGTATGTTTGTGACCTTGGGTTGACTTGAAACTCAGCCATTCAAATTCCAATAAATGAATGTGAAGGGAAACATCGTGAAAATCTGCGTGCCTGAGAGCTAACAATAAAAATATTCTCAAAGGCATGCAAAGTTCACCATGCTGGCTTATTGCACATTAAGCCGTAAATTCATTATAATGTTAAATATTTTGAAGCTTGTTTAATTATTTTTTTCATTTACATTTTCAGTTTCACCACCACGTCACAGTCCAATCCCCGCCGGTGGGCTGTCAGCTGACGCTAGTGAGCGCCACGATGCCCCACGAGTTGCCCGAGGCGGTCAGCTCCTTCATCGACCCGCAGTCGCTGCGGACCATCTCCACGCCGCTCATACACCACCTGTTGCCGCATGTGCCGCATAAGTGAGTTGTGTCCTTTTTTTACAAAACCGGTTTTTTATAAAAAAAACGGGCATGGAGATTTTTTTTTTAATGGAAAAAACAGGCAAACATGCAGGCGGGCCACCTGTGCCTCAAGGAGCACTATCGTTGAAAGTATTCGTATAGTTAATGTGTGTCATCAGTCTGCAAGAACGTCAGAAAGACTGACAATTATGGCATACTAGTGACTGACATTTACAGTACGAATACTTTGATCCCACAGCAGCGGCACTGCTGGTAGGTGGTCATCATTGCCTGTTGACATTGGCAACCCAGGGCTTTGTAAAGAACTGTATAAAGAACCCCATGTCTCGGGGCTCTCTGATGCTTTAAAATCATTTTAGACTTAAAAAATTTCAATATTTTTTTAAACCATTCCTTAAGCCATTTGTGCCTTGTCCTACTTTGATAGTGACACTATCTGTTGCTTTCTGTGTATGTACAATAAAATTAAAAATAGATAATAAATAAGTAAAATCCTTACAACATTACAGGTTCATCCGCCTCGGCAAAGCCCAGAAGCCGTTAGAGCTCCTGAAGCTGGTCCAAGCGGACACCAGCCTCAAACGGCCCGTGATGGTCTTCTCCAACCAGACCTCAACGTGCGACTTCGTGTCGATGTTCCTCAACGAGAATGGAATCCAGTGCGTCAACATCAACGGGCAGATGGCTGTGGAGCTGAAACTCGGCAAGTTTGACATGTTCAAGAGCGGAGCCGTCGATGTGCTCTCCTGTACCGATATTGCGTCACGGGGCCTGGACACCACACGGGTGAGTCTTCTTTGCAATAGTTACTGCTATCCTGCGGTGTTCAATAACACTTCAGCTCGAGCTAGGCTCGAGTGTGATAACCTGAGTGTCTCAAGGGTTAAGACTCCGAAGCTTCTCTGTAAGAAAAGAAACGACATTTAATGCTAATCGCTATGTCGAATCCAAAATCACAATAATTATAATATTTAGCTTTTTTGTCCATAGTTACCAGACAGTGGCGCCGTAACGCGTTACGTTACGAAGCGGTTTGCCCTCCCATAAGAAGTCACTTCAAAAATCAATAAAACTACTAACAAAACCATTGCACTTTGTCCACAGACCCGCCACATAATAAACTACGACTTCCCGCTGTACACGTCCGACTACATCCACCGGAGCGGGCGCGTGGGACGGCTCGGCTCCTCCGAGGAGTGCCGCGTCACCAGCCTGGTGGCCTGGCCCCGCGAGGTGGGCCTCCTGCAGCGGATGGAGGAGGCGGTCCGCAGAGGCCTGCCCCTGCCCGCAGTCAACGCGAACATCAAGCGACAGATTGAGAACCGGATCGCTAAGATGATCGTTTAGTGGAAGGAGGGTGCTTAAAATAGTGCATGGTGAACGTGAAATCCGTAGATGAACAGTAGTACTACGGTTCTCGAAGCTAGCAAGCTGATGTAGCATTGGGTTAGCCGCATGCAAAACCTTGGCACAATTTCTGGTTTAAGGCACATTGTGCTATAAAACCTAATCAAACAGGGGGATAATCAAATTTAAACGTTTTCAAGGCCCACTTACCTGCATTGGGCCAGCGTGGTGGACTAGGCCTGCCTTCCTCATTGTGAGAGGACACCCGAGTTTGTAGTGGGTCTCTAATGGGTTACAGATAGAAATGTTATCAATCATGGGTTTTGCCCTAAGGCCTATTGGAGGCACATGCCATTTCGCCCTGATCATCATGATTCAATAATATAATGTTGAGTAGGTTCCAATGTATAATTTCTCTTTGATATATGTAAATATTGTAAATTTGAATGTGAAAATGACCCAAAATTGTACTGAAAACATATGAATAAATCAATGTTATACCAAAAATGTTTTTTTTTATTGATTGAAAATACTGTTTTGTATTTACTTCTCACAGTCTGTAATTCTGAAGAAACAATGTCGTATAAAGATTTTATAAAAAGTGAATAATTGAAATTAGTATTCAGATTAAATAAAGTTTTGAATAATAAATAAAAGGCATATAAGGATTGCATATTAAATATATTTACTTCATAGTATTTCACACGGCAAAGAATTACATTTCAAGGAGTTGCAATTGTGATTAATAAAATTTATTTTGAACTGAACTTGCTCTAGAACTATCAGTCAGATTTCAAAAATACTTTTTAGCATTTTTTGAGAAAATTCTTGCAAAGTATTTAACGTAACACTGATCAAATGCAATTTGTGTAACTTAAACCATATTTTACTTGCATTACCGACTGACAATGTATTGACTTTGAGGCAATGAGGTTGCAATAAATTGACATCAACAGAGTTAATTTAAGGGCATAAAATAGATCTTATTTAATCTACAAAACCCCCGTAAAGGGATCTATTCCTAGTTAGCTCTAGAGGTCTTTTTGAAATGGCAGCAATTTGAATTTGGTAGATATTATAATTTTATGTGGCTCAAAATTCAAGACAATTTCGATTTCTTATTATTTATTTTTCATTATCAAGGTATTGAACACTTGATACTGTAGAAAACAGAGCAGACGTGTGGCTGTATCAAAAATGAATGTGGCATAGCTAATGAAAGTTTTCTATTTTTCTGGTGTACTACAAAACGTGAAGATAAAAACAATTGCAACTGCCTTTTTCTCATTAAAATCTACAATCCTATTATAAACATTTTTATTGTATTATAAAATATGAACACTTCTACATCCACTCTTCTTTCTGTATATAATATTAAAATTTGACTAAATATTACTCTCTACATAGTCAAAAATATTCTTTAATACTTTACTCAATAAATTCCTCAGTATTGCTTCAGAATACTTTAATTATATCGCATGTAGATATTCACGATATGATTATTTATTTTGGAATTAATATTTAAATGTGGTGTACACCTACTTGAAAATATACCTAGAATTAAAAATGAGATCATAATTATTGAGATCAGGTTAATAAAATATTGTTGGTTCAAAAAACAGATTTTTTTTCTTATAAAACATCAACCAAAAAATCAAAGTCTTACATTGTATGTAGTAGTATTATATTATCGCCGTTTTTATTAAATTAAATGAAATTTCAATTGCTATTAAAGTATATAAGTTTGACCTTAAGAATTTATTATATGTTTTGCATACTCATAGTATTTGAGCTGCGTTTAGGACCATACACTTAAAGTATTATTAGCTAAAGACACTTTAAATTGTCACCTAAAACTCAATTTTGAGCTTCATCTAAAACTACTCTTTTGGTGTTGCCCTTTTCTGTTCCTTGGGAAATAGTTGTGTACATTTTTTATAGAAGCGAGTGTCTGACTTTCCTTTTTATCAGTCTGTTAGACGTTTTTCAGATTTGCACAAGAGTTGACTAATAACTTGCTGTTGTCAGATCATACAATCTAATAAGTCAATGATAAAGTCTACTTTATGAGGGAAAGATCCTACTTGTTAACTACTTTTTCTAATCTTTGGGAAGGAGTTGCTATTTTAATGGAAGGGTAGAACCTCCATATGTGGACTTTTTCATCTAATCAGAAAAAAATAAAAATTTCATTGTTTTAGAATTTACTTCTATAAAAATTGTAAGTAGCTCTAAAACATATTTGAGTTATACAGATATTATACAATAGAGTTATTCAAACACGTCTACACACGCTTTTTGATTTACATAGATCGATAGTCACTTTTTAATACAATTAAAATTCAGGTGTTTTCAATGTTAGGGCCTATTAATACTAGTCCCATGTTATTGTGCTATGATGCTGACATTTAGAATTATACAGTACATTAAACATTAGGCATACATTATGTATTGTACGAGTACGTTAATAATTTAATTTTTGTTCATTTATTTTACTCTAGGTTACCAATATAATTGAAATTGCTTCTATGCTCACATATCTTTATGGGCAAAAAAATTAGTACTTTTTGATTAATAAGACTACTGGTACATGACATAGTGCCACATGTATGTATGAGACATGTAGCACTGTGTGACGTGGGACAGCTTTTTGGGACTACTGGTTATTAATCATAATATTTGCTTTAAAATACTTTTAATCATTAATTTTATTATACAGTAAAATCACAATATACATTAAACCTACGTATTTACACATACAACTTCTAGAAGCCATGGCAACTTGTTACAATTTTGGCACAGTTCGTTTGTTTTTTTGACATAAAAATTAGGTGCTAATAACATATAAACATTAAGTAGAGAGATACATTTTGAAGGCCAATTACGGATCAAAAGTAGCAAGTCATGCCATTTTCTTTTCTTATTTCCTTTCAGCCCTTCGAACTCCACTGGGCAGGGACACCCTTATTGATGCCACTCTTCCAAAATGAAAGAAAGAAACTTAAAATCGGGTTGTTTACACTTTGCTCGGGTTGCTTTCAATTGCTCCTTTTACGAGTACAATTATTTAAAAAATGTTATACGTCGTTTTGTTTTTACTTTTTTCTTGCTTGTATCTGGACAATAATAACAGATGCTTAGTCAAATTTTGTTCAAATATGGGGCGGAGTAAATTGATAGTGCTACTTAGTTAATCTACTTCTCCGTTGAGGGTCCCGGCCTAGCATCTTCCGTGGACTTCCATCTGCTTTCCAAAATGACTTTACTTCTCTGTTCCTGATTGCTCACATTCTGATGACTGTATCTTCTCTGCTCATCAAAACTTGGCGTGATGCAGAAGACGCTGTCCGCGCTGGTCTTCCGTTTACCTTCCAAGGCTGTTAAGCTGGACGTCGCTGGTGATATCCTGTGGGGAAACCTTGGGGAGCCTTTGATTCTTTCTGAACTCTGATGGGAAGGTGGTTTGTGGTCTTCCGGCAGCACGAAGTTGACTTTAGTCTCTGGTTCCGCGACGTACTTCTGTGTTCCAGAGGAGACTCTTCTGTCCGACGTATAGCTAGAGCAGGATGGTTCGTCGTCAGTTATGCGTATAATCGGCCCGCTCCTAGCGTACGATTCCCTTCGTAGCTTCAACTCTGGGTGCGGGACGTTAAGAGTGTTGCAGGACAGAACCATAGAATGCTTTCTGTTCCCTGGGACGAGACCTGCGATCATCCCAACATGCATTTTTAATGCAGCAGCTATACTCTGTCCTGTGGGATCCGCTATGGACATAGTAGACGCTTTCCGACTCGTCGGTCTACTGCCGAAGAAGCTTTTTAGTCTTTTGAGTAGACCCTGGTTTTCTTCCCGCTTGTTCAAGCAGAGGTTATACAGGTCTATTGAGGGTTGAGATTTTCTGTAGTTGAGTTTCGGCTGGGAGCTGAAACTGACGGAGTTTCGTCCTCTGCAGGCTTCAGCTGATGGCCAACTCGCTCGAGGTATCACAGGAGGGAGTACTGATAGTAGTAACATGGGTAACCCTCCAGTGATGCTGGGAGTTCGTCTCTCGGAGTCAGATCGACCTAAACCCTCTTCTTCTACGGTGTTCAGTTCAGTCTGAAAAACAAAAAGTGTCGAATAAAGTTTCACATATTAATAGTTGCGGTAAGCATATGCTTAGGGCATATGTTACGTACAGAGCGTTACGAGCACACGAATGGAAAATATATTAAATTTTTATACAAAGAAGACCAGACAATCATACAAACGGGCCACATAATGGTTTCAAGACCTTAAGTTCAGCGACGGTTTGGCAACGTCGCCTATTTGGAAATTTCGATACGATTTGTTTGGATAGATAGCCGGCGACGTCACAATAGCGTTTGGCGAGGAATGGCTCTAAATTGGCTAAATGGCTCCTGTTTCAAAATAGCAATAAAATCCTCACCCTCTTCGGTAAGACCATCGAAGCAACAGAACTGCTACTGGACTCCAACGGTTCCGCGAGTAACTTCTCCAGTCTCCCGATCTCCTTGTCGAGCGCGGCGACCTCTCTCTTGTACACCTTGTTCTGGATCTCTATCCTGAAGTGCAGCTCCTGGGTCTCGTCCGTCACGAACCTGCGCGTCTTGCACTCCAGGCGGAGCCCCATGCTTTGGATTACTGGGTCTTCTTCCGCTGAAATTGATATTATTATAATTTTACAATAATATAAGTAATTCCACCAATCAATAGGCCAGTGTCGTGGACTAAGGCACCTCTCCTTCACAAGAGAGGGGACCCGACCCTGCTCACTAACGGATTGCAGAAAAAGTTCGAGTTAAAAGCTTTTATTGATTTATCTGATCTACAAGTTGTATTTATTGAAGCCTTGAGTTAATCATCAAGACGTCATCAGTCTTGTCTCTGACGTAGTATGTACCTATGTTTAATGTGCACGAATGTACATAATGTCATAATGTTTCTTTCTTATCAATGTACATAATTGTGTGTTACTTACATTCCTCCTCAGTTAGTTAGGATTTCACTAAAATTGGTAGTTTGGTGTGGATGCCTAATGATGGCAGTGATCACAAAATCACATGGCCTGCACGTCCGTTGGTTACTCACATACAAACCAAAAATATTAGAACATGTGGAAAGAATGAGATATTCTCACCTTTTTTCCTAATAGCTACAATTTTGGGCAGAAACAGCAGGCACAGCGTGGAGGTGGTCGCCACGAGAATGAGGCTGGATATCGTGGTGAACGCCAGCGTGGCTCTCTCCGAGATGATGGTCCCGGTGACGACCACGCTCAGGCTGGTGATCACGACCGAGTACACGCTGATGCCGATGTACTTGGAGTCGTTCAGCGCTGATATCTTCACGTTCCTCGTCTCCCACGCCATGTACACCCCCACGATGAGGAGGAGGCCCTTGTACGCGTACAGCGCACAGAGCCAGCCGGTCGTGTTCTGCGATTTGCAGATTTCTATCTGGAATTAAGTTTGGTTTTGGATTATGCGACTTTTTGACATGAGTCTGAATCTCTTTGATGATGAAGTCATGAAGAAAATTTTATAATTAAACTTTGTAATTAAGAACCAGTTCAATGAGTCAGATAAATAAATCGTTGTAGCCATATTCAGCAAATACACTAATTGAATTGATAATGGTGGTAAGTAATAGGTATATTATTGAGTTTATAAAAAATCTTTATATAATTCAACGGCCAAAATTGAAAGTAAACGCATTGTATAAATTTAAATAGATTGTATAGTTTAATTATTTATCACCTCACTACTCTAAGGCCCCACTCTGATTTTAAAAGAGCTATATCGGTGGGACATTAAAAGAAAGGGGTTTCAGCCGTATAATTTGAGTCGGTTAATGTATAACTTAATAACATATCATGACAAAAATTCATACTTTTCCAATTAAATATGTTGTATAATACTGTATAATTGTCAAAAAGATCAAACCATAGTAACTAATACTAAATTTGTGACCAAACCTGCGGCTGGTAAACAACACTCCGATCTGTAGTGCTGATCTCGACAGTGAGGTTCTTGAGATGTCGCTCCATGGGGTCCAGCATGCCCCACAGCGTCACGATCATGCCGTCGATCACCACGAGGGCACACACCAGCGATATTAGAGGGGTATCTTGGAGGAGTTTAGTCTTGCATACGCCGCTTCTGTTGCTGTCGGATAACAATATTTATTGATTCAAGGTTCTTTTGATACTTTATTTTTGAAAGATAAGTCTTATTGCCCTAGTTAGGTTAGACACCAACCCTTAACACGTACTTAGGTTTACCTTTAAATAAATTTCCAATTACCAAGTATTTAAGGTGATAAATTTTGTCAATGAAATAAATTGGTAAAGTATCAATTTGCGAATACAAGTACGGACTAAATGGTATAGTCTTTTATATCTGTTATCTTTCTGTCTGTCTGTCATGTACGAGTATGTCTATTACCCCTAGGGTAAGTGAAGTATTATGGCATCTTACCATATAACGCGGTAGGTGTTAATTATATTATAATTTTTATTTATGATTATTTTTAAATAGAAAAAAAAAGTAGAAAAACACGGTTATTTTGTAAATGACCTATCTACCTGATAAAGATTCGGTGAACTCTGTACGTCTTGGCAAACATAGACCCAAAAGCCAAGGAAAATCCAGCGGACAATATGTACACCCTGCTCTGAAAACAAAAAATTAAGTAGGTATCTCTATATTTATTCTATTTTTATTCTGTTATAGTATCAAAATTGTACACGCAAACATTAATAAGAAAATATAAATATACAAGTAAAAAGCAAGCAGACTTTATGAAAAATTACGTTAAAATCTCCATACCAAAAGGAGTTAATTAAAAAACCCATCTCAGTCCCTGGGTTTTAATTAAGCAATCAGTATGTCATCTAATATTAAATGCGTTAAAAAAGCAAATGGATAACACATATATTATTCAGCAGTCAGCACCAAGTCTTGTGCGTTAAAAGCAGCGCTATCTAAATTGGCAAATTCATAAAGCAAAATGTACAAGTGAAAACTGTTTTTTTATTACTGAAAATCTGAAGCAGGAATTGCGAGTAGGTATTATTGTACATTACAAAATCATGTCAGTCTTAATCAGTCTAAACTAGTCGGGATATTCCGAAAATCTAACGTGAGTAAGCCGGTGTTATAGTAATAATGTACTAGCTGTAGGTGTCTTGGTCTTGTACTCACAGTGCACATAGCAGAGAAAGGTATGTAGGAGGGCAAGATGGAGTTGTCGATGCCCAGCATGGCCACCGCAGTGTACACCAGCACGCAGCCTATCAGCGTCATGTTGTTCAGCCGAGGCGACGACAGCTTGATTGACCTATAAAAAGCACAAAAAGTTATTGATATGCACTGTAAACATTACATTATTTGAAATGACATCATAGGGTGTAGACAATAATGGAACAAGAATGGAACAAGGCAATATCCAAACTCAAATTGACTGTAGAAAGTACCTTGTAACACCATCTTTTCCGGTTCAAACAGACATCGGTGTCGTCTCACCTTGTCACCTAAATCCATCTTCGGCACCAGCGTTGTCAGAGTAGCAGGCATACCACCACCTATTCAATCTCTAAAGAGACATTCTCTTACCTCCTCTTACTGTAATGCAAGTTGAAAGCCAAGAACGCCAGAGCCAGGGTGACTCCAGCGGCTGACAGCGCGGCCACGGCCAGTCTTGCGGGCGCCCACACCGAGTCCACTCTCAGCACCAGAACCCTTCTAGCAGCCGGGATACCTCCAGCCCACTGCGGCTTGGAGCACTCGGGGCAACTCATCTCCCTGCCGTGAGTGTAAAGAGCCACTGCTTTCGGACGTCCTCCTGGAGATTGGGGGTGTTTTTTTCTGTTTATTGTAAGTTTAAATGCATTTAATAAGCATAATCATTAGGTATAAATACCCGGTATAAATCCCGACTTTAAAATTTTCCGATTTTGCGTTGCTGGCGAGACGGAGCTGGTATAAATAGGGTGTATAATTAAATTTTGAATATATATAATTTGATTACGTACAAAGTATAATTGAAATTAACTAAATATTAGGGACAATACATAATTTTATTGTGTATCTTATACATATTACATACAAAACAAAAAGGTAAATGTGTAATGTGTATATTGTTGTATAATCTGACCTTCGTGAATCGACAGCGAAGCTTTTCTTGTTCTGTTAATAAATTTTAGTAAAATATTTGGAATTCTTCACCTTTACATAACATAACGTTGCCCTTTAATAACTTAGTGGCGATATACGTTACTTAAATATAGATATATGTATCTTCAAGCAAGAAACACTAAAAGTCTGACTAATTGATCGCGATCTAGCAAAAAACGAGTACCGTACGTTATTACACCTTTGTCAGTACCCATTAATACCCATTAGTACCCACTACAGGGTCGGGTCTCCTCTCACAATGAGAGGGATGTAGGCCGCCGTCCACCACGCACCACTACTGCGGGTTGGTGGACTTCACATGCCTTTGAGAGCATTTTTTTTGTGAACTCTCAGGCATGCAGCCTTCACCGTAACAGCAGGTGATATTTAATTTCATAAATCGCACATAACTTTTATTACAAAGTCATTGGTGCGCGCCACTGGGATTCGAACCCGGACCCCTCGATTCGAGGTCGAATTCTAAGCCACTGGGCTATCACCGTTTAGATCTTTATTACCTTGTATTTGGTAGAATGCTGACATGCCGATTCTGTCCGCTCCGTTGAATGACACGGGTCCCTGAAACATTAAAAAAAAACATATCGCAAATCAGCGGCAGTGTAATCGTAGTATAACTACATCCGGGTTTTGGTACAAATTTAAACTTCCCGTGTTGTTTGAAAAGGTTTCATGTGTTGTAAAAGCTCTACCCATAACATAGCCGTCTGTTTGAGGTTGGACGTACTGTCCATGGACTGCAGTATTCGGTATTCAGCGTGTTCGGCATCTTTTTCACTATTTGTATTCGGCCGAATTTTTCGGTTTCGACGCCGAATATATTTGGTTTGAGTTTTTCTATATATGCAATCATACAGTCGAATTCGGTTCCACAGTTTATTTATGAGATTCTTCGAGTTGTCATCGTGTAGTATTTTTAGAAGAAAGTTCAATTCCACTGGGAATCCAAAATAGAATCCGAGGGAACGCATTAATATTTCAAAAGACTTCGCGACCAAGTTTATAGCAATGTCTGTTCCAATATAAAGTTTATGAGATAAAATGGGATGTAAACTTTTATATATGTAGTTATTTAAGGGATAGACAAGAGATTCTAGGTATTTTTAGGTAGGTTATAGATTGTAGCTACGAGTACTTTTAGGTAGCTTATCCCTTATCCTAATTGAATCACACGTAAAATGGCTAGTACGCACGATAAATGTGTGATTACTCGTATTACACACCTTTTTGTTTGTTAGAAAAACCATTTGATTTAGGGCTTGCAATGTCCTAATACTTTTTAAATGGTTTATCAATTTTTTGTTAGTGTTGCATATCTGGTAAGAATATTTCATGGCTTTCCCTAAAAACAGCATATCACAAAAAGGGGAAAATAATCTCTGAGTGCGCGATGTAAGAGAACGCGAACCTCAAGCTACGCGATATTCAAAATAAAACTACCTACCACTTTTAATATTTCTTTCTACTTTTCTGACTGAGCTTCTTTGAGTCAAATTAAGTTCGAGCTCACGGTGCATTTGCCATTTGATCCCGCAACATAAAAGGCTAAGTTATTGAAAGCTGCTGAAAAGATCCACTTACGGGTTCAGGCAAAGACTTTTATGTTACCAGACGGGGTGATACTATAGATACTATACTACTATAGATACTATACTAGAAAAAAAGTAAAAGTTGCCTCCAATTTTTAAAACCTTTCAATAATAAAAAAGACAAATAATTATGTTGGGATGGGACAAATATGTAAAAAGTGGCATAAGGCGATTGAAACACTGCCCCGCATCACGCAGCGTAGCGCGGGAATGCGTGATCTAGCGTTGTATGTAAGTATTTCCATGTGTATAGAAAACAAACACAATCCAAAACAGAGAAAACGCATCTGCATGTACGCGTGTGGATGCGTTTTCTATACAAATGGACGCGCACTCCCGCACTACGCTGCATGTTGCGGGGCAGTTGCAATCGCCTAATACCATTGCCGCAAAAATAAAAGCGTCCTAAAAATAAAAGTCCCCTTATTTTGGGTGTCCCATTTTAATACCCTGACACTCCATCTCGGAACATTAAAATCATTCCCAGCAACAATGAGTCACTCCACTCCATCTTGAGAACATTCACAACAGTAGGCAAAGACTTCAATATATCAAGATGGAGCATTTTATGTTCAAAAGGCTAACTTATTGATAGCTGCTGAATAGATCCACTTAGCTTCAGGGTTAATACAAGATACCAAGGCCACGCCTCGTGAAGCGAACCAATCCCGACGAAGTTAACTCTGAATGCTGATTCTAATCAAGTTTGTATTGTTTGACGACGCTGAAAACTTTGAAGCCTACAGTTTAAGTATTAATTTGATACAATTTGGACCGTAAATGGATCTCGCTTCAACACAAATTAAGCGAGCACTCTTTGAAAATTGACGCGCGATTAGTAAAACGCGCGTCAAGTGTCACGTCATTTATACTTTTCTAAAGCAGTTTTGCGTTACTCGGAGCCAAAGATTAAACTAGATAGTCTCTCTCCAAAGACCAAAGCCATAGCCAAATAAACGCTTCATGCTAGGGGAAGGCTTCAGACAACACATGAGACTTATATGTAAGTCCTATTCAGGACAAAGAGCGTGAAATCTATGCTAGTACCGACCACTTCCTTGAACACCACTCCGGTGAACGATGGCAAGATTGTTGACACACACACACACACACGCACTCGATAACAATGTCAACTTCTGAGTGGAAACATCGATACCTTTAAGAAAATCTTCTACTTCTATCAAACTCTTACTTCTATCAAAAGTGGCTTTCTGTGATCATAGAAATTCTGGCTTGACAATGGCGTCATAGAAATAGGAAGAAGACAGAACGTCTACATGGGCGGTGCAGGCGTATCCTAGATTCTTCTAAACAGCGATTTTAGCTCTGCCACTTTTATCGCGGATGAATAAGAGTGATAGAATGAGTTTGGCCGCAAAACTTGTCGTTCTGTTTACTTCATTTTCCTATGGGCATTTTTAGAAAAACATCCACTTACCGATATCCCCAAAAAGCTCAAATTCCCGAGCTGATACAGGAATTCCTCAGCCATGTCCTTCCGATCATAGTCGAAGTGGCCCAGCCCCAGCCGTGACGCTTTGTGGCCGTGTTCCTTGCTGTCGTCCATACTTCTCCAGAGCAGCTCTGCTTTGCTTAATGCTAAGGCTATCGCCCAGACCGCATCGTAGGTGTGCGGCGCGTAGGGAGAGATTGGGACACCAACCGTTTGCAGCTCACGGTAGAACATTTCGTTTGTCTGGAAGAAGGGACTTCTCTAAATAAAGAAGTAACAAACAAGTTTTCTTAGTTGTTAACGAGAAGAAAACGAGCAAGTATAGTAACCGTCATGAGTCGTGAGCACAGATTATGAGTGGTAGGGATATTGTATACTTTCGGCCAATGCACAGCAGCCGAAGAAACGTGCTGGACCAATTGAAGACGCACACTGACAAATTGACGTTTGTAGAACCAATCGTGTGCACCGCAGCGCATCATGAAAGTTCTGCTCACCACTCGTGACGGCAACTATAACAGTAGGTCTAGTCCATTTTTATTCTCTTCTCATATTTGGTAAACAATCTTAGCATGTCTTTTTATTTTAATTTGTGATTAAAAAATAATGCAGGCACAAAATTATAAAAATTTAAAAACAAATTGTCATTTAATACAGAAACAGATTTCTTGAAACTATAAATTTTATTTTTTAAAAGCAATTTTAAACTTTTTTCAATAAAAAGTAGTGCCAAGATTGTTTACCAAATAAGACAAGACAATAAAAATTAACGTAATAGGACAAAAGTTCTATCTTAGGTCGTAGATCGTAACACATTTTAAAGTATAAGATCCCGATATACAACGACCTTCACCGAGATGTTTATTTGTTAGAACGTATTTTATATTCAGTTTAATATGTCAATAAATATATTGCATAAATGGGTTTGCTAACAAATTTCAGTCCAGGATACGATTAATTAATAATTTTAAAAAAAATTTAAACATTTCACCGGTTTGATTTTATTAAACAAATTCTATACCGATCGAAGGTATGATGCCCATAGAATATGCAAACGTTAGGTTGTCTATTTTTTTCCGGTCACAACCCTCGGTTGCTAGGTATAAACAGGTAAATCGACACTAAAAGCATTTTGCACCGGTCTGATTATTGAATGAAAAATGAAATTTTATTATATGAACACGTTGGTATAGGGTTGCCTGCGAAAAATCAGTCCAGAATTGCGGTTGGCGAATTTTGAAAATGGAAAAATTGCTGCAAGTTAATATTAATTATGTGCGAGTGAAAGGTCCCAACCAACCATCCCGATAGAAGAGGACACAGCATAGCAGCTGTTCGAAGTTCGTCCATTTAAAGAAAGAGAGTGCGCATGCTATTTGTCCTTGAAAATGAAAAGGACAGCGATAGACTCGTATACACTGTGTATAATTTTGGAGTAGTTTATTAGTAAAAGTTAGTTATTTAATTTTTTTTTTATCAATTAATTATTTATGTGTGTATATATTTTATGTGACACTAAAGTATGCGAGGACACAGCTGCTATGCTGTAATCTGTAATCCGTAGGAGTGTGTCATCTTCTATCGTAAAACCGTACCGTACAAAGCAAGATATAATACATAATATTATTATTTTGCTTTCATTGCAGCAGATGAATAATTAGGTCACGATCAGAGCTTCGAGTAGTTATTGAGAATAGTATTTTAAAATATAAAAATTTTATTACTGTTACAACAGTCAATTTCAAGAAGATATTTGTGTAACAACCTACTCGTATATCCAATTTAAAATACACGTGTCGCAATTCTTCGTCAGACCGAGTTCAGGTTTCAGTCATTAAAGTCTAGGTTTAATGTTCGACCATTGAAGTTAACTAGACCGCAAACCGTTAGACATGCAACGCCAGTAACTTTCCAGTTGGGAATTTTAACTTCCGGAAATTAAAAGGGCAAACCGAAGCGGTTTGTAGTGAACAAGTTTCAAACTTCGCGGTAATTTGAATTTACAGTTTCGTTTAGGTATTTATTTTTAAACTAAACCTTTACTGTAATCCTGCTAATTGACCCTCAATGTAAACTGGAATGCATGTAACTTATCGAGTTACACTACATAGGGTAAGATTGACGTCGAAATAAGCTTACTAATTAAGGATAGTGGAAATAGAATGCTTGGTTTTATAACCAAAGAGGAAGAAGTCCAGAAGAACCAAAGAAGTCTGGAAACCACCGAAATAAGATATTTTGGTACACATCTTATTTAATTACAAAAAATAGTTTTAATACAACCATTTGCTATAATTCGAATAATAAAAATTTGATACTTGAGATAAATAATTTCTGGATCAAATTTTATTTTTCTTGCCAATTTTATTTTTATTTGAAGGCCCACAGAAGTTACAGAAACCAACGCGTTTGTGACCAACGCGTGTTGAGATTATAAAAATTGGCAATTTTTCTTCCTACAGTGGAGATTCGGCTGAAGATAAATTGTTCTTGGTTCTTGATACGAGTGCAAATTAAACTATACCTAATTCAGTTATACCTAAAAGCATCTAAAATAGTGCCAGTCCTACCCCAGTAAAAGGTCTCTACATTAGACTGTCATTAAAGTTATTTAACCATTAATGATAACTTTACTAAGTGCGAGATTGGAAATGTTACTGCAATTAATTTCCAGTCAAGAAACTTGAAAACATTCCGAAAATAAAAAGGGCAAATAGAAGAGATTGTAAAGTCGAAAAGTATTACAAACTTTACTCAGTAAATTCAATTTAAAGTTTCATTTACTGGTTTCTGAAGAAGACGAGTGCCCACTTAGTGGTGAAGTTAATTTGCGTGAGTTATTCCTATTTATAATATTTCAATAGAACTATATCGAATAGCTATCATTTTATTTTTTAAAGTATACTGGAATGAATGGCCTAGTAGCCCATTCATTCCAGGTAGGTAGTAGTAGCAACAGTATTTTCAAAAGCTTTTCAAACGCCTTTTAAAGAACGACAGTTTTATTTTTGATCTTTCGTTTCATCGAATTTTTAAACACCTGAATAAAGTGACTTTAAAATTGCAATTTATGTAGATATTTAGTATTCCTACATATAAAGTAAAAACACTAGCGGATAGCAATTGGAACGATCTTGACACACACGATAGCCGTCACGTGTGTTCTTTTATTGCACCTATTGCACAATGTACTATAGAATAACTTTACTCTTTTTTACTTTTAATAGAGTGCTGGGAATTTTTTCCCGGAGGAGGAGCGGGGAGGTAGTTTCCGCCCGCTTTTTCTCCCAGTCTACGTTTTTGCCTGAGGGGCGATCAAAACGCAAGGATGTATAAATTATTTTTATGTACGACGTTCATTAAGTGTGCACAAATTGTACCTAATAATGAGTAAAAGCTTTTGAGTTTGAGTTTGAATACTTACTAGCCCCGAAAAAGACACGACGTCCCCAACGATGCCTCGGTGAGCGGTGACGGACACCAGCCCTTCTAGCGCCCTGGCGAGCTGCGCGCGCGCGCATGGGGCCGAGCCTCGGATCCGGGGCGGCGCCCCCGCCACCAGCCACGCGTACTCCGCCCCGAACATGCCCAGTTTGAACGCCTGACACGAACAAAAAAGTAAGATTGGAAAAGATTAGCTGACCCGGCAGACTTCGCTCTTCTAAATAAAGACGTTTCATACTACTGCTAAAGGAGAACAAACAAACACTAGTACTTAATCTTGGTTAGTAACCAGCACAAATTATTTTCGCAATTTTTTCAAATTTTCTGACCGTTTAAACTTTTCTTGGACTTAGAAAAAACATTTAGAATTTAGAAAACAACATTAAAATCTTGACATACACTGCGCTGTCGGTTCACGTGATGTTATGTATTTAATTCCTAGGGATTATAAAAAGAAAGTCGTTAGGCCATTTAATCCAGCTTATAAATAAAATTTCTAAATATTCACATGAAATTTTTAGTTATTTATAATTTGAAAGACTAGTCTGTCTATACCTAATAACTAATACTATACCTAGCTCTACTTTTTATGGTGGTTTATAGCTTCAAAATGTAAGTAGGTAGATAAATAATATCTTGAGTTTTACCTCGCAAAATATTTTCGGGATCATCTCTTGAGAAAAGCTGCCAATTATTATGCGCGTGTCTAATTTCTGTAACAAAGATAGTTAGAATAATAAATATTTTAAAGAAATATTAGCTTAAAAACGTTTCTTGCGCTGGCAATTAATTAATTTTGGGAAGTGTGGTTACGAGATAGTTATTTAACATAAGATCACACACGATATTCTTTGATGGGTTAAGAGGGTTACTTAGGTACCTCCTCGGCTGAACTTTTATCATTATCACTTATAAAAACCCAAAGATTCTATATATACCTATAGCTCTACCTCATATAAAGACCTATAAATTACACCCACGCCTATTAATTCTTCTGTAGATACTACTGTATATATAAAAAAGTAAAAAATGCTGTTTACGCAAAGGAGCCTCCGACGAATCACATATCTAAACAATCTTTTTCGTAAAGCAATTTGCATTTTAATTTTATGCATCCCTGAAGTCTACCCGACTCGGTACTTAAAGCCGACAAAAACACGCGTTACTTTGGAGTTATATCGCGAGTCATGGATGGATTACCAGACACATTTTTTCATGCCTTTTACCCGAACGCGCTCGAAGGAGGGATTATTTTTCGATGTTTTCAAATTTCCTACTTTTACTAAAGGGTTACAGATAATCCGAGATCGTACGTATCGTATCGTATGTGTAGCTACAGGGTCGGGTCTCCTCTCACAATGAGAGGGATGTAGGCCGCCGTCCACCACGCACCACTACTGCGGGTTGGTGGACTTGGTAGACTCTGGGGATTAGTCCTAATAAACTCCGGAAATTGGGGACACAAAATGCGATGAAAACATTCAAAATGGAACAAACCAAATTGAGGTTTCTAGTTTCCACGGATTAAACCAGATTAAACGCTCCTTTGAATGCAGTAAAATAATATGATGAAACAAGCTGTGCCCGCGACTTCATCCGCGTGGAATTTAACTATCACACAGGTATCAATCAGTGAAAGTCCCGTCAAAATCAGTCCAGCCGTTCTAGAGATTAACAGGAACAAACAGACAGACAGACAGACAGACAAAAATTGTAAAAATTGTTATTATGTACCGTGTATACACGTATACATAATATGCATTTAGTAAAAAACAGACACTCCAATTTTATTTATTTGTAGAGATTACAAACAGACACTCCAATTTTATTTATTGGTATAGATTACAAACAGACACTCTAATTTTATTTATTTGTATAGATTACAAACAGACACTCCAATTTAATTTATTTGTATACTTAGATTATTTACGCCGCTGTCCCGCTGTGATCCGCTTATTTTATTACTGGCTATTGTTATTTCAATTGGATTTTATTTGAATAACGTTACGTGTAGTGATCGTAGTGATACATACATACATATTTTATTAAAGCCTCGAGGCTAGTATTGATTGCAAGTGACTGCATGTTTTGATTATAAATGCCAAAGTTTGTGAGGATGGATTTCACGCAAAAACGGCTCAACCTACCTTGTGCTGAGTATCCCTTGAGCTGCTACAGCTGTTCTTTGCTCTATTTTCCTTCAAAAACCAAGTCAAATCTCACTTTCATAAACTCTAACACTCCTTCTGCCTCTTATGTATCCCTTATCTCTCTATTGTTTTCTCCCTTGATATTCACTGTCCCTATTCTTATTCCGTCGATTTGTACTATACACTATTCCTCTGTACTCAATTCCCTATACTTTCACATTTCCTGCACCCTACCTACAACTTTCCCTCTTCTTGCTTTAACTCCTTACCTAGATGGTTGTCTGGAAGAGATCGCTCGTAGCGATAACACCGCCAATTGTGGTTTTTTTGCATTTCTATGTATGTCCCCTTATAGAGTACTGTATTGTATTTTAGATCCCTGATTCCTTGTGTTGAGTATACCTTGAGCTGCTGAAGCTGTTCCTTGAAGTCAGACTCCGCGAAGGTGATGGAGGCGGCGCAGGTGATGTTGGCCGCCTCCAGCTGCGTCACCAGCTCGTTCACCGCCAGGGAGTAGATCTCCTCGTTCTGGGAGAATGCCGTCACTGTGTCCCAGCCAAATTGCCTGGAAGAAACATTCTTTAAGCAACTCTGCAAGTAGCATATAAATAGAAAGTACATAGAATTACCTATTTGGGCTGGGTAGGCGTGCTATATTCTTGTAAATTGACCGAAAGATAGCTCATTCTGTCACTAGATAAGCGAAAGGGAAATATGAATGAAAATAGAAATGAAAATGAAGATTAGTTTGAAGCATGAATTCTGCTAGCTGAAGCGGATTCTGAACAAATTATGATCATTGAAGTTTTACTCGTACTTCGTATAGGTATCATTTTATAAGGTAGCTATTTTAAGCGCATATAGTTGTCGATTTGTCACAACGTGACGTGGAAGACATTCTCCATTATTTAAGTGTTCCATTATTTCCATTTATAGTGTTCCATATTCCTGGAGAGAGCATTTTGTTGTAAACTAAACTCTAGTCAGTACAGACGTTTTAGAATCTCAAGGCATTAGTTTGAGACTTTGTTTGTCTTTTTATGTCTTTATGTTCCCAAGAGAAATGTCAAGGAACTTTTCCTATCAATGTTGGTAGGATTGGAAATGGGAACTGTGGAATTTGGAGTATCTAGTAATCGTAAGGATTGTGAGTAGCCCATTAATGGTGGGTCATTACAGCGTCGGGAAGGAAAAAGGATATAATAGAATGGAAGAGTCTTACCTGATAAAAGCTATTCTGGCTGGGTTGTGTGAAGAGTCTGGAGCGACGGTTCTGCAGAAGAGTGGAAACTCGGAGCGATCGCTGAGAGCCGGGGATGTTGACCCGAAGGACACCTGGAACATACAATAACAGTTCAAGATTTCTATTGTCTGCAACACGTTAGTGACCAACTTGAACTCGGGTCTTCTCACAATAACAGTTCAAGATTTCTATTGTCTGCAACATGTTAGTGACCAACTTGAACTCGGGTCTTCTCACAGAATTAGAAAGATGGAAGATTGTTCCACCTATGCTAGTCTATTGCGGGCGCTATGGGGTGGAGTTTTCTCAGGGTGAGGAATGTTAGCCCGCCATATTAGACCACCACGCTGGTGGGTGGGAGAATACTATGAAGGACTTTCAGACATGCGCTTCCTCACGATATTTTCCTTTCCAGTTACAGTAGGTGACTCAATAGGTCGCTCATCGATTGCTATACAATACACGAGGCAAGGTAACCTTTGACCTACATAAATAAATCTATTCATGTTCGAACAAAAGCTTTGATTCCTCAAAATCAATTTCCTGATTTAAGTTTGTGCGAAAGTTGTTTGTTTGCTTGTTGTCTGAGGTTTGCTGGTAGAGGAACGGGTTTAACTTTGTATTTGTTATCTGTTGAGAGTCGAAGAAAATAGTACATATTAATAGTGATATCCCAATGGCTAGCAATTCGGTCTCTTGATCGAGAGGTTCGGATTAGATTCTCAGTGACACCAATGACTTCCAATCCAAGTGATCCATAATGATCTCAAACCACCACCATGCACTAGGCCTGCGTGGTGGACTAAGGCCTGCATTTTTATTGTGGATCTGGCAGTAGTTTAGTAACGGATAGACAGATAGAGACATTTGTCTTAGAGTCAGTGGATAGTAGGTATTAGGAAGACTGTGAAAAAATCGTTTGATATTTTCATAAGTATTTCGGGCCTAGCCAGCGAGGAAATGAATTTCCATAAAAATAGTAATAACATCGCCTCAATCAAAAGAAAAAATGCCTAAGGAATTACAGCCTCCCAATGGAAATCGAAGTGATCTTGCAAATGGAATCAATTAAGATTTGAGGGCGGCCCGATGACCGTAAACCAATCGTTTGTGTCTGAAAATGGTCCTAAATCTTTTCTATCAATACCTACTTAGTTACTATCAACTCTACTAATACACGTCTTATGAAAACATGGAGTAGTAGAAGCCTGACCCTGACCAATAGATATGATTGTGGGATGCAGCGATATCCATTCTTCATTTACGCTTTGTCTTCGAAATGATCGGTTCAAGCAAGATACCCGTATATTCAATTAAAGCGAGGTCTCTAGCGATCCTGAACATAATAGTCAAATTGGATTTAACCCCAAAATACCCAACAAAGTCCTGTACAAAAACGTATCGAATATCAGAAATCTGGGTTGTCTTGAGTTCCACCTTTCATCCCCATCGGTTGTCAGTTGTACGAACGATGTACCCAGTCCATTACGACTTTGTTTGCAAACTTGAATAATTTAACCAAAAAGTGATGTTTCAATCTAAGGTATTATGTCATTCATCAATGAAAAGTTACGTCACTAAATTAGTGAATGCGTTAAAGCCTCACTCAATTTGGCTCAGCACCAAACTTTGTGTCTAAACTAATTGCTTTCGCTTTAATCGCGATAGTTCGGGGGTGTAATAACTCACCTGCACTCAGTTCGACAAGGTTGGGGATTTAAGAGCTATTCAAACTGGAATTGTTGACGGAATTGTATAAATTACACTCAGATCCCTTAGGCATTTTATGGTATAACTGGTTTAGTTCGACTTCTCAAACCCAGCGATTCTTGTATCCGTCGTGTTAATGGATCCCTTGATGTTAAGAGATAATGGCAATAATTTTCAACATCTCAATATCACCATAATCATGGTGCAGTATTATGTGTTAAGTTTGAGCGCTTTCATACTTAGTTTGGTATCGATAAGAATAGTCGTTCCATCTTGTCAGACACCCTATGAGTAGTATCACAATAACCAACACGGGTGATTTACTAACCCGTTTCTCTACACATCCGTATTGGAGCAGCGTGGTAATTGTTTTCTTTCAGGCTTTCGCTTGTTGTGGGTTTAGTGTCATGTGTCTGATGTCTTTTCGTCCATTTTGTCGCATTTCAGTGCGTTTTTCAATTTGGATAGCTCCCTGTTTAATACCTTGTCATTTTAGTTGGTCGTTCGGTTAGAACAAGGCTTGAAAATACCTGGTTTCTGAAGTATTAGTTTTTGATGCTTGAACCTTCTTTGAAGGCTGGATTCGATTTTAAAATGATAGAAAGATGGTAGGTACAAGTACAAACTTGGCAACAAAGTCTTTCCAGTCAACATTTTAAGTAGACGTGCTCGTATATGTGTACCACGGGTATGTAGACTGTAGACTCCCCTAACAAAAGGCGAGCTATATTAGATTTGTGAGTGACTTCCAGTGACCCCGAACACGATAGTCGAATCGGCTTTAATCTCAATCTCCTCGACAGTCTCAAGAGGCATTGAAGAGCCATCGGCCGATATCAGATATCTTACGTTAGCTACTCCTACTACTTTCCACACCTTCCCCGAATTAGTTACTTTAATTGTTTTTCCCTCATTCAAAAATTTATAAGGTTTTTAATGTCTACCTCTCGTGTGTTTGTTTTTTGGTCTTCCTTTCCGTTAATACTGAGCGACCGATTTCCCCCTTCCCCTAGTTAAACGTTTCCGAAAATTCGTAACTGTTCCCAACACCTTTTCAACTTTTGGAAAATTTCAACGCTTTTATCTGCGAAGCACAGAAGCGCATTTAATTCGCCACTAGCGGTCACCCATCCAGGTACTGACCGCGGCCGAACTAACTTAACCGATTTTCGATCGCTTGCGATTTACTCAAGAGGTAGGCTTATTTGATAGGTACGATTACTCAATACAGTATTTTGTGATTGTCGAACAAAGATGAACACTTGCCAACAGCGCCATCGCAATCTCATTATCAACTGACGGGAGTCGTGATCGAATTGATTTTGATTGTCACGCGAAATGACGTCATTTAGCTGACGACAGTTTAATTAACCCATCGTCAGTGAGCGTCATCGTCGCTGCAGTCCGACTGTAATCATGATGGAGTATCATCACGGTTAATTAGTTCACTGATTACTGACATTTAATGTCACTTTATATGTGACGGGTAGCGTTAAAAACGAGTTATAAGAGGAACGACATTTATGGGCTTAAAAATTAATTGTGAAGAAATATTAAAAAAAATTAAACTGATTTCAAAAAAGTGTGAAATAGAATTTGTTACAAACTCAAAGCTTACTATTTTTTGAGGTTGGTGACAAAATTTATCTTAAATGCATTTTATTTAAAAGTATTAGAATTTGTATTCTTCTCGATATACTCGTAAATTTTATTTACGCCGGATTTCAAACGGATCTGTTTGAATACTGAGCTGTAAATTGTACCCAAAATTTTCGCTTTACGTATTAATACATGTAAGATACAGGAGTTGAGAAAGAAATGCATGTTTGCATACGTATTCATGGCATTCATTAATATATTTATTAATACAATATAAATTGTATTTATTATGCACTGAATGTGCACAAATTGTACCTGATAGTGAATAAAAGATTTTGAATTTTGTATAACGGCGAATAAATTAACATGAGGAAATCTGCATGCCTGAGAGCTTTCCATACTATTCTCAAAGGCACGTGAAGTCCACCAACCAGCATCAGGCCCGCGTGGTGGACTAAGGCCTACATCCTTCTCACTGCAAGAGACTCTTGCAACGGGTCACTAATGGGTTAAAGACATAACGAGATAAATAAGTTCTGGGCCTCATATTTTCATTTAAAGTGGTTATGTTGGCAGCACTTAGTACTCGTATACAGTTTCAATCATGCTCGATTAACATAGAAAAAGTCATACAAAGAATTCGAAGTACAAAAGTGTTGTGGCTAAAAATGCATTCAACGAGTTAATTAGACATCGTTCTAGTGGTGAACTCGCAAATTATCGAAGAAAGGGCGAAATTCTTTACAAGTCCGTCAAGTTTCGCTTGGTTCTCTTGGTTGTTCCTTTGTTCCAGTCGAGAACAATGTTGGAACAGTAATTACGGCAACTTATAAATAAAACTTTTAACGAATTCTCTAGAACAAGTTTTTGTTCCAAGATTTCTGGGTTCGTGGTAATGATCCGTCTTTCGAATCCGAAGTGACCGCGTCGACTGGAAACTTTTGATCTCGTTTCTTTTGGTGACTTTTGCTTACTTTGCCGTTTTTCTTTTTTTGGAAAAAATTGTGCCTTGGAATTTTTTGAGAAGTGTTTGAGCCATCATAAAATCTTATTAAATCGATTTGTAATGTCTGAACACGAAAAATTCAGGTGTGGCTGGTATTTTCAGTTTCTAGTACAATTTTGATACCAACATTTGGCACCCTCAATACAAAAGAATCGGTTTGGAGTTATGTTTTCGCAACTCAGTTCTACCGTAAAAAGTTGTGAGATCCATTAATGTGTCCATAGATTGACTTGGCATTCGCAGTAAACAATATAATAATTTAATATAGTATGTGTTACTACCACTAATTGACTTAAGAATTAATAATATTTGACTTTGGTTAATATATGACACTGTTTTCTCTATCCAGTATAGAGAAAACAGTCTCATAGCTGAATTTTTCAAGTGTGCGTGGATGGGGCAACCCGAAACTATGAGGAACAGCGAAAAACGCTGAAAGGAGTCTGGGAACCGATTTTGGTGAAAACTAAAAATGCATCATTGGATTTTTGAAAAATCAATATACGATAGGTACCTAACGGCCGCACTCAGAGACGTCATTCAACGTAGTGTTCATTAACAAACAAATTCAATCGTCTTTATTAGTATTGACATAAGTGCCATCTTTATTTTCATAATGAACCATTAACGTTAATGAATGTCTCTGAAAGCGACTGTAAGTGTGCCGTACGTCATTACTTTCTAGTTACTCATCAAGTTGCTACTATTAATGTATTTCAGGACTTTAAGGATGTATTCCCGCAGGACTATGACATGGGGTTCTTCAAGAAGGGCATGAAAAAGCTCTCCTTCATAGCCGGCAACGCTCTGGCGACCTCCTGGTGTTGCACGCGTCAGTAGGCGACGGTGACCACTTACCATCAGGTGGCCCGTCTGTTTGCTTGCTCCATTTATAAAAAGAATACATCTTTGTTGTTACCTGGACGATGTTCCAGTAAGGCACGATCTTGGCGATGCTCTCCGTGACCTCGGAGCAGGCGGAGCCCAGCAGCATCACCATTCTGGCCTCCCGCTCCGTGTATAGCGCGTGGAAGAACCGGTCCACGCCCACGCCTGGGTCGCACTGGGTAGCAAAGTGGGCTATTTGTTCGAAAACTTGACAATTTTCGTCAGAAGTTTGGTTAATAGATGGTGGTACCAGTAAGTTTTCTATATCGCTTACATGTCAGTAACCCATTAATGACCCACTACAGGGTCGGGTCTCCTCTCACAATGAGAGGGATGTAGGCCTTAGTCCACCACGCTGGCCTACTGCGGGTTGGTGGACTTCACATGCCTTTGAGAACATTTTTTTTGTGAACTCTCAGGCATGCAGGTTTCCTCACGATGTTTTCCTTCACCGTAACAGCAGGTGATATTTAATTTTATAAATCGCACATAACTTTTTTTTACAAAGTCATTGGTGCGTTCCACTGGGATTCGAACCCGGACCCCTCGATTCGAGGTCGAATTCTAAGCCACTGGGCTATCACCGCTGCATATCGCTTACATATCTTATATTAAAGCTATGCAAAACTCAGACATGAAAGCATTAGAGCACGGCCGCTCCCCAGGCAGCTTAATTTTATAAATCGCACATAACTTTTTTTTACAAAGTCATTGGTGCGTTCCACTGGGATTCGAACCCGGACCCCTCGATTCGAGGTCGAATTCTAAGCCACTGGGCTATCACCGCTGCATATCGCTTACATATCTTATATTAAAGCTATGCAAAACTCAGACATGAAAGCATTAGAGCACGGCCGCTCCCCAGGCATGAGCAGCTGGTCTCCCTTTGCCAAACTAGTTTTTAATACAAAAACCTCGTTACCCTACAGCCACCCACTTTACGTCATGAAGCAGAAAGTTCCGAGGTGACAATCTTAGTCCTCATGAGTGAGTAGTAGCGCATACACTTTCAGCCTCAAATAGGAATTCCTATTTGAGGTTGGAAGTGGGTGTCTTTGGGGTGTGTGATCACTTAACATCAGGTAGCCTGCACGTTTGCTTGTCATATACAATAAAATCTTCACCAATCCGCACTGGAGCAGCGTGGTGGAGTATGCTTTAGGCCTTCCCTTTGTGAGGAGAGTGCCCAACAGTGGGCCATGATAGGTTTGCAACACAATAAAAAAGCACTTTAAAAAACTTTACTTTACTTTTAAAAAGCACGACCCAAGTGGCGCAGTGGTTAAGACACCGGTGCGCTCCGCGGAAGGTCCTGGGTTCGATTACCAGCAGAGCAGGGATTTGATTGATGAATTTTAATTTCTGTTTCTGGTCTGGGCGTGTTGTGTTGTTGTCTTGTGTGTCTCCATGGTACCCACGACACAGGGGATGTGGGGCTATGAGTGTGAAGCGTTATTTATTTATTTATTAACTTTTCATCGTCTTTTTGAGGAAGACTTGTTACCTTTTTTTTGTGTGATACGCGAAGACCAGACGGTATACCTTGGTGTCATTAGTGATGAGGTGCAGCTTGTACCCCGGCAGCAGGGTGCGCTGGTTCACGTGGTCCACCGCCAGCCGCGCCGCAGCCAGCTCCGAGAGCCCGTCAGCTCGGGGGGCGTCCCCCACTGACAGCTCGAAGAGACCCAGGATGGAGACGACCCGGTTTGGTTTGGGCAGATCTGGTGGAAGGAAACCTTTATTAAAATTGAAATATAGAAGCGGTAAAAATGGTTTCCGGGTTGCTTTGTTTGAGGATTTTAGTCCTCTATTTTTACACTGTACAAAATATATATCAATGTAACGTTGTATGTCTTAAATTATTTTTTAGAGAAAAATGTTTTTTAAGGCTAATCCATTAACTTTCAAAGGAACGAAAAACAAAGACATCTCGGTGTCTAAAAAATATCTATCTATGTAGACATGCCAGCACTTCCAGTGTTAATATCGTAAGTGCCAGAACGGCTTTCCAATTTCACTAACTTGGAACGATAATCACTCATTCTTTGTGAAAGAATAACAACGCACTTCGCATAATGTGGACAAAGAATCGCCATTAAGAAAATTAACTTTAAAGATTTAAAGCATTGCATAATCTAAAGACAGAATCTTTCCACGCCGACGCGATGAGATTTACGGGGTAAAGGCTAATAAAACTTTATTGACTAAAGAGGCAAGGCGCGTTCAAATCTTGCGTCTAAACTCCGTTTCACGAATCGACCTCCCAAAGGAACAAAATACTCGCAGCTCATTGGTCAATGCGCGCGGCGTTATAAGTGAAACAATAAGCAGCCAATGAGTGTAGCAGAAGCTATCAAGGGTCAGGCGTATCGACCAATGGGCGCACGCAGATAATTTCCTTTGGGGGCTCGTTTTGTGGAACGCATTTTATCGTTTGCGATAGCCGACGTCTGACTTATTCGTAAATATATTATTTTTATTTTGTGAACTCTCCAGGCATGCAGGTTTCCTCAAGAAAGTTATTGGTGCGTGCCACTGGGATTCGAACCGCAAGTAAGAGGTCGCATTTTAGCCACCGGGCTATCACCGCTTCATTTTTAAAGATGGATTAAAGACACCGAATTTAGAGACTTTCAATTCAATTGAATTTAATTGGTTTCAATGTAATTTCTCATCATCATGAGTTCTTGAATTTGAATTTTACGTACTAGGGCAGCAGAAAATAATGGCAGTATCATCTTCGCAGTGTCGCCACTTTGTCGTCGGCGTGTGCTGAGAGCTAATAAAGTCCTGATTTTGTAATAAAATTGTTATGTTAAAGGGGAGGCGATAATACCCCGGCTTTATTAATCGTTAACTCGGCTATTTCTAATTTAATCAAAAATTGTCGAGATTGTTCTGTTCAATCAAATCTTAATTGCTGTTTTTAGTGTTACAAACTTTAGGATTAAAGTTCGATAGTGTCCTTCTTTACGGCACCGTACCCTATTATATGAGATATTCTCGCAGATAAAAGATTCTTATTTGAGTTAAAAAAGAATAGCATAGAATTGAATAGAATAGTAGAATAAAATAGGATAGGGTAGGAAAGGATAGGAAAGAATAGGTTAGAATAGGATAAAAACGGATAGGAAGATACTATAGAATAAAACTTTTTGTTTGTCTCTATCACATCACATAAGTCTTTGATATTTTGAAGTGACTTGAACGTAACGAACTCAAGTTTTGAAAGCTCTACCTTCTGCCTGACGAGGTTCACGAAATTGCCATACATTCGGCAAACACAGTTCCAAACGTTCCTTCCATGCTACTGCAGATTGATTTCTGTTTCATATTCTCGTGTATGCCAGACATTGCGAGAAATGCATGTGTATGCGAACTAATGACGACCCAAGTGGCGCAGTGGTTAATACACCGGTGCGCTGCGCGGAAGGCCCTGGGTCGATTCCCAGCAGAGCAGAGATTTGAATGACGAATTTGAATTTCTGTTTCTGGTCTGGGTGTGTTGTGTTCTTGTCTTGTGTGTGTCCATGGCAACCACGACACAGGGAATCATAATAGTCAATCCTATGAGTGTGAAGCGTTATTTATTTATTTATTTTTTTAACTATTGAGTTTAAATACAAAGATTTGAGTTTAAATACGAAGATGGCGCGGACTTATATCTTTAGATTGTTATTATTTTGGAACTCCTGTTGTGATAATTACATAGTGACACATAATCTCTACCAACATATTTTAAAGTTAAGTGTTAGTATTTTTGAGAAGTTTAAAACGAGTAGCAAGGGAGGTACCATAGTTACCGCCTGAACATAACAAATTCGTAAAATTCAAACATTCATTAGAATGGATAATTTATGTTATACTTTTAATATTGTGTAATACTCTTATGCCTGTAAAGTGAATAAGGTAATACTCGTATATAATACAATAATTATAACGTAAACAATTATACTTTTTGTATGTGTGCAGTGAACATGATAAATTCGTAGTCGACGATATATTCCGTCGCTTCTGTATTTCTGTCGGCATTCCGAAGGCAATAGCTAGAAGCCATTAGTCATCGCGTGTCACCGGCTGGAGGACCCTCGTGATCGCATCCTTACGATATTGTTATTGTAAAACTCGGCTTTCATATAATAGCTGGCTCGTTACAATGGGAGTTTGAAAAGGAATTTGTCGAATTGAAGATAGGAATAGTAACTATGCCGCTTAAACGCCTCATAGGCAGCAAATTACCACTCTTATAACCTGCTCTTTAAAGCACTCGGGGAAGCGCGCATAGCCCCGCTGCTTGAGTAGATCGCGACTGATAAAGTTAAGCAACGTTGGTCGCGGTCAGTGTCTGGATGGGTGACCGCTGGTGGCGAATTAAATGCGCGCTTCCGTGCTTCCGTCAAGCCGTTGGTCTCGGTTGTTATCGATACGATAGCAGTCGTTAAACCTTGTCGTTGTTTACTAGCCTGCTCTTCCACCAATCCTCATTGGCGCAGCGTGGTGAGGTACGCTCCAGGTCGCCTCCTGTTGTGAGGAGAGACCGGCGTCCAGTGATCAATTTACGTCTCGACTATCATATTATTATGTGATACAGTCATTGTAAATCACCCTAATGAACCGCTGTGTTGGATAATAAATGATCTTTAAAGAATGTATGTATATTGTATATGTAATATGTCATGTGTTTACTAATGGGACACGTCTACTAATTTTGTTTCTTTTGTTAAATTTTGGCACCAATCTCGAAAAATAGTAAGCATTACTTATATCAGTATGTAACAAATTTTAATTCACACTTTTTCTGGACCGATTTTCACGGGACTTTCACTGGCAGATAGCTGATGTATACGGAGTAACTTAGGCTACTTTAATTTAAGAATTTCTCGCGGACGAAGTCGCGGGCACAGCTAGTTTAAAATATATTTTATGGCCTAAACACAGGGCTGGTGCATCAATTTTGTACATAGTGTCATGTTCTGCCAGTTTCTACATAATTTGCCAGTAATCCATTAGACCCACTACAGGGTCGGGTCTCCTTCTCGTAATGAGAGGGATGTAGGCCTTAGTCCACCACGCTGGCCTACTGCGGGTTGGTGGACTTCACATACCTTTGAGAACATTTTTTTGTGAACTCTCAGGCATGCAGGTTTCCTCACAATGTTTTCCTTCACCGTAACAGCAGGTGATATTTAATTTTATAATGCGCACATAACTTTTTTTACAAAGTCATTGGTGCGTGCCACTGGGATTCGAACCCGGACCCCCCGATTCGAGGTCGAATTCTAAGCAACTGGGCTATCACCGCTATACCATTTCATAATACCAAAGATTAAACTAACAGCTGAGCCGCGTCTAATACCTTTCCATTCCATTGTATTACACGTATAAAGTGCCTCACAGACTCACATTAATGACAAAGCAATGTAAAGGATTATCATTTCCTATAATGGGTACGCAGCAGTATTTAGGGTATTTCCCTACGTATTTAGAGTATTTCCGTTACTCCGTTCAAGCGTGAAATGACATAGGTAGTAGGTACCAACGAAATTAAATAATCCTGCTCGACAGAAAGTCGTAATTTTGAAGGCAATGGTATATATTAATTACCATGTAGCCATACATCAAACTGGCTCCAAACAAATTTGAAAGCATAATTACAAATTACAAAACTTCCGTCGTTAACCGCGAATCTTAAACACATTTCCATAAATGTGAACAGAATTCTGCCACCATGAACAAAAGTTTTAATATGATTGTCGTCATTCAAAGAACAGAATACGAGTATGTGTTCGGTATGAAAACAATGCGTTGAATTTCAGAGATTGCGTATCACCCCGTGTTCCAATTGCCATGTCAAGTTTAAATTTGTATTACTAACATTAGTTTTATTTGCTTATTTTTACTTTTAGAATTTGCATATCTGAAAAGGTGAATATGGATTGATCAAAATGCCCTGTAAAACCTATAACTAACCCATATTCGTGAAAATAAATGATTTTCATTTCATATCATTTGGCACTTAAAAGTTGTGTCACCAAGGTCTACATCCCTCTCATTGTGAGAGGAGACCCGACCGATAGTGGGTCATTAATGGGTTACTGACACTTGACTTACCTAAAAGTTGCTTGTACGACAACTCTAAACAAATTTGTGTGAAATTTGGTATGTAACACGTAGTTTATAACTTGAATTAACATTTTATTTTATTTTTACATAATTGGGTATTCATGATGAAATTTAAATAAAGATCGCGTGACTATAAACGCGCCATGATTGGTCACCATAGTTGTGACGTCAAAATGTTATAGCTATTTAATAACAGTACACCGTTTACGGCTATTATACATGACTAGACATTTGACATAAGACGTCAGAGTTTGTCATCTTGGGGAACATTTTTCTATCAACTGCAATGTGTGAAAACTAACATGACGTAACGCGTGCTCGGGAATTGTCGGCGTGTCTTCGGTACTGGATTCAAAGATTAATTTTTATTTTGAAATAACTTTTGAATTATTGCGAAAAAAATAAAATAAAAATAGTTTTGTTATAAAACTTATATAATTATGATCTTTTCATTTATCACAAAAAAAAATTGTGTAATACCCAATTATTATTATGGGATCTTTTTTCCCCTGTCTGGAACAAGTTCGAAAATATACGCGGACGAAGTCGCGGGCAAAGTCTAGCTAGTACTTTCTATTCCAAGAGACTCGACTCTGCAGTGGGACTTACTACTAGACAGTGGTTTACTGATAAAGCTGAAATGGTTTAACAATAGTAATTAGCAGTTTAAATGGGTAAATAGTTACAGCGCTACCAATTTCCGTGGCGAATTCCCTTGTCCTATTAACCTTTGAGTGTAAACGAATGTGACCTCTGACATTTGAAGTTTGCGCACCCGTGGGAGCGACCGGATATCCTCATATATCTAAGCGGTGATAGCACAGCGACAGAATTGGACCACGAAACGAATCCGGCTTCGAATGCCAATGGCTTTGTAAAAAAAGTTATGTGCGCTTTATAAAAATTAAATATCATTCCTTCAGGTGGAGGAAAACATCGTGAGGAAACCTGCATGCCTGAAAGTTCACAAATTTTTTTTCTCAAAGGTATGTGAAGTCTAAATAATTTGGACTGCTGAACAAAATAATAAATAAATAAATAAATATAATTTAATATAACATGAATTATAAAATTAAGTTTTAGTTATGTAAGACATAAGTATTGTATTGTAATATAGGGTAGACTGTTCTAAACTTATTATAATTTTTGTAACATCTTTCTCATGTAACAGTCAACAATAAACGTACTTTTCTTTTCTTTCTTTTCTACCAACCCGCAGTAGGCCAGCGTGATGGACTGAGGAGGAATATATGGGGTTTCACCTCAAATTGAGAGATTTTTTTTTATAAATGGAGCAAGCAAACAGACGGACGGGCCACCTGATGGTAAGTGGTCACCGTCGCCTACTGACACGTGCAACACCAGGGGGTCGCCAGTGCGTTGCCGGCTATGAAGGAGAGCTTTTTTTATGCCCTTCTTGAAGACCCCCATGTCGTAGTCCTGCGGGAATACATCAGCCGGAAGACTGTTCCAAAGTTTGCATGTACGAGGCAAAAACGTACGTGAAAAACGGACTGGATAGTGAGCTTTTTATATCACTATATGAGATAGTGCTATAAACTTGTTACTTATTATTGTCCGTGTGAGTGAGCGGGATACCTAGTAGATGACAAGGGTACTTAAAGTTCTTATAACCTGCAAAACGCTAGATATTGAAATCTTTTGACTGATAACCTTGTTCTTAACCAATGTCATGTCAGTACCCATTAATGACCCACTACAGGGTCGGGTCTCCTCTCACAATGAGAAGGATGTAGGCCGCCGTCCACCACGCTGGCCTACTGCGGGTTGGTGGACTTCGCATGCCTTTGAGAACATTTTTTTTGTGAACTCTCAGGCATGCAGGTTTCCTCACGATGTTTTCCTTCACCGTAACAGTAGGTGATATTTAATTTCATAAATCGCACATAAGTTTTATTACAAAGTCATTGGTGCGTGCCACTGGGATTGGAACCCGGATCCCTCGATTCGAGGTCGAATTCTAAGCCACTGGGCTATCTTAACCAATACTGTAGGTGATTTTTTTAAACAAAAATAATTAGAAATCGAAAAATCACTGTGGCATGTCACTAGAACATCGAGGAGGCTGTCGCCATTGTTTAGTGCCTTGCATATTCTATCTCTGAAATTCAAACGGATTGAAATAGAACGTAACGTAAATGCTACGAGCGATGTACAGTATTGTACAGTATTGTACAGTATCGTAGTGTCGAGCGCTGTAACGGAAGCATTTGAGAAATTTCCGAGCAACTACGGGTATTTACTGCCTTACCTCGCCTTATCTGCGCAAACATACATCAACCTGTATAATGCGAGTTGAATTCTGAGAATATCATAGGTAAAAGAAAACTAGGCACGTCATTTTGATATTTAAAATGAAAATGAAAATCATAAAATTATTTGAACGAATATGGGTAAGTCATTGGTTTTACAGGGCATTTTGATCAATCCATATTGACCTTTTCAGGTATGCAAAAAAAAAAAAAATAAGATGTTATAATTCTCATATATAACAATGTGGGTTTATTGTTAAAAAGAATAACGCAATTAGAATAACAATAATGATCACATTTCCTAAGCTAGTGTATTGAATTAAATCTTAGTTAATACTATATTTTTAGGTAACCTTATCTAAAAAGAATCTTAGTAGAAATTTTCATTCGTTGTCTTTCTTCTTCTAGCTATTCATATTTGCACTCTTGACCATTTAACATTAGATTTCACAATAGATATAGCTTAAAATAGAATATGAAAGGCAAAGAGCGCGGTACACTGTACAATCGAGCGGTATGACGGAAACGATTACTAGAACCTGTGATGTCTTAGTCACTGCGAAGATACTAAAGACGACTTAACAATTCCTTTTTTAAAGCATGTATTTTATATGTACAAGTAGATTTTTGCAAATTAAAGTGGAAATAGGCTGGCATGGCCACGTCGTAGGATTGACAACCGATGGGGAAGAAAGGTCCTTGAATGGCGACTACGTTTAGGCAAAAGGAACACAGGCCGCCCTCCTACCAGGTGGACTGCCTACTTGAAGAAGACAGGTGGATACTATTGGATTCAAAGGGCCCAGGACCGGGCGGAGTGGCGTCGATTAGGGGAGGCCCATCCAGCAGTGGACTGCCAAGGGCTGAAAGGTAGGAAGGAGGAAGGAAGTTGTAGTTGAATTTTCATTTTAATAACCCTTTTAGCAACTTGAAAAAGGAGGAAAACCTGAAATAATAGTAAACCTCAAATATGTAACAAATTTTATTTATACTTTTTTGTAGTCGGTTTAATTTAATTTTCAAATTTTCCAGGGGGAGGGGGGTAGGCCCATGTCCAGCAGTGGACTACGAAGCGCGGGAAGGAAGGAAGGTGTTGGCGAGAAATAACAAATTCCACTCTAAAGTGTATTCTTTGTTAAAATGTTTAAAAACTTTGCTGAAATGAGAAACGTGATCTGGGCATGAATAAAACGGACGGAACAGTATATCATTGCGAGTGATATATCATCCGACAACGTGATACATTCGCACATAACGAATAATTTGCTTTGTTGATTAAAGTTTTACGGCGTTTGTGGTGTTAAGTACAGGATTTATCTGGAAAATCTGTCAAAAGAAAATTTAGGGTCTATCCATAATGTTATGTCACTTTTTAGCACCTCTACAAACTTAAATTTCTTTCCCAAGTATAAGGGTAAATTTCTTGAATTTGTGTCGCTAAGAAACATCGTTAAAACGCTATGCTTTTTATTATACTAATATAAAAGTGAGGTCAATTTTCATATCTCTTTAAAATTTTTAAGAAGATTGTTCTTACAAAATCCTTTTATGCATTTTTTTTAGTTTTCCCTTTCATTCCCGTAGGAGTGACGTCAAGAGCGGAATGTGGCGTCAACCATGTTGCGCCGACGTGTGTTAGGAGCCGAACGAGTCTTTTTTACTCCGATTGTGCGGACCTCGGAGGCGTGACGTCATTAGCGACGTCATACTCGAACATGTTGTAAGGACATGTGTCAAAAGCAGAGCGTGCGTCGTTGTATGGCGTTGTGGCGATGTTTTTATAGTAGTGTGTGTTACATATTTGTGTATTTATATGTGATATTTGTTTTGTCAGTAACCCATTAATGACCCACTACAGGGTCGGGTCTCCTTCTCGTAATGAGAGGGATGTAGGCCTTAGTCCACCACGCTGGCCCACTGCGGGTTGGTGGACTTCACATGCCTTTGAGAACATTTTTTTTGTGAACTCTCAGGCATGCAGGTTTCCTCACGATGTTTTCCTTCACCGTAACAACAGGTGATATTTAATTTTATAAAGCGCACATAACTTTATCACAACGTCATTGGTGCGTGCCACTGGGATTCGAACCCGGACCCCTCGATTCGAGGTCGAATTCTAAGCCACTGGGGTATCACCGTATATTTGTTTTATTTACTTAAAAATTGAGAAAAAATTAAGTACTTCTCATTTCTGAACTAATTCTATCAATCTAAGATAAGCTGATACTTTATTTTAGTTCATGGGTGGTATTGGTCTAGAATTCTAAATCGACATAAGCTAAGCCTATTACGCTTGAGTTCAAAGTAAGTAAGCACCATATAAGCTTACGTCATGGTTCAGTCGCATTGACTGGATACTTAAAAAAAACTATGAAAATAGCAAAAATATTGTGTATGTACTATATATTATATCAAATCAATGTGTAGCGATTTCCTCCACTCGTCAATAGATGGCGCTATGTGATCCTCGATGACGCTTTTAAAGTTTTATAAATAATTTTTTTTTTATTATTTTCGGAAAACAAACAGTGAAGATTAAAAAAGGTAATTAACTTCATATAAAGCTACACACCATTTAGCTGTTTTCGCATATAAGAACCTAAATACTTGCAATCCGACACTACTTCGTGATTACACAGGAAAGAAATGAAAAGAAAATGACAATTAAATAAAAATAAAAATTTCACGGGATCAATTACCTACATCAAACCATCTTCTGGATAGGACATTTTTATATAAATTTGGGGGTGAATTAAATCATTATTTATTTTATTGTTTATTTTTTTAATTTCTGCGTAACTACGATAAGTAATAAGACAAAAGTAAAATGACATTTTTTAAAATATTTGTCGGTCTATTTGTCCGTCTGCCTGTTTGTTCCGGCTAATCTCTGGAACGGCTGGACCGATTTTGACGTGACTTTCACTGGCAGATAGCTGATGTAATAAGGAGTAGCTTAGGCTACTTTTATTTTAGAATTCCACGCGGACAACGTCCCTAATACAGCTGGTCTAGAATAATCTGATCGTACAAACACTTATCAGAAAAGTTCTCAAGGGTATGTGAAGTCCACCAACCCGCAGTAAGCCAGCGTGGTGGACTAAGGCCTACATCCCTCTCATTGCGAGAAGGAGATCCGACCCTGTAGTGGGTCATTAATGGGTTACTAACAACAACAACAAACACTTATAAATGTGTATCATATGTACTTAGGATGTACAGACAAGAAACCGTTTCGATTTCATAACAGTACATACAGCGCCACGTATTCTCAAAGTTCCCAACTTTCTGTTTGCTATGTGTTATAATTGAACACAAAACTAGAACAAGTGAACCGGGCTTGTAAACTCTGGCCCCTATGGAAGTTTTAACTTTGTTAGCCGGTTTTCGCGCTTTCCGGCGTCCGGGGGACATTCCACTTAACTACTTATGATGTTAGAAACTCACGTTTATATCCATATTAGTAGGTATCCAAAGATTTTGTCAAAAATGGGACACCTTGTCAGTAACCCATTAATGACCCACTACAGAGTCGGGTCTCCTCTCACAATGAGAGGGATGTAGGCCGCCGTCCACCACGCTACACTACTGCGGGTTGGTGGACTTCGCATGCCTTTGAGAACATTTTTTTTTGTGAACTCAGGCATGCAGGTTTCCTCACGATGTTTTCCTTCACCGTAACAGCAGGTTATATTTAATTTTATAAATCGCACATAACTTTTTTACAAAGTCATTGATGCGTGCCACTGGGATTCGAACCCGGACCCCTCAATTCGAGGTCGAATTCAAAGCCACTGGGCTATCACCGCTGTCATGAATGGGACACCTTAAATTAATTAATTTAGATCGCTTTTATTTTCGCGGGAACTGCTGTTATGTCGCATTCATCTATTTGCAACGCACAAATTAATGTTATTATCGCTTTGCTTTCAATTTCAATGTCCATAACCATAAGACAGCTATACATTTTCCACTCATGTCTTTCAATCCGAAAAATTATTAATAAAAATATCCAATCTAATATCACATTCACACAAGCGAAGCACCTCCGCTGCCAGCTTTCTTGTCCTACCTAAAATTAGAATGTCCTATGGTAGGAAAACATTAACTTATGAAGGAGCGCAGCTTTTCAACCGGATACCTGCATACATTCAAAATGTAAACTCATTTAACACATTTAAAACTAGCTGAACACGTTTTAATAAATTACGCTAAACAGACGAATGTGTTAAGTGAGTATTACATAATTTATAATGACGGACACAACGAAATAATTTTTTTTGTTATTAATGTTCTCATGTAAGTGACTAATGTAAGCCTTTATGAGAATAAATGAATTCAAACCTAAAACCTAATCTTTTCTTCAAACCTAAAACTAAACTAACTAACCTTAAGCTATAGTATAGCTTCTAATAAACAAGAACGTACTCAACGCACACAGCCCAGGGATTGATACTTAAATTCATCATTCCAATCTGTCTCAACCACTACGATTTGCCTCACAGATCGTCAGTTGTTTTGTTATTGCTAATTTATACATTTACTACAATTTGCTCGCGGCTTTGTCCACGTGGGTTCTAAAACGTAATCTAGACTGGGATAAAAAGTATCCTATATGTTAGTCCAGGTTATAAGCAGGGCCGTCTTTAACCTATTGGAGGCCCTGGGTATATTAGGATAATGGGGCCCCTATCATACTCAGTAATTAAGGTTCGATTTCTTCGAATTATATAAGTTTTTTGGTAATAAATATTGGTTGTCGTTTGGTGATCTGACAGGAATTAGGGACTTGCATTTGATCTGAGGGGGGCCCCTATCGATCGCGGGGCCCTGGGCACTTGCCCAAAGTTCCCACTGGTAAAGAGGGGTCTGGTTGTAAATGACATAGTGAAATAGCAACAAACATCCTTCCATCCATCCATCAATGGGGTAGGATGTAGGAAAGTAGGATATAAGTCAAAATATGTAGCAGTAACATAGTTATTCGATAGAGTTCCTACAACACTCTTAGGTTTCTGTTAGCTTTGTTCTAGTGCTTCTTTTATTAAGTGCTTTCAACGCAGATGCATTTTATGGCTGCTTTTAGAGATAACTGATCTTTACGTGCCTTCCTGCACGTTCTTAAATGATTTTACTAGGTATGATACTACAATGGTATACATTGTAGCTTGCCCGGGCCGCTTGTAAATATTCCAAAACGGCTCAAACACTTTTTTCTCAAAATACTTAAAACGCCGATCATCATTTAGTGCTTGGTTAAATAATCCAGTACCCGCCAGCCAAGTCTGCAATGTACCTAAAAAGTAAAAAAAAAATGTCATGTCAGTATCCACTACAGGGTCGGGTCTCCTCTCATAATGAGAGGGATGTAGGCCGCCGTCCACCACGCACCACTACTGCTGGTTGGTGGACTTCACATGCCTTTGAGAACATTTTTTTTTGTGAACTCTCAGGCATGCAGGTTTCCTCACGATGTTTTCCATCACCGTAACAGCAGGTGATATTTAATTTCATAAATCGCACATAACTTTTATTACAAAGTCATTGGTGCGTGCCACTGGGATTCAAACCCGGACCCCTCGATTCGAGGTCGAATTCTAAGCCACTGGGCTATCACCGAAAAAAAAATTAATAATAATTCCAATTCCAAAATAAGTTTAAAACAATAATGAACGAAAAATACTAAGTAGCTATACGAAAAATATGGCACAAAGCGCCCACGCTTTCGCAATTTATTTATTTCGCAAATTATGTTTCACAGTGACAGTCAGTGTGAAGAGGCCCTGTCATTGTAAAACTAAGTTGAAGAGGCGCCTACAAAGTCGCAGATTAGTTGATAAGTCGATTACGGAAGTCGTATAACTAATAATTAGATTTCATTACAAGTTGTTAAAGTTTCCCGTGTGGAGCGAAATTGGTTTGATCGATGTTGCGTTCTCTTCGTATACAGTTTATTTTGTAAGGTTTATGAAATCTTTTCTTTTGAAATTTTAGGCATAACAAAGCCGTTGATTTCAGAAGATTTCAGCCCTTTGCAATCCACTTCTGGCTATGTTCTTCACCTCATAAGAGTAAGAATAGTTTTTATTTCACGTCATTGACACAAAAAACACAATAACATAAAATAGTCACAAACAATAACTTATCATATTCCGTTTCTCGCTATCTTTTTCAGGTCATCAGTCCAACTGATGTGCCGGCGAGCAGCACTCTTTTTGCTGAAACGTGTCCGTCATTTGAAGAGCTTTCTTCTCCAGTTATCGAGGCTTGAAACAGTGTGGCCAACCCATTGTCACTTCCATCTCCATCAGTGGCTTTGTTAAGGGATGCTTGGTGTTTTTTTTTAATGCAAATGAACGAATGGGTAGTCCATTCATAAATTTGATTATTTGAATAAATCGCGCCCGTTTCACTCTGTTCTGGATACGCATACAAAAACACAACCGTCATGTTTCACGCCTGAGTACGCGCGTTACGTAAAACACAATTCTTTCAGCAAATCGCAAAAATGAACAGCAAAAACAAAGCATATCCTACAACAATAGTCATGTTTGTTCAGTGTTTAAGTTGGAACTATGGAACAACTTTATTACGTCAATGTTTGTGTTCCAAGTTATGGTTCGGGGGAGTTGAGTTATATTTTATTATTACTTCCAGCCCGTAGAAAGCGCAGTTAACATTTAAAATGCGAGTTGTTTTCTGCAAAAGTTTTTAATTTAAAATTCCGTATCCCTAGTGCACCAAAGTGCGTAACGAGACCGGAGAATCGTGACAGTAATAAATGACTGGTATTTTCATAGACCATGATATAGAACTGCTGTTTATAGTTTTGGAAGAAAAGGGGAAATCTCCCGCCAGGCGATATCACTGCCTGGGGAGCGCGGTCCGAATGTTAATTTCGGACCATTTATATACATGCAGAGATTCTATGGAACTTTGATAGCGCGTTCGTGGATACGTCTTCCGATTGGCCAGTTCGGTATGACGCGTGTGACGTGTTCTATTGTTTACTACGTCGGTGATGCGTGGTCAGCATTTCATGTGAGGCGCGTGCTCATATTACTGTACCCTTAGTCTGAGTTTTAGCAGTTCCGAAACGAAACGCACACAAACACAGCTCACCAGATGAAAATGCACAGTGTAATAACCAACAGAGGAAAAAGATGTTTAGAAGAGTTAAAAAATTAATAAAGCATTAGATAAATCATCACAAAAATTGCTTTATTTTTTATTAACACTCTTTCAATGTTTAATAATATTAATGAAACATAATAACCGTGATGAATTGGCCGTAATGCACTGTAAAATTTCGAACTAATATTATCCCGTAGGTATTAAATATTTGTTTGTATTATAATGTCTAACGATAAGTATTCATATCTTTCGCTACAAAGAAAAAATTGATTTTAAATTTTTTAACTCTTCTAAAAATCTTTCTCCTCTATTTGTTATTACACTGTGGACTCCTGTGTAGTAAGTTACGTATCTATCCGAAACGAAACGCACAAACGTTTCGTTTCGGTATCGCTAAAACTCAGACTAAGGGTACCGCCATGAGGTTTGACGACCGCGATCTACTGTTAAAATCATCAGTGTTAACTCATTTACAAAATATCCCACAATGGGCTTAATTTTATCCAAATCTATTTAACTGTTTTTACTGTATACCAACAGACCATCCAATTTATGATTTATTCATAGATTCATCCCTCTCATCTCGAGAGGAGACCCGACCCTGTAGTGGCTCATTAATGGATTACTGACAATTCATAGATACAGCAAGAATTTTCTGAAAATAGAAACGTAAGCAATAATCCACTCAAGCTTTCATAAGCTCTCAAAGAGAAAGGAGGTTATAAAGTAAAGGTACTTTTTGTTATTAAGATGAGATATTTCCAGATTGTACGAATTTAGATACCAGTAACATGGCTGGGTTTATAGAGCTTTTTCAGGCCCCACTATAAGCGGAAAACAAACATTAAAAGGAAGCAAGCGATCGACAGAGTAAGCAACGTCGGGCGCGGTCAGTGGACGGATGGGTGACCGCTAGTGGCGAATTAAATGCGCGCTTCCGTGCTTCGGAGGGCACGTTAAGGGTTACAGCTCATTAGAGCCACCCGGCACCCACCCTGCACCGCCTCGTCGCCCGGCGTCCACTCGTTGTCGACAGGTGGTCGACGGGTGGACGCCGCGTTATCACCAATAGCGCGGTCAACCAGTGGACCCCGCGTGGTCAACGAGTGGACGTCACTTGGTCCAAAAATTTCCGAGTAGTCTGCGTCATTAGCGGGTAGCGCGCGGTCCACTCGGGACCCGCGCGTTGGCAGTCAACGCAAGGCAAGCATGCGAGCAACGAGTTGTCACCTAGTGCTCCACCCGCCGTCCGCGCGTGGATGGCTTACGATTGAGGCGATCTGGTGACGCTGCGGAGTTGATGTAGTGAGCGCATACCCATACAAGTTCATAATTATAAAGAATACTAACCGTACGAGGCGAGGCGGTGCGGAGTGGGTGCCGGGTGGCTCTAGTGAGCTGTGACCCTAAGCCGTCGTTCCCGGTTATTATCTATTGATGGCAGTCAATAAACCTTATCGGAAACCCCTATGGGCAGTTTGAAAACATCCGATACAGATATTGCAGATAAGAATTGACATTATTGTAATGGACGTAATATAGAAAGTTTCATGTATTATTTTGTTTAATTATTTCAGATTCCCCTAAAACTAAATAATAGCTGTATTTCCGCTTTCAAACATACCGCAAAAACGACGCCCTATGTTTCACAATTGCGAGGCATTTATAAATGATTCCTGGGGTAATGAATGCCAGAACAAGCTATAAAGATCATGGTGTAATATTAGATCACTACTAAGCCCTAGCTTTTATTACTTTCAGCTTTAGGTTGCATTAGTTAGATCGTAAAGATTTCTACTCTACTCTGATGTCCTTGTATTATATCCATAGAAAGATATTGGTTACAACCATTTTTCATATGTACAGCCCTTCGCCAAAAACTCAGCTTCTTATTGAACGAAACCAAAAAAAATAGACGCTTACTCACACTGGCGCATCATGGTGAATTTCGTTCTTTCTCTGATCAGCAATATACAGGAATGTTTGCAGGAAATATGTCTACTGAAACGTAGGTAATTGAGGTTTGTATACACGAGATCTCAGTCATTGCTGACGTGAATGGATCTCTCTGTCGGATTTGGTTTGTTAGACATTTGAAATGTTTGCGGCAAATTGAATGGTGGACTTCACATGCCTTTGAGAACATTTTTTTGAACTCTCAGGCATGCAGGTTTCCTCACGATGTTTTCCTTCACCGTAACAGCAGGTGATATTTAATTTTAGAAAGCGCACATAACTTTTTTGCAAAGTGATTGGTGCGTGTCACTGGGATTCGAACCCGGGCCCCTCGATTAAGAGGTCGAATTCTTAGCCACTAGGCTATCACCTCTCTATACCAACTTATGAGGTAACAATTCGAAATGACCACTAACAAGACTGTGAACACAAACCGCTTTATTCACATATTTCCCGCAATATTTTCCGCATACTCGTAGCGAGGTTCAAAATTTTCCTACTCAGCCACATACCTACATAGGTACATTCATACATTGATATGTCAGCGCATACGAGTGTTTGCGGGAATGTCTCTGCTGAAACAGAATTGAGATTTTTGGACGCAGGAATATTGTGTTTGTGTCCGACATGAGTGGATTTGGCTGTCGGACCTGAATTTCAGATATTTGAAGTGTTGCCAAAATGAATTAATGTTATTTAAGTTGTATTTATATTTGTTTGCAACAATCCGCACACGTGGAACTTGTTTTGGTATTGACCCACCACCCTCCCTTATCTCTCTGAGTAGGTATATACCATAACAACTTATTCCAATAGTACACGACACGTGTTTCGCCCCAAAACGGAAAATGTTTCTTTTGCTCTTTTAATAGAGGTAGGTGGTACTCGTAAAAATGGGTGATGGTACGGCGTAGTTAGGTGATAGAAGCTATCCAAAACTAGTAAGTTCTTATGTCTGGGTTGACTTGTGAACGAAGAAAATATTATAATAGAAGCGATTGACATTAGATCCTTCTTGAATCGGGCGAATTCATATAGAGCCTCAGATAAGTTGAGACCTTTTTGAGTTCATATACGACTGCAGTCACCACTAAACATCAGTGCCGTGAGCATGAACGCATCTCCAAAGTATTCGTACGGTAAACGTGAGTCATTAGTATTTAATGTCTTAAAAAAATTAAATATCATCTGCTGTTACCGTGAAGGAAAACATCGTGAGGAAACCTGCATGCATGAGAGTTCAAAAAAATGTTCTCAAAGGTATGTGAAGTCCACCAACCCGCAGTAGGCCAGCGTGGTGGAATAAGGCCTATATCCCTCTCATAGTAAGAGGAGACGCGACTCTGTAGTGGGTCCTTAATGGATTACTTGATAACGGCGAAATGCCAGTCTAACAGTTTACTATACGACAAATACCTACCAATATCAAAAATACGAATACTTTGACGATAATTTTCCTGCTCAAGGCAAGTATGCTCGTCAAAAATGATTTTTTTATAAATCATTACCCAGAAATGGGTGGCACATTGCATAGCCGATGAGTTCGATTAGGAAAAATATTAAAATAAATAAATAATTGGACTGCTAAACGATCACAACTTATTTTAACATAATTACTATAATATAAAATTTAGTTTTAGTTTTTTAAGATATAATTATTGTATGCCCGCATAGGGTAGACTGTTCTTAACTTATTATAATTTTTGTAACATCTTTCTCGTGTAACAGTCAACAATAAACGCATTCTTTTCTTTTCTTTTCTTTTCTTTTTAAAGCAACAACATAAATTGTATACTTTTTTCACTTTAAATTATTGACAATCAATTGAATCGTGAATGCTTCGCAACAAATTGTGGGTCAATTTATAGGCAATTACCAGCGCGCCCTTCAACGAATTACCAAAAGGTCTTCCAACGTCCCCATAATACACTTATCCTCGTTCAAAATTAAGGTCTGTTTTGAAGAAAATAAGGTTTGTATCGACTTACCTTCCATGAAAGCGGGTTGTGTTGATTGCAAAATATTCGTAATTGTTGGAATAAGGAGGGATTCGTCAGAGGGATGGACTAACGAGTCGTTTGGGAAGCGGCTCAGGTCGGTCACTTCGCGTTCAATCACTGTACCGCTAATTACAGCTCGAGTTGAATTATTTTCAACGAATATTTCATTACCTTCTTTGTTCTCTGTTATTACACTTGAATTTTCCCTTTTCATTGAATTCTCTCGCGTGTCTTTGTTGACGGTCGTGTAATAATCGTGAAATATCTTGGTACGTGTCGCCTCGTCTACCTTCAATTTCCCCATTGAATCGTTTCCAGTAAAATCTTTTGCGTTAATGATTTTTGTGTTATTGCCAATGCTGAGCGTTTCTATAAAGTTTTTATGTACATTTACTTTAGAGAAATTTCGTTCAACAATTGTAGTTCTAGTTGGTATAATATTGTCTTCATCGGTGATCTGTTTTGTGGTTGGACCATTGAGTATTTTATTATTAATTTTATTCGGAATATCCTCCTTAATGTTGTTATAATTTAAAAACTCTTTACTCGTATCATTAAAACTTTTAAGCGTAGAGGTAAAGTTACTTTTGGCTAAGTCTTCTGTAATAACTTTGCTGTCATTAGCAGGTACATGATTGGTTTTTCGTCTGAACCTATCAAGTAATATTTGGTATTTACTAAGTGTACTCGTGTTGAAATTACTTTCGTAAGATTTGAGAACGTCTTCAACAAAGGTTTGTTCATTTCTTAAATTGCTATATTCTGCAGTTTGTGGGACGTTTGTCGTTAAGGGTATTTCTGGTGTGTAAGTTTGGTTTCCGACCATTTGGGTATTGTAGAGGGGTATAAGGAGAAGAAGAAGGGAGAAGGGGAGGGACAGAGAGGATATCTTCAAGCAAGGTTCTCGAAGGGGTGAACAGTGGAGGTATAGGGTTGAAGGCGGCCACGGACGCCTCATGCCAGGCCGGCGGTCAGCGCCGACTACTCTGAAAAGAAAAGAAATAGGTGAATTGCTACATCTATGTATAATTTAACTTAAATAAACTATTCGTTCGTTTAAATAATATTATGAAAAGAAATAAAAAATATATAATAGAGATAATATTAAAAAAAACAGTTTCATAAGTTTCTTTAAAATAACTTAACCGGCTTAGATGAGACCTTTATAAATATTGCTTACATAAAATCCGCTTTTGCTATCGAAATGATTTGCAATCGAATAAGAGGTTCTGCAGGAATCTAAAATTTTATGTCCAGTAAAGCATTTTTCGTCGAAACTCGCGGGACATTCAGGACTACCATACTTTAGTTTAGGTACTGGAATTCACTACACTATAAATTGTATATACATATACACTTTAATTCTCATATTTTCTTAAAGATTGTATTTCGTTTGTAAATTCTTAATCCTTGTCTTGAAGATTAAATAGAATCGCGGATCTAGTGAAAGGTCTAAGGCTACGTTATTGTGTAGCGAGCTCGACTCTTGGAGCTTTAACGACCTCAAACTATTCTGCATGATTCACGGATGCAATAACTTCAGCTTTCTCTGTTGTTTCCTTCTTAAATTATTAATTATTATTATTATTTTCAGGTAGATTTTAAATTATAATAATAAGCGATCGCCAGGTAGTCAAAATTCAAATACAATTTTTTGATATTTGAATTTGACACGTAGCGGAGTGTACGTATACGTCATGTTTGTGTATGTGTGCATGTCAAAGTATTCAAACTTATGGTACCTACCATGTGCGTGGCGTGTTTTTTGTTGTTTTATAAAATTAAATAAGTATCACCTGCTGTTACGGTGAAGGAAAACATCGTGAGGAATCCTGCTAAAAAATGTTCTCGAAGGTATGTGAAGTCCACGAACCCGCAATAGGCCAGCGTGGTTTACTAAGGCCTACATCCCTCTCATTCTGACAGGGTCATTGATGGGTCACTGACTTCGAAAAAAAGATATTGAATAACTTTATTAAAGGAGGCAGAATCGTCTACCAATAAAACCTTAACAAACGGGATAAATACTAATTTCTGTTGGTGAACTATCTTCGGAGTTGCGAAACTAAATTAAGCCGAGTGACTTTGTTTCGCGGCGGGGGACCAAGAATTTCTAAGAATCTTTTTGAAAAGAATTTCTTTTTCTACGAAGTACCTATTTAAGCTAGTTTTTTTTCGATCGCTTGCGATCTACTCAAGCAGCCGGGCTATGCGTTCAAGTAACGTAAGGATTAAGAATAGCGATGATAGCCCAGTGGGTTAGAATTCGACCTCGAATCGAGGGGTCCGGGTTCGAATCCCAGTGGCACGCACCAATATGACTCTGTAAAAAAGTTATGTGCGCTTTATAAAAATTAAATATCACCTGCTGTTACGGTGAAGGAAAACATCGTGAGGAAACCAGCATGCCTGAGAGTTCAGAAAAAAAAAAGTTCTCAAAGGCATGTGAAGTCCACCAACCCGCACTAGGCCGGCGTGGTGGACTAAGGCCTACATCCTTCTCATTGTGAGAGGAGACCCGACCCTGTAGTGGGTCATTAATGGTTACTGACAAGGATTAAGAAGTCCTTAAGGGTACAACTCTGTGCTAATACGTGAACCACTCCTGCAGATAAAAGCTAATTTTGATTTTATCTTTAAGGTAAAGAATATAAGAGATAATTAATTTAAGAGATCGCTCGTAGCGATAAGACCGCCAATTGTGTTTTTTTCTCTCATGTTTATTGTAAATCTGATTTTGTATGTATGTGCACAATAAAGAGTATTGTATTGTATTGTATTGTATTGTATTGTATTGTATTGTATTGTATTGTAAAGAGCCCATTCATAGTATTTTAAGATAACGCTATAATGGCCAACATTTAATCGCATGAACGAAGTTAATAGGCAATTTGGACCTCATTGAGCCGCACTATTAGATGGCGGATCGGTTAATTACGTTCTCAGTCATTTTTGATGGTTTCGGGGACATTTATTCCTAGAAAGGTAAGTAGTACAAAAGGCAGCTTAATTAAACGGAGATGAGTACTGGGTTAATTAATCTAGAAATATAGGCGGTTGAATGCGTTGTATTGTTTAATGTCGTAGACCTGCAAATACTCGTAAGTAATGTATATCTCATCACACGTACATAATATCTACCAATAACACCACCTCGTGTTGCAAAAAATCTCTTCACCCAGAATGTTCTTTTATGTTTCGGCTGGGAAAGTATGACAGCCGGAGATACGAGTACTTTGTTTGAGCCGAACATCTGAGTCCTTATGAGCCAAGCCAAGTATGCGGGTGGCGGACAAGCTCAGTACCCTTAGTCTGAGTTTTGGCAGTTCCGAAACGAAACGCACACATACACAGCTTACCAGACGAAAATGCACAGTGTAATAACCAACAGAGGAAAAAGATTTTTTAAGGATTAAAAAATTAATAAAGCATTAGATAAATCATCACAAAAATTGCTTTATTTTTAATTAACACTCTTTCAATGTTTAATAATATTAATGAAACATAATAACCGTGATGAATTGGCCGTAATGCATTGTAAATTTTCGAACTAATATTGTTCCGTAGGTATTAAATATTTGTTAGTATTATAATGTGTAACGATAAGTATTCATATCTTTCACTCCATACAAAAATTTGATTTTTATTTTTTAACTCCTGTAAAAATCTTTTACCTCTATTTGTTTTTACACAGTGGACTCCTGTGTAGTAAGCTGTGTATGATTTACGTATCTATCCGAAACGAAACGCACAAACGTTTCGTTTCTGTATCGCTAAAACTCAGACTAAGGGTACAGATGGGATCTCTTCTCTATTTAAAGTTAGATGTGAGTGTCTATGAGCAGTGACCTCTTAACACCACGGTGGCAATTTGCTACCCAATTACAATAAAAAAAATTAAAAAGACTGTATCATAGGAACATAAAAAGGGATTGTAGTAAGGTATAAAAATTTATGACGTCAAATTAAATCGTAAAGCTCACGGTGATAATATGGAAAATCATAAACGCCACACCTTCCGTTACGAGGCTTATAAAGTCACATAAATTATAGTCAGCGTGCTGCTTTCTCTACGTTCTTGGTTATTCGCTTAGACATAGTAGTACAATTATAATTAAGAGAGAGCGGCTATGTGGGTGACGCAGGCAGATTATGCCAAATTGAGCACACATTAGCTCATTCTATCACTCTCTTTGCGACTGTCAGTGAGGGTGACATAATGAGTTTAGCGCGCGCGTGCCACTCACTGAGCTAATTTTTGAGCTGAGCGGATTTGAAATTATGATATGATGTTATGGTCTTTAAACTATGAACTAATCAGTACAGGGTTGGTTCTCCCCTCGCATCGCAAAGGCCCTAGTCCACGCTGGCCTAATGTGGAACGATATACATATTTAGAGTAGAATAGAGTAGAGAACGTAACAGACAAAAAATTTCTATACTAAAAATCGAACACTTCTAAACGTTCCTGAAGCTTACAAAGGCACATAAATTATAGTTTACATGCAGCTCGCCGTTTTCTGGGTTATCGGCTAATGCGTGGGCGTACACGTGTTTCAGTTTCAGGGTTGGTTTTATGAAAAATGAAGTTGTATTTTCAACATCGAAATTGCACGTGATTGAAATTTAACTTATTTATGGCAATAGGTGTATATCTAAGTCTTAGCTTAGATAGTTACTAAGTTGTAGCTGAGAAAGACACTGTTGTATCCGTGTTATATCGGCTATGGAATGGTAAAGTTCGCAAACGATCGTAAAAGTTAAGCAACGTCGGGCGCGGTCAGTGCCTGGATGGGTGACCGCTAGTGGCGAGTTAAATGTTTCGGAGGGCACGTTAAGCCGTCGGTCCCGGTTGTTATCGATACGATAGCAGTCGTTAAACCTTGTCAGACACCCTTGAGCTCTAACCGTAACTAACCCTTTTCTCCACCAACTCCTCTCCCTGTTGGGAGAGACCCTTGCACAACAGTGGGCCATAAAAGGGTCACGCCAGTCACGGGATTCTAGTCAAAGACCGAGTTCTTAACTATAAAATGTATACTAAACAAAAGGCCCCGCTTTGCGCATCTGCTCCAATACATTTTCCCTGTTTATTTATTTTCCCAAAAACACCTTCGTTTGCAAAACAAATTTGCACGAGCGCGCGAAAATCAGTGATAATTTTGGAGGCGGCTGGCAATTTCCTGTCGAGGAAGGTTATTTTATCATTTTAGTTAATTCAAGGCTTTAGAAAAGTCTTTTAATACCGTGATATTGGTGTTTGATTGAAGGAAGATACGCCGTCTTCATATCACATCGTGAAGTTGATGTGGTGGCCATTCGATCTTTTCTGATAAATTATAGCCTAAGTGCTGCCGACGGATTTACCTATACAACAATCCAAATAGCATTCAAATCCGTTCAATCGTTCCTGAGTTTTGCGCGCACAAAAACACCGACAAACAGATAAACAAACAGACAAAAATTGTAAAGAGTTTGTTTTACGAGTAGTTACGCGCGAAGACACAGTTTGGTTTTATTAAATTTTATGACTAACACTAAACAACTGATTTTAAAGTTTCCTACAACTTTTCTTAAATTCGTAATATTGAGTGGAAATAAATTCTTGCTCTATTTAAGTGTTGCAATAAAGAAATAGAGGGAGAGCTCTCTTGGGATTCCTCTGGAGCGACAGTTACGGTAATTTCCTGCTAAGCGGAATTGATTTTTAGCGGGAATTCCTGTTTGGAATTCAATGTTAGCATTTAGTTCCCAGTGAAAGATTTAGCTTTGCTGGAAAATGTTTATTTCGTTACTTTAACGGTTGTATATGACTGTATTTTTGATTATTGTAAAGAAAATAGCGAATTTTGTGATTCCTAGTAGAAAGAAGATTTAAAGTAGGAACACAAAAAATAACTCCAAAAGTATAAAAATGAAGAATCATTTTACTTTGTAGTGGACGCCAAGTAATTTGGCCGATTAAATTTTTGCACTTCTTCCCTTGTTTTGAAACTTATACCAAGGTAAAACTTTAAAATATTAAAATAGCGGGGACAATTGTCCATGTCCAAATATGTCCATAAAGTTATTACAAATACACGACACGACGAATTTAAATTCGGAAAATTGGAATCGTTTAAGCAACATCTGCTGTGCCCGGTAGGTATGCGAAATTGATTTTTGCAGTTTTTGCTTCCATGATACTTTCAAATCCCCAGAAAAATTCTGCTATATCAGGAATCTTGATAAAGACGAATTGTTTTAAAAATAACTTCTTTTTATTATAATACCGAAGATTCAGAGTGAAGCAATGTTCGTGGTAATTCGTAATCGATCACAAAATATTCCTTTATGAATAATTTCATTTCAATTCACTCAATTAGTCGTTTTGAAATACCTTTTAAGTAGCTCTTAGTCAAAAGTTTCATAAGATGTACAAAGAAATTATTCCCAATTATATTATCAAAAGTCCACCTGCCCTCATTAGGGGGTTTTTAATGGGTTAAAGAAGATATGAAAAGTCTTCAAGAAAAAGGAAGAGATAAAGAAAAGCGGCTGAGATGGATGTATAAATTTAAATTTTAAAACGCCTTTGTGCAGCAAACAGCGCTATAATTTTGCGTTAATGGGAATTGATTTTTAGACCATTCTATTACAGCGCCGCGTCGTTTGAAATTTAGTAGAAGATTTGAACTCAGATAAAATTTTGAATATGGTAGCATTATCTGTCAATTTTTGATGCCATGTAGATGTAGAACATTAAGATGGGTGTAGGCCTTAGTCCACCAGTTAGTAAGTGCTGGTTGGTGGTAACATGTCTTTGAGAACATTATCGTGAACTCTCAGGAATGCAGGTTTCCTCGCGACGTTTTCCTTCATTGCTTTAGCTAGTGATGTTTTATTTTATTAAGCGCACTTAACTTTTTTTAGAAAGTACTCTATCATTATCCGACACTGCAGTGAATCTAATGGGTTACAGTTACAGACAGAAGTACAACGTATGCCATGCCAGAAACCCATTAATGACCCACTACAGGGTCGGGTCTCCTTCTCGCAATGAGAGGGATGTAGGCCTTAGTCCACCACGCTGGCCTACTGCGGGTTGGTGGACTTCACATACCTTTGAAAACATTTTTTTTTGTGAACTCTCAGGCATGCAGGTTTCCTCACGATGTTTTCCTTCACCGTAACAGCAGGTGATATTTAATTTTTATAAAGCGCACATAACTTTTTTTAACAAAGTCATTGGTGCGTGCCCCTGGGATTCGAACCCGGACCCCTCGATTCGAGGTCGAATTCTAAGCCACTGGGCTATCACCGCTTGCCAGGTATGCCATACAGACCACAAAAAGCTCCCATATTTTACTAACTGATCTTTATAACATGATAAAACCATTGCCATTTGCACTGGCAATTAACATCTACGATTTATTTTTGAAAACTTAAAAAAATATGAGTGGACTTTTACTTCTACTCTTGTACCTATAGCATCACTTAATAACGACAATTGCATCACGATTTATTTTTGAATACTCAAAAAAAATTAAGCCCACTTTTACTTCTTCTCTAGTACAGCATCACTTAATCGGGTCATATAAAAGTCTTTGAAAAAAGTACCTACTATGTCGAGGAAATCCGTTCATTACGAACCGACACTCGACTTTTATTGCCGTCTGCGTGAAAACGTGCAGAGCACTGGCAACACTGAAGCACGGGACGCCCGGTTTCTTTTAAAGAAAAGAAAAGAAAGATTACTTATATTATGCTGTCAAGACAGAGGTCAGGATATCAAAAACTAGACAAGGGGACGGGAATTAAAGGACTTTTATTTCAAGGTCACTTTTATTTTAGCGAGAACTGTTGTTATACTTATGTACGACTAAAAAGTGTACCACATCTCTACCACCACATTTTCTCAAGTGTTAGTGTAATTTTCTAACTATGGTGTCCTAAACAAACTTTGGCCTTTTATTTTTGAAAAATTAAAAACTCGAACCCATTTTTACTTCTTCTCTAGTAGCTATAACGTACTTGCCAGTAACCCATTAATGACCCACTACAGGGTCGGGTCTCCTGCTCGTAGTGAGAGGGATGTAGGCCGCCGTCCACTACTCTGGCCTACTGCGGGTTGGTGGACTTCACATACCTTTGAGAACATTTTTTTTTGTGAACTCTCAGGCATGCAGGTTTCCTCACGATGTTTTCCTTCACCGTAACAGCAGGCGATATTTAATTTTATAAAGCGCACATAACTTTTTACAAAGTCATTGGTGCATGCTACTGGGATTCGAACACGGACCCCTCGATTCGAGGTCGAATTCTAAGCTACTGGACTATCACCGCTATAACGTACTTAATCTGCTCCTATAAGTCTTAGAAAACCGTTCATTACGAACCAACACTGCGTTTATTGTCGTCTGCGTGACAACGTGAGAGCACTGGCAACACTGAATCACTGGGACGCCCGGTTTTTTTCGCAGCGAATAAATTTTCATCTATCCGCGTTGCTCAGGTGCCATTCATTTTGTGTAATTTTATTCGGGACGCATATGTGGTCGGTGCTTTTGAGGAAACCTTCCTACCCTTCTATTTACTGAATTTAGGTGCCCTGTACTCGTATATCATATTAAATGACTAGGCTTTGCTTGCGGACTCGTCGGCATTGACCTAAGAATTTGACACAAAAATGGATAAAGAGTATCCAGTATGGTAATCCAGGTTATTATCTACATGTGTACCAAATTTCATCCCGATCTGTTCATTCAGCCGTTTTTGCGTGAAAGAGAAACAAACGTCATCTACACATATCTATCCATCCAAAGTTTCGTATTTGTTACTTTGGTTGTACTTGGATTAAACTGTTTTTTGCTTTGAGCATTTTACTTTTTTTAACTTATGATACTCGTAATAAAAGCAACGTATAGCCACGGTCTAGCTCCAATGATACTTTTATCCTGTTTGAGGTAAGGCGTCGCTTGGCCACTTTATTACAAAAGGATATTGATTCTTTTGTACGAGTGTTAGTAGCTGGAGGCTAATTACAATAAGAAGGGATATACATTTTTGTATTTATGGTTTAAGGCAGGAAAGGTGTCTATGTGTGTCTTACGTCAGCTGTATCGCGCCGGATAAATGGAATTAGTTCCTAAGTGTGTGTAGGCCATCTTATAATCGATTCTGTAATAAGCAAGAGAGCGGTAAAACGCGTGGGCGGAACGGAACGTGGAATGGATAATAACTGTGACAATAAAGAATGTTAATACCACTTGTGTTTCTGCTACTTTAGGAGTTGCCTTTAACCCATTAAAAATACATTGCAGGGGCGAGTCTCCGCTCAAAATGAGACGTAAGTAGGCCGTAGTCCACCAAGCTGGCCTAATGTAGCCCGCATGTGTACATCACATGCTACTGAAATAACAATAACAGTTAAAAAAGTTGCATAAAACTCCGTAATTTGGTAGAACGCAGCCTGCCGGGTTAGCTAGTAATTCATATTTAGGTATAACATTCGTTGAATATTAATAATGGAGTAAGTTCACTTAGCATCTAAGTCGGCAATGGCCTATCTTAAACTTAGAGAATGTTGAATAATAGAGAAGTTAGAATCTATTAATACACCCCTGAATGTTTAATCTTGGATTTCTGGTATTGACGCGTAAAGGTTACGTATACTATATTCTTCTGTTCTAATTGCGAAGATAGATACAAGCGGTGATAGCCCAGTGGCTTAGAATTCGACCTCAGATCGAGGGGTCCGGGTTCGAATCCTAGTGGCACGCACCAATGACTTTGTAAAAAAGTTATGTGCGCTTTATAAAATTAAATATCACCTGCTGTTACGGTGAAGGAAAACATCGTGAGGAAACCTGCATGCCTGAGAGTTAAAAAAAATGTTCTCAAAGGCATGTGAAGTCCACCAACCCGCATTAGGCCAGCGTGGTGGTCTAATGCCTACATCCCTCTCGTTGTGAGAGGAGACCCGACCCTGTAGTGGGTCATTAATGGGTTACTGACAATAGCGAAGAAACGTTTGAAAGTTTGTAAGGTTGTACGAGATAGGAAGTCACAGACAACACAAAGTACGTCAAGACTGTCTATCCAAATTACTTCTAAGATACTTGACTCCCAAGTAAGTGACTTTAATTTTCACCCAAGTTTATCCTCCATCCTTTCCTCTCTCGTCCTTAAAATCTAAATTTTCAAAATCTTACTTGTAGCGGATACCTATAAAATGATAAATAAACGTCCGATCTGAAGAATCGTGTCAAATTAAAAGGTGTAAGGCCTAGTTATAACAATAGTATCTGTATTAATAAAAGTTATTCATATTTAGCTAGCAATAGGTGTGTGAACTATGTGAAAAAAGGTTCAAAACCAGAAAAGTTCCCAGGTAGATACGGAAATGCCTCCTTCCCCTGGGTGGCATAAAAGGCGAAATGAATGAAGGGTATTATAAGATAAGGTTACATAAAGGACGCAGGACCGAGCCTTATACGTCATAACGTATGCTCATCACGTAAACCATTTAGAGTAAACTGGTCATAGCTACCCCGGCTTACCACAGATAAAACATATTGCTTCAATCAAAAGTCAGAAGCAGACCTTTAGATTTTTGTTATGTTATCATAAGTATTTTTTATTATTCTTTACTTAAATTTAAATTTTATTCTTTCGATAAAATTAAATGGGATTTGATTATGAGTGGAATAATGGTAGCGCGCTCGGAGAGACGTGCCCAACGGTGGGACATTAAGACAGGCTACTGTAAGCAATCGGCAAAAGTGTCATGTTGGTACCCATTAATGACCCACTACAGGGTCGGGTCTCCTCTCACAATGAGAAGGATGTAGGCCTTAGTCCACCACGCTCCACTACTGCGGGTTGGTGAATTTCGCATGCCTTTGAGAACATTTTTTTTGTGAACTCTCAGGCATGCAGGTTTCCTCACGATGTTTTCCTTCACCGTAACAGCAGGTGATATTTAATTTCATAAATCGCACATAACTTTTATTACAAAGTCATTGATGCGTGCCACTGGGATTCAACCCGGATCCCTCGATTCGAGGTCGAATTCTAAGCCACTGGGCTATCACCGCTGCGGCAAAAGGCGGCAATCGGCAAAAGTAATACATAATTATAATCTACCTTTAGTCTTCCTTTCTGCAGGAAGGTACGGTCTATTGGAAGCTAAGTGTACTCGTATGTAGGTATGCAAATTTCGCTCTAACCGACTAGTTGAGTAGCAACTCCAATTTGCCGCGGCTGTCTCGTATTACCGTGCATTGGGGCGAGTCAATTAACGACTGAATCCCTGTCGATACCAACCCTCTTCATATAAACTTTGAACCTCTCTTAACTAGTAGTTCAGTACCATTAGTCTTAGTTTTAGCAGTTTCAAAACGAAACGCACACATACACAGCTTACCCGACGTAAATGCATAGGGTAATAACCAACAGAGGAAAAAGATTTTTAGAAGAGTTAAAAAATTAATAGAGCATTACATAAATCATCACAAAAATTGCTTTATTTTTAATTAACACTCTTTCAATGTTTAATAATATAATAATAGGAAATAAAACATAATAACCGTGAATTGGCCGTAATGCACTGTAAAATTTCGAACTTATTAAATATTTGTTAGTATTATAATGTCTAACGATAAGTATTCTCTTTCACTCCATACAAAAATTTGATTTTAAATTTTTTGACTCCTTTAAAAATCTTTTACCTCTATTTGTTAAATACACTGTGGACTCCTGTGTAGTAAGTTACGTATCTATCCGAAACGAAACGCACAAACGTTCCGTTTCGGTATCGCTAAAACTCAGATAAGGGTACAGATAAAGTTATAAAACCTCCTATGGCTGAATCTACAATAGGAGTGTAAGGCTTTAAGCTACACTTTAATTCCTAATGTAGGCAGGGTTAACGTTCAAAATAACAATGGATTTGATTAACGTGTTGTTTAACGCGCCAACTAATCTGCTAAATAATAAACTATCTCGCATGAATCCACAGTGGGATTCACCCTATAGTTGGTATCTTTTTTATCTCGCTATTTTTGTCATTTTTATTCATCAAAAATCTATTAGCACGACATATCGTGACGGAAAAAGGCGTGACGCGCTCTAATGTCGTTATGATCTGATCGACCGCCGTAAATCGCGGTTATGGCTCGTCGGTATAGCTCGCCACACTTTTAAAGTGTACCGTGTTACTTACTAGTTACCCCGTATCTTTATTACCATGTCGCACGCGAAATGTTCTGTCATGTTCAATAAGGACAGCTCAAAGCCCCGTGTTTAGTTTTTATCGTGTCGGTTGTTCGGTCAGTTACGCTAATGAATTACGACAAGGCCTAGTCGCCTCTCACGACAAACAATACGACCTTACGCAATCACAGTCTAAAAATGTATTCATAAAACATTAAGTTGTTTCGTACGTGACAAAGGAAACAATTGTTAACTCGAATAAAACATTGATTTCTCGCGTGTGAAGTTTAATGTGGCGAGCGATCAGCGTTTCTGGATAACTCGGCCGAGTGAATCGAACGGATGGATCTTTGCTCTTATTTTAATTCGAGCTCCAATAGGGTAACCACGCTTTCTGGATAATATACCTGGAAAAACCTATTTGTAAGATATTAGTCATGTTCTTTTATGTTTCCTATACAATACAATTACTTCACTAGCTGTCCCGGCACACTAGGTTCTGCCAAATTTCTACTATTTTCATAGCAGTATTTTCAGATTTTCTTTGTATAAACCTTCCTTGGACTTATACGAACATTTCAAAATCAAAATGAGCCAAATCGGTCCAGCCTTTCTCGAGTACAAGTAAGGAGAAGAAGATTTTTTCATTTTTTAACGTTTATGTAACTGACAAGCTTCTTAGAAGGCCCTCTTTTAGATAGCTGTATTTTTTTATCCCTCAGTTGAACCCGGAACTCGCACTACAAGCGTGCGAATAAGTTTACTTTACCAAACCAATTTAATGCATACCTATTTTTGGACATACATATTTCCCAACATTCACCGACCAAGTTGGATTTTTTGAGTGTCCAAAGGGCCTTACACTCTACATAATTGTTATGGTATCTATTATCACAAATACCTAAATACACAAATGCGTTTTTTGAAGTTTTTTAGGCAAGCATAACACTAAAACATGTTGAGTCAACGATGCGACGCGACGAATATTAAGTAGATAAAGCCATTGCAAAATTATAAAAGGTTTGTCATGGTCTTCTTATCTACTTAATTACCCCAGTTTATAATTAATGTTTGAAGGTAGCTTCGTCATTGCCAGATCTGTCATAGATAACGATTAATTAATCCTTAATTCATATTCTTCATGGTCACTCTACGAAACATTTGCTGGAAATTAAGGATGATATAAAATATCTCACATGTAAATAATACGTAAAGCAATTTGCCGAATTCATGTTTTGCGAATGAAATATTAAATATAGGTACGCTACCTTTTGCTTTCGCTTCATAGATGGAAATGTTCATTTTGGCGATAAATCCCATGTTAATTTACTTCCAATCTATCGATCAGGCAAATTAACACACTGCCTCGTATCACGGACCGTAGTGCGGGGGTGCGCGTCCATTTGTATAGAACGCATCTACGCGCGTACGTGCAGATGCGGGTTCTGTATGTTGGACTGTGCGGGCTTTCTATACAAATGGAAATACTTACATACATCGCTAGATCACGCATTCCCGCGCTACGTTGCGTGATGCGGGGCAGTAAATTAATCGTCTAAGTGTACTACTTGATGTAGGTATTTCTTAAGCTACATTACAAAATGTACATGTATGTATACACGGTACATATACCAAAATAACATTTTTTACAATTTTTGTCTGTCTGACTGTCTGCCTGTTTGTTCCGGCTAATCTCTGGAATGGCTGGACCGATTTTGACGGGACTTTCACTGGAAGATAGCTTATGTAATAAGGAGTTTTTTAAGAATTATATATGATATTATAGTTCGATAGTAAAACTTCCACGCGGACGAAGTCGCAGGCACAGCTAGTTTCAAATAAATTAATTCAAATGGAATCCGTTCTAAAATCGAATACCTATCAAAAGCTCTCAAGGGTGCTCTTGAAGAGGACCAATATACAGTTTTGACACTAAAACCCTGTTAAGTCCTGTCTGAGTAGACCATTTCTTATCTTGATAATCCCTAATCTATCCTAAGGGACACCGAAGAACCCATTTTAGTTCCGTGCAATCGCGACCTCAGGACGTTTAAAGGATATCACCAGGAATAGGGTCAGATTGGAAGGTATTTAGGGCTATAATTAGGACGATTAGGAAATTGAACAGATTTAGACGAGATCTGACAGAAAACCTTTCTATAGTTACAGTAATAAAGAGATAAAAATAAACGCGTGATTAACAAAAACTAAAACCCGACTTATTTTGTTTTCGCAAGATCACGACATAGATTTCTAAAGTAAGCGACGCATTATTATTCGTACTGTCGCTTTTAAATCGGCTTCATGTTGATTTACATACACACACACACACACACACACACACACACACACACACACATACACACACACACACACATACATACACACACACACACACACACACACACATACATACATACATTTTTTGAAGCCGTAATAGACCAGCATATATAAATATTGTGCAGTTCCGTAATACTACATACATACGTGTCGAATTGATAACCTCCTTCTTAGACGACGGTAAAAACGGAACGCTTGATTTCCACACTGATGGGCTAACTTGCGTTATCTATTTAGTTGTATGTCTGTCTTTCTCAGTCTCCGTATCTCGTCGTGGTACAGCGTTCACGGTCAAACTATACAAACAAACATGTCTTCCCTTATTGATGTAGGTAAACCTCCTCAGGGTTTGTTTGTAAAGGTCAAACATGTTACGAACCAGAGATAATCCGTAACCGCTGAAAGTGTTTGAGGTTTGTAATAGCAAGTTAATATTGATATAATTATCTAATTTAAATCAATACTAATAATACATATGACTGAAACTGATAAGTTTGTTTGTTTAAACGCCTTTGACTAAACCCAGTCGGATTTGATTATTTTAATATTAATTGAGCAATCGGGTAGCAGACTTCCTATCTGAGGTTGTATGCAAGTGCTTGCTTTATTGCCATTATTGCTCATGATACGTTCGGCTTAAATAAAGTATCTCGGGTAACCATATACGAGTAGTAGCCGTCATGAGTCGTGAGCACAGATTATCAGTGGTAGGGATATTGTATACTTTCGGGCAATGTATAGCAGCCGAAAAAACGCGCTGGACCAATAGACAACGCACACTGACGAACTGACGACTGTCGAACCAATCGCGTGCACCGCAGCGCAGTCAATGTCAAACCGACCAATGAAAGTTCTGCTCACCACTCGTGACCGGAACTCTCCAGCCGAAACACAAGACATGAAGAACATGCTGCGTTACGAGTTACGAGGCTAGTTGTAAGACAAAATCATTCCGACATTTGCGAGTAATAGTGTAAACTTTACAAAAACTCGAGGGAAGGTGACTGAATTGGACTTGACAGAGAGTCATCATAACTAGATTACGTTCCGTTTGCTCCAACTTTGTAGCTTGTACCCACTGCTCGGAGTCCAAATCCACTTTAGTCGCTTTACTTTACTTTACTTTACTGTACTTCGGATTTGTCGTGGAGTTTTGTGACTTTTATTCTGTTAAAGGGTTTGTAAATATTGTAACTAGGGAGTTAATAGCATTTATTTGAATTTATATTTCTTTGGAACTATGGTATGGACTACGTTATGGGATGGACCATAACTCCCTTATCTTCAGGTAGTGGGCGTTTTTCGCTCCAAGACCGAGCATCATCAGGTGATATGACCCTACAACTATGTATAATATACGAGTATAATACAGATTTTAGAAACGGATGAGGTTTTATGTTTTAGACGATAAAAATGAACTGTTAGTCTCGTTGAAACTCGAAAACGGCTGGACCGATTTGGCTCACTTTGGTTTGAAATGTTCGTGTGAGTTCAAGTAAGGTTGGTTATGAAATCTAAAAATATGCGAGGAATATAGCAAATACTTCTTTATTTTGCATAACGAAGTGTGCCGGCTCAGCAAATTTTTAGATAAAATTATATTCTGGTAATAAAAAAACGTGATAAGTAAATGACAATTTACTTGACCAATTAAAGTCGCGGAACATTAATCAATTAATGGGGAAGTGTTCTTGGGAATCCGTAGAATAAAATAATATTGGACCTGACAGTCATAACTAGATTGCCGTCTCGTTCCGTTTGCTGGGACTTTGTAATTCCCGCGCTGCAAAGTAAATTGAGTCACGTATTTTGAGGTACCAGTAAGTTGATTGGTACTTTTTGTGACTTTTATTATTTCTTGTATGACTGTGACTTTCAGTTCTCCAGATTGATGTTACAATCACTAAATAGCACGCCTTATTGTCATTTTTATTTTCTTGTATAGGTTATGTGACTTTAGATTCTCCGGTTTGATTCCAAAATATCTAAATAACATCCAAAATAGCTAAAAATATTATGCCGTGAATTATATTAATAACGTGCAATTTGTGTTATTTATTCAATAGATTACTTTATAATACAACCTTTAAAACTGGATCTTTAGCGAAGAAATATTGCCAACTTTCGTGTTTTCAACACGTGTTGGAAGAAGAAAAATAAATTGCCAACTTTCGTGTTGTCAACACGACGTGTTAGAAACACAGAAGTTGACAACAATTTCAGTGGTAACGCACTTAAATATAACGTAAAATTCAACAATATCTAAAGGGGAAAAAGGGGGAAATAAGGAAAAGACGTAGCTGTTCTACTTATTTTATAAATTGGATGCTGCTTTTGCCGAGACGCGGTCAACAATCGAGTGCACGTCTCTTTTGGATCATAGATGTAAGCAGCCATTACCACTTTACTTTTACTCTGCAAACTTTGAGCCTGTACATTACAAGTGTAGTTATATTATAGCGAATCTAAACTAGACCAGTTCATTCGAGGTCATTCGGAAGGTTGATTAATTTCGTAATAAAAATTTAAGTAACTTGAGTTTGTTTTTGTTTCAGTTTGAATTGAATAGTACAGAGTGAAGGTGTTTTGTATTTGATATGTTTTGTGTTTTTTATAACTAGTTGTGTGCAACATGTTTTGTGAAGTGAAATGTTAACTGTGTTATACTTTTAGTTTAAAGAAGTGTTAACAAAAGAAGTAAAATAGATAAAACTAATCTATTATTATTATAAAACTATTTTGATTTGGTTCTATTGTTGAATTAAATATAAAGTAGTATTAAGGGATTTTTAAAAGAATTTAGTCCGTTTATAATTGCCATCTAAAAACGTCGTGACATCTAAAAACTAGTAAGTAATAGTAATAAGTTAATAACAACACATATTTGTAATATATTCGTTGGTAAGTATTATTTCATTCCGTTCATTGTTTAGTTATAGATTTGTGGTTTAAAAATCTTTAAAGTCCGTCCAATTCAAACTCTGCTTAACGAAGTAAATCAATTATTTATTATTATTTTAGACAAAAGCCTAACAAAAGCCTAAGAAATGAATATGTGTATAGTGGTACCCGTATTCATTCCGTTGTCTATCGATATATTTATAGATTGTTTACCAAATAAGACAAATCCCACCAAAATCGCCTGTCTTTATCTAGAAATATTAGAGTTGTAGAGTTGTAGTATTCAGTGTGCCTCTAACACTTATCTCTTAAAATACGAAATTAAACTAAATAATTTTGAAGGTTACTTTTATTTATCTACACTTTTTTTCGCAAAAAAAAGTTGTATCATCATTTATTAAAAAAGGACTGTACCTATTTATTTAGTTGTAGATCCAGACGTACATACATACATCATACATCGGTAGTTCCCGACGGCTTTCTCGTCGATAATTCAAGATCAAAGCTCTCTAACCTAGAATACAAAGATGAAGACGATCTCTAGAGATGTGTTCCTGTTAGTGCTTTTATTTAACGTGGCTGGACTATTGTAATTGGCTTGATAATTTTATAATAAGCGGTTTAAAACATCCGAAACAGGTTTAGAAGCAAACCTGTTTCGGATGTTTTAAACCGCGAATTCGATTTTCTTCAAAGTTTAACGACTGTCGTCTTATCGATATTACCGGGGCAGGGACCGACGGCTAAACATTTGAAACTTGGAAATACAGTCCATCTAATTCGAAAATGAAAACCTCTTCTAAAATTATTTTGGTTTCATCATCTTGGAGGAAATATTTGTTGTAACACTTTCCGTGTGTTCGCGCGGTGCGTAAGATAATTAATGTAAGGCGGCGCTCAGTTTGAACGCGATCTCTTGCTACTAATACGTACGTTCTTCGTACGAGTACATACGAGTGCGACTAACTCGCGCTTTCTGAGCGCTCCCATAGTAGGTACTTCTATGTCAGTACCCATTAATGACCCACTGCAGGGTCGGGTCTCCTCTCACAATGAGAAGGATGTAGGCATTAGTCCAGCACGCACCACTACTGCGGGTTGGTGGACTTCGCATGCCTTTGAGAACTTTTTTTTTTGTGAACTCTCAGGCATGCTGGTTTCCTCACGATGTTTTCCTTCACCGTAACAGCAGGTGATATTTAATTTCATAAATCGCACAAACTTTTATTGCAAAGTCATTGGTGCGTGCCACTGGGATTCGAACCCGGATCCCTCGATTCGAGGTCGAATTCTAAGCCACTGGGCTATCACCGCTGCACCGGTACTTCTATGTACAAATTAAATTCGTACGAAAAGCCGTTCAAACTGAGCGCGGCGTTAGGACCCTAGAGGTCGTGCAGGGGCGTTTATTTTAAGATAAGATCAACTATACAGTTTAAAAAGGTTCCCTTCGGATTCCAAAACGATTATTTTGTGTCCCAGAAAACAGCAGTTGCGTAAATTTGAATCGCAAAACATCGCGCGCTACTGGAAAAGGACTCCGAGGGAAATATTCCGGTAATTGGAAAAAGTTTTCCGGATTGCTGTTTGTCGCAAATTTTGTGCCCAAAAGATCTGTTTAATTCTGTTTCGAGATTTTAGGGACGTCTATTAATTTGGGTTGTGCCCACGGATATCTTATTTGGTAGGTAATAATCTGAGGGTGATAGCTCAGGCTAGAATTCGACCTCGAATCGAAGGGTCATGGTTCGAATCCTAATGCCACGCATCCCAATGCACCAACCTCAAAAAATAGTAGGCCTAAAGTATGTAACAAATTTTATTTCATAAGTATTTGATGTCTGATATTTTTTCGTAAAGCCCATAAGTATTTCTGAAACTACTGAACTGATTTTGATGAAACTTATACTATTCCCTAAGTTAAAAATATGCAAACAAATAAAAACACGAACGATCACGTTTCGGATATATGCGAGCACAAACATACCTACATACACCAATGAAATTTGGTATACTTGTTTGGAAGCCGTAATAGACCAAACTATGTAAATATTATGCAGTTCCGTTAATATTACATACATATGTATCAAATTGATAACCATATTTTTTTGAAGTCGGTAAAAACGAGGCGTATTCATGTAATATTCGCATTAAAATACCATTTGTGAAGAAAGGCAGTGCAGAGGCGGCCAACCTTTTTATTGCCTAATCTCTCTCATCCCTTGCTCACACTCAAACCGCCGTCACGGTTATGAATAATTGTAATACATCTTTAATCGACCCTCACGTGGATATTATTGTGTGAGTCTTTATTTATTTATGTAAAGTGTTTATTGTACACACACAGAAACAGACAGAATCAGTAACAAAATAGGACAACGCACAAATGGCGGTCTTATCACCACTTATCTAACCTAGTGGTTAGGAGAGAAAGAAGAGGACTGAAATGTTTGCGTCGAATAAAGTATCTCAACACCTCTCTAGCCAGAAACATAAGGAGATGGTCAAGTCAATCTATGGATACATAGATACTGAGATACAACTGAGTTGCGAGATTTGAGTTTTTTTTTACAAGTTATGTTGTTTTTGATAGCATCTCACTTTTACTAGAGATCCTTACAGTCATTTTATTGTAACTCTCCATGTCGGTATTTCTTTCTTTATCGGCTCATCCGGTAATACCTATAAACGCAACAAGAAAATTCTGGAAGAGATTAGCCCAATTTGAAGGATAAGGATTGTCGGGACTAGAGGAATTCTCTTAGAAATTTTTGCGTTATTTTCCCCAAATTCGAGGGATTTCTCTATAAGGTTTTAGCTAAGGTTCTGGGCGTCTTAATACGGTAGATTTGGTCCTCAAATTTAGCGGATTTTTCTGTACGATTCTGGCGTCTTAATACCTACTGTAGATTTGGGTAATTAAAGTATCGTAGGTAACTGACGGCTGCTTTGATTCTAGCATTAATTTTAATTTTATTTTGTCTTCATAATTATTCTCTTTTTTGAACTTTATAAAACTCTGTTTTAAAACGATCACTGTTGTGTGATTTACAGAGCCAATGATGACCTACTCCTACTACGTAAGAACTGCCCTTTACGCGATGGGTACAACTGGATACAACTCTCAGTGTATTTTGTTTATTAATTTCCGGATACATTTTTAAAGTTGTGAGCTTCGTAGAATTAAATACCTGCTGCAACGGTGAGGGTAAACCACCTGCATGCTTGTTGTTGTTGAGTTTTTTGTAATGTTTTTAAAGGCGCAAAGAGTTCACGAACCCGTATTGACATAATATAATTATTGTATGCCCGCATAGGGTAGACTGTTCTCAACTTATTATAAATTTTTGTAACATCTTTCTTATGTAACAGTCAATAATAAACGCATCCTTTTCTTTTCTCATTGCACCAGTTTGCTAGACTAAAGCCTACGACCTTCCCATTGTAAGAGGAGACTCGACGTTACAGTGCGTCACAACGGGTTACAGACAGGCGTGTAATTTTTAATACCTGAACAAATAACCCCGTCAAATAGACGAGGTAAAGCGGTGACGCATAAATAAAAAAGTCCAATTAAAAACAAACAAACCCTCTGTCGAGAAAAACTCACATTAAAAGTGTAGTCTAAGAGCTGGCGACAGAAAAAAAGCTAACACAGCTAAGCCCACATGAAAATAATTATTATTTTGCTACTTTTAATTAGGTAACGCTGGCAACCCCTTCCCACCACCCGATCGATTTTAATTTTTTTTTGGGTGCACAGGAAGTACGGAGCAACTGTTTGGAAAAAAAATTAAGTAACACCCGCACCCACCGCCCACGGCCTGCCAGCACGCAGATTATCAGAAAAGGTTGTTCAGAGAAGTAGCTAACGGAGTTTTAATACAGCTGAAGCCACATGACCGATTGGTCGCCAGCTCTCCGTCTAGTGGTGCGTGGAGGTTAATGAAGTGAGGACGTGGAAAGTGACATCCAGGTCCCTGACCTTCACTTGATTGCTGTAATCTCGAAAAAATAGACAAGGTTCATTTGGAAACAAAAGATAAAGAAAATAATAAAAAAAAAAAATAAAAAAAAATTTAACCGACATCAAAAAAGTGTGAAATAAAATTTGTTACTTACTTTAGGCCTGGGTACTATTTTTGAGGTTGGTGGCAAAATTTAACAATAGACATAAAATACTTGATAAGTACTAAAGACACCAACATGTCTAATGTGAATTAATCTTCAACTAATGTGAATTAACTAGAATCGACAAATCATACAATGTTGTTGCTCTGTAAATAACAATATAACTTTATTGTATTTTGTCAATATGTAGGTAGGTACTACATTATTCTCAAGGATATATCTTATATGGATTACCTACTTAGGAAAGTAATAAAATAACAATCAAAAAGTTTACCTACCTGTAAATAGAAAAACCCCATACTATATAAGTTTATTATTTATCGATAATATTATTATACCTAACATTGATATTCACATTTTCTCTAGCATTTTGCTATTTGACATATTATGTAAAACAAAATCACCATTACTTCATAGGGTTTTAAAAGATAATAATAATAAGGTTAAACTACAAACTAAAGCTACATAGCGGTGATAGCCCAGTGGCTTAGAATTCGACCTCTAATCGAGGGGTCCGGGTTCGAATCCCGGTGGCACGCACCAATGACTTTGTAAAAAAAAGTTATGTGCGCCTTATAAAAAAAATTAAATATCACCTGCTGTTACGGTTAAGGAAGACATCGTGAAGAAACCTGCACGCCTGAGAGTTCAGAAAAAAAAAAATCTCAAAGGCATGTGAAGTCCACCAACCCGCACTAGGCCAGCGTGGTGGACGGCGGCCTACATCCTTCTCATTGTGAGAGGAGACCCGACCCTGTAGTGGGTCATTAATGGGTTACTGACTGACACAAACTAAAGAAACATTTTCTTTACATACATAATAATACTTACATCTTGAACTAGAACTAAAGGTGTATTGTAGGGCGTGATAGTGCATTGTACTCCACCGAGGGCCGAAGGTCAGTAGGTGAGATGTGTCCATTGTTTCGAAACGTAGCTTTCAAAGCCCTTTACAACCAACTCCCAAAATCTTGACATCAGGGCCCTGATTCTGTAAGACCCAAAAGATTTCGTGCCGATATCGTGTGTCATCAAACCGTACCTACGTCATTTCATGAACTCGGCACGACAAGTGACCTTAATTTCTACTCTATAAGGCACACAATAGATTGTCATGAAATCGGCATGATATCGGCACGAAATCTTTTGGGTCATACAGAATCAGGCCTCTGCAGTGAGCACTTAACATAAGGTGGCCTGTCCGTTTGCTGCTCAATTCCAATAAAAAAGGTAATGAAAACACCAACTCGTCACACGTCACCCTCTCAGTCACTCTTGTGGACCTAGCGACCTATATTCTGATGCTCGCATCAAAGAAAATTAAACCATATTACCAACTACGAAGGTTCAATTCAGTTTGATACAGGTGCGAAACCCCAAACAATGCAAATGCGAGATGCAAATGATTTCACAAACCAGGTCTTCATGAGGTGTTCTTGTATCAGTTTTGTGAGCGAAAGTAGGCTCCGACATGCATTGTTGTATGTTCTTGCAACTTCATGGCGGGTTATGAAGGGAATATGTATGTACCTCATCGGGCGAGTGAGTCCGGTTCTTTCATTCGAACCTCTTACTGTCTAGCTTCCCGGCTTCTCTGTAGCAAATAAAAATAAAGGAGTTCCACACAACTTTAAAGAAGAACAGACACTTTTATAAAAATAGGTACCTAATTTAAAAAATTAACCGACTTTAAAAAGTGTGAAATAAACTTTAGGCCTACTATTTTTGAAGTTGCTGTCTTTAGTATCAAGTATGTCGTTTCTATTGGTAAACTTTGACAATCCCACCTCTTGGATAATCTTGGGTGTAGCGATCTCGCAAGTCTCAAGGTGACAATCTATGAACTTGTGCCTATTATGTTACACGTTTCTTTACAAAAAACTGTTAAAATATCTTAACAAACATTATAATGTCTATTGTTTTTTGTTCCGTGTCTACACAAAGTAAAAAACAAACATTAGGTACCTATAATGTCTATTGTTTTTTTGTTCCGTGTCTACCCAAAGTAAAAAACAAACAATATGTATAATGTCTATTGTTTTTTGTTCCATGTCTACACAAAGTAGCAAGCTACGCATTTTCGCTTATCTAAGCTGGTTCACGGCTCGTTTGTCAAGCCTTCGTTCAAGAGCCCTTGATTCTTGGGCGCCCTTCAGATTATCGAGGAAGAGATTGTTAGGAACTTGACCAGAAATTACGATGAGAATGTGACGTCAACACGGAAAAAATTCTGCAGTCATGTGACTGCGACGACCACTCATAAACAATTTAAACGCAGGACTCTGTAATTCTCTAAGGAGCCGTCCAATTTGAAACACGCACGAATATGCGGGTTGCATTTGTTAGAGGAGTTACTCATTAATGACCCACTACAGGTTCGGGTCTCCTCTCACTATGAGAGGGATGTAGGCCTTAGTCCACCACGCTGGCCTAATGCGGGTTGCTAGACTTGACATGCCTTTGAGAACTTTTTTGTGAACTCTCAGGCATGTAGGTTTCCTCACGATGTTTCCTTCACCGTAACAGCAGGTGATATTTAACGTTTTAAAACGCACTTAAATTTTTTACAAGGTCAAGTGCGTGCCGCTGGGGTTCGAACTCGGACCCTTAGATTAAGAGGTCAAATTCTAAGCCATTGCCAAGGCTATCACCGCTATCCAATTGAGTTATAATAAAAACGAAACAATAGTGTATTTCTGACGGAGGTTTAACTTACATTTGATTAAAGTTTGCGCGCTACAGTTGAGCCGGCACAAACCAAACACCCAGTCAGCAGAAACATCGCTAGCTATTAACGCTGTATTTATAAACAGTGGGAGATTTGCTTACCTAGACTTTAATATAACATGGACAATGAAAAGAGAGTGCTTTCGAGGCTTACTAAATAAGACGCAATGCGTTTAATCCGCCATAAAGCACCCAATTTCGTGCGCAAATCTTTTCCACAATATACAGTTTTCGTCAGGTTAATATAGGTGGGTTTCGTCATATGTTAATAATGAGCGGTGATAGTCCAGTAGCTTAGAAATCGACCTTGTATCGAGGAGTCCGGGTCCGAATCCCATTGAATACCTTCACCGTAACAGCAGATGATATTTAATTTTATAAAGCGCACAAGTCACTGGTGCGTGCCACTGGGATTCGAACTCAGACCCTTGAATTCAAGGTTGAATTCTAAGCCACTGGGCCATCACCGCTACTACTCAATTACAACAGTAGTTTTTTAATGAAATAAAAAACCTGATGTGAGGGCCAACAGTAGGACATGAAAAGGGATTCAGCTCTAAAAGGTTAGATTTGTATCAATTCGCATTTCAACAGAAAGATAGCACGGAATTGTACTTTTATTCTGTCCCATATAAAACTCTTTGTATGGATTTTAAACAATACGCTTTTTAATTGATTGCAGCTTGATTCAGTGAAAACGTGAACGAGTGTTGGACGCGATACAATTTGTGTTCAATAGTTTCAGACTTTTATTTTTTTGTATCTTTTCATTTCTCTTTTTGTGAGCCGCTGCTGAGTTCGATATTTTCCAGCCTGAGTGAGCTTCATCAATACATGCATGCATGTACAGATTCCACAGACATTATACCTATAGATGAGTGTTATAGTTACTGTTTGTATCCCATTAATGACCCACTACAGGGTCGGGTCTCCTCTCACAATGAGAGGGAGTTAGGCCGCCGTCCACCACGCTGGCTTAAGCTGGTTGGTGGACTTCACATGCCTTTGAGAACACGAAGGGGTACTCTCAGGAACGCAGGTTTTCTTACGAGATTTTCCCTTACCGTTACAGCTGGTGACAGGGCGGGATGTATTATAATATGCTTTCTTTTTCCTATGCTAATGGCACACGTGAACTATACCGATAATTTGACGATAGAGTTCATGCTTGGAGCACATCTATTTTTTTGCGCATTCTATGGTGTAACTTTGCATGCCTGTATTAATACAGGCATATTATATACCTGCCTATATATAGTTTTGTCGGTATAGAAAATCATTAGCTCATAGCTCAACATCCTATTTCTGCGTCGTATACGTGTCATATACATGTCGTATATACTGAGTTGGGGTAATACCGGATGGTTTTTAGCTGCGTTCGTAAGATGTTGGCAATTTTTTTTTCTCATAATCTACACTAAAATAAAGTAAAAACTGATAATCAATAAACAAGCTATAAGAAAAATATTTTTTCGTTTCAACAGACTTAACGACTGCTGAGTTATGCGAGTTTAAAGTTCGGACATACATTAAAAAAAAAACATGGGAAAGATCGGACGATGTAGGGAAAAGACCGGACTACCCTCTAAAATCACTAAAGTGGCTAATAACATAAGGTTTATGAAAAGATATCCGATCTTATTTCAAAAATCTTCCAAACTGCGTGACTTGTGGTAGAACAGCCATAACACACGACCGACGCGACGAAACCACTGATGTGGACTGACTCCCGTCAGTCTCGCACTATGTTGCCAGTATAAAAAAATAACCGCAGTTTCGGTAGATATTTAAATTATACGTTCTTACCCCATTGACTATCTTACCCCAACTAACCTTACGTGTCGTATCCATGTCGTATACGTGTTATACATATAATAAGAAAAGGAGTTAAAACTCCAAAAAGTGACAAACTCAATAAAAAAGTAAGCATGCCTCCTAGGGGCAAAATGGCTCAAAGGATGCGTGCGGGTAAAATTTGTCTTTGATCTGAGTCCTTGTTAGCGAAGATGGCTCCAAATGGCTCTGCTACCCTTTGTGCGCAAAAAAAGGGGTTGAATACGTGTTTCGTAAGTAAAACTGTTTGAAATGTAAGAAATATATCCAATCAAATACACAAATACTTATGTGATAAAGGAGCCAAGTACCTACAGCTAAAAAGATGCGCGATGTTCGACTTTGTGTACAAAACTTGTCACCCATTTAGATCTTTGTTATTGTTGTTTATTGTTTATTTTCTTGTTGTTAAGTCAATTTCACTGCAAATGTAATTTTGTAATCCATTATATTTATAAAGGGTTACAAAGTTATTTATGCAGTTGGTGTATCCAGGATACCGGACTGAAATATAACAAACATATTTTAATTTTTCTTTGATTTATACACTAATAACTTTATCGAAAGTGGATGTAAGATATATTTTATAACATTCTATCATGTATGACGTTCATTAAGTGTACGCAACTTGTGTCTGACAATAATGAAAGACTTTTTGATTTGATTTGAATCACTAATTGTATTTTCAATTTGAAGCTTCGATGATCGGTCAGTGAGTGAGTGATAAATTAAGAATCTTTGACTACTTATAATTCTGAAGCTGCTAGTTCAAATTGTACGAAATTTGAAATTGAAAATTAAAAAAACCCCCGACACAATAACAACAATTTCCATTGAACATATTATTATGTAATGTGCACGTGATGCGCTTTCATTTGAGACCCCACTCGATTATATTTGCAGACATTCGGTTATTCTTCCCCACTTTCATCCCCCACAACTTTTAAACGACTCAACGGATTTTCATCAAACATGTCTAAAAACCCCCCATAACTCACCTTTCATTAAAAAAAAAACTAAATTGAAATCGCTTCATCCGTTCGCGAGCTACGGTGCCACGAAAGACAGACAGACAGACAAACAGACACGTCAAACTTTTAACACCCCTTTTGCGTCGCGGGTTAAAAACTGTTTTAGTGAAGCTGCTGACATGGTAGCAACCTTGCCCGGAGCGCTGCATGCGAGGCCTCGAGGCGCCAAGGCAGCGTATCGCGCACAATTGCCCCCTCGAGCCACTCGAGCCAAGAGGCCACGGCGCGGTCATTATTATGGCAAACCCTTTGTTTCACGTTTTTGATATTGTGTGACTTATTTGCTAGGTTTGGAACAGTTTTATTGTATAAAAAAAATGATGATTTTATAAAATTTTGGTTGACATTACAAACCAAGTAAGATAATATTATATGGTCGAAAATTTTAGTTACCTCATTGCTACCATTTTGACCCGTTGTGGAGCCACTCGAGCTCACCGAGGCTACGGCGCGGTCATTTACGATACACTTTTGGATGCATTTTGTAAAATGCCATTATAAAAATCCTCACCTTTTTACCCTAATTTTTTTACCCTACCCTAAAAGCTTAGACTTCATTGTTACTTTAGTTAACTAGCAAAACTATAAGTTAAAATTAAACGTGAATTTAAAATATTTGTTTAGTGTTCACGATGTTTTCCTTCACCGTAACAGCAGGTGATATTTAATTTTTATAAAGCGCACATAACTTTTTTTACAAAATCATTGATGAGTGCCACTGGGATTCGAACCCGGACCCCTCGGACGAGGTCGAATTCTAAGCCAATGGGCTATCACCGCTGTATAATGATATAACGAATTATCTATTTCCTAAATTACTAAATATAAATCCGGACGATCCACACACACACACACACACACAAGACTATGTGCGATTATGATTAAAGATTTCAGAGACTACAAAGCAAAAAAAAAAAGAAAAGAAAAAAGAAGAAGTGCGCATGACACCCCTACTCGGACTCAGGTACTCGTACGAGTGCCCGATTACAATGTAACGAGATCACAGGGCCGCACTCGGCATGTTTTATTAATATACCTCTCTTTTGAGAACCGATTTTTTTCCCGGAAGCAACGTTGAAAGAAACATTGAGTAAAATCTTCACGTTTACAAATTGTTTCAGTGGAAGTGCTTATGTTAATGCCTGGTAGATGATCAAAAATAAAGCTACGTAATAATTTTATTCACGTCAGGAAATTAGCATAAAGTTAAAAAGTGTCTTAAATATCCTAGCAAAAATCTTATTTTAATTTATTCGAGATATTCAGTATGAGAGTTACGTGTGAAAATTAAAATATATTTTTATTAGGTATAATTTAGGAAATACTTTCGGGAATCCGGGAAAGCTCACAAACATTTACACTGACACGGCTTTCTGACTTAATTAAGTATATAAAACATAAAACATGTAACTTCCAAAGTTACATCTCTATATTGTGCTTTGAAGAAAGGTGATATTGTAAGAAGTACAAAACTTTGTTAAAGCAAGGACATGTATTAAAAACAAATTTCTTGATTCTCCTTGTACCTTTCCACTCGGCTTAATATTTTATTATTTTCGTATGTGTTATCCAAACGGAATTAAATTCTGTATTCAAATTTTAATGCGAAGTTTCGTGGTAGGAACAATTGGCCTGATTGTTGTTTTAACTCTCGCTGCCTTCTCGAAGGAATCACAATGAGCATTATTACACAAGTTTCTTGCTTACGATGTTAAGATTGAAAGGGTGGTTCTTGGCAGCTGTTATTATTGTGTTAATACAAAAATAATGGTGCAATTAATGCTAGTTTTAATGTTCTATGCTAGTCTAAAACACGAAACAAATGTTGTTCATTACACCGTGTTTAATTTAGTCCTACTTAAAATATTGATGACTTTTGTTAGTCTAATCTCTATTAATCTCAGTATTTTTATTAGAAATAAATAATTGTAAATTTACTGACGAACTGACGAACCAATCGCGTGAGCAGCACAGCGCAGTCAATGTCAAACGGTCCAATAAAGAATGTGCTCACGACACATGCGGACAACTGTATAAAAATATAATGGTCCGGTGGCTAGTCCGGCCCAGACTTGCGTGCCGTGTGTCCATTACTTCTCAGGTACGAGTATTTGCTCGCACCACTCTTAAGGGCAGGACGGGATGGATTCTTTTATGTCGAAAATATTTCAGGATTTTTGTACATATACTAATGTGCTAAATCAGCAAACAGGCATACCTGCTATCAATGCTTTGCGCATGAACAATATTGTCAAATTTTTAATACATACTTAAATAGATAATTTACTACACCCAGACTCAGAACAAATACTTGTGCTCATCACAAAAATATTTGTCCTCGGTGGGAATCGAACCCACGACCTCTAGCGACCACTTAACTAGATCGACAGGCCAGTCAAGACACATTGACATTGGGATCGAATCATTTCGGGTTGAAGACTACCACTAATACAAATTGTTTATTTAATTTAGTTTATTCGTTTATTTGTAAGCCTGATCATAGGCTCATCAATGCGCCAAGACGTTAAGAAAACTTCAGAAGCGTGATTCAGGATACCACTAACGCCATCTCTTGACGGCAGCAATCAACACACACTAAATAAGTTTCAAATTCGTTTCAAATGATACTAGCCCACCTGAATGTTCGTTTTGACACCTTGAATTAGCCCGAGACTCTAGAAGACCTTCATGCTAATTACTTTTTAATGTAAACTGTAGATTATTATTAAGTCAAAAATGAGAATAGTCCCCAAAATCTAATTTCCATGCTAATTTCTGATTAAGACGGCTCGGATCTCGGCAGTTTAATTAGAGGAACCCCGCTTTTAAATGAACATTGAACTTAGTCAAGTGCTAATTTAAATAAATTATGATAAATCTTTCAGATAAATAAAAAGAAAATAATTATACTTTTCTTTCCTATTTATTGCACGGCGTGGATTAGATAAGGGTATTCCAGCCAGTAACCCATTAATGACCCACTAAAGGGTCGGGTCTCCTTCTCGTAATGAGAGGGATGTAGGCCTTAGCCCACCACGCTGGCCTACTGCGGGTTGGTGGACTTCACATACCTTTGAGAACATTTTTTTTTGTTGAACTCTCAGGCATGCAGGTTTCCTCATGATGTTTTCCTTCACCGTAACAGAGGGTGATATTTAATTTTATAAAGCGCACATAACTTTTTACAAAGACATTGGTGCGTGCCACTGGGATTCGAACCCGGACCCCTCGATTCCAGGTCGAATTCTAAGCCACTGGGCTATCACCGCCGTATAAGGGTATAAATTATTTCAAATCGTTTCTTTGTATTGTCTGGTCTTAGACCTCTTGCTGTCTTCTTCAGTCGTATTCAGTCGTTTTCAGTCGTATTCAGTCGTATTCAGTTCACCTGGTTCGACGGCGGCGTACTCCTCTCGGTGGTGGTCGGCTTTCCCAAACTGTTAATGCCTATCACAGGTCGATTACGCTTCTTTCTTTCTCCATAAATATATTAGTATTTTGTCATCGCAAACTCTTAATACCACAAAGGGAACCAAACTTTAATCCTCACTGACAAAGTTTCATTTAGTTTCGCGAATCCTCTCAAAGTTCTTTTTCGTTACATTTCGGATGTTTGCAAGAGTTAAGCTTAATACTAGTTAATACTTTTTGCTGAAAAGTTAAAATAAGCTGAGCAGCTCCTACAACATAGTTTAAAATGCGAAACTTAAAATAAATAAATATTGTGGGACAACTCACACATGGACATGGCTTTCTGATCCCAAAGTAAGCTATATATTTTTAAATACAAATACACAGAACAAATACTTGTGCTCATCACACAAATATTTGTCCTGGGTGGGAATCGAACCCACGACCTCCAGCGTAGTAGTTAGGGTCGCTAACCAATAGACCAACAGGAATTAAAGAAAATTAAAATTAAATTAAAGACCAAGTAAGTTCGTGCAGGATAAAACTAGTGGTAGTGGTATCCCGCCACGTTTCGCTGAGAAATATTGTGGTTATATGGGTGGGGTCAGTTCCTGGATGGGTGACCGCTAGTGGCGAATATACTGCGCGATTCCGTGCTTCGGAGGGCATGTTTAACCGTCCTCTTACCTAAACTTTACCACGCGACTCCAATCTGGCTTGGTGGAGAAACGGGCTAGTGGCCAATCCGTGTCGGGTATTTTCAGACCGCGCATTTCGCCTCCGACAAGGTTTAACGACTGCTATCGTATTGACAACAACCGGGACCGACGGCTTAACGTGCCGTCTGAAGCACGGAAGCGCTTTTTAGGATTGCTTATTTTGTCAAAATTTGAGCACAATCGGAGCAAAACATTTTGAGTTTTTGAAACGTATCTTCCGATAGATCTTCGTAACCCTAATAGGGAAAGTTAAATAAGATAAAGGATAAAAAGTATAGGATTATTGCGTCCCCCGAGACACAGGTCGGTCCGATCGCGATCCAATTTAGTCGGGAAAGGTTCACACGTGTTCATTAGGACATTCGTCTTTCCAGCAGACAACTTTTTAATGTAACTGTAAAATACAAGCACAAACAAACTTTTTAAATTTATTTAAAAATTATTGTTATTTCAACAGATAAACTAACATATTATTAAGTTTTTCTATTAACAAATGGTTCTGTGTTGTCTGACAAATAAAGATTATTATTATCAAAAAAAGTTTTATGGTTTAAATCAGAATCTCTAGCATGAATTTACGCAGTTTCGTAAAGTAATCGTATCATTAGTATGCGAAGATTTCACGACAGACTTACATAATAATATGAAATACTAACGAATGTCGATTTCAAGACAGACTGACGTATGACATACTAACGACTGACTGATAGTGTTCGGGGTCTCTCAGTGTCTTGGACACACAATTCAGCATCTTTCCCCAGAGATACCATAACTTAGAAAACTACAAACCCATGACATCTGTGTTATATACGCTTTTTTTCAATTGAATGCCACTTGCTGTAATAATAAAGGCCACCATACTCTTAGGAAACCTGCATATAATATGACAGATTTCCACACTGGTGTCAAGTAGATGTGACATGTAATAGGCCAGTGTGATGGACTAAGACTAACCCTTCTCATAGTGAGAGAAACCACGACCAAGCAGTAAGACATTAATGGATTGCAAAAATTGTTGACATTATTCAAATGGATTTGAAGTGATTTTGAGTTACCTTAGAAGTGATTACCTTAGGAAATGATTAAAATAAAAAGGAAGATAAAAGAAAACTGTGTACGAATGTACTTAAAGCTATAATCAAAGTACTTCTCGTAAATTAACTAAGATTTGTGATTTTTTGTGATACTAAAAAAGTGTTTAACTAATATTTCTTTAGTAGTAATTCTAAGTAGTAGTAATTTTATTTAGGAGATAGTAATCTCGAGAGGTGTTGAGTGTGTTACCAGAATGTTGTAAATATTATGTACCAATGTACCTAAAGCTAAATCTTATCAAAGTACTTTTTATAGACAAGAAATAAAATGTGTGATTTTTAGTGGTGTTACAATTTTTCTTCCGATTCACTAGAGCTTTTACAACGCTTTTATTTTAATTTTTTTAAATATGTAATTGTGTAGCACACGGCCACCTGAGGTTATATGCCGGTGCTTTGTTACAAATGAAGACTAAGATCATACTTCAAATAAGTATCTCTGGCAATCATACCTCGAATCGAAACACAAGACATGAAGAACTTGCTGCTTTACGACGGGTTAAGAGGCTGGCGGTGACGTGGCGGTGAGCTACTAAGACGGTAAGACTCTACCACCTAAAATATACCTACTTGTCCAGTACCCATTAATGACCCACTACAGGGTCGGGTCTCCTCTCACAATGAGAAGGATGTAGGCCTTAGTACACCACGCACCACTACTGCGGGTTGGTGGACTTCGCATGCCTTTGAGAACATTTTTTTTTGTGAACTCTCAGGCATGCAGGTTTCCTCACGATGTTTTCCTTCACCGTAACAGCAGGTGATATTTAATTTCATAAATCGCACATAACTTTTATTACAAAGTCATTGGTGCGTGCCACTGGGATTCGAACCCGGATCCCTCGATTCGAGGTCGAATTCTAAGCCACTGGGCTATCACCGCTGGGCTAAACCTACTTAAACAGAATGAATTTTTCAAGTGTGCGTGGATGGGGATATCCGAAACTATGAGGAATAGCGAAAGATATTGAAAGGAGTCTGGGAACCGATTTTGATGAAAACTAAAACTGCATTATTGGATTTTTGAAAAATCAATATGCCTAGCCATGAATCGACCCATAGATTTGAAAAAAATCACAACCTGTATTATTACGAGTAGATACACCATTCGATAATGTTACTAATAAGGATCGAATTCTGGAAAGTAATTACATACGGCAACCTTAAGGATAGCTCATTTCTCATTTCTAAGATATTTAATATCTAACGATATTCTTCAGAATAAAACCAAGTAGCAGCCTATATCCACCCACTAATTACCAATTCTTTACCAAAGACAATATATTCAAAAATTTCGAAAACAACTTTATTTCTTCCGCAGACATAAATCTGTTTTGTCGTTATCAAAACACGAAATGTATAATGAGTCTTCATTAAAACTTACCGGACTTTTTCTAGATTTTATGAAGTGACTCAGAAAACGGGTCATGCGTTTCACAAACAGAAATTTGCATACCTACGCGAATGCAGCGAATACAAGTGTTGAAAATAATTTACAAGCAAATTCGTAATGTACTCGTAACATGAAAAAATGTTTTATCACATTTAATTTTATATTTATCATTACTTCAGGTGATGTGAGTTTACATAATATATTTAAAAGAATACTGGTTTTATTGTATGGGATACCCTGATATGAAATGTATATTTTTTAGAAACGTTATTTTCTAAAAAAATATACATTAAAAAAAATATTTTTCACTATTTTCAGCACTAATATTTAACTCAGGAAATTATTAATTCTGCCATCTTTTAACGAGGTGAAGCCAGGCTAGTTTGCTCATATTTTCCTCAGAGTTCTGGTGTAAACACATGTTGTGCAGGTTGAAATTTCCAAAATGAAATACGTCAGCGGCAAGCCTCAAGTCCGGCGTTAACGTGATCGGGAAGCGACGCTGATAGCCCAAGAGCTGGTAGAAAATTTTCCGAGAAGTGTTTGAGGCAACAAAAAACGTTTTGAATAGATTAATTTGTAATATTCGAACACAAAAAATGGGCAAAAATCAATTTACTTACCATCAAGGAGCCAACATTTAAAAACCTCAAAATGTTAACTACTATACTTACTCAGAAAACTATTTATTCAGCCATCTTTTAACAAGGTGAAGCCGAGCTAGTTTAATCATAGTTAAATCATTTGTTACAAAAAAATGAACCCAGACTTAAAAGTATGAAATAAATTTTATTAAGTATACTTAAGGCTCTTATAATATTATATTTTTAGGGTAGGTAAATTTGGACACCGAGATGGTAAATTGTATTTTGCCCAATTTTGTGTTCGGATATTACAAATTAAATAAATTCAACAAACTTAACTTTACGATCCCTCGAACACTTCCCGAAAAGTGTTTGCCAGCTCCTGGGCTATAAAGGGAAATTATGAAAACATGGGGGAATTTCTATGCCTAAAAGTCTTGCACAAAAACATCCAATCTCTAACTTGCAGTCCGTAAGCAACACAAAATATATTTTTTAAAAAGAAAGATTTTCATCACATTTTTCATTTATAATATGTGAAATTAAGTTAACGGACGAACCGATAGAATTCGGTCCAAACTCAAAAAGAATAACGTCCTATACGACCCACGTCCTACGAATGTTTCGTAAGCTATTAAGCCTTATTATTTACTGAGTTTTTTAATCAGAGACGCTTAATGATTACTTACCTTCTCCTTATGCTTCTACTTATCTCTTACTTTCTTAGAAATTTTTATATTTTGCAGAACGGGTCAGCCAGTAGTAGATATTTAAAGAAGTTGACTCTTAAGCTTTGTCCCAATTGGCTGACATAACCAACACGACGAAGCTAAACCCTGGGTTCTGACATGCAACAAACGAAATGAATGCAATGATGTTTGTTGAACGATTACTATAAATGGCAATTAGGAGGTCACTCGACCTGCTTTTAACGAAGTGATCGAAAAATGTATAAATGAGATTATTGGAGAATTTAGTTAGGATGCATAGCTCTGAAATTTTCAAAGTGATTCAAGTGAAGTGTTAAATTAAGTGAGCATCAAACGATCCTCCCGGCGCCTCGCCCTTTGATACCCAAAAACCAATTTCAACTCTAATCATTTGACATAAAGTTTCATTTGGCTTAGCAGTCCATGTTTCTTTTCAACGCTTTAAAGAAGAGAATTAATTTCCGCGAGCGTTTTTAAGTTTCTAACTTTTGCATGGAGTTGGTATTTTTTGGCTCTCACACGGTTTGTTAATTTGTTTCTTTTTTATTTTTAATTAGTTTTTTAGTGACAAAGTTTTTAAAAGACACATTTAATTTTTAAAAGAATGGGTTATTTTTGCTTTTTTTTTGTTGGTTGTTCCGCCAATCCTTGATATTGGATATTGACCCAAGAATTGGACCCAGAGAGAGGTAAAAAGTTTCCTAGATTAATCCAGGTAGTCTATTTATGTAGGTACCAAATTTCATCAAAAATCTGTTCAGCCGTTCTTGTGTGAAAGAGTAACAAAAATCCATTCATTTATCCTCACAAACTTCCGCATTTATAAGGCCGCACTAAGTTCGGACACGATTTTGTAAGAACTCGTAAGTCAACTTGATTGTTGGTATGATACAATCTAAGTTGACTTACGATAAACTCGCGCGCAGTGTGAGCGCTCCCATAGTGTTTCTAAGGTCGGGATTGTTCGTACGTGAACGTACGTATACGCACGAGTTGAATTCGTACGAAATCGCGTCCTAACTCAATGAGGACGCCATTAACTATTTACTAATAGACAGGTAACTATTGCAAACTTTGATGGGGAAAAAAGGTCCTCGAATGGCGACCACGTTTAGGCAAAAGGAGCACAGGCCGCCCTCCGACCAGGTGGACTGATGACCTGAAGAAGACAGCGGGAAACCGTTGGATTCAGAGGGCACAGGACCGGGCGGAGTGGCGTCGATTAGGGGAGGCCCATGTCCAGCAGTGGACTACTAAGGGCTGAAAGGAAGGAAGGAAGGAAGGAAACTATTTACCTATTTATTAAGGGAAATGAAAACAGTATGCTTTATCACGTAATCAGAGGAAATTCTAAGAATTTTCTTTCGTGAGAAATGTTCCCTCCTGATTCCGACCCTAATTTCACACCTGGTGTAGATGCAATTTATTCCCGGAATCGTTAGGGAAAATTTGAGCCCCGTCCCGACTGTTCGCACGAATCATCTGAAACAAGGAAGATAACGACAAAGATGCCAATTTTTTCGGGGCGAAGCATGTCCTTATACGCTTGAGATATCGCGATATATTATGTGTTTGACGAAGAAAGCGATTTGACGGGAAGGTTCATTTCTTGTTGTGGATTTTTGTATGGTTAGGATGACATATGATAGCGGTGATAGCCCAGTGGCTTAGAATTCGACCTCGAATCAAGGGGTCCGGGTGGCACGCATCAATGACTTTGTAAAAAAAATTATATTATGCGCTTTATAAAATTAAATATCACCTGCTGTTACGGTGAAGGAAAACATCGTGAAAAATCTGCATACCTGTGAGTACACGAAAAAAAAAGTTCTTAAAGGTATGTGAAGTCCACCAAGTGTTGGTCTATTACGGCCGAATTAAGGGGTCCGGGTTCGAATCCCAGTGGCACGCATCAATGACTTTGTAAAAAAAATATATTATGCGCTCTATAAAATTAAATATCACCTGCTGTTACGGTGAAGGAAAACATCGTGAGGAAATCTGTACACCTGTGAGTACACGAAAAAAAAGTTCTCAAAGGTATGTGAAGTCCACCGAGTGTTGGTCTATTACGGCTTCCAAACAAGAATACCAATTTTCATGGGTGTATGTATGTATGACTATGTGTATACAATGTATGTACATTGTACATACGTGTCGAATTGATAACCTCCTTTTATGAAGTCGGTAAAAAAGGGCGTCAGGCAGCCTCTACCTCTCTGGAACAATGCCTTGACATCATGAAGACGGTTATTTGAAATTTAACGTGATATTAGAGCCGGCGTGTCTACAACCGAACACACCCACCTACCGAGCATAAATCTAGTTAGAAACTCGGTTAAGCTTATGCAATATTAATCAGAATACATCACGGTACCTGTCGCTTAGTTTGTGAGCCCTCGTACGGAAGGTAGATACGACTATATCATATACTATCAAACAAGTTATATTTCGATCGGTATATCTATCTATACTAATATTATAAAGAGGAAACATTTGTATTTCTGTATGTTTGTAACGAATAAACTCAAAAACTACTGGGCCGATTTCAAAAATTCTTTCACCATTGGAAAGCTACATTCAGCCTGAGTAACATAGGCTATTAACTAAAAATAAAATAAAATAAAAAAATAATAATTGGCAGAGCGAAGCCTGCTGGGTCAGCTAGTCTACATATAAAATGCTTTATACTGAATGACAGTCGGATCTATGAACGCCTTAGACCGCAGATCGTAGACCTGAAATTTTTAGGATGTGTTCTTTGTATAACGTAAGCATCCGATAAAAAAGGATTTTATGAAATTCTTGCCCTAAGGGGTAAAAAACGGGGGCAATGTATTTATGGGACAGCGTGGATCCTTGATCCAATCTACTTTTGCATAAATACTTTTAAACAGAATTTATGGAAGGCGTGTTTCGTATTTTATTGAAACTCATCGTCTAATGGGGTTAAAAAGAGAAAAGATGCTATAAAATCAAACAGGCCATATTCATAAATAAATAAATAACTCTTCACCCTCATAGCCCCACACTAGGATTGCCTGTGTCGTGGGTGCCGTGGACACACACAAGACAAGAACACAATACACCCAGACCAGAAACAGAAATTTAAACTCATCATTCAAATCTCTGCTCTGCTGGGAATCGAACCCAGGACCCTCAGCGCAGCGCACCGGCGTCTTAACCACTGCGCCACTCAGGTCATCATTTGGACAGGTATATTGGTATACTGTTTATACCAATTTGGTATCAAGAAAACGGGTCTAACGACTTCTTTATTGGCGTAGTGAGTGAAAAATCGATCTAGACCTTAGTTTTGGAACTTTTAACTGGTTACGAAAAGAAAGCAGTTTAAACTATATTATTGAGTTCAAATTAAGAACTAACAGTAAACCATCCGTGTACCAATTGAAATCCATATCCATCCACTTTTTTATCATGAAACGTACCTAACAAACATATATCCACACTCCCACACTCTCATTTATAATAGTAAGACATAAGATAATTTGTTCCGTTATTGTCACTACGTCAGGAAAGTCTGGTGACGCAATAAAGTAGATTTTGCATGTAATTTCCTTCACGAAGAGAATTTCTTTCCTTCGTGAGAGAAATCCAATTTCGTACAGTTAATAAAAGTCGGCTCCCTAATACACGCATCGTAATTCTTTCAGTGCCTCGACGGGCATGAACTTACGCAGTTTGGTATAGTTATCGAATCGAGCTGCCATTAGTATGGGAAAATGTCACGACAGACTGACATAATGACATGCTAAAGACTGTCGATTGTCAGTAACCCATTAATGACCCACAGCAGGGTCGGGTCTCCTCTCACAATCTCTCTCATTGCTGACGGGTTAAACTCGCTTTAAAACTTTTGAATTGATTGGTAAAATGTATATTATTTGAATTTCAAATCAATGAATTACTACAAAAGTTGACCAATAATTTTAACAAATAAAAACCTTAATATCTGTACCGAAAACTTTTCAACAAAAAGCACTACTACTTTTACGGTTGGAAGTAAAATTTTCGTCTGGAATATTCTATTAAAACAGCAGGTACTGTTAAAAACTTATTTTCCACTTTACACAGAAACGTATTCTAGTTTTGGGCTCGCCAGTACCGGTACAGTCGCTGCCGTCGTGTTAATGACGAAAGTTGTTGTAAAGTTGTTCCCTGATTTTATCGCGGCTTCGTTAATTATTGTATTTTAATTACACTTGTTTTGTGAATAATGAATAAAATAGACATACATCCAAATAAATAAAACTGGAGTGTCTGTAATATTAAAATAACCACTTTTTACTAAATGCATAATATGAATGTATTCACGTAACATATATCTAAATAACATTTTTTACAATTTTTGTCTGTCTCTTTGTTCCGGCTAGTCTCTGGAAAGGCTGGACCGATTTTGACGGGACTTTCACTGGCACGTAGCCGATGTAATAAGGAGTAACTTAGGCTACTTCTATTTTAGAATTGCACATGGATGTAGTCGCGGGCACAGCTACGAGTAAGGAATAAAATTAGTAAATGCTGTAGATATTTGTAAATATCTCCTGCCCGTAAATTCGCAAGCAACTATTACATTAAAATCGGCTCATCTATTTAACCTCAAAGATTATTCTTATTATTATAGATATAAGAGAAGATATTTCTAATATCTATTTTAATCAACTTTTGTATTTATAATAGCCATAATATTATCATCTTTAATGTTCTATTTTTGGCCCAAAGGTAGACTGGTAGAGAGTGCGAAGAGAGTATGAGAGAGTCCGCCTCTTGTACCGTTTTGTGAATTTGTAGATTAAAGTTTTAATAAATAAATAAATAGTCTTACTATAAATAGTGCTTCCTAAAATTTTCCTGTTTATTCCTGTCTGTATTCATTAATAAAAATAGCTGATAACCACCAATATCGCAGCAGGAATGAGGGTTTAATCAAACATATCAGTGGATCTAAACTCTAGATTCTAGAGGATGCCGATTTCAATCTTAGAAATACGGAATCTCTATTCTCTACCCATTAAATTTAGTTCGAAAGATAAACAATTCTAAACTTCGCCACGGAATTTTGTAAAACTTTGGCAATCAACACTGTGCTTGCGACTGTACTCGTCTGTGGCGTTTGATGAAATTGAAATTTACAAAAATAGAAGTAAAAGTTCGAATGAAATTGATTTCAAAAGTTCTTAAAAATAATCTCAAGGACTTCGGTCCCTGGAGAACAAATTCCAAATTTAACAAATTCGTTTTAGGACGAGCTACAAGCACAAGGCTGGGTCGGCCTATATTGAGAAAGATATTATTATGTCTTGTAATAGGCCTTAGTTTACTATACTGGCCAATTGCAGATTGGATTCCATCAAAAAAGTATGAAATTACATACTTTAGGCCTACTATTTTTTTTGGTTGGTGTCTTTAGTATAGAGTATTTTGTTAGTCGGTTTAATTTTTTAAATTATTTTTTTTCGTAATTTTTCGTTTTAAGTCCTTAACATGGGAACTACTGGACCGATTTTAATGAAACTTTTACCATTCCCTGAGTTGAACAAAATAAAAACAAACAAAAAAAGAACGAACAAGATCCGTCAATTATTTAATTATTTCGCAGATAGATATGCGTGGACAAACATATTTACATACATACATACATACGTGTCGAATTGATAAACTCCTTTTCTGAAGTCAGTAATAAAGGGTTGCAGCTAATCGAGATTATAAGGTCAAAGTTATAAGGTATTGTATTATGGTCCTTAAACATGATACCATGTTCTTTTCGAGCATGATTCATGTCTTGTTCGAGCTATTATAGCATGAGATAATTTTACATTTTTACACAAAGTAGCCTATAAGTTTGCCTTTTCCATACTTAAATTGCATTTAAAAGCCATTTTCACACCTTTCTACTCATTGCATGCAACGTTGTGAAGTAATAACATAACCGTTATGGCGCGGGAACGTTAGTATCATAACCGTTATGGCTCGGCGGCGTTAGTAACATAACCGATATAACGTGGCGGCGCCGGCGTTTGTAACATTACTGTTATAACGCGCGTTTAATTGTGCATGTCTATAGATAAGCTTTTGCCCGCGACTTCGTCTGCGGGAACTTCCGGATTTACAAACAAATTCAGATTTTATTTGTACTTTATTCACTACAGAGAGGGTACGCTCCCGTGGGATCCGATGACCAAGAAAGTCTATGACACAGCACAGTCCAACCCCCCAAATATTACAACACAGTGTTATTTGTGTAAAGTAAGACGTGTGACGTGAAAGAAGAACAAACAAACACTCTTCTGAAAAAGAGTCCTGAGTAACTCTCCACTTCTCCATCCTTCAAGCATCTTCACATAAGAAAACGTTTGTTTATTGATCTATGTCACAACGTGAAAGCAGGAGTAACCATTCACACTTTCACATTTATTTTACAAATTAGTTGTAAATAGTAGCCGATGAGTTCGATTATGAAAAATATTAAAATAAATAAATAATTGGAATGCTAAACAAATTTCGTTACTCATTTTGTCATATAATATAAAATTAAGTACGTACTAGTTATTTAAGACATAATCATTGTATGCCCGCATAGGGTAGACTGTTCTTAACTTATTATAATTTTTGTAACATCTTACTCGTGTAACAGTCAACAATAAACGCATTCTTTTCTTTTCTTTTCTAGTCTAGTAATCTAGTTTGACTACAATAATTATAATTATTAACGTCTGATTGCAACAAAAATTGAAATAATTATTGGTAATAACAGGCAATAAGAAATGATTAGAAATTTTGACTATAATATGACAAAGACATTAAAAACAATAAAAACCAATTAAAACTATGAATTATGAACTAGGTATATGACAGACTTTAAAAACTATACAATAATAAAAACACATTAACATCAAAAACAACATACGATATTTAACTAATCAATAAAATACAGCACTTAGATATTAACTACGTGTAATGATATCGCGGGTACTTATCATCTATGAAAGTATACAATTATAAATAAATAAGTCGCGAACAATGTAGTTTAGGTACCTACTCGTAAACATTAACGATATTAAATTTACAAAGTCAACTAATAAATGTCTCGACCTTCACATTAAAATAATATTAATCTGAAAAATTGGTTTTTCTCTGGAATATCTGGATAAAATCATAATTAAAGCATCATAAAAAATAACAGGTTGATTATTTTTTATGATGCGTTGATTTAAAAACGCGGTTTTTGATTTCTTATTTTTATCGTCCTTTATGCCAAATCAATCACACTTTTTAAAATATTTTCCATGTACAGATTTTATTTTTCTACGTTTTTATTATATGTTTAGATGATTTTATGAATTTATTACATAAAAATTTAACTTAGATTACTTTATCACTTCTGTCGAGCGTCCCGAGACGCACACGTTTTTTTATGTGGGGAAATCCTACATGGAATACTTGCTATCATGTTATGAGAGGTTATGCTGGACTACCATCTAAACGGTATAAACACCCCACGGTGTTCCTCACGACGCTTGATTGTCGGGGGTACACTTTAGTATTCTTCACTTTAGCAGCTCAACAGCGTCTATCGGTAGGATGGAGCTGGAGTTCCTCCATCCCATCTTCTGTAGGGGCGCACGGGAACACCGCGCGCGCCACCTCGAGGCCTATATGAGCGGCAGAAGGCGCCCCCCGCCTATCCCCTAGACCTCACTTATGGGGGTTGGAGGAGGGCGTGATAGATCCTCCGCCGACGCCCTGGCCTCCTGCTGCGAATTGGACGGGTGGATGACTTTTCCCTCTCCCGTTCCGCAGCCTCCTTCCGCGACAAGATTCCTCGCTTCAATAGCCTAACTAATCCCGGAAGCGAAAGATCGAAAAACATAAAGTCTACGTGAACTTAACTTACTTCAGCTAATAACGTTATTAGTATCGAAAACCTATCGGCGAATCGTTTTCGCTTATCTCTTGCGTAGTCGCAACATTATATAGCAATAACAGTAACATTACCGTCATTGCCAGGATGTTATCGTGCGGATCGTAAACGATGAAACCCGATGCTGGTGCAGTGTTGCCAACTCTACAGTTATTGCAAAAATGTCTTGGTTTCTTTTCTTTCTACTCAAACAGTGAGGATCACTGAAAAACAGCGAGTATTCACCATTATTGACCTGGATGGCGCAGTGGTTAAACACCGGTGCGCTGCGTGCAGGGTCCTGGGTTCGATTCCCAGCAGAGCAGAGATTTGAATGATGAATTTGAATTTCTGTTTCTGGTCGGGGTGTGTCCATGGCACCCACGACTTAGAGACTCCTAGTGTGGGGCTATGAGTGTGAAGCGTGTTAAGCGTTACTATTATCTATTCTTTTAATTTTTTCCTTCACCGTAACAGCAGGTGATATTTAATTTTATAAAACGCACATAACATTTTTGAAAGATATTGGTGCGTGCTGGGATTCGAACCCGGATCACTCGAGTACGAGGTCGGATTCTCGGCCACTGGGCTATCACCGCTGCCGTATGGTATATTTATCCCAATTTAGATAAGAGCATACTTACCACACACATGCTAGTATTAGCTCGCCATTATACATGGCCTACATTTCGGCGGGAAAACACGGGCTTTTCAGCACAATTTGACGCTCCACTGACGAGCCGTACAGCTTTGTCTCCGTTCTGATTAATACATAAAACATACCAGACATTTTTTGGAAAATATTAACTTTCCCATTTTTTAACCCATTGATTTTGAAAAAAATGACACATCCTGTATTATTGCACCATTCGATAGTGTCACTAATAAGGGACAAATTCTACACACTTGAAAAATTCATCCTGTATATGCTATCCGTCCGAGCCCACTCGCTCGGAAGGCTTCATTAGCGCAGCGGTGTGTCTACGATATGCAGTATCGATTGCATTTGGTTGCCATTCCAGTGTTAACGGCACACGACGCCCCTATTTATTAAAGGATGAAACTACAATTCAATTGATGCAGTTGCGCGACATTTAATTTGAAATCAAACATAGTCGTAGCTTAGAAAAATACCTGAATGATGAATACGCAGCAAATAGAGAATCATTTATAATGTTGGGAGCGAATTTAAGTAAAAGACGAGCTCGTATGAAATGATACTGCATATATTTGGGTATATTTAAAACATTGAATATATAGTGGTTACAGTCACATGATATAAAGTAAAGAGTATATAATAAATACAGATGCGTACTTATACACTACACATCAATAGAAGCAATTTATGTTAATGTTAAGTTATGTAATTCTGGGTGTCAAGTCGGTTTCATTTTTAAAAATTATTTTCATTGTAATCACTTTAATCATGTCTTTCTTGTAAGTCGTTACCCTAAAACGATTGAAAATTTCAATACCTTCGTTCAATTTAATTTGAAATCCGAACAGACTCATACAAATAAAATCATTGAACCAGTCACCACCAGATGGCGTGATTGAGCGAAGTCTCAAGTATTTTATGAGAGTAATACATTCTTTCGTCAACTTTTATTAGCAATTTTACCTGTGATTGACATTAACTCGACTTGAGTAAATTAATTCATAATGCGACTCTGATACGAAAGACTTTTATTATCGACTTCAAAAAAGGAGGTTATCAATTCAACACGTATGTATGTATGTAATATTGACGGAACTGCACAATTTTTACATAATATGTTGGTCTATTGTCAGTAACCCATTAATGACCCACTACAGAGAAGGATGTAAGCCTTAGTCCACCACGCTGGCCCACTGCGGGTTGGTGGACTTCACATGCCTTTGAGAACATTTTTCTTGAGAACTCTCAGGCATGCAGGTTTCCTCACGATGTTTTCCTTCACCGTAACAGCAGGTGATATTTTTTAAAAAGTTTTTATAAAGTCATTGGTGCGTGCCACTGGGATTCGAACCCGGACCCCTCGATTCGAGGTCGAATTCTAAGCCACTGGGCTATCACCGCTTTTTATTGGTCTATTACGGCTTCCAAACAAGAATACCAAATTTCATGTATGTATGTACCTACATATCTATGTATGTATGTATGTAGATATGTTTGTCCTCGCATATCTCCGAAACTAATTGACGGATCGTGTTCGTTCTTTTTTTGCTTGTTTGCATTTTGTTTAACTTAGGGAATGGTAAAAGTTTCATCAAAATCGGTACTATTGTTTCCGCGATAAATACAAGTTTAGCCACCTACGAACGACGCCATAGATCTCGGCAAATCCGGATAGATGGCAGTCGTTAATCCTAGATTATGGGCAGTTGAAAAATGTCAGACACGGTTTGCGCATTAGCCCATACATCCGTTATGCTTTGGAACAAAGAAGTGAAGTGAGCTCCCAGCCAATACTTTTGTAGGCCCAGCTCAACGACTCTATAGCAAGAAAAAAAAATTAAACCGACATAAATTTAATAATAAGTTGTCAGTAACCCATTAATGACCCACTACAGGGTCGGGTCTCCTCTCACAATGAGAGGGATGTAGGCCTTAGTCCACCACGTTGGCCTACTGCGGGTTGGTGGACTTCACATGCCTTTGAGAACATTTTTTTTGTGAACTCTCAGGCATGCAGGTTTCCTCACGATGTTTTCCTTCACCGTAACAGCAGGTGATATTTAATTTTATAAATCGCACATAACTTTTTTACAAAGTCATTGGTGCGTGCCACTGGGATTCGAACCCGGACCCCTCGATTCGAGGTCGAATTCTAAGCCACTGGGCTATCACCGCTTTTATATATAATAATAAGTTACTTAAATAATAATTTCCTTTCTCAAAGAATATTTGGTATATTTAAGACCTTTAAAATAACTAGATTATATAAAAATATATTATTATATTAAATGGTTATAATTTGGCTTGAAGTTTTCTCTTCTGAAAAGGAAGTTTTTTTTTAGTAAAAAACGGGTTATAGACATGAAAACCGCTCATATTCAGAGTTACTTTTGAAGTTCAAAAATTTGTATGGATCACGAATTGCAAGAAAAAGCTCTCAGAAGGGTTATGAACCTTGGCTGTGACCCACGCACCTGCTTAGCATACCCACTGAATATGCAAATATTGGGTTCGCATATTTAAATGTTTTAACATAATATTTCAAAAATGACATGAGTGGCGCAGTGGCTGACGCCGGTGCGCCGCGCGGAGGGATCTGGATTCGATTCCCAATAGAGCATTTGATCAGCAGAGATTTGAATGATGAGTTTAAATTTCTGTTTCCGGTCTGGGTGTGTGTGTTCTTGTCTTGTGTGTGTCCATGGCACCCACGACACAGGCACGGTAATATAAAATAATACCGTGACACAGGCAATCCTAGTGTGGGGCTATGACTGTAAGGCGTTATTTATTATTTATTACGTTATTTATTATTACGATTTACCTTGTTATGAAATAATTTGTTACGAATACAAAAATTATTTCTATTTATCGCAATAATATTCAGAGATAGACCCAAAATTATCCATTTCCTTTGAGAGTCGTTCCGGCAGAACATTACGCGGATGTAGGCATCGAATCGCTTACATTCGACCGATTTTATCATCACGGTCCGCTAGGTTTGCCAGCCTTCAAATCGATTAAGTATATTGTCTATTGTTATCTAGTATCATTATTTTGATACTAGATTACTTAAAAAAAATTTAAAAAAATTAACCAACCTCAAAAAAGTTGTTACTTATATACTTTCACATCGCACTATGACAACAAAAATCATTCGTGTTCACGTTCACCATGCCTATAACTTTTTACGGTAGAAAAACTGAGTTGCGGGATTTGATTTTTTTACAAATTATGTTTTTGATGGGATTTTTGTGGCTTTACCCGCAGTCCAGAGAGGAATAAAAAGTGTCATAAATATAGGTACACGTGTACCTATATTACACTTAATTTTATCCAAATATGCTGAGCTATTTTTTTTCATGAAATAGGAACATACATCCATCCATGCATCCTCAAAAACTTTCACATTTCGGATACTTTAATTAACACAGATTTATTTCCCATATCTGAACAAAATAATATGTTATGTATAGTATAGGTACTCTATATTAAAATAATAATAATACCTACATATTTTGTTTGAAATAAATATAAATGAGAATATCGGTTCCTTTGGATTAGTAAACAATAGTGTCATATTCTTTATAATAGAAAGGTGTAAAATACCTAAAAACGTCAAACTGGAGCAGGCAACTAACATAAGTTTATCTGATAATGAAACTGTACCGGTATACCTAATTGAACAGTTTAATAACAAAGTAATAATACTTAAAACATGTTTAACCTTTTTAAGATTTTGACGTTTTTAAGTCGTTTTATTCGACATGAAAAAAAATCGTATTCTGGAAGCCAATAAAGTTAGTTAAAAATTTTACTGTAGCGTACCAATAGGAACATCAGATTAACTTACCGTTTTATGAGTCATAATAACTTCGAGTTCACATTTTATTTTGGTTTGCACATTTGTCGTCACATATTAATAAATAATTTAATTACAATTTTTCACAATCCAACACGAACGAAAACGAAAATTAAAACGAAAATTATAGGCAGGAATACGGCTAAATTTGTCACTTAATTTAATAACGTGGAAATATAATAATGTTATTGCGAATTATTTATTTTGAATAACGTTCGTAGTTCGTATTTTTGGCGAAGTTCGTAGCAGCGGTTCGCATTCGTAGCACCTATCGCTACGAGAGCTACGCACGGACTGGAGGGAATGCTACGAATCGTCTCTACGCGCTGGAGAGATTAAAATTAACTGGATTAAATGATAAACGCTACACTTAATTAAATATAAAATAAAACTTAGACCACTTCCTTGTGAAACAAATATCAGAATTAAGCTCAATTGGAACAAAATTTATATTTTATTTACAAATTCCTCAATAATTAACAAATAATGAAAAAAATTGAGGCTTATTATTATAACTTCTTTTCTATCTTCTTCTTTAAATTCTAATAAATTGGGCATACTTATATTCGTAAAAATATGTTGTGGGTTAATGTAATAACGCGTACCTACGCGCTACGTCGCTTTACTATATTATGATTCTCGTCACTGGGCGTAGATATACAGTAGATATACAGAAAAAAAAAACGATTGATTTACGTATCTATGTGTAGCGGCATTACTTAAATTCCCACTAAGGGTACTGCTGTAACGGTAAAGGAAAACGTCGCGAGGAAACCTGATATAATACCTGACCTATAATATCTTCAAAGGCATGTGAAGTCCACCAAATAGATTTAGGCCAGCGTGGTGGATTAAGGCCTACATCCTTTTCATTGTAAGGGGAGACCGACCCTTCAGTGGGTCACTAATTGGTTACAAACAATTTAAAATGTACACAACGGAAAACGTATCAAGTAACCTCATTTATTATCTCAAAAAATTCGAAACGATGTGAATATATTTTTGGAACAGAAAACGTTATTTTAAGAGGAACTACCGGTCCCATTTGCGGTTTCGACCCTTAGTTAATTGTTTTAAGGGTGGTATTGAATCCCTTTTTGGGTTTGGGGTTTTAAGAAGTGTAATGAGGATTCACTACTGTTTTTAATACAGTGACGGCAATTTACATGCCACCATTTAATTGGATGACTTTCTTGAAACAATTTCTTGCATGGAGGATTTCAAACACAAAAATGAATTAAAAGGATAAAATATCCTACTATATTATTATACGATTATAACTGCGAATGTTTGTGAGTATGGATGGATGTTTGCTACTCTTTCACGCAAAAACGGCTGAACAGATTTGGATGAAATTTGGTACAAAGATAGATCATAACCTGGATTAACATATAGAATACTTTTTATCCCTCTATGGACCAAGATATATAATCAACGCAGACGAAGCCGCGGGCACAGTCTAGTACATTTATATAAGGAGCGTAAATTTTGGGTCCTTCCTTCCTTCCTATAATAATATTTTTAAAATAAAATGAATTAGGAATGCAGTAAATTCATTTAAACAACAATAGTATTTCAAATAATTCAAAGGACAAAAAGTCATTGAAATAAAACAATAATTGGTAAAAGCAACATTATATCTATACGGGGAACATAATATTTTTGACATCGTAGTCAATAATACCCATTTTATTTTCTTTTCTCCTCCAAAATTTTGGGAGCTTCCCTAAAAATGATATGAAAATCCATGGTCAAAATATAGTCCCGGATACAAATAAATTGGGAATAGGGTAGGGAAACTGTATTACATACCGTTTATAGCCTGAACGCTTAGACCCACAGTTTCTTTTTACGATGAACGTCGCATAGAAATGGATGGTCGATCCTTAGAGCATATAAACTTGCTAGAGCGTGTGTTATCGATTATGAACTGTAGGTACGTGTATGAACAATCGAAATTTCATTTTTTGTAGTAATGTGTTGTAAATATACATGCAGGTCCAGGTGATATTAAGTGGCCACTGCCACCTAAGGACTAAATAACCTCAAATAGAATTGAAATTCTATTTGAGATCGTACGTGGGTCTGCTGCTTCAAATAAGATATGATAAACCCCATCTTCAACCGATTCAACGAGAAATCAAGATTATCATTTTAGATAAGTTTTTTTAACGAAATTTAAATTCTTCGCGTACTTAGTCGCGGGCAAATGCTAGTGATACATACAACGGCCAAGAAAGAAAATTTAATTCTATGCTTTATAACATGTCTTTAATCCATTAATGACCCACTGCAGGGTTAGGTCTCCTCCAGGCTGACCTAATGCGGGTTGGTGGACTTCACATGCTTATAAGAACGTTATGGAGTACTCTCAGATCCAGCTTTCCTCACAATATTCCAGCAGGTGTTATTTAATGTATTTTTTTATAGAACGCAAATAACTGAAAGGTATTGGTGCTTTTGAAATTCGAACACAGGCCACTCGAGTAAGAAGCCGAATTCTTAGTCATCGGGAAGATTGAAAAATAAAAGAGTTTAGTACCGCCTCTATAACTTATTTATGCATATTCCATGGGTCTAACCTTTTCTGTGATCATAAAGAAAATAATAGTGGCATTTGAATAAAAGTCAAAGTAAAAACCTTTTGCAAATCTTAAGTTGATATTGCCCATTTTTAAGGGTTTGTACTCAAAGGGCGCTGGTGGAACCCTATTAGATATTGAGATTTGTTCAAGGTTCCTTGCCTCGTGCAATAATGGCAATACATAAAACTTTTTTAACTGACTCTTAAAAGGACTTATACATTCGGATGTTTAATTTTTAAACATGTTTGGGGGAAACTCCGTCATACGGATATACAAAAATATTTTGTATTCGAAAGAAGAAGTAAAGTCATCACCGCTGAGCTAGAAGTTGAGCAAAATGTATTGGCTCTTTTTTATTTTTTAAAATATTGAGATCCCTTTGCCTTTTCGCTAACATAATATTACTTTATCTGGTCACATAAAAGTCGCTGATTTATATATATTCCATAAAACTATATTCCGTATAATAAATTATCTAATAAAAAATTAATAATAAAAAATAATAAAAAAAACAATAAATATTAATTATTATTTTATTATTAATTTTATTAATAATAAAAATTTAATATTATCTAATAAATAATTAGATATTGTTTAATTATTGTATAATTTGTAAATTTTTGTGAATTAATACATTTACATTTGTAAATAAAAATGGTATTATTCCGTATACTTTCTTATATGATATATCTGTCGATATTCCTATACACGAGTATTACCCGTTACTTTGAATTTTCTCCTGGGAATTTTCTCCCTACTCTTTCACTCGTCTCTACACAAGAACATCCCTTATGGGCTTCCGGCGTAACAAAGTACTGTTAGAAAGTTATTTCCGTCCCTCAATCAAGGAAACTCTCGAAGTAACCGCTTGACATTAAATTTTATGTTTACCAACCCTCTCATACACAAATCCGGTCCTGAAAATTTGCATACATGGTTTATGAAGTTTATTTTTAATTGGTCATATTTTTAAATAACACATGTATGCGTTGAGAGTTGCAGGGAACGTATAAACAAACAAACCAATTCTTCAGATTTATTATTATTAAGTATAAATATCGCGAATATGCGTCATGACATAAATTAAATACCAACACAAAACATTAAACAAAAGAAAACATACTTTGTTTACATTCATTAATAATTCAAGTGTGAATCACGCTTACATTTGAAATACTTAATTGACTATTATTACTTGTTTAATATGCGGTGATAGCCCAGTGGCTTAGAATTGGACCACGAATCGAGGGGTCCGGGTTCAAATCGTGGCACGCACCAATGACTTTGTAAAAAAAGTTATGTGCGCTTTATAAAATTAAATATCACCTGCTGTTACGGTGAAGGAAAACATCGCGAGGAAACCTGCATGCCTGAGAGTTCAGAAAAAAAATGTTCTCAAAGGCATGTCAAGTCCACCAACCCGCACTAGGCCAGCGTGGTGGACTAAGGCCTACATCCTTCTCATTGTGAGAGGAGACCCGACCCTGTAGTGGGTCATTAATGGGTTACTGACAGACTTGTTTAATAGGCGGTAGAGCCATAGTTGCTCGCCCGGGGAGTTATACAATACAATACAATACACTTTATTGTGTACATACATACAACATAAGTTAACAATAAAACTTGAGAGAGAAAACACAATTGGCGGTCTTATCGCTACGAGCGATCTCTTCCAGACAACCATTTAGGTGAGGAGTTAAAGCAAGAAGAGGGAAAGTTGTGGGTAGGGTGCACGAAATGTGAAAGTATAGGGAATTGAGTACAGAGGAATAGTGTATAGTACAAAATGACGGAATAAGAATAGAAACAGTGAATATCAAGGGAGAAAACTGTAGGGGGATAAATAGAAGGGATAGATAAAGGCAGAAGGAGTGTTAGAGGTACGATATCTTACCATGTTTTTCACGTCTTGTGTTTCGGCTGGGAGGTGTGGTTGCCGGAGTTTTTTTTTATAAATAGAGCTAGCAAACACACCGACGGGCCACCCGATGGTAAGTGGTCACCGTCGCCTACTGACACGCGCAGCACCAGGGGGTCGCCAGTGCGTTGCCGGCTATGAAGGAGATACTTGCTCTTTGTTTGAGGTGAACATCTTAGTCCTCCTGAGTAGCAAAGCACGCACAGCCGCAGATAAGATTTCTTCTCTATTTGGGGTTGGATGGTTATTTGAGGTTCATGGACTGCATTGATCACTTAACATCAGGTGGCCTGCGGACCCGTTCTCCTCGGGCAAGTTAATAACTCTTACAAGAATAAAAATTCAAGACAAAATCCTACTTTATTACTATTATAAATGCGAATGTTTGTGAGTATGGATGGATGTTTGTTTGTTACTCTTCCACGCAAAAACGGCTGAACAGATTTGGATGAAAGTTGGTACTCAGATAGATCATAACCTGGATTAACATATAGGATACTTTTTATCCTGCATATATTTTATACTGCATCTAGTTCTAAAATCCACGCGGGCGACGACGAAGGCACAGTCTAGTTGTATATAAAAAGATAATAAAATTGTAGTGCATCGTAAAAAGAACCATAGTTTCTTAGGTATAAAATTAATGACATGCACTGTTTACATTGTGATAATAACTACACGCGTAGTTATTACTCGTATAATTACTGCTGTTTCATCGCAAAGGGAATAACGTGGCTTTACTCTTCTTTATTTGGCTGTATTTTAAGCATTTCCAGGGTTTTTAACATACAAACTTTCTCCGCCATTTTTGTATGCTATTAATTTATGAATCAAGAGAGTTCCGGGATTCATAAATAATGTCGGGGTCTCGGATGTTTTCAAATCGCCCATTGGGTCTCCATCAAGGTTATAAAAACGTGACTTCCGAAGCACGGAAGCGCGCATTTACGTCGCCACTAGCGGTCACCCATCCAGGGGGCTTATTCTGTATGACCATTCAGATTTCGTGCCGATATCGTGTGTCATCCAACCGTATGTCATTTCATGAACTCGGCACGACAAGGAACCTTAATGTCTTTTCTATAAGGCACACAATAGATTGTCACGATATTTGACTTTTAAGCCTTTTTTGACTTTTTATCACGGGCAAGACACGACATTGCCGCGATACGAGTGTGAATGGTCATACAGAATCAAGCCCCAGGTACTGACTGCGCCGACGTTGCTTTACTTTTCGATCGCTTGTGATCCACTCAAGCAGTAGAGCTGTGCGCGCTTTATGTATTAGCGATGTAGAAAACTTCGATAGCGTGATTCAGGATACTTGTGGCGCCATCTCTTGACGTGTGGTAGACAGTTGTCCGCTCAATATTAGTGGTCTGCATACTGTACCCTTATTCTGAGTTTTAGCAATGCCGCACCCCGATGTAGTTTGCGGCCAATGACGTGAAGCGTATAGAAAAGTGACGCACCAGTAGCGCCTTTCTATCACCAACCCCTATTTTTTAATTAGTCGTTTTAGTAATTTTATAATTTTTCATCCCGCTCGATAACTTACGAGTATATGGCAAAACAATGTTTGCAGCTAGTTATGTATATGTCAGCTAGTAATGTATATAAAATGAGTCATTTTCATTACTAATTTGACCCAGAGAGATATAAAAAGTATCCTATAAAATATGTTATTCCAGGTTATCTGTTTTTCACCTTAATTTGTTTAGCCGTTTTCGCATTTCGCAACAAACATTCGTCCTCTATCCTCAGAAACATTTGCATTTATTATAATACATAGTAAGGTAGTTATTTATTATAATAGTCGGATGCATGCAAATGATACTATGCGAAATTGGAGTAACCTTAGTTTGTGGTGGCACCCTTTATGTAATTCGATTTTCGCCCTTCAACCCTTATAATTGCTTTAACCTTTGAGAGGACTGGTGAAGCACATTATCGCTAATTTCGTCTTAGTAATTAAGGAAATATACTATTACATTAATTGAGAACACATAAATTACTTGACATGACATAATGTACTCGTAGTTGTAATAAAGTGTTGCATTGATGCTGACGTTACGAATGATTTTACGAAAATGGAGGTCAATTCGACACGTATGAATGTAATATTCTCAGAACTGCACAATTTTTACATAATAATAATTATGTTGGTCTATTACGGCTTTCAAACAACGATGCCAAATTTCATGGGTGTATGTATGTATGTATGTATGTAGATATGTTTGTTCACGCATATCTCCGAAACTAATTGACGGATCGTGTTCGTTCTTTTTTTGTTTGTTTGCATTTTGTTCAGTTGAAAATTGGTTAGGGAATGGTAAAAGTTTTATTAAAATCGGTCGAGTAGTTTCCGTGATATGGTCTCAGAACAAAAAAATACCAAAAATAAGGCATTAACACACAAAACCAATTCATTTAGGGTTTTGTATGCCTAACTTAGAAAAAAATACCCATGGCCATACATGGGTAATACTGTTTAATGATGGATTGCGCATGTGAACTCTGACCTAATTACCCCTGACACTTAATTATAGCGTAATTACATCTCTGCACTTATAATTATATTAATAGTTAGTGTAATAGGTAGTAGACACATTGTTGCTTGCCCGGGAAGGTTTCTAACGGGACACCTCTTAGTCTGCCATGAAATAGCAGTTGTGGTTTCCAAAGATATTTTATTTAAAGCAACCTTTTTAGTCATACGAGTAATATGACGAGGAACGTACTAAAGTAACGTACTACCTGATACGGTTTCTTTCATTTCAATCAGATATAATTTAGGACACTATTCAACACCCGTTCGATGCATATTCACTGAAAAAACCTTTTATCTATATAAAAAAATGAGTCGCCGTTCGTTAATTAATCTCGCTGAAATTAGAGAACGGCTGGACCGATTTGGCTCATTTTGGTTTCGAAATGTTTCTATAAGTCCAAAGAAAGTTCAAACGGCCAGAAAATATGAAAAGAATGCGAGAAAAATAAGAAAAATTAAAGTGTTTATTTGCTTTTCTTCGACAGTAGTAAGAGAACAAAGTCAGCCGGGTCAGCTAGTACACAGTATGATCTAAAAAATTCGAAATGGTTTTGTTATTTCCTTAAGGCTTGCTTTTTTCGAGGTCGGGGTCTTATGTGGGGTATATAATAATATTGTTGTTTACATATAGTCGGTAAAAAATTACTAACTTCATATTAGTTAAGAATCAACGGAAAAGTTTTGACACTATGTTCGTGTTCCATGACCTGTAATGACGCAAAGCCAGTCGTAAAAAAGAAAAGAAAAGAAAAAAATGCGTTTATTGTTTTCTGTTACACGAGAAAGATGTTACAAAATTATAATAAGTTAAGAACAGTTTACCCATAAATTAACTTCTTAATATCTGCCATACGCATATACAATCATTTGCCTCCAGAACTAAAAAAACTACCAATCAATAAATTTAAATGGTCTTTAAAACAGTGGCTGGTCAAAAAAGGTTATTATACCGTAAAGGAATTCTTTAACGATAAAATAAAATAACAATCTCAGGAAGGACAGAGGCTACATTTACAGGACGTAAAGCTGCCGACTACAAGTACTTCCTTGTGTTTATACCAGGGTATAATCAGAGAGAATGCACTATCACACAAAAATGCAAATAACGAACGGAATAATAAATGGATGGCTCGCAATTACAATGTAAATTATGTTTATAGATAAACAATTATGAAAAGGAATGTAGTAACGGGCGTATAAATAACTAAATAAATAAATTAAAACTGTGTCGAGAGTTTTTTCCTTCGGCTTTTTCTCTCTTTGCCCAGTAATGGGTGGCACATTGCATAGCCGATGAGTTCGAATAGGTAATATATTAAAATAAACAAATGATTTGGACTGCTGAACAAAATAATAAATAAATAAATATAATTTAGCAATAATTGCCATGAAATATAAAATTAGGTTTTAGTTATATAAGACATTATTATTGTATGCCCGCATAGGGTAGACTGTTCTAAACTTATTATAAATTTTTGTAACATCTTTTTCATGTAACAGTCAACAATAAACGTCAGTTTTCCAAACAAAGCGAAAAATATACTTTACATGAAGGATATCATGATTTTTTGTCAAGGTAATTTCATACATACTAAAAAAATCAAAGAATTTACCTAGTTCAAAAAATGTGTCACCTGGCTCCGTCATAACTTATCGGTTATGAAGGAGCCAGTACAAGTTATGAAGGAGTCGGTTTATATTTTAAAGTGTAATTGCAAAAAATATGCAAAATGAAAATTACTGCAGTGTTAAAAAAACAACAAAATGACAATTTGTTAAAAAAAACTACAAACATTTTTAAGAATTTTTATATTCTATTAGCAAATTATGTCGTCATAGAGTCGGAGTCGAATACTATGCAAAAACTCCCTGCGCATAGTGCATGTCTACACATTAAGTTCTATTAATTACAAATTTTGCGGCGGTTATTATTCGGTTATTAATTTTGTAACATTTCACGGGTTTCAAATCAGTCGTGGGAAAAAGCCGCAACTGCAGTCGCTTGTATTCCTTTTCTTGTTTCATAAACCCATACGGTTAAAAACCACTGCGGTTTAACCGTAGTGCGGCCTAGGCCTTAAAGATACATGTTCTTACAGATACATCTTCTTCTTATTTATAAAATTCTCACGTCACAGTTTTAGTTACCATACTCCTCCAAAACGCCTCGACCGATTTTTATGAAATTTTATATGCATATTCAGTAGGTCTGAGAATCGGCTACTGTCTATTTTTTGATACCCCTCAGTGATAAGAGTTGTCCACCCCTAACATTTTTATTTAATTTTTTCGACAATTTTTTGTATTTTTATGTTTAAATAATGTGGCATTAGAAAATACATATAACCCTAAATTTTCACTCTTCTATCACCAACCCCTATTTTTAATAGTCGATTTTTAACGCTCGATAACTTGTAATAATAATATGGCAAAACAGCGTTTGCGGGGTCAGCTAGTAGAAGTATAAGATTTTAAATAAATTTCCGTAAAATTTTGACTACTGGGCGATCACTAGTCGCACTGCATCAACGACGATTAGGTCAGCGTTTATAAACACGACACCGTAAACAAACATCATTCAAACATTGATCCTATCGTGGCAGCTACGTGTAGTGTGTTCCATTTTGAAACGGTAATTTTTTTCGAATATTTCTCTGTTGCAATTTTTTTATTGCAATAAAAATAATCTTCTTTCGTGGCTCGTGTGTTCCATTTTTGAAAAAATAATTTTCATATTTCTTGATTTTTTTAATATTTTTTTTATTTGATTTTTAAATTAAAGTTGTTAAACCATGTCAAGAAACAATAAAATAAATAAGGATATTGGAACGAAAATTTAATAACAGATCATCATTATTCCAAGACTACCAAATTAAAAAATAAGTAAATTCTTATTATTATTTTTGAATAAAGCAACAGGAAGGTGAAAATTATAACAATCAATGTAATTAGAATAAATTGTTTTACTGGGAATTCTTGAAGACAATTTGTGTGATTTATTACATAAATTAACGATGTGTAAACATTTTAAATTGTTTGTTAATTGGAACGCCTATAAATTCGTATTTACTGTTGAATCATAAAAAGAAAAAAAAGTAATTTGCATTATATACCTACGATAGTTACTTAAATGGTGATAGTCTAGCCTTTTTTATGCCTTTTTTGAATACTTAGTATCAGTGAATGAAAACAACGTGAGGAAAACCAACATACCTGAGAGTACTCCTTGGAGTATTCAAAGGCAAGTGACGTCCTCCAGCCCTTACTAGGCCAGCATGGCCTATATTCCCTATAGAGAAGTCTATAGCGAAATAATCCTGCAGTATGCTACGTCACTACTGTTTGTGGACTAAAAGATTTATAAATGCGTTTTGAATATGAAAAAACACTTGTAATTGCTAAGTAGTCGAAATTAGACTATAATTGATTGATGTTTGACACGTGGTGAATTGCACGTATTCTAATGCATTGTATTTAAAAATATTAGCATTTATTATAATTCATTCCGTGCACGTAGTGCGTTGCAAATTATTAATTATTATATATTATTAAATTTTCGCTTCGCGTATTAATTAAATAATATACTAGAAAAGAAAAGAAAAGAAAAGAAAATAATGCGTTTATTGTGGACTGTTACATGAGAAAGATGTTACAAAAATTATAATAAGTTTACATAAGTCTACCCTATGCGGGAATACAAATATTGTGTCTTACATAATTTGTAACTAAAACTTAATTTAAAATTTTTTGACAATCACTAAGTTATTAATTTTGTTCAGCAGTCCAAATTATTGATTTATTTTAATATTTCACCTAATCGAACTCATCGGCTATGCAATGTGCCACCCATTAAAGGGCAAAGAGAGAAAAAGCCGGAGGAAAAAACTCTCGACACAGTTTTAATTAATTTATTTATTTAGTTATTAATACGCGCGTTACTACATTCCTTTTTATAATTGTTTATAAATATAATTTACATTGAAATTGTAAACTATCCATTTCATCAAAACTAATTTGAATTGTTTTGTTGTTGTGTTTGATTGTTGTTTAGACATACGAGTAGACTACTATGATTTTCTCTCAACAGGGGAAAATGACGAACGATGAACGTGGAGAACAAAAGTACCAGTCTATCAGCGAGGCCTATGACGGAAAATCTGTTTTCGTTACTGGCGGTACAGGATTTTTGGGAAAGGTAGGTAGGACATTGAAACATGAAGCGTGCATTCTTCCCGCTTCTTGAGTAGATCGCAAACGATCGAAAAAGTTGTAGTTATAGTTAGTACTTAATATAAATTTAATTAAAGTAATTGATGAAATATAATACGTTGGTAGAAATTATAAAGCCCGAGTTTATTTTATAAAAAATAAACTGTAGTTAATACCCGAATCCAATTAATAAACTATCATTCATCTTTATTATCGGTAATTTATAAGTCTTACTATAAGTCCATTATGAGTGCATTATAATTGCAGGTATTTATAGAAAAAATACTATACCGGTGTCCGAAGATCGATAAAGTGTACGTGTTAATCCGAAACACAGAGAGAATTAGTGCTAAGGAGAAATTCAAAAAGCTATTGGATTCCCCGGTAAGTCTGAATTTATATATTTTGACATTTAGTAAATAAATATAGCTTCATACTCATAGCCCCACACTATGATTACCAGTGTCGTGGGTGCCATGTGCCACACACCATTCAAGAACACTCAAGAACACATTACACCCAGTCCAGAAACCGAAATTAAAATTCATCATAATAATTATGAGAAACACATGAAATTCATCAAAAAATACGCTACGAACACACCTGCACACACTTGACAAGCACACATTGACATACATGACGTGTATGTACATTTCGTTATGTGTGGTTATGTGTAAAATTTTCAAGTTCCAATGAATATACTACTTTGCAATCTCTAGTGTTGTTTAAAACACATTATGTTTTACGTCAAGACTATAATCGTTTCTGCCATAATTACATGTACCATAATAATTAATTATGTTTTTCTCAAATGAAACATAATAAAATTATAAAATTCACGCCTGAATGGCCCGTAGGTGATAAAATATGAATGCGTAACACACGTCATGAACTCGGCTGCGGAGTTAGCCTTGTTAAATTATAGTTTCGATAATTTACTAATTTATCTTCTCTCTTTATAATAATTATCAGGAATTTCGTAAATATTTTTATAGACCAAACATTTTTACAAACTGATAAAATAATATACAACAGTAAAAGTGGGTTCAACTTTTTTAGCATTTTTAACCATAAAAGAGAGTAAATAAGTATGTATTCAAAGAGTAATCAGTAACCCATTAATGACCCAGTACAGGGTCGGGTCTCCTCTCACAATGAGAGGGATGTAGGCCGCCGTCCACCACGCTGGCCTACTGCGGGTTGGTGGACTTCACATGCCTTTGAGAACATTTTTTTTGAACTCTCAGGCATGCAGGTTTCCTCAGGATGTTTTCCTTCACCGTAACAGCAGGTGATATTTAATTTTACAAAGCGCACATAACTTTTTCACAAAGTCATTGGTGCGTGCCACTGGGATTCGAACCCGGACCCCTCGATTCGAGGTCGAATTCTAAGCCACTGGGCTATCACCGCTTTGAGTAGTATATTCAAAGAGTAAAAGTATATAATTATGTTTTTATATCAGCTGTCTGGTTACTATAACACATGCTTACATCTAAATGTGGAATCAAAAAGCCGTGTGAGAGTTATCCGACAATGTTATTAATTGCATGATTTAATTTTATTTTCAGATTTTCAAAAGATTGCAAAATGAAAGACCTGACGATTTAAAAAAGATAATCTTAATAGCCGGTGACATATCTCTATCAAAGCTTGGAATCCAAATTGAAGACGAAAAGCTTTTAGTAGAAAATGTAAGTTTTTTTAATCAGCCCTTAACTTTCTTTACGTTAAAATAGGTGGTTGAGCCATACATAGTAGCTCCGGGGGTGGGGTGGGGGGTGGTACCTTGCCAGTCTTTTAGCATGTTCGTCATGTGTTGTGTTTCGGCTGGGGAGGTGTGGTTGCCCGGGATACTTTATTTGAGGCGAACATCATAGTCCCCATAATCAGCAAAGTACCCGGATGCAACCTTAAATACAATTTTTTTCTGTATTCGAAGTTCCATGGGCTGCAGTGATCACTTAACACCAGCTGCCTTCATGTCCTTTTAGTATACAATTACTATAAAAAAAAGAGTCTCACAGACCCCTTTATTTTGATTATTTTGATTATTTTAAAGGATTACTAGGCCAGCGTGGTGGACTAAGAACTAGCCGCAGTGGGTCACTGATAGTTTAAAGAGGGACTATCAGTAGTATAATAACGATTCCTTTGTAGTAAACAAGTTGTGTTTCAGGTGTCTATGGTTTTCCATTTCGCTGCTACAGTGAAGTTCAATGAAGCCCTTCACGTTGCTATCAATTTGAACCTCGAGGGGACGAGGCGGGTTCTGGACTTGTGCGTCAAAATGAAAAAAATACAGGTGATTTAATTTTACCTATTTAAAACTTTTACACCGTCCGTTCCGATGTAGAATAGAACTGTACCCTTAGTCTGAGTTTTAGCAGTTCCGAAACGAAACGAACACATACACAGCTTACCAGACGAAAATGCAGTGTAATAACCAACAGAGGAAAAAGATTTTTAAAAGAGTTAAAAAATTATGTTAAAAAATTATTTATTAGAGCATTAGATAAATCATCACAAAAATTGCTTTATTTTTCATTAACACGCTTTCAATGTTTAATAATATTAATGAAACATAATAACCGTGAATGGCCGTGATGCACTGTAAAATTTCGAACTAATATTATCCCGTAGGTATTAAATATTTGTTTGTATTATATATAATGTCTAACGATAAGTATTCATATCTTTCGCTACAAAGAAAAATTTGATTTTAATTTTTTAACTCCTCTAAAAATCTTTCTCCTCTATTTGTTATTACACTGTGGACTCCTGTGTAGTAAGTTACGTATCTATCGCTAAAACTCAGACTAAGGGTACTGTGCCCCGATGAATGAGAAGGATAATATTATAGGTCTTAGTCATTAGACACTAATTGTATTCGGCCGAATTATTCGGTTTTGGTGCCGAATGTATTCGGTTCGAGTATTTCTATTTTCTTGGCTACACGATCCGGTATAGAACTAAAAGACAAAACTTTTTATGTAAGACCTATGTTATATTATGTACAGGGTGATTTTTTCAAGTGTGCGTGGATGGGGGGTATCCGAAACTATGAGGAATAGCGAAAAATGCTGAAAGGAGTATTTTTCTATTAAACTATTAATTTGCATCGAACCACCGTTGGCCCGACTGCTATTGTTTAACTACTGTGTCTGTTTACTGGACATTCAATAGGTTAAAAGTTAAAAGGTGTTATTTGAAAACCCTCAGGTGTTCCTCTACGTGTCGACAGCATTCACCAGCGCCACAAGACAAGCGGCTGACGAAATAGTATACCCGCCGCCGATACCTTTAAGCGACTTGAACGAGATTATGAAACAAAAAGAATTTACAGAGGAGGAAACTATACGGTTACTTCGTAAGTAAAGCTTGTAACCTATTAATAACCTGGGCAACCTAAGCTGGGTGATTTTTTTATTTTAGGTGTCAGTAACCCATTAATGACTCACTACACGGTCGGGTCTCCTCTCACAATGGGAGGGATGTAGGCCGACGTCCACCACGCTGGCCTACTGCGGGTTGGTGTACGAACATACCTTTGAGAACTCGCAGGCATGCAGGTTTCCTCACGATGTTTTCCTTCACCGTAACAGCAGGTGATATTTAATTTTAAAAAGCGCACACAAGTTTTTTAAAAAGCCATTGGTGGTATCACTGGGATTCGAACCCGGACCCCTCGATTCGAGGTCGAATTCCAAGCCACTGGGCTATCACCGCTTTTATTCTTCTTTTTTTCTTTATTATTGAAAGGCGTTTTGTAACACAGTGACTATGCCACCCCCATAAGGTTAACACGAGAATGAAAACACAAAAATAACCTACAGTTAAACTTAATTACATAGTTATATTATAATCTTACATCATGAATACTTTACAGATGGTAATCCAAACACGTACACATTGACAAAGGCCCTAGCTGAGAGTTTGGTGGCAAAGTTCCACGAACAAGAAAATATACCTACCATCATTGTAAGACCCTCCATTGGTGAGTTACACTAAAGAGTTTAGGTCGCGCTTAGTTAGGACACGATTTTGTACGAATCGCCTAAAATCCATGATTTCTCGTGATCCTATCAAAAAATATCGTTTTTTTTTAATTTGCTTTGTTTATATAATTGGACTGCTATATATAATTGGACTGCTAAACTATCATAACTTATTTTGTCATAATTAAAATATATAAAATTAAGCACTAGTTATTTAAGACATAATCATTGTATGCCCGCATAGGGTAGACTGTTCTTAACTTATTATAATTTTTGTAACATCTTACTCGTGTAACAGTCAACAATAAACGCATTCTTTTCTTTTCGTTTTTCTTTATATAGATTTTGTTCTTAACTTCCAGTGGTTTCTTGTCAAGAGGAGCCCATGAGCGGGTGGATCGAGAACTGGTACGGAGCGACTCCCCTGGTGGTGACCGTCGGGAAAGGAATCATTAGGACCCTCCTCGCTGATGGCAACAACACCATAGACCTCGTGCCAGCGGACTACGTCGCGAACCTCATCGCGGCGGCTGCTGCTAGATGTAAACGGTAACTTTAGAAGGAGAAGTCTAATGAAGGTAGTCTAAAGTCTGTTGAAGTTGGGAGTTCGATGACCTGTGACCGATGTCCTGGGTTCGATTCCCAGCAGAGCAGGGATTTGAATGATGAGTTTAGATTTCTGTTTCTGGTCTAGGTGTGTAGTGTTCTCGTTTTGCGTGTGTTCATGTGTTCATGGCACCCACGACACAGGGAATCCTAGTGTGAAGCGTTATTTATTTCTTCATTTATTTATTTGTAATAGAAAGCCTTACAAACCACTGAATGGCTGCAACCATTTAATATCCCCCTATTGGGCATGCCCAACTCCATCACACTGCGCCAATGCGGATCAGTAGAGAACAGACGGTAGAAACAGACGATCGTGCTTGACTGTCGTATTGCATAAGTTTTTCGATCGCTTGTGACCTACAAAAGCAGCGGAGCTTTGGACGCTTCCACCACAACTGGCTAGAAGTTTGTAATAGTCAGTCAGAAGGGCGAAAGAAAGGCCTTTCCCTTATATAGAGGTGTAGTTAAAAAATTTAAATAATTATGTTGTTTAGATTTGTACTTTGATAAATCCGCTCCGGCCGCCATATTGGATTAAAGGTGCTAAAATCTGGTCATTTTAATGTTCATACCCCAACGGTGATAGCCCAGAGGCTTAGAATTCGACTTCGAATCGAAGGGTCCGGGTTCGAATCCCAGTGGCACGCGTCAATGACTTTGTAAAAAAAGTTATGTGCGCTTTATAAAAAAAAAATTATATCACCTGCTGTTACGGTGAAAGAAAACATCGTGAGGAAACCTGCATGCCTGAGAGTTCAGAAAAATGTTCTCAAAGGCATGTGAAGTCCACCATCGCACTAGGCCAGCGTGGTGGACTAAGGCCTACACCCTTCTCATTGTGAGAGGAGTCCCTGTAGTGGGTCATTAATGGGTTACTGACAACGATAAAATTTGCTAATAAATCGTCAACTTTTCAGTATTCTGTATAGAACAGTGTGCCAGGTCTTCAACTAGCGATGATACGTTGACAAAGATTAAGAGGGTACCGAGAAGGATTCCCTTTGGTTTTCCTTACAGGACCCCCGATTTAGTAATCCATTATATACTTCCAGATCTAAGAACCTAGAGGTATACAACAGCTGCACCAGCGCAGCTAATCCCATCAGCATCCGCCAACTTGAAAGACTGTCTGTAAAAGATAGCATCAAAACTGGATTTAGTAAGTACTAGCTGATCCGGCATGCTTTGCTCTGCCAATTAATTTGATTGATATCGCGAAGTTTTTTGTAGATACTGATATGTTCTTTAATATTGTAGAACATACTTTTGTTCTATCATCAATTGTTTCCGCAGCGCATGCGACGAAAGACATTTTAGGGCACTTTTTACGCCTTGGGTCACGTTACTTAAGTTTTTGTAAGGATCCCTAATCTTTTTGAGCAATAAATATAGCCTATGTTACTCAGGGTGAATGTAGCTTTCCATGGTGAAAGAGTTTTTGAAATCGGCACAGTAGTTTTTGAGTTTATTCATTACAAACCTACACACAAAAATACAAATTTTTCCTCTTTATAATATTAATGTAGAAGTGTAGATAGATATAAATAGACAAACAGTACACCGACACCAAACTGGTGATAGCCCAGTAACCGGTGAAAGCCCAATAGCTTAGAATTCGACCTCGAATCAAGGGGAATCGAGTCCCTCCCTAGTCGAAATAAAAGACATGAAGAAAATGCTCTACGACGGTTAACTAAGGGCTACCAGCTAAACCTATGGCTCTACCGCCTAAAATCCTTCTATTTAGTCTTAAAAACCATTTTTTTGTCGTAGATGAGTTACCTCTACCAGGAGTGTTTTACTGCAAGTCGAGATTGTTATTGACCGTCCTAACACTTCTCCTAGAAACGTTACCCGCTTACCTCGGTGACTGCTGGCTGCGAATAATTGGAAAGAAACCTAGGTGAGTATCGTTTGTGATCGTTATAATTCTAAAATAAAAGCCTAAGTTACTCCTCATTACATCAGCTATCTGCTAGTGAATTTCCCGTCAAAATCTGTCCAGCCGATAAGAGTGCAAGCTCTTATAAATAGAAAACACTTTGCACTTTATATGCTATATGGTTGCAACCAACGAGATTTATGCTTGGATTATTGTAGATTCTCTGCTTGTATTAAGTATAATGGACCAATTTTACAGATCCGTTCGAATGCTTAATCGGATAAAAGTAATCTTGACAAATAAGATTTAAAAATTAAATAACCAAACATAACCATCACATCGCATAGCCCAGTGGCTTAGAATTCGACCTCGAATCGAGGGGTCCGGGTTCGAATCCCAGTGGCACGCACCAATGACTTTGTAAAAAAAGTTATGTGCGCTTTATAAAAAAAAATTAAATATCACCTGCTGTTACGCTGAAGGAAAACATCGTGAGGAATTCTGCATGCCTGAGAGTTCAGAAAAAAAGGTTCTCAAAGGCATGTGAAGTCCACCACCCCGCACTAGGCCAGCGTGGTGGACTAATGCCTACATCCTTCTCATTGTGAGAGGAGACCCGACCCTGTAGTGGGTCATTAATGGGTTACTGACAACCACCACATTGAATTTCTACAGGTACATGAAATTGCAATCCAGAGTATCTGAATTACGGAAAGCGCTGGAACCGTTCACATCGCGTACCTGGATGATGAGCTCGCATAACACGTCCGCGCTGTCCCAGTGTCTGTCCCCAAGTGACCGTCGTGCGTTCCCCTGCGACCCGAAAGGAATCAATTGGACTGAATTTGTACCCACATATTTCAGAGGAATAAGAAAATACTTACTGGAAAGTAAAAATAAATGAGATGTTCATTCAATTTAATGCTATAGACATTTCAATCAAGGTGATAGGTTAAGTAAAGTGATTGTAAATAATATAGCTGTAAGTTGTTATATTTACTTAAGTGTGTATTATTTTACCTAATTAATTTTGTTGAATCTTTTACATTATTTATACATTATTATAGTAATATGTAGATACATTATTTTATTCGGATCTTTTGTTTAGAGGTAAGTTAATATGGACTAATTTTACTATTTTATTAAAATTGTACTTTTGTTATTTTTTAAACTCTTTTGAACGCAGTAAATAGTAATGCAAATTAAAATAAAATTAATATATAAATATTTACTTAATAAATTTTGATTATGCAATCACAATAAAATATATTTTGTTATTCCGTTGCAAGTTAATATTTCTTTTCAGGACTAATATTTGGGTATTGAAGTCAATAGTATGTATGTCCATATAAGATTATGTAGGGGTACTTTGGGTGTACAAAATGTTTGATTTACATGACTCTTAATTTAGCTCTTTAAACTTTAATAAAGTACTTATAGAATGTATTTACACAAAAATAATTATTAACTTCACGGTGTATTTGTTGTTGTTTTAACCCATTAATAACCTACTACAGGGTCGGGTCTCCTCTCACAATGAGAGGGATTTAGGCCTTAGTCCACCACGCTGGCCTACTGCGGGTTGGTGGACTTCACATGCCTTTGAGAACATTTTTTTTTTGTGAACTCAGGTATGCAGGTTTCCTCACGATGTTTTCCTTCACTGTAACAGCAGGTGATATTTAATTTTATAAATAGCACATAACTTTTTTACAAAGTCATTGGTGCGTGCCACTGGGATTCGAACCCGGACCCCTCGATTCGAGGTCGAATTCTAAGCCACTGGGCTATCACCGCTGCATTTTATTAATGTAATATTTCCCAACAAAAAAATTTTTAACAGAATATTAGGTACGTCAAAATTTAATAATGAATTAGTCAACCAGGCATGCGGTCTTGCCCTTTATCAGGACTATCTAAGAACTTAACCGTAATAATTACATATTTTAAAAAGGGTTTCTGTAAGGATTCCTATATTTTTTTAAATAAATATAGCCTATATGTTAACGAATGTTTTTTTCTTTACAACAGTGAAAATTTCAATTAAATTGGTTCAGCCGTTCCTGAGATAAGCGTGCACAAACACATAACGCAACCGGCAAATCCACAATTTATATTATACTAGCTTTTTCTCGCGACTTCATGCGCTGTAAAATAAGAATTAGATCCAGAGAGAAGTCAAAAAATGTCGTAATTTTTTTAAATGCTCATCACAAAATATCACAATCGATACCCATCCCATGTCCGAAAAACTCTAAAGTCATATCTCGTATTTGCCGTAGGTACTCCATTCATACGAAATTTCATGCAAATATCACAAGGAATAAAGTTTCATACAAACATTTATTAGGGGGTTAAATTTTGAAAATCCTTCCTTAGTGGACGTCTACGTCATAAGAAAAAGACTTTTAGCCCTAAGGGTTTGGCCTGTGCTACATCAGTCAGCCAGCTTTGCCTTTTATAATAATAATATATCGTATAGACGAGTAGATCAAAACATAATGTGAAGAAAATCATTTTATTGAAAGATAATACGGTGATACGCAAGAGCAACATGAGTGTAAATAATAATAATATTATTTTCAAAACTAAAAATAAATTGTGTCATAGCTAAGTAATGATTGTGTATCTTTTTTATCAACTTAATGTAGATATATCTCAATGTATAGAATGATGGCAGAGTTTGTGAAAATCTTATACTAATATTAAAGCTGCAGAGTTTGTTTGTTTGTTTGAACGTATTAATCTCAGGAACTACTGGTCCGATTTCAGAAAAAAATTCATTGTTCGATAGTCCATTTATCAGGGCTTGTTAACGATACCAAATTCACACTATAAATATCGTTAAATAACGTTATTTTCATAAAGTTATAATTTTAACGGTAACAGGGGTAACGGTAGTTACCCCTGTTACCGTTAAAAGTATCGATAACAATTAACGTTAAAAGTATCGATACTTTTTTCGTTACTTAAAGCGCTGTTGCCAAACCGACGCGGCGGCGCGCGCGATGCCCCGCCGGCGCCTCACGCCGCGCGGGCCGGCCGGCCGGCGGAATGGCAACGTCGCATCAGCTGATCAGCCAGTAGATAGATGCAAACAAACGATTTGGTTTCGCAAACGCGTGCGTCATGTTCGGTGGCAAGTTTGGTTGATATTATTATAGTTGATTTACAGTCAAAAATTACGAAAAAAGAAAACAAATATGGGCCGTAAGAAGAAGAATACAGTGAACCGATATTTTGATATAGACGATAATAAGAAGACGTCTACTTGTTTAATATTAATGATGTAATATAATAATTAAAGCTGTAGCAAACCATATGTATTCGGTACTGAGTAACGGGTGCGCCATAAAGTACCGAGTAACGAAACGTTACTCACGAATGCATTTCGTTATTCACATTTTTCGTATTTTCGTATATTTCGTTTTAGTTTGCACAAGTACCGTTGATGCATATGTTAAAAAGTTTCCTGATTGTGAGTTTAACGCATTTTAATTTTAATTATTAATATTTAAATTATTAATTTTTTTATTATTAAAATTTTTACTAAAAATGTACAAAATTGAAAATAGTAAATCTATTTCAAATTCAGTAGATTTCGTCTACAGTTTACTCGTAGTTCTAATCTTTACCTATTAAATAAGATTAACTTATGCGCGAGTCTGGTTCAAAATACGGTACAGAAAATAAATGCCTCTTACGCAGCTAAATAAGTAGCCTGTGTTTTTTAATGACATATCATAAGTAACGAGTCGTCAGTCCGTCAGTAACCCATTAATGACCCAGTACACTTTCCTTCACCGTAACAGCAGGTGATATTTAATTTTATAAATCGCACATAACTTTTTTACAAAGTCATTGGTGCGTGCCACTGGGATTCGAACCCGGACCCCTCGATTCGAGGTCGAATTCTAAGCCACTGGTACCAAGTAACGAGTACTAATAGGCATGATGACAGTAATCAAGTATCGCCAAAATATTTATCTGATCTAATGAAATAGGATTCAAAGATTTTGAAACATGTATTTATTCTCTTATTAATGTCGAGATTAATAATTTATTTGTTACAATAAATCTACAAAATACAACAATCCGCCATGATAGCTAAAACACCCTTCAGATCGAATTACGTCAAATTACGTCACGTCTTAGTTAACGTCATTTTTTTCGTAAGCATATTATACGCGATCTGTCATTTTTTACTGAGCCGTGGCGCAATGACAGACGTCATGACACGGGCGCGCGTTTTGGACCGAATTTGAAACTTAAAATTTAAACGTACTTTTATTACACAAAAACCTTAATTTTCTACAAAAATATGATATATTTTAGACATAATAGAAACTTCTGAATATCATAGAAGAGTTTTTGAAAATTAGTCATCATGCCTATTGTCAAAGTAACGAATACATACGGATTCGCTTTTTTTCGTTACTTTTACACCTCTAATAATAATTGATGATATTTTGTACTTGCGAAGCAACAGTGTTTTTTCCAATTAAAAAAATTATATTACTCAGAAAGTTTATTAATTAGGGTTGGAGTTAGTATCTCTTAGCACGAATTTGGAGGTGAAACATATTGTAGTTGATAGAGCTTTAGTCCACGATTATAATGCTATCACTTACTACAAGGTAATGCACCGTTTTCAAGAAAATAACGAAAAAAAATTCTAACCTGAAACGGGTAAATTACGTAAATAAAACACTAATTAGCGCTGGCATGGCGGCGGGAGGCTAAAAAGTTGGTAAGGTTAGGTTAGAACAGTTAAAACAACGCCAGAACCGAATTGTAGGCGTTTTCTCCTCTCTACCTTCAAATCACAGGATGTATGACATTTTATGTTTTCTTTCTAATCCAAAAAAAATTCAATTATTAAAAATTGATGCATCTCTTTTTTGGTCTCCTTCTTACCCCCCTTTTTTGGGTTCCCTAAACCGTCCCATCCCCTAAAATGGTAAAGTTTTAAGTTAGGTTATAATGCTTTTTTCTCCGGAACTGTGAATTACCTTGTAATGGGAGTTGTATCAGGGGTGAGGGGGCACTCCCCTCTCCCCCTTCCCCCCTCTCCCTTCCTCCCCTCGTGCTAAGGGATACTAATTTTTAGACTAAAAAGGCTAGAACCTAGAAATGACTGACTAGCGCGCATTGACTCAAATCTGCGCGCATCGAAAAATAACGAAAGAAAGAGATAGAATAAAATAACGTTATTATAACGATACTTGTAGTATGCATTTGGTATCGTTAACAAGCCCAGGCAATGGTAACATTATCACTTACCGATAAAATTATCGAAAATGTTAGGTCAGTTTAACGGTAAAAGGCCATCCAAGGTATCGTTACCAAGCATAACGTTACCTTTGCCATTAACGTTATCTTCGTCTGGCGAAAGTAACGATACCTGAATTTTAACGTTATTCAAAGCCCTGCCATTTATCGAGGAAGGTTATAGGCTATATTTTATTTTCAAAAAAATTAGAGATTCGTTAGAAAATTGCGATTTTGTAACCTGAGGTGTAAAATTGAAAACCTATTATAACAAATATGTAGGATACTTTTTACCCTTCTCTGCACCAAATTCTAAAATACACGCGGGCGAAGCCGCGGGCACAGTCTAGTAAATTAATAAAATTGAAGAGTCAGCATAAACGATTTTAAGCAACGTCGGGTGCGATCAGTAACTGGACGGGAGCGGTCAGCGGACCCAATAGCGAATTTAATGCTTAAAAGAAGTCTGAGACTCGATTTTGATGCAAACTAAAACTGCATCATTATTTTTTTGAAAAATTCATCTTCCTAGCTAGGAATCTAACCCGTTGATTTCGAAAAAACATCGCAACGTGTATTATTTACGGCTTTCGATAGTGTCACTAATAAGGAACGATAGCTAGGCATATTGATTTTTCTATTGATTAGAAACGGAGTTTATAAAAGAGTTTCTTACTTGGTCGCTGAGGCTATATTTCTTGTATTGGTGTCAGTGCGCCTACATTTCTATTGGTTGAAATTAATTTAAGTTCGCCTGAATACTTTTACGTAAACATTGTAAGACATTTTCATATTTATTTGAGTTAGAAATTAGTCCGGTTTAATTTAATTGAAAGTGTTAAGTTTTACTTCATTAAACGACTTCATAAAAGCGTGTTATCAATTTGATGAGTAATTATGTAATATTGTAAAAACTGAATTTTTTAATTGCAATATTTATTATAATGTAATTATTTGGAAAAAGGACTGGTCTTGATAAGGCGTAGGTACACTTTCGGATTTTCCAAACTATTTTTTAACATTATTGACTTATATTTAAAAAAATAGTTTTATAAATATTTTTACACCAAAATTTAGGAAATGGACGGTCATTTAGAGGATCTGTATAAACCAGTTAGCGACTTTTATGATGGAAAATCAATATTTGTGACCGGTGGCACTGGATTTTTAGGAAAGGTAAATTAAAGATGTTTCTTTCGAGGGTGGTAAATAAACTATGAATTTCTAAAACGCGGTGATATCCCTAACCAATGAATAAGAATTCAGCTCCTTACTCGAAGGAGCACAAGTGGCAGGCGTTGGTAACTTTATTAAAAAGTAAATATCACCTGCTCTATCGGCGAAGGAAAACATTGTGAGGAAACCTGCATGGCTCAGAGTTCTCCACAATATTCTCAAAGGTATGTGAAGTCCACCAACCCGCGCCAGCGTGGCGGACTAAGGCCTACATCCTTCTCATTGTGAGAGGAAACCCGACCACAGTGGGTCACTCAATGTTTAATTGGTAAGGGCATTTGAATCGCGTAGGTATAAGGTGTTTTGATTTTCACATTCAGAGAGGAGTGGGCAGTAAGTGGTAAAAGTTTCTGAGTCAAAAGTTTGGATAATAGTCATAATAATTGGCAGAGCGAAGCCTGCTGGGTCGGCTGCATATACGTATAAATATACAGGTAGAAAATACCCATGTTACAAAAACAATCCAGAAACAATTGCCATACAAATGGAGCTCATGTTTTATGAATTACCAGGTATTCTTGGAGAAGATTTTGTACAGATGTCCGAAGATTGCAAAAGTTTACGTTTTGATAAGAAACACAGAAAACATAAGCGCTCAGGAGAAAATGAGGAATATGCTGGAATGTCCGGTGAGTACGTACCATTAACTACCAATCGAGTTATACTCGTATGTTTTTCAACTCTATATTTTCTCTCTATATTTTCAACTCTTGTATTAACAAGAGTTGAAAATTCGTATGTTTATTTTGTACGCACTAATCACTGGAATCGAGCGGTGATAGCCCTGTGGCTTAGATTTTTACCTCGAATCGAGGGGTCCGGGTTCGAATCCCAGTGGCACGCACCAATGACTTTGTAATTAATAAAAAGTAATGTGCGATTTATGAAATTAAATATCACCTGCTGTTACGGTGAAGGAAAACATCGTGAGGAAACCTACATGCCTGAGAGTTCAAAAAAAAATGTTCTCAAAGGCATGTGAAGTCCACCAACCCGCATTAGGCCAGCGTGGTGGACTAAGGCCTACATCCCTCTCATTGTGAGAGGAGACCCGACCCTGTAGTGGGTAATTAATGGGTTACTGACAATCACTGGAATCATTGGGACTTCAAAATATTTTTAAGTATAAAACACACGCAAAAAGAAGGTACACAAATGCATGCAAGATGCATATTGCACTTCATGTACAAACCTATGTAAATTAAAAGTTGACTTACTTGCTTTTATTTTTTCAGATTTTCAACAGATTGCGAGATGAAAGACCACAGGATTTGTCTAAAATAGTTCTTGTTGTTGGTGACATATCCGAACCCGATCTTGGGATAAGCGCCGAAGATGAAAAACTGTTGACGGAAAATGTAAGTATCTATTTAGGTAGTCATCTTGAGTGGTTTTGAATTCCTATAGTTACTTTAAACCACAGCCACAAAATAAATAATAGTAGTTATCTATCAACATACGCACAACCGAAAGTGAATTCAAATTTTGTGATGTACACACAAGGCCAGAACACAACACATACAGATCAGAAACAGAAATTCAATTTGATCATTCAAAACTCTGCTCTGCTGGGAATCGAAACCAGGATCCTCCACTTATCTTTACCACTGCGCCTGTCAGATTGTAATGGACAAACAAAATTGCAGGTGTCGCTGGTATTTCACTTTGCTGCCACGGTAAGGTTCAACGAACCGCTTCCAGTGGCTGTCAACCTGAACGTAGATGGCACGCGGCGGATTTTGGAATTATGTAACAGAATGAAAAATTTGCAGGTAACCCCCATTAAAGTTAAATTACTAGTATAAAATCAATCTTAATATTATGTTTTACAAAATTTATCTTCTTACTATCCATAACTAATTAAATTGAAAAATTAAAAAGACCCCCGACACAATAACTACAATTCTCATTGAACATATTATTTTTAACCCCCGACGCAAAAGAAGGGGTGTTATAAGTTTGACGTGTCGAATGAAGCGATTTCAATTAAGTTTTTTTTTATGAAAGGTGAGTTACGGGCGAGTGTTCTTAGACATGTTTGATGAAAATCGGTAGAGCCGTTTAAATGTGCCATGATGCGCTTTTCTTTGAGACCCCACTCGATTATATTTGCAGACATTCGGTTATTCTTCCCCACTTTCAGCCCCACAACTTTTAAACGACTCAACCGATTGTCATCAAACATGTCTAAGAACACTCGGCCATAACTCACCTTTCATACAAAAAAAAAATTTAAATCGCTTCATCCGTTCGGAAGCTACGGTGCCACGAAAGACAGACAGACGGAGAAACAGACAGACACGTCAAACTTATAAAATCCCTGCTTTTGCGTCGGAGGTTAATAAAAATATTTCCAGTCATAGGCCAGCTGGAAGAATTTCGTTAGAGATAAACAATACCTTTGCACCACTCTCTTGTATGTTGTTAATTATGTGGATAAAAATTTGGCACTGCACTTGAAGATTTACGTTTACCCAGATATAGCTAATAAGTTACGAGTACCTTATTAGTTATAACTAGCTGAGATTCTTTTCTTTTTAACTACAGACAGAATGATTCTATTTCAGTTGTTCCTATACGTATCAACTACGTTCTCTAATGCAAATAGGGCAGTAATAGAAGAGGTGGTGTACCCTCCCCCAATACCTTTGAGAGAAATTGATCAAATTATAGAAAAGGGGAAGTCTACAGAGGAAGAAACACAAGAAATTCTTAGTAAGTAGTAAGCAATAATTGGGACAGTTTCAACGTCTTTCAAGCTTTTTCCTGTAAAATTCACTTTACAGACTTATATTATAATTTTTATTATACTCTTTATTGTGCACACATTGTAGACATATAAACATAAAAATATAGGACAACACGAACAGCGTTCTTATCGCTAAAAGCGATTTCTTCCAGACAACCATCTCAGTGGGAGTCAAGCAGATAAAGAATACGGTAGAGTGCACGTCAGCAAAAATAGAAAGACAGAAATAAATAAATAAAGTGATGAAGGAATTATAGGGAGAGATAGGGAAAAATTAGGATTAAAGTGTGACAGAAGGATAAATAAAGTGATGAAGGAATTATAGGGAGAGATAGGGAAAAATTAGGATTAAAGTGGGTGTGTGTGTGGAAGTAGTTTACGTAGGAGCCATCGAAATTAGAAATGTTATTTGAAAACATTTAATCACTACCTTTGCAGATGGTTTACCAAATACATATACATGGACGAAAGCTATAGCTGAAAACCTTGTATTGAAATATCATGAGCAGAATGGCACACCTACAATTATCGTCAGACCATCAGTCGGTAAGTAGGAACACGATATTATAGTAGTCGGCATAAGTCATGAGCTCAATTTTTATTGGTCGTATCGACATTGACTGCGCTGCGGTTCCCGCGATTGGTTCGTCAGTCGTTAATTCGTCATTGCGCGTCGTCTATTGCTCTCGTAATTTTCGCCTGCTTTATATTGGCCGAAAGTGTACCACTGATCGTCTGTGCTTACGACTCTGACGGTTACCTTACAATGAGGGTGTAAACCAACCTTTCCAGGTGAAAATTCTATCTTTAGATGACAGTCAGTTTAGTTGATGTTTAAAAATAAAATCAAGTGATTTTCACTTTCAGTGATCTCGTGCAAAGACGAGCCCTTGACCGGTTGGATCGATAACTGGTTCGGGATATCAGCGCTTTCGATAGCAGTCAGTAAGGCTCTCGTCCGGGTTCTGCTAGGTGATGGGGAAAACACCATCGACCTGATCCCAGCAGACTACGTCGCCAACGTCATAGCTGTCGCAGCGGCTAGATCCAAATGGTAAAATTGATATTTTCCTTTATTTACATAACTAGTTGACCTGTTAGACTTAGTCCAAATAGACTCGTATCACAGCAATGTTGTGCTCCAACCGAAAGACAAGCTTCTAATCCATTAGATGCTTGTCATATTAGATTAAGATTCCTGATCGGCACTGGTAACTTTTATTTCATGTATTGTAAGTGATAGAACCGTAGAAGGTCGGTAGGAGCGGTCATGTTCAACATGTTCTTAATACCTTGTGTTTCAGTTGAAGAGGCATGGCTGCTGGAGATACTTTTGAGACTAAAATCTCAGTCCTCTGATAGGATTTCTACCCTGTTTGAGCTGATATTGTGACCACTTGACATCAGGTTATAAAACCACTTAACAAAAGGTGGCAGATTATTTTTTTGTAAATTGAAATTTTTGATTTAAAAATCTACTTGGTTGCTTGATCTGTATCCCTCATTATAACAGCCAATTAGTACAAGGTCTTCCTGAGGTTTTTTATTGGTTAGGTCGTTTCCTTTTCCAGGTCCCATAACGTGGAGGTATACAATAGTTGTTCCAGTGCAGTGAACCCAATCACATTGAGACAACTTGGCAAGCTGATCACGAGAGACAGCTTAGAACATAAATTCAGTGAGTTAAGCATACTTTTGACAAAATTAAAACACAAACATTTTATTTAAATGACTTGTCATGTGATGTATTCCAGCTAAGGGCGTGTAGATATACAAAGCAAATCGTTTAAGCCGATGCGTTAAGTCACGTTAAGTCTCCAAAACTCAACCGTTTTCGAGATAGGTACTTGAGTTTGATTGAATTTGAAGAAAAGTCACTTTTAAGGCAACGAAAATTCCGTAAAAATATTCTCATCTGAGAGTATGTAATTTATTGAACTTAATACATACTCCTACTATTTTAAAATAGCAGTCGTGGTCATAAAGTTTATAATCGCTTACTATATTAAAGGTGGTACTATATTCCGGTCAATTTAGACATAAAAAGCAAAATTAAAATTTTGAAAATAACCCACGACGACGGTGTAAATGTAATTGAAAAAGGATAAAATAAATAAAAAACCCCCCGACTTGAAAATCAAGAAATTGAACCCAAGAAAATCCATCCGGGGCTGCCATTAAATGAAATAGTTTTGTAATAATTTGAAGATATTTTATTGCTCATTTATATTTATTTTGGCAACCCTCGACGGATTTCGGGCAAAGGTCAATTAGGTTTTTCGGATGTTTCTCGAAAACTTCGAAACAGTTTTATCGCAAAAGTACCTAAGACCAAAGTTGTGAATCTTAAATATCTAAGCTGGACCAATGGATAGTCAAGATATTAATTTTAATGATACTTTGTCAATCTTTGTCAACTTTGTTTTGAAAATTTTTCAGATTTGCTACCAATGCCAGGATTAATTTTCATACAGAAAAAATGGTTAGCGGCCATAGTAATATTCTTTTTAGAAACTCTGCCCATCTATTTCATTGATCTTACAATGCGAATAATAGGAAGAAAAACGGCGTAAGTAATTTTATGCAAAAAACCTATACATAATATATGTAGTAAAAATGAATCGCTGTTCGTTAGTCTCGCTAAAACTCCAGAACGGCTGGATCGATTTGGCTCATTTTAGTTTTGATATTTATAATTATTCATGTAAGTCCAAAGGTTTATACGGTGAGAAAATCTAGAAAGAATGCGATGGAAATAGTAGAAATTTCTATATTTGGCAGAACGAAGTATGCCGGGACTGCTAGTAAATATTAAACAAAAATACTTAAACTAATTAATTTTTGTTAATAATTTCAGGTATACGAAAAGGCAAGCACACATATTTGAAGTTAGGAAAGCACTTGAGCCGTTCTCGTCGCGTACATGGATGACGACGTCACAGAACACGGCCACTCTCTCCGCGAGCTTGTCGTCGACTGACCGCAGCGTATTCGCGTGTGACGTCACCAACGTTGACTGGCAGGAAGTCATCCCCTCCTACTTTAAAGGCATCCGGAAATACTTGATGAATGAAAAAAACAATTAAATTACAATTGTATCTTACAATTTTATTATATGTTTTAGATCATTTAGTACGTATCTGTTATTGTTGTGGCTGGTGTCTAACCCGTGACTAACCCCAAAAAGTATTTGAAAAAGTATTTTAAAAAAGCCAACCATCTTTAAAGATAAATATGTAGTTAACACAAGGGTTGCAATTATGAAATTATTCGATAGAGATACTCTTTCACCTTTGACCTCAATAAATATGTACCTATGTATAACTTTGTAATCTTCGTTAGTATAATTATAAGTTTTGACGACCTGCGTCAAACCGCAGTGGTTACCGCACCAGTTCACTATGCGAAGGGACCTGGGTTCCTGGGAAAAAAATATTTTCTTCTTTTTACAGCGTTTAAATAAAAGCTTTTTTTTAAAAAGTTTTTTTCATTAAATTATTTTTTTACTTTATAGTTCGAGTTACTCTTAACGGGACCTTTCATTTGATATCCATATTGTAGAAATGCATTAAAAATAACTCCGCCATCTTGGATAGCCCGCCATATTGAATTTAGAATGACGCCACATTCTTTTTCGAGTAACTCTTAACAAACTCTTTTATTTGACACACATATTGTAGAAATGCATTAAACATAACTATTCCGATATCTTGGATTTTCCGCCATATTGGATTTAGAATGACGTCAGAAACCATATCGTGCATTGTCATCCAAACTAAACGCGTATACAAAATTTCAGCTCAATCGGTTGAAGACATCATCGAACAAACATAATATATACATTCCACCCGAACAAACATATATACCTACCTACATTGCAAGTTAAAAATAAATAAAAGCTTTTAAAAAGGGAAAAAATTGACCTAAGGTTAGGTAACACTTTCTTTTCCGTAAATTTCCTATCTTGAGATATAATAGTCTTATTATTTGATAGTTTCATAAAAAACCTTATAAAAGAAAACCCTAATCACCTATATTAGGTTTCACTTTAGACTTTCGTTGCGTGTCCTGAGATAATATGAGTACTTGTGAGTTTACTTATATTTCTATTTTATGGATTGGGCAGTGGAACCTTTTATAGGATTATCGATTTTATATTCATATATCGATATTCAAGGTCAAAACCCAGGGAAGGACGATGTCTGGCCTAGCACACACTAAATAAGAAAGATTTAAATACATTATGCTAAAACTAATTACCACTTATAAAAGTGTCAAATTAAGGTTATTTACCAAATAATACAATAAATGGTTAAAAATATTCCTTTAAAGATAATTTAGTCAGTTGAAGATTTTATTTGGGATTGCAACATATCGTATGGTCAAAATATCGTATTAAAATTAAATATAAGTATTATGTTATATCGATATTACCTATCGTATCGTACTGGCATCGAAATATCGCATCCTGTCATTGCTATTCTACTTTACTACAAAGAATATAATTATAATGAGCAAAAATGGAAAAAAAAATGGGATTGCGGACGGTTTTCCTCTATACAACGATCAAAATTGCATTCTAATTCAGCCGTTGTTGAGATGTGCGCGCACAAACAGACAAAAATTGTAAAAAGTACATTTTTGGGCTTAGAAGCGCGTCTTGACATGGAAAAATTTAATTTCACTCAAAAATAATACATGTACAGAATTCATAGCTCAACGATTTTATTATATGTATACTCGTATATAGATTATAATGTGCAATTACGGTAAAATATTTTATTACAGATCATATCGACAGAGAATCCTCAACAAAGTTAGAAAATAACAGAGTTTATAAAAGCGGTGCTTAATTAAGTTGGTAGCAGTGACTATGTTTCTTACATTGACGGCACTACTATTTCTATAATCTACTATTTCTATCGGTTGAAATAAATTTAAGTTCGCCGGAATAATTTGACTTAAATATTGTAGTTTTATAATTATTTTATTCGTGGTTTGAATTTAGCCCGGTTTAAGTTAAGTGTAAGTGTTGAGTGTATTTATTAAGTAACTTCAAATATATTATTAAGTCCTTCAAGATGGACTTAAAACTGCTTTCAAATAAATTTTCACTTCTTTTTTGTTTTTTTTTCATTCATCCTATTTTATTAGTCTATTTGATGAGTAGTTAAAATTGTATTTGTTACAATTTTATAGACAAAAACCAACCAACTACCGGTGACAGAAGTACGGGTTTTAAAACCGTTTACTCTTTTCGTATTTTTTGTAATTTGATTAAATAAGTTAAAACTAAACAAATTATCGTACAACTTCTGCAATGATGTTTACAACATTTTTATCTATTATTTCATAATTTTTATTTTCGGTTTATTTTCAACCGATTACATTTAAATTTATCATAGATTTTTCATATTTCATCGTTTTTAAAATATGTACTTAATTAATTTTAATTAAAAATATCTTTTACAGAATAATTTTGGAAATGGACGGTCATTTAGAAGATCAGTATAAACCAGTTAGCGACTTTTATGATGGAAAATCAATATTTATTACCGGTGGCACTGGATTCTTAGGAAAGGTAAATAAATTTTATAGGTGTCATTCTTCACATTCACTAAGGGTGCCTGTTTAAAAAACGTTAACAGTTCAGTGGCTAAGACCTTAGGGTTAGGTGACTGAAGCTAAGAACTCTTAAGGCGGTTTTTACCCGATAGCGTTTACCCAGGTATTGACCGCGCCCATAGTGTGTTTAAATTTTTCGATCGCTTGCGATTTACTTCGTTAGTTTCGTCGTAGTGTAGTTTCGTCATTGTTTTTAACTGCCATACATTGAGTGTAGTTTGGTCATTGGCAATTAAAATTAACTTACTACAATGTCTAAGTTAAGTACATATTTTATCCTACGGCCGCCATATTGAATATAATGCAGATGGGTTTTACGATTTATGTGGCAAACTGTTTGTCACACAAAAAAAATTAAAACACTTTCTGTTGAAAATAAAATTCTTTACAACTTTGTTTCTATAATTTTTTGTCGTAGAATCGCAAATATCTGAATTTTAAAGGAAAATCGATTAACATTCTTAGGATTGTTTGTTACAGCAGTTCAACCTAATAACGGTAATATTAATACGACCTCAGATAGTATTCGTTTACCGTTTAAGGTTGAACGTAGATGTTATCCAAATAATTTATGTGTCACATTAACAACTAGCTTATCATATAAATATTTCTAAGCAGGAACTTATCTTTGATTGTAATACACGAATATTACCTTGCGAGTTCATACAAAACTCGTTTTAGCATGCGAACTGGTTTAAATTTTTAATATGACAGCCGTGATAGAGATCAAGTTTTTTTTAAACTTCCGTCTATATATACCTACATTTTTTAAACTTGTTCAATTTGGTAAACAGTTATAGCTTGTCTTTTTATTCAAATTACGAGTAAATACCATGTCAGTAAAGTAAGAAATTATTCACTGCAATTAATACTAATATTGTTTTGAATATAAATATTATTGTATGTAAATAAGATGCATTACCATTTATTTGTGTTATTATGTTTTTATTTTCTTAAATTTGAAACATGTCATTGCAGTCATATTAGTAATAATTATTATTTCTTGTTAATTTACATAAATACATGTGGTAATGTTTTTACGTAGCATCAACCTTGACACAAAAAATGTATGGATGTTGACTAAAGTTATTGCTAGGAGACAAGGTGAGTCAAAATAAAAATTTAGAAGTAACTCGGATGCGTGCTACTCTCTAACAAGTATGTTACCTCTTTCGGACCACCAAGTGGTTAGGAGTTGAAGAGTAGAGAGAGAAGTCAGATTGAGGTACTGTGTGCAAAATACATATAGGTAAGAACATAGTTATAACTTACACATACACATTATATACAATTGATAATACATACATACGGTATGTATGTATGTATAATGCGTACACACATGCGTACTTAGATATAAACATAATATAGGAAGCTACTCGTAGTTGATGACAAGAGCACACGGGAAAAATACGAAGGGTAAAGGTAAGGAAAGAATATTTCAGGATTTCAAGTAAAGGGTTTAAATCTGATAATTGAAGGGTTATAACTTAGCTAGGCGGATAGATTTAGGTATCGTAAGTAACATCAGTCAGATTGAGGTACTGTGTGCAAAATACATAATAATATAAGAACATAGCTGTTATAACTTACACATACACATTATACACATTTGATAATACATACATACATACCTACACACACGCGTACTTAGATACAAACATAGGTAATATAGGAAGCTAGTTGATGACAATAGCACACGGGAAAAGTCATGTCATGTCAGTACCCATTAATGACCCACTACAGGGTCGGGTCTCCTCTCACAATGAGAAGTATGTAGGCCTTAGTCCACCAAGCTGGCCTACTGCGGGTTGGTGGACTTCTCATGCCTTTGAGAACATTTTTTTTTGTGAACTCTCAGGCATGCAGGTTTCCTCACGATGTTTTCCTTCACCGTAACAGCAGGTGATATTTAATTTCATAAATCGCACAAAACTTTTATTACAAAGTCATTGGTGCGTGCCACTGGGATTCGAAGCCGGATCCGTCGATTCGAGGTCGAATTCTAAGCCACTGGGCTATCACCGCTGCACGGGAAAAGTACGAAGGGTAAAGGTAAGGAAAGAATATTTTAGGATTTCAAGTAAAGGGTTTAAATCTGATACTTGAAGGGCTATAACTGAGTTAGGCGGATAGATTTAGGTAAGTAACATCAAAAGAGTGCGAGTTACTGTACTGCAACTACTCGGCAGATCCACTCGCACCATGTAAACTAGCCATAACAAAGATTTTGTTAACATACATGTATAATAAAATTATGTAGGTAGAGATTAATATCTACTAATGATACAAAAACTTACGTGATGTATAAAATTTTAATATAGAGAAAGATATGTTACAAAAACAATTCAGAAACGATTATTATTATACAAATGGAGCTCATGTTTTATGAATTACCAGGTATTCTTGGAGAAGATTTTGTACAGATGTCCGAGGATTGCAAAAGTTTACGTTTTGATAAGAAACACAGAAAAAATGAGCGCTCAGGAGAAAATAAGGAAGATGTTGGAACGTCCTGTGAGTACCATTTCAATAATTATATTATTAACTAGCTGACCCAGCAGGCTTCGCTCTGCCAATTTTTTTTAAATTTTTTTTTTATTTTTAGTTAATAGCCTATGTTACTCCGGCTGAATGTAGCTTTCCAATGGTGAAAGAATTTTTGAAATCGGCCCAGTAGTTTTGAGTTTATTCGTTACAAACATACAAAAATACAAATGTTTCCTCTTTATAATATTAGTATAGAGTATAGATATAGATACATCAGTACCCTTTATTCTGAGTTTTAGCATTGCCGCACACCAATGTAGTTGCGGCCAATGAAGTGAATGGTATAGAACAATGACATAGATATAATTTCTTCTCTATTCGAGGTTGAGTGTGGATGTCCACGGGCTTCAGTGACCACCTAACACCAGGTGACATGCGTGCCTGTGTACGTATTACTTAAAAAGTTTTAAAATCGAGTAGAAAAGAGTCGAAAAGATCGAGAAAATAAAAAATATTTTTATTATATAAATAATGTTTTTATATGACGACCTGAGTGGCGCCGTGGTTGACACCGGTGCGCTGCGCGGAGGGTCCTGGGTTCGGTTCCCAGCAGAGCAGAGATCTTAATGATGAATTTGAATTTCTGTTTCTGGTCTGGGTGTGTTGTGTTCTTGACTTGTGTGTGTCAATGGCACCCACAGGGAATCCTAGTGTGGGGCTATGAGTGTGAAGCGTTGTTTATTTATTTATTTATTTATAAATTTATATTTTTTTCAGATTTTCAACAGATTGCGAGATGAAAGACCACAGGATTTGTCTAAAATAGTTCTTGTTGTTGGTGACATATCCGAACCCGATCTTGGGATAAGCGCCGAAGATGAAAAACTGTTGACGGAAAATGTAATAATGTACCTATTAATGTAGGGTCAACTTGGTGACCATTTACCATAACGTGGCCTATCTGCCTGTTCGACTGCATTTCGTATAAAAACAGCATTTAAACGACTCAAAATGTTGAAAATTACGCGAATTGAATTATAACTAACCTCATTTTTTTAAATTAATCTAAACCTTTTAGAATATTAATTCATATTAACCTTTTCAGGTATGTAGGTAAATTAAAAAAGTAAAATAAACAAAATATAAAACTAATGTTAGTCATAAAAATTAAAACTTATAAAATATTAAAACTTATGGTACTAATACACAATTTGATTGACATGTTTTTAACAATTTATTTTTGTCAATTTAGCCAAGTATATTATTTTTATATTTAGTTATTATTTTACCCAATCGTATAATTTTATTATATTCTTGCTAATATTTTGTTATTTACGTCATGTCTGATGACGTGTATGACGTCTTCGTTCTTTCGTAACATGACAATGATATGGCGGCCAAAAGGTTAAATGCACGAGACAAAGTAATATAATCGCTAAACTTTCATTTAATTTTAATCTATGATACACTAATTGAGCCTGTCTTTTTGTATGATGTGATTTTCTGCCCACTTATGGACAAAAATTTGCAGGTGTCGATGGTATTTCACTTTGCTGCCACGGTAAGGTTCAACGAACCCCTCCAAGTTGCTGTTAACGTGAATGTAGAAGGCACGCGGCGAATTTTGGAATTATGCAACAGAATGAAACATTTGCAGGTAACCCTCATGTCGGTAACCCATTATGATCCACTACAGGGTCGGGTCTCCTCTCACAATGAGAGGGATGTAGGCCGCCGTCCACCGCGCTAGCCTAATGAGGGTTGGTGGAGTTCACAAGCCCTTGAAAAAACATTTTTTGTGAACTCTCACGCATGCAGGTTTCCTCGCGATGTTTTCCTTCACCGTAACAGTAGGTGATATTTAATTTTATAAAGTCAGTGGTGCGTGCCACTGGGATACGAACCCGGACCCCTCAGTTTGAATTTTAAGGTTGAATTTCGAGGTTGAATTCTAAGCCACTGGGCTATCACCGCTTTTAACCCTCATTTATTATGGTCAATCAATTATTATTATAGTTTACGCGTGACTTGAGCGCAAAGCTTAGCATTGTGACGTTACTCAGGTTACTCGTAGGTTGTGACACTTGTGACCTAATTATACAGCGTCACAAAATGTACAAAAAAGCATTCTGTATTCAAAATAACACGTAATAATGTATTAAAGTTTTTACGTAAGTTCTGCTGTCAATTCGCGCGTAGTCTATAAAATAGTTTTATGTTTTAATAAAATATGGCCTGATGATGATATAAAGTTTCGTACGACCAAAGTATTTGTATACCTCGCAAATAAGTGCTAAAATTTTAGTCACAATAACCGCACTGTCTAGTGTTAAAATACGATATGTATGGAACAGCACAATATTTACATGATTACGACTTCCAAACAATTAAAGTGTAAAGTGGCGGTATGGGTTTACAAAGTTACTTATACAGTTGGTGTATCTAGAAAACTGGACTGAAATTGCAATTTTTTCTAGTTTTACTCGACTTATACTAATTGTATTCTAAATTTGAAGCTTCTGTTTGCTAGAAGTGCCTTAGAATTTTGATGATCGGTCATTGAGTGACACAATTATGAAACTTTGACTAGGTCTTCTTAACGAATGGCTCAAATTAGATGAAATTTGAAATATACTGGGTTTATACAATACTTGCCTAGCTACTAAAAATTCAGGCTCCTAGTTTTATTCACAAAGGAGTTATAGGGGGCTAAAATGGCCTGAATTGCTTCGACAAAAGAATGGTACGGCGGTGCCGCTTTTTTGCTCGACTTGGCGGCTAATCCGTCAAAAATGTGGCACTCCCACTGAAGATTTAAATTTTTCCTGTTATAGCTACAAATACGTAGACTTCCTTACCACAGACAAAATTATTAAATTACAGGTGTTCTTATACGTGTCTACTGCGTTTTCTAACGCAAAGAGGGCAGTTATAGACGAGGTGGTATATCCTCCTCCAATACCTCTGAATAAAATTGATGAAATTATAGAAAAGGGGAAATTCACAGAGGAAGAAACAAAAGAAATTCTTAGTAAGTAGAAATAACTGGGACTTCTAATCAGCTGGGACATTAATTTGCTGGTCTTTTGTATGACTATTATAGTATGATGTCCAGCATATTCGCATTAAGAAAACAGTGATCAGTGCTTCTATTACCTATTCATCTTGATCTATTCATCTTTGATAAAAATAAACTTTTTATAACACAGTAGGTGTAGTAATTTTAAGATATCCCTTTCCTTGTGTTCTTTAATAATAGAAGGAAACGAATGATGTATTAAATATTTGCATACTTCTCAACAAACCTTAAAAGCCTAGGATAAATTTGAAAATGTAATTTGAATAAATCTTATCACTATTTTTGCAGACGGTTTACCGAATACATATACATTGACGAAAGCTATAACTGAAAATCTTGTATTGAAATATCATGAGCAGAATGGCATCCCCACAATTATCGTCAGACCATCGATTGGTAAGTAGGTAGATACGTAATACACTTTACAGTGGGAGTTAGGCAAAGAGAGACCAGACGTCGAATCCAGCTATAAATTGGGAGCAATGACCATAATTTTGTACGATCAGTAATCTGTTAAGTTTTGTATGAAACAAAAAAAGTATTTTATTAACAATGAGCTCTATTTTGCCGTATGTGTTAGTATGCCGTATCGTTCCTTATTAGTAAAACTATCGAATGGTGTAATAACACAGGTGTAATCTTTTTCAGAATCAATGGGTTCGATTACTGGCTAGGCATATTGATTTTTCAAAGATCCTATGCTGCAGTTTTAGTTTTCATCAAAATCGGTCCCCAGACTCCTTTCAGCATTTTTCGCTATTCCTCATAGTTTCGGATTTCCCCAACCACGCACGCTTGAAAAAATCACGCTGTATATACCAGCTATGTAGAAAACTTCGATAGCGTGATTCAGGATATCCGTAGCGCCATCTCTTGACCTGTGGCGGAAGTTGTCACAGTTTCAATAGCAGCTAGTTCACACCCATTCAGATGTTGTCTATGGTACCCACTTACCATCGATAGGTCCATATACCTATCTATTATTATTTTATGTTCCACTTAAATTAAAAAGAGCAGGCAAACAGGCAGACGGTCTGTTGTTGACCAGTGGTCTGATTGGAATTTTTATAAAGAAAGAAAGAAATAACCAAGACATTACTTCACGTTACAGTGATCGCGTGCAAAGACGAACCTATGAGCGGCTGGATAGACAACTGGTTCGGTGCATCAGCCCTCGCGACGGCAGCCAGTAAGGCCCTCGTCCGGGTTCTGCTAGCTGATGGGGAAAACACCATCGACCTGATCCCAGCAGACTACGTCGCCAACGTCATAGCTGTCGCAGCGGCTAGGTGCAAACGGTAAAATTGACCTTTTCTTTCATTGGAGTAATTGAAGTTTGAAGCGGTGATAGCCCAGTGACTTAGAATTCGACCTCGAATCGAGGGGTCCGGGTTCGAATCCCAGTGGCCCGCACCAATGACTTTGTAAAAAAAGTTATGTGCGTTTTATAAAATTAAATATCACCTGCTGTTACGGTGAAGGAAAACATCGTGAGGAAACCTGCATGCCTGAGAGTTCACAAAAAAGTGTTCTCAAAGGCATGTGAAGTCCACCAACCCGCAGTAGGCCAGCGTGGTGGACTAAGGCCTACATCCCTCTCATTGTGAGAGGAGACCCGACCCTATAGTGGGCCATTAATGGGTTACTGACAATTGAATTTTTAACTCTTTATTCGTATAGAACAAGTACCTATACGACCCGCGAAAAAGGATATTGAGTTCGAGTTACGAGGTAACGTTTTTCGTACTGACACCAAGGCATACAACGCGCTGTAGGAAGAGACTGATAATAGACAAACTGGTGTGAACGTAGACAGGCAATAGACAAAAAAAGAAAGACAGAACATTGACCGTAAAAAAAGATAAAATGATGTCTGAATCCGGTGTGTGAATATAAGAGCATACAATTAACAGTAATCACCGCAGCGCATATGTTGCGCATATATTGCGCATATGTTGCATTTATTATTTAATTACAAAAACAAAACATTATTTATATGACTATTGAACCTGGTAGACTTTCCTTTGGCCCAATCGAGACCTGAGTTACAAAGTGGTTAGGACATCAGGTAGCTGCGCGGAGGGTCGTGAGTTCGATCCCCAACGAAGCAGAGATTGGAATGATGAATTTAAATTTCTGTTTCCAGAAACCAGAGCAGTCTGGGTAAATGTGTTCTTGTTTAGTGTTTGTCCTTGGCACCCATTAACAGCATTTGCCACCAAGTTCAGTTTTCTCCGTTTATATCAGATGCTTCACCAATCCAATTGGAGCAGCGTGGTGGAGTAAGTTCCGTGTTAGTCCTTGGCACCCATTAACAGCATTTGCCACCAAGTTCAGTTTTCTCCGTTTATATCAGATGCTTCACCAATCCAATTGGAGCAGCGTGGTGGAGTAAGTTCCGTGTTTGTCCTTGGCACCCATTAACAGCATTTGCCACCAAGTTCAGTTTTCTCCGTTTATATCAGATGCTTCACCAATCTAATTGGAGCAGCGTGGTGGAGTAAGTTCCCTGTTGTGGGGAGAGACCACCGTGCCTAACAGTGGGCCGTAAAAGAATTGCAGCCATATTAGATGATCTGCGCGCTCACAACGTCTAATTGAAGATTTTCATTGGAAAAATGAACCTAACCCATTTTGTTCCAGGTCCCAAAACGTGGAGGTATACAATAGTTGTTCCAGTGCAGTGAACCCAATCACATTCAGACAACTTGGCAAGCTGATCACGAAAGACAGCTTAGAACACAAATTCAGTAAGTTTGGCATACAATCTTAACTCCTGACTTCTATATTATTCGGTAACTATCTAGTCAGAAATGATGAAATCCGTAGAAGAACGAAGGTGACCGACATACTCGTAGCTCTGTGTTTAATTTACAAACTGTAAAGTGGCAATGGGCTGGCCATGTACATCGTTCGCAGGACTGACAACCGATGGGGAAAAAGGTCCTGGAATGGCGACCACGTTTAGGCAAAAGGAGCACAGGTCACAGGGCTGAAAGGAATGAAGGAAGGAGGGTATTTGTGTGAACAATAACGCCATCCTTCAAAGGCATAGATGTATTATACTAGAGCAGGGAAGCTAGGCTTCCAATTGTCCTTCGGTTAAAAAGAGAGAAGATTGCGTTACCTTCTCTATCTCTCTCTTCTCGCGCATTTGCAATTAGCGAGAAACAATTTTAGGTAGGTATTGAAATTGTTTAATGCGCATGCGTGAATATTTAATGCGCATGCCCTAAGCGCGCGAATGCGCGAAGTTCCTTAATGCGCATGCGTTAGTAGAGAGAGACAGATAGGGTCATGATAGGGTAACATAATCTTATGTCTCTTTCTAAGTGTCTGACATTTGCACTTACAGGCAGCCGTATGTCTCCCCTATTGTAGTATAATACCACTATGTTCTCCCGGCTGAAATCTTTGCGTTCCGTTCTTAAAAAAAATCTACAATTATTTCATAAATATTAATTCTTGATAAATTTAATAAATAGTTTCATTAATTTTAAGTATTGTTGTTGTTCAGGGCATTTTGATCAATCTATTTTCACATCTATACAAATGTTAGTTTTTGATTTATGTATTATCTCTGTAAGAGCTTTGTTACGTGTACTGTTGTTGATGATCCTAAATAAATAAATAAATAAATAAAACATAAAATTATAACTGTCATTTTCCACAGATTTACTACCAATGCCAGGGTTAATTTTCATACAGATGAGATGGTTGGCAGCGATAGTAATCTTCCTTGTAGAAACTTTGCCCATCTACCTCGCTGATCTTGCGATGCGATTCATAGGGAGAAAAACAGCGTAAGTCAAACTCAAACTCAACTCAAACTCAAAAGCTTTTATTCATTATTAGGTACAATTTGTGCACACGTAATGGAAGTCATACAGATAAATTATACATTCTACATTCATCCGCTTTGATCGCCCCTCAGGCAAAACGTAGACTGGGAGAAAAAAGCGGGCGGAAAAAACTCCCAGCACTCTTTTAAACGTAAATAAAACTTAGTCTATAGTGCAGTATGGCTAGGTCCAATAAAGGAACACACGTGACAGCTATCGTGTGTGTCAATATCGCCCCATTGCCATCCACTCACAAATAAATATTGTTACATAGTGTATAGAAATAGCCTATAGTGAAGATATTCAATCCCACGCTTTCTTATCTTCTAAATAGTCCTTAGTTTCATAATAGGCCTAAGTATTTACTCTTATACACAAAATAAACCTTTTCTCACTTCTCACTCAACTCCTAACAGCTTGGTTCTCTGGAATAGATCGGTCTTAGCGATAAGACTGCCATTTGTGCATAGTCCTATTTTATTATCATTATCGGTCTGTTTCTTTCTATATGTACATACGTAAAATGAAGATATTAAATGAATAAGTTATGGATTAAATGTAAAAAAATATTATTAAAATTAATGGTATTTCTGTTTGTTATAATTTCAGTTATACGAAAATGCAGGCAAGAATATTTGAAATAAGGAAAGCACTTGAACCATTCACGTCGCGTACATGGATGATAACGTCACATAACACGACCGCCCTCTCCGCGAGCTTGTCGTCGACTGACCGCAGCGTATTCGCGTGTGACGTCACCAACGTCGACTGGCAGGAAGTCATCCCCTCCTACTTTAAAGGCATCCGGAAGTACTTGATGGGTGGCAAAAATACTTAAAATTTTTTTATTGCTCAATTATTATTTTGTCCTTATTTTGTGTGTGTCCATGGCACCTACGACACACGGAATCCTAGTGTGGGGCTATGAGTGTGAAACATTTTTATTTATTTATTATAATTATAGTGTTTAATATTAACGTACATATCAAAATATTTTATGTATCTTGAGTCAGTTTTCACAAAACATAGTTTTAAAATTACTTAAAATCAAAATAATATCTTAATTATTTATTTATTAATTTATTGAATTATTTACAAAAATAACATGTAAACTAATAATATAATTATCGTAAATGTTGATATACACAACACGGGTTTTATTTACATAATTGGAATCCTTATACTCAATCCATTTCTTTATTGGCTTTATGATTATATTGATTTATTTCTATATTAATTTATATACCTGTACTTTAATCTTTTTTGATAATGCGCTAAAAATACGAACAAAGTCTTACATGACATTTTACTCAATTGGAGCCGTTTTATTGGACAAACCAATTTCAGACAATTATATCGACGGTTCCCGGGCTATTTGTATTAAGCGACATTTTGGGCGAAATTGACTTATATACATATTCGGAATCAGCGAATTTTTCCGCGTCGATTGAGCGGGGTTTGGTGACGATCTGAGCACTTTTTTGTCGCTTAATACAATGGCATTTTTGGAGCCCATTTTGCACTACGATGTATGAACCGACACAAAATTTTGACAAATTTAGGGACTGTGTACTTAAGCTATACCATGAAATACCAGAGAGTTATTTAAACCAATTAGCCTCGCCTGATAAATATTTTGAAATGTCGCTTCATACAATTAGCTTTACCTTATAAATACATAAGAATGTCACATCATACAATTAGCTTTACCTTATAAATACATTAGAATATCACTTCATACAATTAGCTTTACCTTATAAATACATTAGAATGTCACTTCATACAATTAGCTTTACCTCATAAATACGTAAGAATGTCGCTTAATACAATTAGCTAGAGACTTGAATTTGCTAGATGTGGCGAATAAACCCATGTTCCTTAATATTTTATTAAACTAGCACTGTCGCTACAGTCACTACAAAAACAAAATTTTAGTACTTCAAACAAATTTAATAATAGCAGTATACACTTAATACAATCAAACTTGACTATGGATTGACTATTGAGGCGTCGGTTAAAACATTGGTTTTAGCAAGGGCGCGCTGCCGGCGCGTCCGTCTAAAACGGGCGTCTAATAACAGGGCGACTAGTTTTAGAAATTTAAGGGGTCTGAAATTCTACAAAAGGCGGACATTCTAGCGGAACGGTTACGTGGGGCGCTCGGGGACATGGATGTCAAAATTGCCCATCCCACTAAAACAGGAGAAATAAGAATATTGAATTTGGTGGAATCCGTAAGCTGCCAGGAAATTATGGCAGCGATTGCGGACCTGCGGTTGCCCTTGGAGGACATAAAAGTTGGCGATATTCGTTTCAACCCTACCGCACTGGGAATGGTATGGGCTCGTTATCCACTCACTCCAGTTAAAAAACTGGCTAGTGAAAAGTACATCCGTGTTGATTGGATCAGGGCAAGAGTTCAAGTACTGGCACCACGCAAGCTGCAGTGCTTCCGATGTTTGGAGTTTGGACACGTGCGACAACAATGCACGAGCTCTGTGGACAGAAGTCCTCGCTGCTAAATGTGCGGTGAAAAAGATGACGATCACAAAGCGAGGGAATGCTCAGCTAAGTCACCTAAATGTACCGTATGTGCTGACATTGGCCTACCTGCAGACCACCGAATGGGAGGTAAAAAATGTACTCCGCCTCAGAGCAAGAGATTGGCTGGAAGTTCTCAGGATTCTTCTAACCCATCTCAGGATTCAGCACAAATTGACATAGAAAGTCAACTAACGACTAAGGAAGCAATGGAGATTCAGAATTCACAGGATTTCGGGTCCTCCAGGGCAATCTGAATCACTGCCGCGGGGCTCAAGCTTTATTGTTAAAAGTCCTGTGGGGAGATGTCGATTGCCATGGCAGTGGTGGCAGAGCCGTACGATGTGCCGAAACATCCTCTTTAGTTCGGGGACATCGATGGCTCTGTTGCCATTTACTGGGGTGGAAAGAGATACCCTTCGTACTCCCTCATTGATAGAGGGCAGAGTTATGTTTCGGTGGAGTGGGGACCTCTCGCATTTGTAGGCTGCTACATACTCGTATCTCCTAACTGTGGAATTGGTGCCTATGAAGCATACCTAGATAGACTCGCAGTTTTTACCCGTAGATGCCTACCACGCCCTATTATAGTGCTGGGTGATTTTAATGCTCGCTCAAAAGCATGGGGTGACACAAGGGGAAACAGAAGAAGAGAGGTTATCCAAATGTGGGCGACAGGGTTGGACCTTCGGCTTCTCAACACTGTATTAATAAGTACCTGCGTACGGTGGCAGGGGGAGTCAATTGTGGATTTGACATGGGCTTCACATGATATCGGGATGGAGAGTCGCAGAAGAGTTAGTAACTCTATCCGACCATCGCTACATCATGTTCGCTGTGACATTGCGACCCCCTAATAACAGACACGTTGGTCAAGCACGACGATGGTCTGTTAAACAGCTTAATAGGGATCTATTACTCGCTGCTACCAACGCTGGATTTTGGGCAGAAACCCAGACCTTTTCTGATCCCGAGAATGAATCAGTCTGGGTACGGGAAGTAATGATTTCTATATGTGACGTAGCAATGCCCCGATGTAGGGCCTCTAAAAGAAAAGAAGTATACTGGTGGTCTGAAAACATTGCAGGATTGAGAGTTAGATATCCTTTGAAGCGGCAACAATCCTGGCACGCTTTCCACCCCTCGACATCTTGGCGGACATGGATGACAAGATTTACCTGCAAAATCGGGCAATTCTCCAACGATAAAATAACGATGAGCCAAGTCTTCTGCGAAAGCAGGCACATAGACAGGCTTGGATTGAATGGCGCCAACGTCTGGAGGAGAAGCATGCAGGTCAAAGAGCTGGTGGAGCAATTCTGCCCAAATTTGACGCCTGGATGGGCCGACGGGAAGGTAGTGTTACGTTCCGACTGACACAGATACTCACCGCGCATGGCTGCTTCGGTGAGTATTTGTGTCAGATTGGACGGGAAGAAAAACCCCATTGCTACCACTGTGATGGAGATCAGGACGACGCTCAGCACACCCTTGAAGCGTGTCCTGTATGGGAATATGAGCGTTCCGCCTTGGTTAGCCAAATTGAGGTAAACTTCGCTCCGTCTGCAATTGTAGCAAAGATGCTGGCGGAGAAGACAGACTGGAAGGCAGTGGTCTCCTTCTGTGAAGCCGTCATGGTAAAGAAAGAGGCCGTTGAGCGCACCCGGGAGATTGTTGACAAAATAATAATTCCTAGGTACCTTTAAATTCAACAATGTTTTAACCGCCCGTTTCAGTAAACTTCATTACTCAGGCACGATTAGAAACAAATTAGTAAAAACTAATCTTCAATTTAATGCATTTAGCCTGGAGCTATTATTTTCAGTTCTAGGCGGTTAGGTCATTTAACCTGGAGCAAGAATTAATAAACCTAGGCGGATAAGTCACTTAGCCAGGAACAAAAAATACTAATTGTAGGCGGTTAAATCACTTAGCCAGGAACAAAAAATACTAATTGTAGGCGGTTAAATCATTTAGCCTGGAACAAAAAAATAAAATAAAAGGATTATTTTGTATTAAACGACATCTAACTTCGTTAATAATAGGAATATCAGAAAAAAAACCTAATCAGATTACGCAGACAATGTAACCTAATCAATAAATATCCATCTTTTTCTAAAATTTTACAAATTGCGGAAGTTACGAATTTTTTTTCAAAAATCAAAACTTTAAACTGCTCTGGTGTAAAGTTTGCAAAATGTCGCTTAATACAAATAGCCCGGGAACCGTCGATATATAAAAATTTCGTCGTCTGGCGCGGATATGCGCCGGATATGAGACTATCCATCCAAGAACTACCGTAATAATAGTTTCCATTGGGTTTTTCAAAATCCCAAATTAAAAAAAATAACCTGACAGTCCGCCGTCAAATCAAAAAGTGCCGCCATTGTGCTTTCACGCCTCAATCCTCTCAGGTTAGCCAACCTAACTGACTGGTGTACCAACACTCAAAAACTACTTCAATGTTGCCATCACTCCGCACTAACCATCCCCAAGTCATTACCTACTTGACGTTCCTACACGAAAGGTTATAGACCTGTTAATCAACACAGTTCCTCAAGCGAAGGCTAGATGGCGTTCATGTGCTTTGACGCTTCGACATATTATTATATAAGAAAGATTTATGTGCATATATACCTATTGACTATTAGGCAGCGGTGATAGCCCAGTGGCTTAGAATTCGACCTCGAATCGAGGGATCCGGGTTCGAAACCCAGTGGCACGCACCAATGACTTTGTAATACAAGTTATGTGCGATTTATGAAATTAAATATCACCTGCTGTTACGGTGAAGGAAAACATCGTGAGGAAACCTGCATGCCTGAGAGTTCACAAAAAAAAATGTTCTCAAAGGCATGCGAAGTCCACCAACCCGCAGTAGGCCAGCGTGGTGGACTAAGGCCTACATCCTTCTCATTGTGAGAGGAGACCCGACCCTGTAGTGGGTCATTAATGGGTACTGACATGACATACCTATTAACGATGTATACGTATATTAACGATACACATGGGATACTTTTGAATTTAAGCAGCAATTTGTACTGGAGATTATTCGTTGAAAAGGGGCGTGGCGCCTTCTCTTCAGTAGTCGCTATCTTACTTCGCACCTAAAAACTTCACTACCCCATTGAAGTATATGGGCATGAAGCTGGCCCAGAAGATCTCTGCTGGGTTGCAGGGGAACTTGAGCTGGTCTGCCCTGTCCAGGTCCTCTGCGAGGTCCCGGAGACGCGTGCACATCATCATCCAGGATCTGGAGGAGAAGAATCTGACCATTTCCAAGTAGTTTCCCATTTTACGTTGCATTCTGACGTATCTGTAATCGTGTTTATCGTGGATTTAAGGTAGATTCTATATTAGTTGCGATAGCCCATTAGACGGGTATCTTATTCAGGTGTTTGGGTTCGAATCCCAGTGGCGCGTACAATGACTTGTAAAAAAATTATGTGCACTTTATAAAATTAAATATCACCTGCTGTTACGGTGAAGACATCGTGAGGAAACCTGCATACCTGCTACACAAAAAAATGTTCTCAAAGGTATGTGACGTCCACCTGCAGTAGGCCAGCGTGGTGGACTGCCTACATCTCTCTCATTGTGAAAGGAGACCCAACCCTGTAGTGGATAATTAATGGGTTACTGACAGTACAAAAAAAAGCAAGCGAGTTCTCTTTTCGAACGCTGTCGACGGCTGGCGGGAGACTAGCTTATTGGTCAGTTTCGTTCCCCCCGCACCCTGCATACTATGGGGCCTACTATATCTTTATATATCTTACCTTGTTGGTTTTCTTCTAAGAAATAGTGTTAAATCAAGCAGATACGCCGGTATAATTTGAGATATCAAACGTATTAAAAAGAGAATCCACAGACACTTGGTGAATATCATTGATTTTAAGGTGAAGTCATCTGTAACAAATACTTAAGTTAAAATGAAATGATATCAAATGGGACCAAATGATACCAAATGATACAATACTCGGTCTTTGACTCGAGTCTTTTGATCAAAAATATTTGATTGTTTGCATACTCACTGTAACCTCTTCTACGGCTTTCCGCTGTGTATAACGAGTGCATTGTTTTTAAAGTTAGTTTATTAATTGTGCTTGTACAACAGTTATATATCAGCAACCTTTTGGATCTGAAAAAAAAGTAATTCGGAATAAAACTTGATACGCACGATTATGAAACTAAGGACTATTTAGAAGATAAGAAAGCGTGGGATTGAATAACTTCACTGTAGGCGATTTCTATACACCATGTAACAATATTTATTTGTGAGCGGATGTCAATGGGGCGATATTGACACACACGATAGCTGTCTGGTGTGATCCTTTATTAGACCTAGTCATACTGCAATATAGACTAAGTTTTATTTACTTTTAAAAGAGTGCTGGGAGTGTTTTTCCGCCCGCTTTTTTCTCCCAGTCTACGTTTTGCCTGAGGGGCGATCAAAGCGAACGAATGTAGAATGTATAATTTATCTGTATGACTTTCATTAAGTGTGCACAAATTGTACCTAATAATGAATTTGAGTTTGAGTTTTGAATTTGCACGTCTTAGGCTGCTTTTCCACTAAAGTTGTGAAGGAAAATGTGTGATGCGAGAATGTGTAGTTGTGCTGTGGAAATGTGTGGGCGTTTCCACGAAAGCTGTGCGAGGAAAATGTGTCGTACGAGGATGTGGATTCTTTTTCCAATTATCCATATAAAAAAATGCGAACATCTACTGCCAACAAACACCGTGTATGGACTGGCAGCAAACCTAGGCACGCATTCCTCGCAACACATAGACTCGCAACACATCCCTCGTAAAACATTTCTTGCACACTTTCTCGCTTGTTTTGTACGTAAAAATACTTCGCTCCGCTAAGCCGTTTCCACCAGTGTGCGTAGTGCGAGTTGCACAAAATTGTTCGAGTAACTTCACCGTCGCGTTAATCGACTTTACGCTAAGCGCCAATTCCGTTTGTCATTTTAGCCACAAGATGGCGCTGCTTCAATCCCATAGAAATCGACGTATTCGCGCTCGATACGTTCAAGCGAAAATGTTTTGTCAAAACTCGCACTCAGCACACTGAGCTGTGCTAAGCGAGGCTAGATAAATGAAGCAATTCTATTGGTTCTTCACAAACGCTTCCCTCGCTACGCATCCTCGCACATCTCTGGTGGAAACGCAGCCTTAAACAGGATGACATGATATGTGACGACGACGAAAACTTCGTGAGGAAACCTGCATTCCTAAGAGTTCTACATAACGTTCTCAAAGGTGAAGGCCACCGACCCGCAGGCCAGTGTGGTGGACTAAGGCCTACAGCCCTACATCCTTCTCATTGACTTGGGCTAATACCTGCGGCATCTAGCTGCAGCGACGATGGTGGCGTTCACCACGCAGTCCACGGGGACGATATCGAAGGCGTAGTCCGGTTCGCCGTAGAAACACCGCAGCCAACCCCTCGCTACCATGTCGAGGACCGGCGTGGGGCCTATCCACGCGTCTATCCAGCCCGGCACAGGTTCGCGCATTGCAGCTACCACTGAAATAAGCGTTGAGATAGTTTTTGATTAATTGTCTGTATAACCACGTGTAACCCATTGGTGACCCACTGCACGGTCTCCTCTTCTCTCACAATGAGAAGGATGTAGGCCTTAGTCCACCAAAATCAAAATCATTTATTTGCACGAATATGGGTTAGTTATTGGTTTTACAGGGCATTTTGATCAATCCATATTCACCTTCTCAGGTATGCAAATTAAAAAAGTAATGAAATAAATAAAACTAATGTTACTTATACAAATTAATTAAAACTTATCCATCGCTTAACCACGCTGGCCTAGCGCGGGTTGGTGGACTTCAAATGCCTTTGAGAACTTTTTTTTCTTCTGAACTCTCAGGCACGCAGGTTTATAAAGGTTTATAAAGCGCACATAACTTTTTTTTTACAACGTAAGCATAGTATAGTGCAAAAGTATAGCGGCGATAGCCCATTGGCTTAGAATTCGACCTCAAACGCGAATTCGACCAATGACTTTTTGTATAATAGACATAAAATAGTGGAAGTTACCAACTGATGGTCTGATGACGACTACAGGCATGTCTCCGCGCATTTCGTTTACCAGAGATTCCGTTATTGCTTTCGTAAACGTGTAGGTGTTGGGACGATCTTCTGCAAAAAAGAAAAAGAAAAAAGAAATGAATTATAAATTACAAAATAATTTAGGGCAACAAAAATAACAACAGATAGACTTCAATAAAATGGTATTTTAGAAGTCTGTCCTATAGTATAAATATTGTTCTATTTTTTTTATTCTAAGTTGTGTTCCGTTAACTTCCGTTATGTTCTGTTCTATTCTATTCTCGTTGTCTACTAATATACAAAATTAAATGAATTATTAATTTATTACCTACGTTAGTAAGCAGCCGTTAAACCTTGTCTGTCGGTCTGAAAACAATCGAAAACACTCCCACTTACGTTGTCTCCCTTAATTTTTTCTCTGTTTTTGTCATTTTGTGTATTTTGTAAAGAGATTTTGTTAAAAAAGTATTTTGAATCTGTTTTAAACAAAAAACATACAGACGAATTGAGAACCTCCTCCTTTTTTGAAGTCGGTTAAAAGTACAGTGAAACATGTCCCTTACTTAATATTTCTTGAACACGTGCCTTGTCATTGCCATACTTGTTTAAGAATTCGTAAACCTTTTCTATTTTCATCGGAGAAGGGTATACTATTTCCTCCAGGATGGTCTGGTCCGTGTGTGAGAACGCCGTGGACATGTAGAGGAAGCACTGAAAAAAAATCGAATAAAAAACGGGTTGCACTCCGGGAATGCCAGCAGAAGTGAAAATTTATAAGGTGTGTTTTCTTTGTGATTTGGACGACGCGACGGTTAATTGAACACAATTGAGTTCTCTCTTTAAAAAAAGAGACGACATTTAAAGCATTAAATGTCGTTTAATAATCGCAATATCGAATCCAAAATCACAATTATTTTAATATTTAGCTTCTTCTATAACTAAATACACTTATTATTTATGAATGTTTCCTTTTGACAGTTTTCATAGTTGCATCTAATTAGACGAATTTTGTTTATGAATGTTACTTTGACTTTCTATAGCTGCGTCTCGTAACGGTGTCGCGAGTCCAGAGATTTTATCTCATAAAAAATATGTGTACTGCGTTTACACTTCTAAAAGAAGTTTACACTTCAAATTTTTGTTAGTAACCAATGGGCTTGCAGTTTGGAGCCCACCTGTGCCGTGAGCCTGAACACTATCATCCAAGTATTCATACGGTAAACATTAGCCATTAGTATGTCGTATGTCAGTCTGTCTTGACACCTTCCCATACTAATGGCTCACGTTAACTATACAAATACGCTGACATTAATTTGAATAGACATTGTTGGCCATCCATCGTGGATGGCCAATGTCGAATTGGGGACGATTAGATGACCTGGGTGCCGTCGGACTCCTACCAGCTAAAATCCCATGATGTTCCACTCAAAGTTCATTAATTTGTCACCTCCCCCCACTCCCTATTCATACTGTGTGTATGAGTACACACACACATGCGTCCAACCTTAAAAAAGACAGATATCTTATCTAAGAACAATGATATAGTATAAAACAAAAGCAGATAATTATGTTATATGCGCGCGCTGCGAAGACTCAAATACGTCCCAATTGGGACGTCTGAAACATTTGAAGTGCAACTATTACGAGTATAGCTATCTCTTTCAGTTTCGTGTTATTTCATATCTTTTGTTTTGCTTATCAGTAAAACTTGTCAATGTGTGCCATGGACGTATCTTTTGGATTGCTCGGAACAGTTTAAAACGTAAATTACTATGAACGTAACTAATCTATAGTTTTAAAAAATTGGGTGTACTCATAGGATTCATTAGAACTGAAATGTTATACTTCAATATCGTAGAGTACTCCGGCAATGTTACCTTTAAATTTTTCATTTGTTTCGCAAACTGCATGACGGTCCTTGTGCCTTCCACGTTCACCCTCATCGCCTCACTTAACGGCTCGTTAAACCTTATCGTAGCTGCCAAGTGGAATACTACTGACACCTAAAATGTATAATTTTTATTGTAAAACTAATAAATAATTGCCCATGAATTCGACCGCACATGCTTTACAATTTAATGCAAAAATAGATTATCTAATGTAGAATTTTACATCTATCGGGATATTATGCTAATTAATTTAAATAAGTATTCAACGATTTTTCGTGATAATAATAGATAAATAAATAATAAATAAATAACGCTTCACACTCATAGCCCCACACTAGGATTCCCTGTGTCGTGGGTGCCATGGACACACACAAGACAAGAACACAACACACCCAGACCAGAAACAGAAATTCAAATTCATCATTCAAATCTCTGCTCTGCTGGGAATCGAACCCAGGACCTTCCGCGCAGCGCACCTGTGTCTTAACCACTGCGCCACTTGGGTCGTATATACGTAGTCCTAAATATTTGTGGAATATGATAAGTTTTATAAAGGACATGCTAGGCTTATTCTTGCTTCGGGTGACCGGAGGGTTGGCAGCTATTTTGTCAAAAAAATATTTTCTTGCCATTCAACGGAGTAATGCTGCCGACGTTTGGGTACCATGCCACAAGCCGAGCCCGCCACAGTTTCCTTTATACATTATTTTTCGTTTATTTCTTATTTTAAGTCAGTACTTTTCTTGGTTTTGTAATTAAATTGCTATGTGGGTAATACAAGGTAGATTTTTATCCAAAGTCGAATCTTAATCCAAATCAATAAAATTTGTTGCAAGTTGATCAATATACGGCGGCGTGTAGATAAGCTCAAGAGCAATCATTTCAGCCATGTGAAACTGTATAAATGAATATAGACAAATAATTTAAGTATTTTCCAGATTTTATTTATTAGACTTTTTTAATAAACAGCAGTAATTATTTGTTAAGTGTAAAAAATTAATAAATTATTACTTTTCAGGCTATAATATCAAACACTATTTTTATGCATTTTTTGATTTATTATTATGAAGCTATAAATGTCAAGTACCTACTATAAAATAATAAAAAATTCGAATCTTATCAAGTATTTTTCTTTATTATGGCACTTTAGTTGGCCTAAAAGTGACTTTCCTTCAAATTCAATTAAACTGAAATATCTCGAAAACCGTTGAATTTTGGATAGATTTGAGCTTATCTACACGCCTTCAGCGGAATACGTCACGTCATAACAAATCACTCTGTATAATTCCTTTGAAATAAAATAACAGATTCGGCCTACCAACTAAACATCAAACTCCAAAGACTGATTATTGAAATCGGCCACGAGAGATCAATTAGACATTACGTTCTCAACATTTTTCATCATTTTTCTGTATTTGTTAAAGCTTAAGTAATATTAGAAGTGTTTACCTTCTCTAGTACCGACGTTCTGTCCGTATCCGACAAGCCGAGACCATCTATCGTTATATCTCCTAAAGTGGGAACTATTTTCTTTAAATCCTCTGGTTTTTCATTTTTTATTCTAGTGAAAAGCTGTGAAAAATACGCTGAGTCTTAAGAAGAAAAGACGACATAAAAAATACATAGAAGTTTCCTTCACCGTTACAGCAGGTGATTTTTATAAAACGATTAATTTTTGTAAAACGAGTTAACTTATAAAATCATTGCTGCAAGCCGATGGGTTTGAACCCAGATCTCTCGATTAAGGATTATAACTATTCTAGCTTAATCTTCTTCTCTGCATCTACTATATTTCGCCAAAAATATATTTTAATTTATTATTTTAATAGACTTGATAGAAAGAAGGATAATAATTATCCTATATTTTATCCAGATTGTAAACTACGTGAATAGCAAATTTTATCCAAATCTATTCAGCAGCTTTTGCTTGAAAGAGTAGGTAACAAACATCCTTAAACTTCCATATTTATATTAGTATAGAAGTAGGGTTTATTATTTAAAAATAATTGATATTGCGAACCTTGCTATCCAATAGTTTCTTAATTCTATCTCTGGCCATCATATTGTTTTTGTCTCTCACCAAGATATACACGTTTTTTATATTTGGACAGCTATACAAAAGTTTTTCTATTAAAACCTGAAAACATACAAAAAATGTGGTTAAAATTGACTCGTTGAGTATGGTAATATTAAATTAAAAGTAATATTTTGACTAGTAAAGTTACATTCACTTAGAATTTTATCGCAAAAATCAAGTTATTTTTAAACAAACAATCGAGTTTTTCTTAACAAAAAGGTTTAGTAATTTTTTTTAGAAAATAAGTTGTTTCATAAAAAGTTAAGCTAATTTCGGAATAAGCTTTTTTTGAACAAAAAAGAAGTTTGCAAAAACATACGATACATAATTACTTATACAACTTCAGAATGAAATTATGAATGCACATAAAATTATAAACATTCGTATTGATACTACAATATAATCATTTTCTTTTATCAAATTTAAAAAACATAATATAAACATTTGAATTAATAATTATTTTTATATTTTTGAAGTCGAAAAAATTAACATTTACCTAATTAGAGTTTTCGACATGTGGGGGAAACCTCATGAAATAATTTATTTTACTGGCATTATAGTAATAATAAAATAATGACAAAACTGGTAATTTTCATTTTTCTGGTACTCTGGCTATATAAATAAGTGTACCTTTCCAAGAAAACCGGTCCCACCAGTAATAAACACCGATTTTCCGGCATAAAAGTCTTCTATGAATTCATATGAATCAGTTAATGTGTGCTCCATCTGAAATTTAATATAAATAACACTAAGTAACAAAATTCACACCAATATTTTTTGAACTGGTGTCGGCACGGCTAAATGTTAGCTCGAACCTAAAACTCAAATTATTATATCTTTTCAAAGGTATCTTTATCTATCTTTATTTTTATATCTATATTTTTGGCGTCTTATATGTACTTTCTTTATGGTTACCTTCAATTGTTTCTTTGTAAATGTGAGATTGAATAACTGTGGATGACAACAAACGAAGATAGATTTTTGTTATCTATCTTTCCTTAACTGATAAACTTGTCCAAATCGTTGACAACCTTATAATCTTGACTCACCAGTCTCATGATAAGTTTACTATAATAAAATGGTCTTGATGATACACCATAAGAAATGGTTATGGCATTTAACCCCAAATTGCTATCCTCAAATAGTATTCTCAACAGCCGAAACACAAGACATGAAGAACATAATGCTGCTTCACGACGGTTATTATGGCACTACCATTTTGTATCTAGAAGGTGATAGTATTTTTTAGCTCCTTCCTTCCTTCCTTTCAGCCCTTGGCAGTCCACTGCTGGACATGGGCCTCCCCTAATCGACGCCACTCCGCCCGGTCCTGGGCCCTCTGAATCCAACGGTTTCCCGCTGCCTTCTTCAAGTCATCAGTCCACCTGGTGGGAGGTCTGTGCTCCTTTATCGAATACGTCTTAATAGCGCAAGTGTAAATATACGAGTAGGTGTCATTAAAAAACAAATACGGCGGCTGTGAAACGCATTTGAAGTGAATGTTTGGTTTTGAAAAGTACAAAATGAGTATCAGTTTAAGACACAATTTCGAAAAATATTAACTTTGTAGAGGTAACGCTTAAAATTACCCAAAAAGGAAGTACAAACTTAATTTTGAAGTTTAAAGATAAATTAAGAAAGAAAGGCAGAAAGATAGATTTTATTTCCTTAGATCAATGACATAGCAACGTGTATTGTAATTGAATATAACATAATCATTAAGCACAATTATAATTATATGGGTAGGTATATAATGAAAGTCACTCACGTTAGTTTATAAGCGAGAACTACGGGAACAACGCCCACATAGACGTTTAGTAATTGCTAAGTACTTTTATATCTACGTGTACTTGTTACGACACACGTGAAAACAATGTCACACCGCCTCGTGATAAAGGCCTTAATATCTCCTTTATCGATAGAAAAATCAACGCTCTAAGATCAGATACATGGATGAGAGAAGTATTTTTTTGCCTTGTAAATTGCTAAAGCATTCAATTCTTTTCATATTGACGTCAAAACCAAAAAAGGGCTTGCGAAAATATTTATTTGCGGTTATTAACTAATTCGTTAATACTCCTTATAGGACTTGTACAATTTTAATTTAGTATTTAAGCAGCGGTGATAGCCCAGTGGCTTCGAATTCGACCTCGAATCGAGGGGTCCGGGTTCGAATCCCAGTGGCACGCACCTATGACGTTGTAAAAAAGTTATGTGCGCTTTATAAAATTAAATATCACCTGCTGTTACGGTGAAGGAAAACATCGTGAGGACACCTGCATGCCTGAGAGTTCAACAAAAAAAAAATGTTCTCAAAGGTATGTGAAGTCCACCAACCCGCAGTAGGCCAGCGTGGTGGACTAAGGCCTACATCCCTCTCATTACGAGAAGGAGACCCGACCCTGTAGTGGGTCATTAATGGGTTACTGGCATTTAAGCAGTCGTATTAGTTAAGCAACGATGTGCGCGTCAGTACCTGGATGGGTGATCGCTGGTGGCGAATAATAATTAGATGCGTGCTTCCGTGCTTCGGAGGGCACGTTAAGCCGTTGGTCCCGGTTGTTGGAATAAGATAGCAGTCTATGGGTGATTTGCATACATCCGACAAGGGTTGGCCACTAGCCCATTTAGTGGAGTATACCTTCTCCTGTTGTGGGGAGATCCCTTTGCCCAGCAGTGGGACATTAAGGAGTCAATAGTCAATATCAGTCAATAGTCATTTATTCATATAAAAACATAATTGTCGGGTTCACATAAAACAAAAATAACTGTAAATCCGCCATTTTGTTGCGACGGCCTATTGGCTGACAACCGACCGACCAACCAACACGATAAAATCTAGAGCTGTTACAAAATTTAATGGCGCAAATGGCGTTGTCGTATCAGCAACTTTTGCGTGCGTCGTGGCAATTAGGACTAATCAGGATCTAATTAGGATTAGAATTACGAATAATTAAGAAAACCGACCTCAAAAAAGTATAAATAAAAATTTGTTACATACTTGAGGCTTACAATTATTTCAGGTTTTTGAAGTTGGTAAAAAGTTTATTAAAAACGAAAATTCAACTTCAAATTCCTTTATCCTTCCTTCCTTTCAGCCCTTGGCAGTCCACTGCTAGACATGGGCCTTCCCTAATCGACGCCACTCCGCCCGGTCCTGGGCCCTCTGAATCCAACGGTTCCCCGCTGTCTTCTTCAGGTCGTCAGTCCACCTGGTCGGAGGGCGGCCTGTGCTCCTTTTGCCTAAACGTGGTAGCCATTCGAGGACCTTTTCCCCCATCGGTTGTCAGTCCTGCGTACTACAAAATACAAATTAGAAGTCTTTAATCAAAAATCGAACGACGCCATTGAAGTAAATCGGTATGAACTCATGCCAGTTGATCTTGGCAGGGTTGCAGGGGAACCGGAGCTGGTCCATCTGGTCCAGGTCCTCGGCGAGGGCCCGAAGCCTGGTGGCCAGCATGACCCAGGATCTGGTGGAAATGAACCTTCCTAACTTCTGGTAAACAGCCAATCTCTTCTGCAGATTAACGTACCTGAAAATTTAAATGGTAGACCAGGTACAATTAGTTTAAATGCTTTTATCTAAAGTCCGTTTTTTTACACTAACTTGTCCTATTTGGTAAACAATCTCAGCGTGTTTTTTTTTAATTTAATTTGCGATTTAAAAATAAGGCAGATACCTAATTGTCAGTAACCCATTGTCCCACTAAAGGATCGGGTCTCCTCTCACAATGAGATATGTAGACCTTAGTCCACCACGCTGGCCTACTGCGGGTTGGTGGACTTCACATTCCTTTGAGAACATTTTTTTTGTGAACTCTCAGGTATGCAGGTTTCCTCACGATGTTTTCCTTCAACGTAACAGCAGGTGATAGCAGTGATTTTATAAAGCGCACATAACTTTTGTTTACAAAGTCATTGTTGTGTGCCACTGGGTTTTCACCGCTCTACCTAATTATAAATATTACGATACCTAATTATAAAGATTTAAAAACAAATTGTAATTTTAAATCCTTATCTATAATTGCAACACCTTACATGAAGGTTGGTGGACTACACGTGCATTTCAGCACACTATGGAGAACTCAGGCAGGTTTCCTCACGATGTTTTCCCTCACCGTAACGGCAGGTGATATTTTATTCTTAAAAACATAACGCTTAGCTATTGAAAAATGCACAAATCTTACTTCGTCGGCTTTCCCTTGACGTTGAGTACTAAATCGAGTATGTAGGCGGGAATAGTTTGAAATTTCGCAGCTATTACGCTATTGATGAATGAATATTCAGTAAAAATCATAGGAGTTAAGGGTAGATTATCTGAAACAGAAAAGAAATAGTAAGATATTATGTGAATCCAACGTGACATGCACGTTGTGGCGACTTCGGCAACTCGTTACGAGATGGCGCCACACGGTCCTGAATCACGCTATCGATGTTTTCTACATCGCTGGCATATATTTTATACAAAACTTCAATATTATGTAAGGGGAGCACGGCCGCTTCCTAGGCATGATTACCTCGCCTGGTCTCCCTCCAAGATATCATTTGCTTCATTGTAGACCAAAAATAGTAGTCTTATTGCTAATTTAGTTCTGGTGTTGCTCGTGTTAGTAGGCAATGGTAATCACTTATCAGGTGGCCCGTCTGCCTGTTTGCCTGTTCCATAAAAAATACGCTCAGCTCTTGTCGCAAGACCCTTTTTGATGAGATACTCGCTTGTAGGAAAAAGAACGTTCATGAGTGCTTACTGTATCCTTTCTTCACACTTTCTTTCGTGTAAAGCGTGTACATATCTTTCACTGGTAGCTTATTGATTGCACTGGTGCAACAATTGTAGACCGCCACATTTTTGGACCTGAAACCATAATATTTGATTGAAATATTTGGTGTATTGACTACTTGTATTTTAAAGACGGTTTCAGTTAGATAGACACTTGGTATACAGCAGAAGCGCGCATCGACTCGCTGCTTGAGTAGATCGCAAGCGATCGAAAAAGGTAAGCAGCGTCGGGCGCGGTCATTACTTGGATGGGTGACTGCTAGTTGCGAATTTAATGCGCGCTTCCATGCTTCGGGGGGCAAGACCAACGGCTCGGATGTTATCCATACGATAGCAGTCGTTATACCTTGTCGGAGGCCCTATGGATGGTTTGAAAACATCCGACACGGGCTGGCCACTAGCCTGTTTATCCACCAATCCACATTGGAGCAGCGTGGTGGAGTGTACACCAGGCCTTTCTTGGTTGTGGAGACCCTTGGGCAGTGCGACAGAAAGGGTTTCAGCCAGGGCCCTGATTCGGTATGACCATTCACACTCGTATCGCGGCAATGTCGTGTTTTACCCGCGATAAAAAGTCAAAAGAGGCTAAAAAGTCAAATGTCGTGACAATCTACTGTGTGCCTTATAGAATAGACATTGGTGCCTTGAGCCGAGTTCATGAAATGACGTACGGTTTAATGTCACACGATATCGGCACGAAATCTTTTGGGACTTCAGAATCAGGGCCCTGATAGTCTTGCTTTCTCACCTTTGACAGCGAGCCGCCGCAACGATGGTTGCGTTGACCGCATAATCTAGTGGGATCAGGTCAACGGCATAGTCCTTGTGTCCGTAGTAGCAACGGATCCACCCCCTGGCGGCTAGGTCCAGGAGTGGCGTAGGACCGTGCCAAGAGTCTATCCAGCCAGGAATCGGCTCCTGCAATGCTGCTACGACTAGAAGTGAAAGATAAATTATTTAATTTCAATTCAAATTTACGATTTCAAATTTTTAATTTCTCGTTTTGAATTTCAATAGCTCTAGCACAATACAGGGAATCCTTGTATGGAGTCTAGAGCTCTCTTCCCTGAGGTTATAAATATTAAAATTTTATGCATAATGACAGAAGGATTGTTTATGGATTTATTGTGAGTGTATTTCTTTTTTTTATTTTGTATTATATTCTGTAAACAGTTACTTAATGTTTAAGGTTATTTAAGGTTCTTTTTTAATAGTGTGAAAATAAAATTTACGTATATGTTTTAGGACAGAAGGTGATTACAATAATATTTATCAAAATTTAGAAAAAGACATTGATGATCTTCTTCGTTCTCGGTTTGAAGGAGAGCTCTTTTTACGCTCTTTTTGAAGAATCCCATTATATCTCTATAAATACTTGACAAAGTACTTTTAGAAGAAGAAGAATAAATTCACCCATTGATGGTCTGATGATGACAGTAGGCATCTCTCCATGAATTTCTGCTACCAAAGCCTCGGTTAAAGCTTTTGTAAACGTGTAGGTGTTAGGTCTATCTTCTGAAACATAAAAATAAATAAAAAAGCTCCAATTATAAAATGTTCCTGGCGGAATATGATTATGAGTTTAAGTATGACTCTTGTCTACTAAACTAAACTAAAACGACCCAAGTGGAAGGTCCTGGGTTTGATTCCCAGCAGAGCAGAGATTTGAATGATGAATTTGAATTTCTATTTCTTGTGTTCTTGTCTTGTGTGTGTCCGTGGCACCCACGACACAGGGAATCCATGTGTGGGGCTACGAGTGTGAAGCGTGATATTATTATTACTAAAACCCCTCTGTAGTTAGTCTTGTAGCGTATCTAGGGAGGCCTACATGGCCCCTACCGATAATTACTTACTTATAAATATCTACTATAGTTGCCGTCACGAGTGGTGAGCACAACTTTCATTGGTCGGTTTGACATTGACTGCGCTGCGGTCACACGACTGGTTCGACAAACGTCAGTTCATAATTATAATATATTGTATCAGGCGTTACTTTGCGGAAATCCATTGTTATTTAAGTTGTATTTATATTTCTTTGCAACAATCCGCACACGTGGAACTTGTGTCTGAGTCTCAGCAACCAACCGTTGTAGAGTCCACATCACCTGATGATGCTCCGTTTTGGGGCGAAACACGTGTCGTGTACCATTGGAATAAGTTGTGATGGTATACACCTACTCAGAGAGATAAGGGAGGGTGGTGGCTCCATACCAAACAAGTTCCACGTGTGCGGATTGTTTCAAAGAAATATAAATACAACTTAAAAAACGTCAGTTCGTCAGTGTGCGTCGTCTATTGGTCCAGCGCGTTTTTTCGGCTGCTGTACATTGGCCGATAGTATACAATATCCCTACCACCGATAATCTGTGCTCACGACTCATGACGGTTACGTACTTACGTATTATCTCATGGTCTCGACTCTTGTCATTGCCGTGCTCGTTGAGAATCTCGTAAACTCGGTCTATCGTCATAGGCGGTGGGTAAACGATTTCTTCCAGTATCGTTTGGTTTGTTTGCGAGAATGCCGTTGACATGTATAGGAAAGCCTAGAAGCAAAAATAATAATGGTGAGGAGAAAGTATTGTTGAATCTTGGTTACAATTTTTGTTTTGTTATCGTACGTGATGATGATTGGATTAACTCGAACTGGTTCAACGGAAAAACGGGAAATGCATTGTGTAGAACGGCACATATATTTACAGAATAGAAATTTCCGAAAGTCACCTTTCATCCAAAGTAGCAGGTGTGATGCAATATGCAAAATACAGAAATATACAATCTCTTAATCAAGATCTTATTACTTCCACTTACAGAGACGATTAGTCCTCAGACGATCTTGCGTTTTCCTAAGCCAAAAATCGGCTCGTTGAAATTTTCAGAAGCGTCTTTTCCTTGGGGCTGCGGGGCACCCGGGCTCCGGGTGTCAAGGGGCGCCAAGAGACCCTCGCGTCACATAGAGCCTCGGCTGTAATGCTCCGTACATGGAAAATTTGCCCGAACATTTTGATACAAGAGAGCGCCAGGGTACATAGCTCCTGAAGGCTCCTGAGAATACTGCAATATATTCTACCTGTAAGCTTGTTATTTGCTTCGAGAATTCTAAAACGGCTCTTGTCCCCTCAACGTTGATGGCCATAGCTTCGCTTAAAGCCACATTAAACTTCACTGTTGCTGCTAGGTGGAATACTACTGACACCTGAAAATTAAATAATTTACATTAATTTTGAAGTTGCAGTCATGACGCCATTAAAACTTGCGAATGATAAAAACAAATCAAAGAAAACACATCAAAGAAAAATTTAGGTATCTATATTTTAATGGAATTTTTTTAACCTTCATACGGTCTTTAATATTACTGACGTTACCGTGCTTGGGTCACATTTGACCCAGCATAATAAAATCTCACTAAAAAGTGAAGATAGCCCAGTGGCTTAGAATTCGACCTCGAATCGACGGGTCCGGGTTCGAATCCCAGTGGCACGCACCAATGACTTTGTAAAAAAAGTTATGTGCGCTTTATAAAAATTAAATATCACCTGCTGTTACGGTGAAGGAAAACATCGTGAGGAAACCTGCATGCCTGAGAGTTCAGAAAAAAAAAGTTCTCAAAGGCATGTGAAGTCCACCAACCCGCACTAGGCCAGCGTGGTGGACTAAGGCCTACATCCTTCTCATTGTGAGAGGAGACCCGACCCTGTAGTGGGTCATTAATGGGTTACTGACAACGACTGCTATCATAACAAACGGGACCGACGGCTTATTGTGCCTTCCGACGCACGGAAGCGCGCATTTAATTCGCCGATCAGTTACTAACTCCCTATTTACAATAGATAGAACAAGGTCCGGTAGCAAGTTTCAGCAACGTCTTACTGTATATTGTAGCATCATTTTGTCCTTTTCAGTCATTCCCAGATCGGGTAAGGTTACATCTCCGGGAATGGGCACAATCTTCTTCAGTCTTTCTGGTTTTTCTGACTTGAGTCTGGAAAATACCTGAAAATTTAGATTTGGAGTTTTACTTCGTACTTTTTGAGTAATAGAAAACTAAACTTACGTGTCGCGCCGGAAAACAATTTGGAGTCCTATTTAAATATTACAAGATTATGAATCACCAAAAAGTGACATAATCGCATTTCACGCTTTTATAAAAGCAACTTAAAAATAATTTTAAAAATATCGTGTTATCACACTTCATGACAATGTTACTGACAATTGTTCACAATTGTTCATGACAATTAGGTACCTTGGATTCCAACAAATTCTTTAGTCTCTCATCGGGCGGTACATCTTTCTTTTCTCTCAGTAAAACGTACACATTGGTCAAATTTGGACAACTATACACCAGTTTTTCTATTAGCGCCTGAAATAAAAGGTCATTTCAAATACAATTTAATATAGATTTTAGTTATCTCTTAATATAATGCGTGCCACTGGGATTCGAACACGGATCCATCGATTAAGAGGTTGAACTCTAAGCCACTGGGCTATCACCGCTAAGTCTGGTGTTTACGGTATTTAATTTATTCCTACGGGCTAGTTCCTCTCGCCTTGCCCCAAAATGATAATAATTGAAATTTACCCGAAATCGGAATTTTAATCAATACGTTTTATTCGGTTTTCAATTACAAATTAATTCAACCTCCATATATTTACATGACAATAGACGAGAAGTGTTAATTCAAATTTGTATTAATTTATAATAAAGTACGTGTAACTGCTTATTAGCGGATAGCGGTGATAGCCCAGTGGCTTAGAATTCGACCTCGAATCGAGGGGTCCGGGTTCGAATCCCAGTGGCACGCACCAATGACTTTGTAAAAAAAGTTATGTGCTATTTATAAAATTAAATATCACCTGCTGTTACGGTGAAGGAAAACATCGTGAGGAAACCTGCATGCCTGAGAGTTCACAAAAAAAAATGTTCTCAAAGGCATGTGAAGTCCACCAACCCGCAGTAGGCCAGCGTGGTGGACGGCGGCCTACATCCCTCTCATTGTGAGAGGAGAGCCGACCCTGTAGTGGGTCATTAATGGGTTAAAACAACAACTGCTTATTATATATCGACGATGAAGTGACATGCACCTTTATCGACCAAAACATAATTTTACAGGAAACGGAACCAGCTCACGCAAACAATTATTTAAAGTCCATCTAGGTACCTAAAAAAATCGTCAAAATGTCAGTTAGGTGTTCATATTGTCACTTCATCGTCGATATGTAAAAGTCCATTAAGGTATTGTATAATGAATACCTGTTGAAATTTATTTTATATAAATAAAATTAATATTAAAAATAATTTAATCCGACTTTAAAAAGTATGAAATAGATTTTGTTACCTACATACTTTAGGCCTAATTTTTGAGGTTGGTGTTTTTTGTATCTAGTATTTTGTTTCTATTGTTAACATTTGGGGCAAACCTCAAAAAATAGTACCTAAGCCTAAAATATGTAACAAAATTTATTTTATACTTTTTTAAGCCTGTTTAATTTTTTTTATTTCCTAATTTTTAGTTTTAAGTCAACATCACGAAAACTACTGAAGCGATTTACTACGAAACTTTAATCATTCCCTAAGTTAAACAAAATGCAAACAAACAAAAGAGAACGATCACGATCCGTCAATAAGTTTCAGAGATATGCGAGGATAAACATATGTACATACATACATTCATACATACATGCTGCCACGAAATTTAATATTCTTATTTGAAAGCCGTAAAAGACCAACATATATTATGTAAAAATTGTGCAGTTCTGAGAATATTACCTACATACAAATACGTGTCGAATTTTATTGATAACCTCCTTTTTTGAAGTCGGTAATAAAAATACACGCAGACAGGCAGAAGATACCATTGCTTTTCTAAACCCTAAAGCTATTGTAAAAGTTCTAAAGTTATACCTTTCCCAAAAATCCAGTACCGCCGGTAATGAACACCGATTTTCCCGAATAAAACTCTTCAATTGATACATGTCTCTCCAGATTGTGTGAAGCTAATGTTTCCATCGGAAAGTAATTTTACGTATTATGAAGTTTAACGTATTTGTAACCCTGCTACTATAACAAATGTAAAAGTTTATGAGGTATGGATGCTTGTTAATCTTTCCGGCTGAACAGATTTTGATGAAATTTTTTATGCAGGATCGGATAGGATACCTGGAGTAACTTAAAGGATACTTTTTATTCCTCTCTGAACTAAATTCCCAAATGCACGGACGAATCCGTGGGCAAATAAAATATTATTTCACAGTTATTTTTTTAGTCAGTTTAAATTTTTGAAATTATTTTCATTGTTTTAAGCTTTAAGTAAAATTGAAAATACAATAGTAACAAAGATAAACTCTAATAAAAATATTTAGTGGAAAATTTTAATATTCACAATAATTAATCATCTCCAATAGCTCCTATCGCATAGATCAGTGTTTTTAAATAGTACTTATACTTACCTTTTGAAAAATTAAAAGCAATATTTATTTCACACCACACTTTGAACAATGTTTAATCGGAAACGATTGAACAGATAGTGCAAGTATTTAATACACACAGATTATATTAATACCTTATTTATAACGACATATCTAACATTTACATATTAATTAACTTTTTATTGGTTCAAACAAATTGCGGCCGTGGCCGGGAGTGACCCCATTGTGTTGAAATTTTAAAACCTATTCTTTAAAATTCGAACAATCCATATTTACCTTTTCAGGCCAGTAACCCATTAATGACCCACTACAGGGTCGGGTCTTCTTCTCGTAATGAGAGGGATATAGGCTGCCGTCCACCACGCTGGCCTACTCCGGGTTGAGAACTTTGAGAACATTTTTTTTTATGAACTCTCAGGCATGCAGGTTTCCTCACGATGTTTTCCTTCACCGTAACAGCAGGTGATATTTAATTTTATAAAGCGCACATAACTTTTTTTACAAAGTCATTGGTGCGTGCCACTGGGATTCGAACCCGGACCCCTCGATTCGAGGTCGAATTCTAAGCCACTGGGCTATCACCGCTACCAGGTATGCTAAGTAGTAAGTCTGGCTGTGATACCCCAGTGTCTAAGAGTCGGTATTTTCATGGTCTCTAGCTCTAAAGTTATGTTCGCTTTACAATACTGATTGTAAGCACAATCTCTGTTGGTTTGACGTTGAGTGCCCTGTTGGTTCACCTGATTGGTTAGTCCATTATTGTACGTGTCGTCTATTGGTCGTTGGGATAGTGCATGTTTTACGATTACTCGTAATGCTTACTATAGTCCACCAACTCAGGCCAGAACTTCATTTAATGTTATTATTGTATGTTTATGTTTTAAATTTCGTTTGGACCTCAAATCTCCACATGTTGTAGACATGTACTTATTGCCTTTTATATATTAAAAAAATCGATAAAAGAAACAACAATTCCATTAAAAATATTTTATTTTATTTCAAGGGATCCATATGAACTTAAAATTTATTTACACCACGAATCTTTCCAAAGATATTTGTTAATCCCTCTCACGTAGGTGGGGATGAACTCTTCCCAAACGATGTCTCTTGGGTCGAAGTTGAAGCGTTTCTTATCAGTCTCCGACAGAGAGTTGTACAAAGCACACGTCTGTGTCGCGCTCATCCTCCACGTGCGCCTTGTAAATCTTTCAGTTGCTTGCTGCGACTTTAATGATATTAGTTGATATTTCACAAATCTGTAAAGATAACAATAAATAGTTAATAGTAAGAGCTATGAAATAGAAAAATTAATGTACTCGAATTATTGCCGTTGAAAAAATCAAAACCTTGTTTGGTGAAAATCCAACTTAAAGCTTAGTAATAATTTCCTTTGGTTTTGGTATAAATTTTTATGTTTATGAATATATATTAATATATTATTACCTTGGCTGTTTTCCCATCGCGGACAAGTAATAATCTGCCAAAATAGTGGGGATTCTTTGAATATAAGAGATTAATTTTAGCAACCACATCGACATGGTAAAATATGTTTTTGGGAACGGGAATACATCTGTAAACATGGAAATAAAATAATAAAATATAAAATAATAATAAAATAAAAATAAAATTTCATATTTCAAGCGGCTGATTTTATTATAATAGAATGCAATATGTATGATGTTCATTAAGTGTGAATAAATTGAACCTTTTCAGATTTTTCATATATTTTTGAGGGCTAATATGTAAAAAGGTACAATCGTTTCCTACCTCTAATTATAAAAAAATGTCTGTAAATACTTACTTATTTTCAGCCTAACACACTCTTCTGAGCAGAACCGTATAAAATTACCAATTTCAATGGGGTTTTCACTGGAAGTGCTACAATTATATACTGCTACATTTTCAGACCTGAAATAATAATGATAGAATATTACATAATTCAGCTATAAAATAAGGACATCATTTTATGCCGTAAGTAATGTAAAGCGGCATATTCATCATGTTTTGGGTTTATAAGTTTTCAATTGTAATAAGTACTAATTATTTTATAACATTAGTTTTATTTTATTTTTAAATTATTAAACTGTGTTATATAATTTCATAATTTGCATACCTGAGAAGGTGAATATGGATTGATCAAAATGCCCTGTAAAACCAACAATTAACCCATATTCGTGCAAATAAATGATTTTCATTTCATTTCATTTCATTTCATTTCATTTCAGATAGAGAAATGAAGAGTGGTGGAGAGTGATAAAGAGAGTATAAATAGAGGCTTGTGACTTCTTAAAGTCTGCGATTGTTAGCATATCTTAGCAGCTAAATTTAGCCGAATTCTACTTGACTTTTAAGTTGAAAACTTTGCAAGGATTGAGTTTTAGCTAATTGTGACTTAAATGTCGATACGAAAAAACGATCGCACATAGCTTGAACTCAGTTTTATTCTACGGTCGGTGTCGCATAGTCATGTTCTATAGTGTAAACAGAATTTAGTCACAGCAAAAGAATTCTTCCAAATAAGCAAACGGTAAAGTATATCGATAAATAGTAGATTATACCATCTTAAGATCAAATCTTGATAATAATCTCACCTGTTACATCGTGTCGCCGCAACTACGATAGTGTTGACCACGTAGTCTAATGGGATCAGGTCGATATTGTACCCCGATTCGGCTAACATGACTCGGTTCAGACCTTGGGCTAAGGGCAGTATGACCCCGGTTGCTCCATACCAGTTGTCAACCCAGCCCTCCACTGGCTCTGATTTGCTTGATAGCACTGAAAATAAATTACAATAAATTGGGTCGCCCCCTAAAACAGAGAGAGGCTTGGAGAATACTCTACTACTCTACCAATATGGATTGATGGAGAAAGGGGCTAGTGTCGAATGTTTTCAAATCGTCCATAGCACCTCCGACAAGGTTTAACGACTGCTATCGATAACGACGGCTTAACGTGCCCTCCGAAGCACGGAAGCGCGCATGTATCTAACGGTTTCAAAACATTATGTAGGTCTACCGATATATCTACTGGGAGACTTGTTCATAGCAGTCACAAAAAAAATATTGCTACCGGTCTGAACATTTTTCCAACTTCATTTATCGGGTACACATATTCATTTGGAATCCGGCTTTTTACTCGTGGGGCCCGAGTTCATACACCAGTGGCACACCAATGTCTTTCATAAAAAGCTATGTGCGCTTTAAAATTTAATATCACTTGCAGTAACAGTGAAGGAAAACATCGCGAGGAAACCTGCATTCCTTTGAGTTCTCCATAATCTTCACAAAAGTCGTATGACGTCCGCCAGCCCGCGAGGTCAGTGCTGTGGGTGGCGATGGCCTACATCCTTCTCATTGTGAGAGGAGACTCGACCGTGCAGTGGGTCACTAATGTGTAAAAGACATTCCATATTGGAACCTTACCAATGGAAGGTCGAACGATAGCTGCTGGTATTGCTCCGTGGTATTTCGCTACAAGATTTTCAGCTAGTTCCTTCGTAAAAGTATACGTATTAAGTCTACCGTCTGTAAAGAAAATTAACATTTAAATTTTAATGAAGTATAATCTATATATATATAAAAATCAATGCCACTTTTCGTTGTAATTTTATAACTCAAGAACGGGCTCACCTATCCAAACCAAATGTTTAGGCTTTGTTCGGACTATTAAGTAGATGGTTTATGTGAAGTTTGCACAAAATCGGCAGAGCGGTTCTTCGTTTATCACATTTTTTGTAACAAATTAATTCACTAAATTTTCACCCTTCTATAACGAACTCCTATTTTTTAATAGTCGACTTTTGCAAAACAACGTTTGCGGCGTCAGCTAGTAATTAATCGATAGTTTAAAGAGTTATTAAAGTCTTATTATCAAATTATATGTTAGGTATAAATCTTAAAGATCTATTAATGTCTAAAGATTGTTTAATTTTTTTTTAATTATATCCTTAGGAGCCAGTTTATATTTATATTTATTATATATATATTTATATTTTATTTTTACGTTTATATTTCTATAGCATGTCTGATTGCATTGGAGTAGATACTAAATACTGTATTATCGAAACTTCAGTGCTGTGAGCATTAACACAACACTTTCCTCAATGTATTGTGTCAATGTATTATGGGTAGTCTTGGTATTAATCTTGATGGTATATACCTACCTGGATTCAAGCTAGGCTGGTGAGTCTTCACCATTATCTAATCACTAGACTGTGCGCGCGGCTTCGCCCGCGTTGAGTTTAGATCTTGGTGCAGAGAAGGGTAAAAAGTAAAAGCGGTTACTGTGACTAAACTATGATAGTTAGATATGTGCTCTCGCGGACTTTTTTGTAGATCATAATAAGACCTACAAACCTGTAGTACATTATTTTGTTCTATTGTCAATAGTTTTTTCAGAAAGGGATTAATAGTATCCTATTTTTTAATTCAGGTTATAATCTACCTGAGAACCAAATTTCATCCAATAAATCTGTTCAGCCGTTATTGCGTGAAAGAGTAACAAACATCCATCCATTCTCACAAACTTTCGCATTTATAATAGTAATAATATAAATGGATATCGACGACCCAAGTGGCGCAGTGGTTAAGACACCGGTGCGCTGCGCGGAAGGTCCTGGGTTCGATTCCTAGCAGAGCAGAGATTTGAATGATGAATTGGAATGTCTGTTTCTGGTCTGGGTGTGTGTTCTTGTCTTGTGTGTGTCCATGGCGCCCACGACACAGGGAATCCTGGTGTGGGGCTAAGAGTGTGAAGCGTGAAGCGTTACATTAACCATGCAATTTACCCAAAACAGCCACTGTTTCTTCTTCAGTGAAGGAGGTCCTGTCTAAGATGCCGTCCACTTCATCCAAGGTCATTGGTGGCGGGTATATGACCTCTTCCACGAACTCTCTATTGCTGTTGGTGAATGCCGTTGACACATAGACGAAAGACTTAAAAAAATAATTAGAAAAAATTAAACCGACATCAAAAAGTACCAAATAAAGTTTGTTAACATACTTTAGGCCTACTATGTTTTGAGCTAGCGTGCAGCGGTGATAGCCCAGTGGCTTAGAATTCGACCTCGAATCGAGGGATCCGGGTTCGAATCCCAGTGGCACGCACCAATGACTTTGTAATAAAAGTTATGTGCGATTTATGAAATTAAATATCACCTGCTGTAACGGTGAAGGAAAACATCGTGAGGAAACCCGCATGCCTGAGAGTTCACAAAACAAAATGTTCTCAAACGCATGCGAAGTCCACCAACCCGCAGTAGGACAGCGTGGTGGACTAATCCCTCTCATTGTGAGAGGAGATCCGACCCTGTAGTGGGTCATTAATGGGTTACTGACAATCGTTTATTTGGTATTCATAGTACCTATTGTCGTTATTTGGAATTACAAAACGGTGTGTGAATACTGAATTGTCACACGATATTTATTTAGGTACATTCACTAACGCGCACTAGGTTCGCGTGGTGGACTATGACCTACATCCTTTTCATTGTGTGAGACCCGATCCAGTGGGTCATTAATGGGCTACATTTATTTACGACTTTCATTTATACTTACTGGTAAATCAAATAGCTTCTGGGTGCGTTCCTCGATACTCATATTTCTCTTTTCGCGTATTAAAAAGAATATTTTTGTGATTTTTGGACAACTGTACAGTATTTTTTCTATGAACGCCTGAAATAAGGAAATACCTACTACTTATCAATCACAATTTCGAATGATTTTGAACGTGGATTCCTAATGGAAACTTCGATATTTCTTACACACCTAACACGATTTTTCGCCAAGAGTCGACTGATAGAGAAAAATACTATAAAGTCTACCTATTGTAAAAATTAAATTTAACGCATGAAGTAATATAAGACAATAATATTACACGTTGAAATCTCTATCACAATAAGCACAGTAAAACTTAAAAATCACCAGTTGTAACGGCGAAGGAATACATCATGAGAGACACTGAATGCCTGGGAGTTCACCGTAATGTTCTCAAAGGCATGTTAGTCCACCAACCCGTAGGCCAGCGTGGTGGACATCGGCCTACATCCCTCTCATTGTGAGAGACCCGACCCGCCAATGGGTCATCAATGGGTTACTAACAACACATATAAAGTCCTGTTACCTTCCCTAAGAAACCCGTTGCCCCAGTGACAAAGATGGTATTGTTGGAATAGAAATCACTAACGGACTTACGACTCCCATCACCATTTGAATAAATGTCCATTTTCTGAAAAAATAATGTCAATTATTGGGAATATTATAGAATACCTAGTAAACTATACACGTTGAGATAATGACTGATTGTATTCAATAAGCGTGTTAATTCAGAACATATATTAATAAATTACGGTCGTAAAAATGAAAAATCGTAAGTCTAGGATACTTTTACTATAATTTTACCAGCTAATGATTTAGTATTGATAGGATAAGAAATAATGGCTTTTCAGATCTTTTTTAACGTTATGTAAAATATTATGTACCTTAATTACAGTAAAACAGTACCTAAGAGTGGGAAATAATGTGGGCCTAGGATCTCAAAGAAATCTCTTTAATCGAAACCTTCCAATTTTTTTAGCGGGAAGCTGAAAGCGGAATTGAAACCCCTCTGTCCCGCAAATACCTGGATCAAAATTTTGTTCCGGGATTGCATTCCCTAGTTGCGGCCGTAGTTGATTTTAAACGACTAGCTCCCGCCCGCGATTGCGTCCACGTTGACCCAATTTGAACCAGAGAAGGATAAAGCGTATTCTAAATGTTAGTCTTGGATATAATCTATCTGTGTGCCAAATTTCATTAAAATCTGTACAGCCGTTTTTTTGTGAAAGGGTGACAAACATCCATCTATCCATCCTCACAAACTTTCGCATTTATAATAGGAGTAGGATTAATGGATATAAGTAAGTAAGGGAAATAAAACTTACCTAAAAATTTCAATAACTGAGTACCAGTATAGTAACGAAGAAAAAATTTTCCTAAGTATTTATTCCATTTATATAAATATTCAAATAAAAAGATTATAGAGAGTGTAGATATTTAAATACGAGTTGCTTATGATACTCAAGTGCGGTATGGTAGGGGAAAATAAAAGTAGCTACTACAACACATAAAGGAAACTTGTCATTTTTTATGGACGTTATTAAATAAATGTGTGTAAATTAGCAAAAAGATATATTACGAGTACCTGATAATAAATGTCAAAGAATAGTCTGGGTCTCTTAAAATAGATATAAATATTTTATTTCTTAACTAGTCGTCCCGACAGGCGTCACCCTGTCCTTAATTTAGACTATCTCCAAGGTAAGGTAGCGGTGATAGCTCAGTGGCTAAGAATTCGGCCTCTCACTTGAGGGGTCCGGGTTCGAATCTCAGTGGCACACACCAATAACTTTGTAAATAAGTTATGTGCTCTTTGGAAACTTAAATATCACCTGCTGTTACGGTGATGGAAAACATCGTTAGGAAACCTGCATGCCTGAGTTCACAAAAAATGTTCTCAAAGGGATGTGAAGTCCACCAACCCGCAGTAGGCCAGTGTGGTGAACTAAGGCCTACATCCCTCTCATTATGAGAAGCGACCTGACACTGTAGTGGGCCATTAATGTGTTACTGATACGACATAATTTTCGTAGGTACCCCTTTTTCGTAGTTTAAAAAAATATAGACTTGCCTAGAGTTTTTCTCTATACAACAGTGAAAATTGCATTATTTGAATGCAATTTGAATGCGGTTGCACGAAATTCTAATATTTTTTAAATAAAATTAGAAATAAATGAAATTCATTAATAAATTCACCACGCCCACTACCATAAGTTTGAGTACTTTGACATGCACACATAGACAAATATGACGTGTTTGCATGTGTTTCAATCTTCACATTCCGTTACGTGTCAATTTCAAATTTCAATAAATTACCGTCGATTTTCGACTACCTACTTGGCGATCTCTAGTACATGGAATTATTATAATGTTAAGAAAAAATTGGGTGGTAAAAACTCTCGGCATTCTTTTATAAAATAAGTACACAATTAATCATGATTAAATTACTGTTTAATTTTTACTTGATAAAGAAAACTGTGAGGAAACCTACAATCTACATCCATGACAGTTCACATAATTTTTTCTCAAAGGCAAGACCAACCAGCATTAGGCCAGCGTGGAAGACTAAGGCCGCATTCAAAAATATCCATAACCAATTAAATCAGTTGTTATCAAAGTAACTTACGCTTTTAGTTTAAGTTCAAAGTTGCAAAAAATTTTTTTTTAATTTTTAATATCACTCATTAAGTATTTGACTATTTTTTCAAGTGCCGCACGCCCAACGAATAAATAGCTATTGTCTACGTAAACAATTACTTACAGATAATGGTTTAATGTTTCATAATTATAGTACAATACCTGCAAGTATTATTTGGGTTCCGTAACCGTATCGCTACGAGTTCGCTATCTATCTATCTATATATAGTTCCTATGTCCGTCTGTACAAGATGGTACTTTTTCAAATATAAGTATAATATGTAAAATAAATGTACGGCGGTGATAGCCCAGTGGCTTAGAATTCGACCTCGAATCGAGGGATCCGGGATCGAATCCCAGTGGCATACACCAATGACTTTGTAAAAAAAGTAATGTGCGCTTTATAAAAAATTAAATATCACCTGCTGTTACGGTGAAAGAAAACATCGTGAGAAAACCTGCATGCCTGAGATTTCACAAAAACAAATGTTCTCAAAGGTATGTGAAGTCCACCAACCCGCAGTAGGCCAGCGTAGTGGACTAAGACCTACATGTTAGGATGTTCCTCCCGTACCCCTGCCCGAGTGACGCCTACAACGCATAGCTAGCCGAATACAGTTTATTTTTTAATTTTTTTTTAACTCGTGATATCTTTTGAATGGATTGTCAGAATCGAATAATTCAAAAAGTAATATAAAGATATTGAAGCAGTCTTAAATAATACATCATTTATTTTGATAAGGGTTAATACCAAGGTACAAATAAAGAGCTTTTTGTAGCGGTGGTATTTTAATTTCTTTTTTTCAATAAATAAACGCTTATTGTGACATGACTGTAATAGTTAGAGATATGCTGCCGCTGATTTTTTGTAGATAATGGTGTGTTCTAAAAAAATGTAGTATATCATTTTGTTCTATCATCAATAGTTTTCGCAGCGCACGCGATGTAAGGTAGTTTTTTGATATTTTTTTCACACCTTGGATTACGTTATCGTAATTTTAGTAAGGATGCCTATTTTTTTTGAAAATGAAATATAGCCTATGTCACTCAGAAATGATGTAGCTTTCCAACAGTGAAAGAATTTTTCAAATCTGCCAAGTAGTTTCGGAGCCTATTCAATTCATACAAACAAACAAACAAACAAAAAATCAAACCTTTCCTCTTTATAATATTTGTATAGATGGGTCATTAATGGGTTACTGACAATCGTTTATTTGGTATTCATAGTACCTATTGTCGTTATTTGGAATTACAAAACGGTGTGTGAATACTGAATTGTCACACGATATTTATTTAGGTACATTCACTAACGCGCACTAGGTTCGCGTGGTGGACTATGACCTACATCCTTTTCATTGTGTGAGACCCGATCCAGTGGGTCATTAATGGGCTACATTTATTTACGACTTTCATTTATACTTACTGGTAAATCAAATAGCTTCTGGGTGCGTTCCTCGATACTCATATTTCTCTTTTCGCGTATTAAAAAGAATATTTTTGTGATTTTTGGACAACTGTACAGTATTTTTTCTATGAACGCCTGAAATAAGGAAATACCTACTACTTATCAATCACAATTTCGAATGATTTTGAACGTGGATTCCTAATGGAAACTTCGATATTTCTTACACACCTAACACGATTTTTCGCCAAGAGTCGACTGATAGAGAAAAATACTATAAAGTCTACCTATTGTAAAAATTAAATTTAACGCATGAAGTAATATAAGACAATAATATTACACGTTGAAATCTCTATCACAATAAGCACAGTAAAACTTAAAAATCACCAGTTGTAACGGCGAAGGAATACATCATGAGAGACACTGAATGCCTGGGAGTTCACCGTAATGTTCTCAAAGGCATGTTAGTCCACCAACCCGTAGGCCAGCGTGGTGGACATCGGCCTACATCCCTCTCATTGTGAGAGACCCGACCCGCCAATGGGTCATCAATGGGTTACTAACAACACATATAAAGTCCTGTTACCTTCCCTAAGAAACCCGTTGCCCCAGTGACAAAGATGGTATTGTTGGAATAGAAATCACTAACGGACTTACGACTCCCATCACCATTTGAATAAATGTCCATTTTCTGAAAAAATAATGTCAATTATTGGGAATATTATAGAATACCTAGTAAACTATACACGTTGAGATAATGACTGATTGTATTCAATAAGCGTGTTAATTCAGAACATATATTAATAAATTACGGTCGTAAAAATGAAAAATCGTAAGTCTAGGATACTTTTACTATAATTTTACCAGCTAATGATTTAGTATTGATAGGATAAGAAATAATGGCTTTTCAGATCTTTTTTAACGTTATGTAAAATATTATGTACCTTAATTACAGTAAAACAGTACCTAAGAGTGGGAAATAATGTGGGCCTAGGATCTCAAAGAAATCTCTTTAATCGAAACCTTCCAATTTTTTTAGCGGGAAGCTGAAAGCGGAATTGAAACCCCTCTGTCCCGCAAATACCTGGATCAAAATTTTGTTCCGGGATTGCATTCCCTAGTTGCGGCCGTAGTTGATTTTAAACGACTAGCTCCCGCCCGCGATTGCGTCCACGTTGACCCAATTTGAACCAGAGAAGGATAAAGCGTATTCTAAATGTTAGTCTTGGATATAATCTATCTGTGTGCCAAATTTCATTAAAATCTGTACAGCCGTTTTTTTGTGAAAGGGTGACAAACATCCATCTATCCATCCTCACAAACTTTCGCATTTATAATAGGAGTAGGATTAATGGATATAAGTAAGTAAGGGAAATAAAACTTACCTAAAAATTTCAATAACTGAGTACCAGTATAGTAACGAAGAAAAAATTTTCCTAAGTATTTATTCCATTTATATAAATATTCAAATAAAAAGATTATAGAGAGTGTAGATATTTAAATACGAGTTGCTTATGATACTCAAGTGCGGTATGGTAGGGGAAAATAAAAGTAGCTACTACAACACATAAAGGAAACTTGTCATTTTTTATGGACGTTATTAAATAAATGTGTGTAAATTAGCAAAAAGATATATTACGAGTACCTGATAATAAATGTCAAAGAATAGTCTGGGTCTCTTAAAATAGATATAAATATTTTATTTCTTAACTAGTCGTCCCGACAGGCGTCACCCTGTCCTTAATTTAGACTATCTCCAAGGTAAGGTAGCGGTGATAGCTCAGTGGCTAAGAATTCGGCCTCTCACTTGAGGGGTCCGGGTTCGAATCTCAGTGGCACACACCAATAACTTTGTAAATAAGTTATGTGCTCTTTGGAAACTTAAATATCACCTGCTGTTACGGTGATGGAAAACATCGTTAGGAAACCTGCATGCCTGAGTTCACAAAAAATGTTCTCAAAGGGATGTGAAGTCCACCAACCCGCAGTAGGCCAGTGTGGTGAACTAAGGCCTACATCCCTCTCATTATGAGAAGCGACCTGACACTGTAGTGGGCCATTAATGTGTTACTGATACGACATAATTTTCGTAGGTACCCCTTTTTCGTAGTTTAAAAAAATATAGACTTGCCTAGAGTTTTTCTCTATACAACAGTGAAAATTGCATTATTTGAATGCAATTTGAATGCGGTTGCACGAAATTCTAATATTTTTTAAATAAAATTAGAAATAAATGAAATTCATTAATAAATTCACCACGCCCACTACCATAAGTTTGAGTACTTTGACATGCACACATAGACAAATATGACGTGTTTGCATGTGTTTCAATCTTCACATTCCGTTACGTGTCAATTTCAAATTTCAATAAATTACCGTCGATTTTCGACTACCTACTTGGCGATCTCTAGTACATGGAATTATTATAATGTTAAGAAAAAATTGGGTGGTAAAAACTCTCGGCATTCTTTTATAAAATAAGTACACAATTAATCATGATTAAATTACTGTTTAATTTTTACTTGATAAAGAAAACTGTGAGGAAACCTACAATCTACATCCATGACAGTTCACATAATTTTTTCTCAAAGGCAAGACCAACCAGCATTAGGCCAGCGTGGAAGACTAAGGCCGCATTCAAAAATATCCATAACCAATTAAATCAGTTGTTATCAAAGTAACTTACGCTTTTAGTTTAAGTTCAAAGTTGCAAAAAATTTTTTTTTAATTTTTAATATCACTCATTAAGTATTTGACTATTTTTTCAAGTGCCGCACGCCCAACGAATAAATAGCTATTGTCTACGTAAACAATTACTTACAGATAATGGTTTAATGTTTCATAATTATAGTACAATACCTGCAAGTATTATTTGGGTTCCGTAACCGTATCGCTACGAGTTCGCTATCTATCTATCTATATATAGTTCCTATGTCCGTCTGTACAAGATGGTACTTTTTCAAATATAAGTATAATATGTAAAATAAATGTACGGCGGTGATAGCCCAGTGGCTTAGAATTCGACCTCGAATCGAGGGATCCGGGATCGAATCCCAGTGGCATACACCAATGACTTTGTAAAAAAAGTAATGTGCGCTTTATAAAAAATTAAATATCACCTGCTGTTACGGTGAAAGAAAACATCGTGAGAAAACCTGCATGCCTGAGATTTCACAAAAACAAATGTTCTCAAAGGTATGTGAAGTCCACCAACCCGCAGTAGGCCAGCGTAGTGGACTAAGACCTACATGTTAGGATGTTCCTCCCGTACCCCTGCCCGAGTGACGCCTACAACGCATAGCTAGCCGAATACAGTTTATTTTTTAATTTTTTTTTAACTCGTGATATCTTTTGAATGGATTGTCAGAATCGAATAATTCAAAAAGTAATATAAAGATATTGAAGCAGTCTTAAATAATACATCATTTATTTTGATAAGGGTTAATACCAAGGTACAAATAAAGAGCTTTTTGTAGCGGTGGTATTTTAATTTCTTTTTTTCAATAAATAAACGCTTATTGTGACATGACTGTAATAGTTAGAGATATGCTGCCGCTGATTTTTTGTAGATAATGGTGTGTTCTAAAAAAATGTAGTATATCATTTTGTTCTATCATCAATAGTTTTCGCAGCGCACGCGATGTAAGGTAGTTTTTTGATATTTTTTTCACACCTTGGATTACGTTATCGTAATTTTAGTAAGGATGCCTATTTTTTTTGAAAATGAAATATAGCCTATGTCACTCAGAAATGATGTAGCTTTCCAACAGTGAAAGAATTTTTCAAATCTGCCAAGTAGTTTCGGAGCCTATTCAATTCATACAAACAAACAAACAAACAAAAAATCAAACCTTTCCTCTTTATAATATTTGTATAGACTAGTCGTCCCGACAGGCGTCACCCTGTCCTTAATTTAGACTATCTCCAAGGTAAGGTAGCGGTGATAGCTCAGTGGCTAAGAATTCGGCCTCTCACTTGAGGGGTCCGGGTTCGAATCTCAGTGGCACACACCAATAACTTTGTAAATAAGTTATGTGCTCTTTGGAAACTTAAATATCACCTGCTGTTACGGTGATGGAAAACATCGTTAGGAAACCTGCATGCCTGAGTTCACAAAAAATGTTCTCAAAGGGATGTGAAGTCCACCAACCCGCAGTAGGCCAGTGTGGTGAACTAAGGCCTACATCCCTCTCATTATGAGAAGCGACCTGACACTGTAGTGGGCCATTAATGTGTTACTGATACGACATAATTTTCGTAGGTACCCCTTTTTCGTAGTTTAAAAAAATATAGACTTGCCTAGAGTTTTTCTCTATACAACAGTGAAAATTGCATTATTTGAATGCAATTTGAATGCGGTTGCACGAAATTCTAATATTTTTTAAATAAAATTAGAAATAAATGAAATTCATTAATAAATTCACCACGCCCACTACCATAAGTTTGAGTACTTTGACATGCACACATAGACAAATATGACGTGTTTGCATGTGTTTCAATCTTCACATTCCGTTACGTGTCAATTTCAAATTTCAATAAATTACCGTCGATTTTCGACTACCTACTTGGCGATCTCTAGTACATGGAATTATTATAATGTTAAGAAAAAATTGGGTGGTAAAAACTCTCGGCATTCTTTTATAAAATAAGTACACAATTAATCATGATTAAATTACTGTTTAATTTTTACTTGATAAAGAAAACTGTGAGGAAACCTACAATCTACATCCATGACAGTTCACATAATTTTTTCTCAAAGGCAAGACCAACCAGCATTAGGCCAGCGTGGAAGACTAAGGCCGCATTCAAAAATATCCATAACCAATTAAATCAGTTGTTATCAAAGTAACTTACGCTTTTAGTTTAAGTTCAAAGTTGCAAAAAATTTTTTTTTAATTTTTAATATCACTCATTAAGTATTTGACTATTTTTTCAAGTGCCGCACGCCCAACGAATAAATAGCTATTGTCTACGTAAACAATTACTTACAGATAATGGTTTAATGTTTCATAATTATAGTACAATACCTGCAAGTATTATTTGGGTTCCGTAACCGTATCGCTACGAGTTCGCTATCTATCTATCTATATATAGTTCCTATGTCCGTCTGTACAAGATGGTACTTTTTCAAATATAAGTATAATATGTAAAATAAATGTACGGCGGTGATAGCCCAGTGGCTTAGAATTCGACCTCGAATCGAGGGATCCGGGATCGAATCCCAGTGGCATACACCAATGACTTTGTAAAAAAAGTAATGTGCGCTTTATAAAAAATTAAATATCACCTGCTGTTACGGTGAAAGAAAACATCGTGAGAAAACCTGCATGCCTGAGATTTCACAAAAACAAATGTTCTCAAAGGTATGTGAAGTCCACCAACCCGCAGTAGGCCAGCGTAGTGGACTAAGACCTACATGTTAGGATGTTCCTCCCGTACCCCTGCCCGAGTGACGCCTACAACGCATAGCTAGCCGAATACAGTTTATTTTTTAATTTTTTTTTAACTCGTGATATCTTTTGAATGGATTGTCAGAATCGAATAATTCAAAAAGTAATATAAAGATATTGAAGCAGTCTTAAATAATACATCATTTATTTTGATAAGGGTTAATACCAAGGTACAAATAAAGAGCTTTTTGTAGCGGTGGTATTTTAATTTCTTTTTTTCAATAAATAAACGCTTATTGTGACATGACTGTAATAGTTAGAGATATGCTGCCGCTGATTTTTTGTAGATAATGGTGTGTTCTAAAAAAATGTAGTATATCATTTTGTTCTATCATCAATAGTTTTCGCAGCGCACGCGATGTAAGGTAGTTTTTTGATATTTTTTTCACACCTTGGATTACGTTATCGTAATTTTAGTAAGGATGCCTATTTTTTTTGAAAATGAAATATAGCCTATGTCACTCAGAAATGATGTAGCTTTCCAACAGTGAAAGAATTTTTCAAATCTGCCAAGTAGTTTCGGAGCCTATTCAATTCATACAAACAAACAAACAAACAAAAAATCAAACCTTTCCTCTTTATAATATTTGTATAGATGTATAGATGTATAGATGTATAGATATGTAAAATAAATGTACGGCGGTGATAGCCCAGTGGCTTAGAATTCGACCTCGAATCGAGGGGTCCGGGTTCGAAGCCCAGTGGCACGCACCTATAACTTTGTAAAAAAGTTATGTGCGCTTTATAAAATTAAATATCACCTGCTGTTACGGTGAAGGAAAACATCGTGAGGAAACCTGCATGCCTGAGAGTTCAACAAAAAAAAATGTTCTCAAAGGTATGTGAAGTCCACCAACCCGCAGTAGTGGTGCGTGGTGGACGGCGGCCTACATCCCTCTCATTACGAGAAGGAGACCCGACCCTGTAGTGGGTCATTAATGGGTTACTGGCATGGCATGGCATGTAAAATATCCGTATCCCTGCAGTAAACGGGCATGTAGGCCACCGGTACCCTAGTCTGAGTTTTAGCAATGCCGCTACTACACATAGATACGTAAGTCATACAGCAAAGACAGCATACGACACAGGAGTCGCACCGTGTAATAACCCAAATAGAGGTAAAAGATTTTTAGAAGAGTTAAAAAATTAATAAAGCATTCGATAGATCATCATGAAAATTGTTTTATTTTTGATTAACATTCTCTTTAATGTTTTATAATATTAATGAAACATAATAACCGTTAATTGGGCGTAATGCACTGTAAAATTACGAACTCATATTACCCCGTAGGTATTAAATATCATTTTGTTAGTATCATAATGTCTAACGACATGTACCTATTCATATCTTTTACTGCATACAAACATTGGATTTTAAACAAAGAACAAATTTTATGTTGGACAGACCTCTATAATTTTTACACTGTGGGTTAATACTACTATTAATACTACTGTACGATTTACGAACAAATTTTATTTCATACTTTTTGATGTTGGTTTATTTTTTTTGAAATCGTTTTTTATTTTCATCTAATATATAAAATTCTCGTGTCACAGTTTTCGTTGCCATACTCCTCCGAAACGGCTTGACCGATTTTGATGAAATTTTTTGTGCTTATCCGGTATCTATGAAAATCGGCTAACATCTATTTTTCATCCCCCTAAATGTTAGGGGTAGTCCACCCCTAAATTTATTTTTTTATTTTTTAGACAAAATTTTTAATTTCTGTTTTTTTATGATACAACATACAAAAATACATACAACCCTCAATTTTCACCCTTCTACGATCAACCCTTCATTGGCAGAGCGAAGGCTGCTGGGTCAGCTAGTTTGACTATAAATGGGTGAATCAACTTTTTTTTGTCGGCACGTGTCCCTGATATATTTATATGTAAGAAAAATAAACTATAATAATCTAGTATTTAATACTTGTATTTTTGGATAATCAGATGCTTAATAAATATTTTGACCTTATTGTTTACTTCAAATTACATTTTTACACATTAAAAAAATTGTGACCCAGTGGATGATTTAGTGTTTCCATACAAAGTTTGACTGTCCCCCGAGCGTATGAGGTGCGGTATTTAGCGAAAATTTTATTATTTTTCCTTAGAACATAGTAAACTTTAAACATGATAATCTACGATAATAACCATTTATTTGTTATCTTTATCTAGAAGTACGTAACACTAATTAATGACAATTATATCGGAATTACAATATTTGTCCCGAATACAACCGAATTTCGCACGTCTACTGGGTCACACACATAAATCGTTTCCAATTGCAAGAAAGACAGCAGATCAAAAGCTTGACCAATAGGAAACGAATCTGAACATAGTATGATCGAGTTCGCCATCAGTGTGTTGTTCCCGCGGCTCGGTCATTTCGTCCGTGGCTGCGAGAGAGGTGTCGTGTTTTTATTACATATCTGCTGGGAAACGACGAATTTTAATATAACGTAAGTATATTTTACTATAAATTGTATAATATTAGTAAGAACAAAGGTCTAAAATACCTAAATCACATTTTTTAAACTGTTTTTTCAATTTTTTTTTAACTATTTATCGAAAATACGATGTAATTTCTCTTGGGTCACGGATCCACTGAGTCACAAAATTTGTGACCTAAGAGACAATTTTAATCACCCAAGAGACATTTTTATCTTTCGTAACCATAAAAACAAACTGCGTTTTGCTGTCAAATATTTAACATAGTTCTAATGTTCACTGCAGATATCTAACCTCTTTGCTGTATAAAAACAAAAGTTACTTGCATCCCTAACACTTTTACAGTTCATTCTTGCCTCACTGTTCCACCCTAAAACTCCCTCCTCCCCAAAACTTTTTACCGCTGCACTGGAAGACGTGTTCAAGCTGATGGAGTGGAAAGGACGTGGTATTAACATCATCGGCGAACATCTCTCACACCTCCAATTTGCTGATGACATAGTGATCCTGGCGGAGTAGCTGGAGGAACTCAGCATTATGCTCAGCGACCTCAATAGTGCCTCACAGCGGGTGGGTCTTAAGATGAACATGGACAAGACGAAAATCATGTCTGATGTCCATGTCACACCCGTATCAGTGGTTGTTGACGGCACTGCTCTCGAAGCTGTAGACGAATACGTTTACCTCGGACAAACGATCTGAATGGGTAAATCCAACTTCGAGAGAGATGTCACTCGAAGAATCCAACTCGGCTGGGCAGCGTTCGGGAATCTACGACACGTCTTGACGTCCGATATACCTCAGTGCCTGAAGTCGAAAGTTTTCGAGCAATGTGTGTAGCTTACGGTGCCGGGACGTTGTCCTTTACTGTGAGTCTAATCCATAAGCTCAGAGTCGCTCAGAGGGCAACGGAGAGAGCTATGCTTGGTTTTTCTCTACGAGACAGAATCAGAAACGATGAAATCCGTAGAAGAATGAAGGTGATCGACATAGCTTTCAAAGTTTGCAAATTAAAGTGGCAATGGGCTCGCCACATCGTGCGCAGGACTGACATCCTTGAATGGCGACCACGTTTAGGCAAAAGGAGCACAGGCCGCCCTCCTACCAGGTAGACTGATGACCTGAAGAAGACAGTGGGAAACTGTTGGATTCAGAGGGCCCAGGACCGGGTGGAGTGGCGTTGATTAGGGGAGGCCTATGTCCAGCAATGGACTACCAAGGGCTGAAGGGAAGGAAAGAAAAGAAACATTTTCGTCTGGATAAAAGTGACATAGCTGACATCGACTATACAGATATTATAGAACTTCTTTCCGATCCTTAAATTATTTCTAAAAAAGCCCAACAGTATTACGTAGGAAGGTATTTAAAAATAATGTAGAAATTTATGAAATGTGATACTTACCATTATTTTTATTTTTGTACTGCTAAAGATAATTAGAAAGGTAGATTATTTTTGTTTTGACAAGAAGTTAGAAGACATTTTTTATTTTATTTTATCATTGGGATTTAGTTTTAGTTAATAGCTATAATTATTCGGTTCCTAACACATTTTGTGATTGAAGGTATGGTTTATTATACCATAATTTTATAGTTACAAGACTTTAAAATATTTTAAGAATGATTGTTACTATTTCAATGTCTCTTGAGTCACAAGTTTTGTCTCCTGAGTAACACGATTGTCCCCATATTTCATGACCAATAGTCTTTCATTTAAGCTTAACGAAATGATAAATTCTTATTTCGATTGAAGATTAGTTAAATAGATTATACGTCAATATAGCCTACATTAATAATTTATTCTACATTAGCTTGAAAACAAATATATAAAGAAAATTGGTTCTGATGTGTTACACTGTCACCCAAGAGACACAATAAATGTCCGTATTTTATGATAAAGACTGATCTGTTGATTTTCTTTGTGTTCAAATAATTCTATTAGAGGTTTTTATTAATGTAAACACATTATTGAACTATTTTGTGTTGTTTTATTCCAAATTTGTGTATGTTACCCAGGGGATGCTTTCAGTAGTGAGTTCTCAAACTTTGTTTAATAAAAATTGTTATATTGACAAAAGTGCGATGCTGGTTATAAATTAATAAAATATAACTATTAATTGATCAATATTACTACTGAAATTCATTAAATTAAAACATTTTATTTTTACAACAAAAAGTTGATTCTATACAAAAAATAGTTGATTCACCCAAATAATACCGTGGTGTCACGGAACCCTTGAAGCGTCTTTAACTGTATGCCGCCATACAATTTGCCAACAGTTATATTTAACAAATCATCCAATTAGAGTGATTAGTTAAAGGGCATAAGCAGGAAGATGATTATAAATAAGATTCTTTTGTAATATTTGTCCTTGATATAAAAAAAGCATGTAAAAAGTAGCGGGCGACGGAAAATATTGTGTCGGCGAAAGAATACGGTATTTGACGTCCGACCCAAAGATTTTAATATGTCAAGATGGTGTGGTGGAATATCAAAAATGGAGCACCTAATTGTCTGTAATACATTAATGACTCACTGCAGAGTTGGGTCACGCGTTGCTGGACTTTACAATTCACATGCGTTAAGTAGAACTCTCAGGCATGCAGGTATCCTCACGATATTTTCCTTCACCGAAATTATACGACAGCCTCTCAGAAATTTATAAAACGCTAACTTTACTGAAGCACGTGGCCGATCGGCGGAAATTTTTAATTATTATAATTTTCTTTCGGCCTTACGTCAATGGTGAAAAAAATGACACAAAAAAAAACGACAACAATTTTACTAAGTTTGTTTTCCATACATAGTCGTCAGTAACTCATTAATGACCCACTACAGGGTCGGGTCTCCTTCTCACAATGAGAGGGATGTAGGCCTTAGTCCACCACGCTGGCCTACTTCGGGTTAGTGGACTTCACATACCTTTGAGAACTTTTTTTGTGAACTCTCAGGGATGCAGGTTTCCTCACGATGTTTTCCTTCGCCGTAACAGCAGGTGATATTTAAGTTTATAAAGCGCACATAACTTTTTTACAAAGTCATTGTTGAGTGCCACTGGGATTTGAACCCGGACCCCTCGATTCGAGGTCGAATTCTAAGCCACTGGGCTATCACCGCTTCGCGTAATGGGCATACATAGTAATGAACATTAATTTTAAATAATTTTTTTCAGGATTTTTCTCTTTACAACAGTGAAAATTACCTATATTCAAATTAGCTCAGCTGTTCCGGGCGACGAATCTAAGGAGATTGCGCGTGACTTGTAGGTAGTGTGACGTATTCCCGTCAAGGGCGTGTAGATAAGGTCAAAACACATGGATTATGTGAAGCCCTATCCAAAACTCAACGGTTTGCAGTTTACAAATATTTGCGTTTGATTGAATTTGAAGAAAAGTCACTTTAAAAGCAACTAAAATGTCCTAATAATACAAAAAAAAATAATTAAAAAAAATAATTTAAAAATGAATGAATTAATTATTATTTACAAAAATTTATTTTGTAAATAATTATATTATTTTATTATTATTATTATTTTAATTATCCAATATAGAATTAATATTAAACTTCTTACTCGTATATTTTTTTTGTAACATTCTCTTGTAACTTGTAACACTCTCTTTGTAACACTCTCTTTTTTGACTTTAAAAAATATTTTTTATTTTTTTTTATTTTTGAGTACGCTTAAATAAAAAAATGGTTTGATAAGCTTTAGAAGTTACCACCACCTATCAATGGTTTAGAAGCAAAACCTTGGATTTGGAGGAAAGGGGAGAATCTATCTCAGGTTAGGGATGCCCATTACGATACGATGTATCGAAATATCGATATAGCACAATACGATATTTCGATATTTAATACGATATGTTGACCATACGATACGATTCTATCGATATATCGTATCACTTAAAAATATCGTATCGTATCAAACTACTACATCATTTTTTACTTTCATAACTTCCAAACTTCTATTACACCATAGCGAAATGATGATAAATAGTGCCATTAATCATTTTGTTATTCTTAGTTCTTAATAAGAATAAAAATTTTTGTATATTAAAATTAAAGAACACCTGAGAATACCCGTTTTTATTTAAAAGAAAAACACTTATTTAATCACAATCGCAATCGCAACATTCGCAATCAATAAAAAGCATGCGATACGTTACCATACAATATGTCGATACAAAGGGAAGCGATATTTTCGCGTATCGATGCAAAGGAATACGAAACAGTTACGATGCGATATTTATTGTCTATTAAATCTAGAAATGACATAGCAAAAGCAAAAGGAACACTTTTAAAATAATTATGCTTTGGTATAGTTATTGTTATTTTAGGATTATGACTAACTAAGCTTAATTCAATATTAGTTAATTGGTTACACTGAACAAATTAATATATTTTGTATGCATTGGACGTGCTGCTATCTAGTGGATCTAAGGCAAACTAAGTAGTAATGATCGTACCTATACAGAAAGTCGAGACAGTGATGTGCTGTCTCGGATCACCGATTGATGGCGTTATCTACGTAACATAAACGAAAAAACATTTAAACGATAATTCAATGAAATTAGACGATTATTTCACGATGTTTTTGGTCTTTTATTGCTTTGGCGATAATAATTGCTCAATAATTTCTGCTTCAATTAAATAAGAACGCATCCTTGCAATTGATATAAAGAAACGGTTTGGTTTGAAACAATTTTAGCGATTAATTAGGCGATAAACACACCGCCCCGCATCTTGTAACGTGTATGTAAGTATTTTCATTTGTATAGAAAACAAGCACAGTCCAACACAGAAAATTTATGGATTCATTTTCTATACAAATGGATGCGCACCCCGCACGCACTTCGGGCGATGTCCCAAAAAATCCATAGAAAAAATCCATGATGGATCTTTTGGGACATTTTTGTCCACTTTGATCCATTATCGATGGATTTTTGAAAAGTGGATTTTTTGGGATTAGTCCCAAAGAGTGCCAAAAGACCCATTATGAATAAAAACAAACAAACAAACATAACATTATTTTTATTATACTCAAATCCAACAAATTTGTGTTTTGTAAGTAAGCTCACTTTGTCGCTTCTAGTACCAGTTAGTAGCTCACGGAAATGAAATCTACTTTTAAAAAAATTCATCGATAATGGATCAAAGTGGACACAAAAGTCTCAAAAGATCCATCATGGATTTTTTCAATGGATTTTTGGGACATCGCCGCACTTCGTTATGCTTTATTGCATGTGAGTTTTGCAAGTTTACTTGCTAACGTATCTTAGGCTGTAGTTATGTAAAAAGCTTTGTAAACCAGTTACAGTGTACTTTATCATATTATAGAGTAACCATCAGGAGTTTTAGTGTCTGTTTATCGATTAGTCTGTAGCCAATCGTATAAGAACGCACGGACAAAATAGTTTACAACATTTTAATCTTCGAAGGTGCTCATGGTGTATCTTTTTTGCGCACTATATAAGAACTGTGAATGAAAATCTTTATGATAACAAGCTGCAAGTATGCAACGATTTTTCCGGTGTTTGGTTGTGTGCAAGCCTAATGTTTTGAACGAATATGAGGCTACCTGTCGGTTTTCAACAGGCGTTGTTTGCAGGTAAGATTTTATATAACATTCTTATAAAATTAAATATTATAATGCTGAAACGGTGAAGCATCCTGACGAAAAAAAAAAATCTCACTGGCAATTGTTGGCTTAAAATATGTTTTTCAAATCTGCTTATGTCACAAAATTGTATTTGTAAAAATCACTTTCACTCTTTTTCTTATTTATAATTTTGAAATAACTTTTTTTAAATATCTCGTTCAATAAAATTCTCTTGTTAACTACACTGGAGTAAAAAAAAGAATTATAAAGGTTCAGCCTTTCTGGAATAGAACACTAATCAAATCTTTTCTCGAGATAACGTATGCAGCTTAGTACCTATATTTTTTATTTATTTTATAAATCACTTAACATTAAATCCTTTTTATAACCATACATTTACGTAATAATAATATGTACATTAGGTTTATTGGCAACATCTAATCATCCTCTCGTGGAATCTTTATCACCCTTATCAGGATTCTTATCGGCATTACTTTGATGTTAACTATGTATCAAATACATATAACTATCAATACCTTTGTACTTTGATGTTAAAAGTTAAAACTATCAAATATACGTAACTTTGTTATGAAGGTAACTCGGAATTCATTACAAGTAACGAAGAGTATTGTGAACTAAGATTTATCATCATCTTTACATCATCTTCCCCCAACAGCGGAAGCCCTGGTCCACTCGACCACGCTGCTCTAATGCGGATTGGTGAAGATACGGGCTAGCTGCCAACCCTAGTCGGATGTTTTCAAACCCATAGGGCCCCCGACAAGGTTTAACGACTGCTATCGTGTCGGTAATTGAAAAAAAATTAAAAGCACGCTTTTATAGCATATGAAACTAAAAAGTGAAAAATAAATATAAGTAAGTGGTTTAAAAATACTAAAAAACACGCTCTTGAAGAAGAACATGGAACTAAAAAGTTAAAAATAATTTTCAAAATAAGTATAAAACAATAATGAACGAAAAATGCGTTGGCGCATTAATGGACATAATGTACATACTTTTATTACCTATCGTACATTCACGGACGTCAACGGTAACTGAAGGCAAGGTCCCACGCACTTGCAGTAGTTGCAGTAGGTATGCAGTTTTGTAAAAAATCAAAATTACCAAATATACCTATTGAATTCAAGTTGCAAAAAGTATCTAATTTATGAATCGAACAAAAAACTCCGAATTTGAATGAAAGGAAAATTTTAAAGTAACCGTCATGAGTCACAGACTATCAGTGGTAGGGATATTGTATACATTCGGCCAATGTGCAGCAGTCGAAAAAACGTACTGGACCAATAGACGACGCACACTGACGAACTGACGACTGTCGAACCAATCGTGTGCACCGCAGCGCAGTCAATGTCAAACCGACCAATGAAAGTTGTGCTCACCACTCGTGACGGCAACTATACCTAGTTTAGGTAGGTACCTATTACAAAATATGTTGTAAATTTATTATGACATAAAAACGACGTGACGACTAGGGTAATACTGTAATACAATTTTATAAATATATTTTCAAAAGATTAAATATAATAAAAAAATAATTTCGGTTATATTTATTTCCTATTTTTTGATTTTTTTAAGAAATATTAAAAATTATTAGTGCCTTATATTTTAGGATATTTAAAATTATAATTGGTAAAGTAATTCATTATAACAGTTGCATAAAATTAAAATTAAAATGTTCATTTTAATTGTATGCAACTGTTATCGGTCATGTTTAAAGACCGTATGAAGGTTAAATATGAATAAATTAGTTTATAATGCAGTACTACGTACCTAATGTATAGACAATTAAGTAATAACATTTCTGTGTAACCAATTTCATGGTAATCCTTTCACATCATAAAATTCTAACATAAAAATATAATAAAACAATCATAATTACTATATTCGTAGGACGAACATAATTAAAATAAAAATATTAGAGAAGATTAACGGAATTTTTCATTAAATTGTTTTTTAACGATAACAATATACTATAACAATATAATAATAATTAGGGGAGGTGGCGTAATCACAATCAATAAAAACTTTCAATGACATACAGCTTCCTTTATGACGAAGAAAAATCTGTTATAATTATCATCTACGTATCACAAACCCAGAGTTTCATAAGAAAATTGTAGGAAATTTAATTCCAAACAACTTTGGTAATGATCATTTTTCGTGTATGATTAAAAATAAACTACTTATTCAACAAACAAAAATGCAACCTATTACGCAGCGATTCAACTAAATAAGGAAAGTTAAAATAATTTCCAACATCTGAATTGATTTCCTCTTCTTTTCAGGGACAGTTCAAACGAGGCGTCTCCGGCAAAACCAGCTAATAAGCGAGTCTCGGATTTCTACGCTGGCAAGTCCGTGTTCTTGACAGGAGCCACCGGGTATATTGGGAGGGTGCGTTGACTCCAAACACTAACCTTTGTTCGAAGGACGTTGCAGGTCATCTTACCTTGAAGAGGGCTCGAAAAGGTGTTCCCGTTCGCCTCACGAAGTAGACGGAATGAAGGAGTAAGGAGGAGTCCGGCGTAACTCCTGTTGGATTTGAGTTTTGAAGATTTCGCCACGAAAACAAAACCTGACATGTATCTGACAAAATCTGACTTGTATATGTATAGGTTGACATGTATCATGCCATCCAAACCTGAACATGTATCTGGTGCCTCCCCGAAAACCTTGCCGAAATGTGCATTTGTACTATAATACGTATTTTCTTCCATTTTCATACATTCCACCAGGTGTTGCTGCTCCAGTGGAAGATATCGTTTCATAAAATTTAATGACCAGTGCAGTGAGGATGAACACTATAAACACGAGCTAAAGTATTCGTACGGTAAACTTCAGTCATTAGTATGCCAGTCTGACTGACACCTTCCCATATCTACTAATGGCACACGTATGGCTTATGTCAGTCTGTCTGACATCTTCCCATACTAATGGTACTGTAAGCTGATTATGATGAGCTGACAAAAATAATTATGTATATTTATTTTAATATTGTCTTGTTTCAGTTGATGATCGAGAGACTTCTCTTTACTTGCAAGGACATAGAGAACTTATACGTTTTGATACGACCGAAGAAGAACGCGAGTGCACAGCAACGACTCCAGGAATTATTTAACAATCCGGTAACCGTTTTTGTATAATTTATAGTCAGTCAGTAACCCATTAATGACCCACTACAGGGTCGGGTCTCCTCTAACAATGAGAGGGATGTAGGCCGCCGTCCACCACGCTGGCCTACTGCGGGTTGGTGGACTTCACATGCTTTTGAGAACATTTTTTTTGTGAACTCTCAGGCATGCAGGTTTCCTCACGATGTTTTCCTTCACCGTAACAGCAGGTGATATTTAATTTTATAAATCGCACATAACTTTTTTACAAAGTCATTGGTGCGTGCCACTGGCCGTTGAAATTGTCACACCACGGTCCATTCTATCGAATCATTAAAAGAAAAAGTGGTAAGTACACTTACACTATACAATAGTTACTAGATGGTTTCTTACCCGTTTCTCCGGTTTTCGAACCTCGCTAATTGAAAATCATACTTGCTACACTGTCGACAAAATTTTATTCTCTCGAATGTGCAGTCCATTCAGTTACAGGAATGAAAGGTAAACAAAGGTGCTTTACTACATTTTAGAACTATATTGATTGAAGCCATCTTCCGTTGCAGATCTTCACAAAATTGAAACAGACAAGACCTCAGGACTTGGGCAAAGTAGTGGCCATCGCTGGAGACGTTGCTGACGCCAACCTAGGAATAACCTCTGAAGCTGAGCAGACTCTTATTGATAAGGTGAATATTACACACAAAATGTAAATTAGTAAAGTCTGCTTTATCCGCGTGAATCTTGAGATCTGGTCCAGGGAGAGATAAAAAGTACTCTAGGTATATGTTATCTTTTCTTCATTATATAAAATTCTCATGTCACAGTTTTAGTTCGACCGATTTTTATGGAATTTTATATGCATATTCCGTAGGTCTGAGAATCGGCTACTGTCTATTTTTCATACTAAGTGATTAGGGTTGTCCACACCAAAAATTTTTATTTTATTTTTTGGACAATTTTTTTATTTTTATTTATTTTTCATACTAAGTGATTAGGGTTGTCCACACCAAAAAATTTTATTTTATTTTTTGGACAATTTTTTTATTTTTATTTTTCAATAATGTAGCATCAAAAATACATACAACCCTAAATTTTCACCCTTCTATCACCAACATCTATTTTTAATAGTAATTTTAGTAATTTAATAATTTTTCATCCTGCTTGATAACTTGGCAAATGGCAAAACAACGTTTGCGGGGTCAGCTAGTTAGATATTAAACTACCTGCGTACAAAATTTCATCCAAATTCAATCAGCTGTTGTTTGCGTGAAACAGTTACAAATATCCATCCATCCTCCAAAATTTGGTATTTATAGCAGTAAGATATGCATGTTTAATTTTCTCAGAATTATCATAACCTCATAACCCATTAAAAATTGTTTGTTTGGTTGTCTTCAAAACTAAACTTGTATAGATGCTATTTAATTTGAAAGAAGGAAGCCTACCGGGTCAAATACTTGTTTTATAGTCACTCGAGTTGTTTCAAACTGACTCGAAGGTAGTGATTATAACTGATTTGAATATTAATACCTTATTTATACTAAAAGGTCTATCCCAGGCTACCTACGTTGATCTAGGTCAAGTTGCACATAATCGATTAGAGTAATAACATTACTGGCTTACCATTGACCTGTATCTATTCCTTTTATCCGAGTGTCGGAGTTATACGTGAGGGTGTCCTATGATACCACATAATTTGTTTATCAAAATAATGTTACATATCGTGTCATTAGACTAATATTACTACCTACTTCTCATTTTCAGGTTTCTGTCGTATTCCATTCAGCAGCTCAAGTGAGGTTTACATCGCCGACGGCAGACCACCTACATGTCAATTATGAGGGCACGAAGAAAGTTATGGATTTAGGAAGGAAGTTGAAGAATTTGGACGTGAGTCATGCTTAATATTTTTTATATCTGAACATATATTAATAATAATAAATAACGCTTCACACTCAAAGCCCCACACTGGGATTCCCTGTGTCGTGGGTGCCATGGACACACACAAGACAAGAACACAATACACCCAGACCAGAAACAGAAATTCAATTTCATCATTCAAATCTCTGCTCTAATGGGAATCGAACCCAGGACCCTCCGCGCAGCGCACCGGTGTCTTAACCACTGCGCTACTCAGGTCGTCTATCACTAGTAACAAAATTGACGAGAGATAAAATGCATGCAATTGATGCTTTGTTGCAGATATTCGTGTACGTATCAACAGCATTTGATAATACTAACAGTGTGATAGAAGAGATTACGTACCCTGCGCCCAGAAAGATAGAGGACGCGTACAAATTCATTGAAAAACATGGCGATAATCCTGAGGAAATACGCAAACAGTTATTAGGTAAACCAATTGGCAGGCTTTATTAGCGTAATAGGCATCCTTATGTGAACGTACGCACTAGTTGAATTTTACGTTTGTCCAATGGCTGCAGAGACCCCTGGTGGTGGGACTAATTTGTTTACTACTTTTATGGTTAAATCATTACTTTTTTATTTCAGACAAAATAGGAAACAGCTACGTATTTTCAAAAAAGATGAGCGAAGCGTATGTGGCAGAAAACTACGGTGAAATGCCAACGATAATTGTAAGACCCTCCATGGGTGAGTTGTACAGAACTTTATCTTTTTGTTATGTTTTCTGTAGTTATCAGTTTCAATACAATTTATTTAATTTTAATTTGAATCCTTGTTCTCTCTTCCAATCTTCCAATCTCTTCCAATCCTCTCTGGGACTGAATGGGAAATGGGAAATGAATCGCTGTTCGTAAGTTTCGCTACAACTCGAGAACGGCTGGACCAATTTGGCTCATTTTAGTGTTGTTATAGGCTAAGACTTATACGGTGAGAAAATCTGAAAAGAATTCGGTGAAAATAGTAGAAATTTCTATATTTGGCCGAATGAAGTGTGCCGGGTCAGCTAGTCTTCAGCAGAAGATGTTTCCATTATTCCAGTAGCATCAGTGTTCCGCGAGCCTTTACCCGGATATACGGACTCCTGGGTCGCGGGCACGGGTATACTCTGCGACATCGCGAGCGGCATCACCAGGGTGCTGTACGGCAACAAGCGGGTCGTGGTGGACTTCATCCCCGCTGACTACGTGTGCAACTTCCTCATCGTCGCTGCGGCTCAGAATAGCAGGTAACTCATCTTTGACCTGACCTATGCAGTGCGGCTCAGAATAGCAGTTAACTCATCTTTGACCTGACCTATGCAGTGCGGCTTAGAATAGCAGGTAACTCATCTTTGACCTGACCTATGCAGGGTCGGGTCTCCGCTCACAAGGAGACGGATGAAGGCCGCCGTCCACCACGCTAGCCTAAGACTAGGTACCTCAATGGACTAGGTAGGTCTAAGGTGGACTTCACATGCTTTTGGGTACATTATAGAGCTTACAGGCATGCAGGTTTCGACGATGTTTTCCTTCAACGTCACAGCAAATGATCGGCTCAGAATAGCAGGTAAACCGTCGTCAACCGATTAGTGACCGCAGCATCGGGTCACCTCTCACAATGAGAAGGATGTAGGCTCTAGTCTACCACGCTGGCCTGATGCGGTTTGGTAGACTTCGGCTATACGGACTCCTGGGTCTCCGGATACTGTAAAGGTTTTGCTCCTCTTAAGGCACAATCCGCAGGGTTGTCCGAGTGGATGCTGCTTTATTCTCGATCTAGTGGTGCTGCTTTATTCTAGAACAGGTCATGTAATTTCCAAGCTCAAAGAGATCTTACATGAATATTCCAGGACGAAGGAGTGCAATGTGTACAACATCGCTACAAGTCACGCTAATCCCATCGACTGGCAAAAAATTACTGATCTGTACATCAAAGAAGGCAAGAAGAACGGCTATGGTAAGATTTTTTATTTTATTTTACAGTTATTTCTTGAGAAATTATAGTAAAATTTCAAATATTTAGCTATATTTAGGTAGTCCAAATAACTCGTTTATCGTTAATCGCCTAATGGGTTACAGAATTTTGCTGCAAGCCCTATTTTATTTGATGCAAGGGTCAAAACTGATGGCGAATTATAATTTTGTTTTTTCAGCTGTCTTGCCATTCCCATTCGTTTTGATGACGGAATCAAGGTGGGCGATGTCATTGCTTATTTTCGCCTTGCAAACCCTACCATCCCTTGCCGCGGACGCGTGGCTGCGACTCACCGGACGACGGCCAAGGTTTGTTGGCAGCAGTTTTGCACGTGCTCGTACTTATTAACAAGTCGTCATCATCTTCCTCTTCTAATAAAAGATACAGTAGCAAACTATTCGTTACGTTGCCCGTCATTCTGTCTTGCGAGGTACTGAAGTGACCGAGGCATAGAGATGCTCATTACGATACGATATATCGAAATATCGATACAGCAGAATACGATATATCGATATTTAATCATATTTTGATCAAAAAATTACGTTACGATATATTATATCACTTTAAAATATCGAAATGTATCAAACAACGACATTTTATTACTTTAATAACTTGAAAATTCCTATAACATCATAGCGAACTGATGATAAACGGTGCCATTGAACATTTTGTTATTCTTAACTCTTAGTAAGAATTAAAGTTCTTGCGTAAAAAAATTAACGAATACCATAAGAAAAGTAGTTTTCATAAAAACAGTAATTAAATCGCCAAATTCGCAAATCTATAAAAGCATGCGATACGAATACGATACGATATAATTCTGCTTTGACCAGGTACATGCGACTCCAGAGACGAGCATTACCACTGGTTAGCCTCGGCGAGTCCATAACGAACACCTCCTGGACGATGAAGACAGTGAAGGCTCAGCAACTCATATCCACATTGGAGCCTGAGGATCGGAACACATTCCCTTGCGACCCTTCTACCGTCGACTGGGAGAAGTACATCCCGATATTTTGCAAGGGAGTCAAGCAGTTCATGTTGGGAGACAAAAATTTTAAGTAACCGTTGATGATAGACCACACGCACCAATGACATTTCTACTCAACAATGAAGTCACTTGCTGTAACGGTAAAATAATTAGGGTTGAAAATGAATTTCTTCGAGAAAAGATAGTAACCACGGCCGTGCCGCTTTTTTGCTCGACTTGGCGGGGGCCAGATTTATTTATTTATTTTGATTATTTTTTATTGCCCAAAAAGTGGTACAAGAGGCGAGCTTATTTCATAACATTTCGATAACAACCGGGACCAACACTCACGGCACTAGTGTTGCTCGTGCGTGCCTGTTTGCAGACTTACAATGAAATTTATTGGTCTCCCCTGTTGAACTGTTGAATGTAAAATAAGATTTTCTTTTCATTTTATGTTTATTAAATGCTTTATTAGTAATTAGAGATTTGAATTTTCTTAAATATAATTAAGTAGGTAGGTAATATTGAAAACCTTTTTTGATATCCTTATTCTTGTACCAGGACCTATTTATCATAAATGGTTCCTGTAACTTATTACTACTTAGGTACTGTATTACTGTTTTTATAGTAGGTACCAATATGACATCATACATACCTACATCGCAGTCAAACATGTAACCCTCCCTGGGGTATAATCGGCGAAGGTGAAGGACCAGCGGTGGAGCGGTAACAGCGATAATTTAAGTGGACTGTATTTTTGCGGTTTATGAAGCGACAGCGGGAGAATAAATAAAATAAAATTGTGCTTCCTAACTTGGCTGATGCACCCTCACAGGAAACCTGGTCTGAGGCGGAAATAGAAAGAAAAGAATCAGACCAGAAATAAGTAAGGAAAGCAAGTACCTGATGTGCTGGCACGGTGAGGGCGCGGTTGCCTGATGAAGACGTAGTGGTAGTAGAAGCACTTGGCGGCGCGGAGTTTGAACAGCGGGTGTGGCCTCAAGATGGCGTGCGGTAAAACAGCGGTACAGCGGCGCGGGCGATCTTGACGGCGATTCAAATGTAACTGTTGGTCGCGGCGGTGGCGCTGCCTACGCAGCGCGATGAGCATTGCGTGTACGCAATGCGCACCTCTCCTTCTCACACATAGGACTTGCGGCATATGGGAGAAAGGGATAGGTAAACAGGAAGGATTACGTGCGATCAGCCAAGTACACAGATACTAAATAAGTGCCGTTACCATTCCCCCCGGCTTGAAGGGTTCCCTTCAAAAAAGAGTAAAACAACTGCGGGTAGTCCTATATATGAGAAGTAATAAAACTGCGGATTCCTACATATAAGAAGTAATGAAACTGCGGGTTTAATTAATTGCGGAAAGAAATAGAAACTGCGGAATTTAATCTATATATATATATAATCTAATCTAAATTAATCTAAACTGCGGTAATAAATTAAGTAAGCGGTTGAAGTAATGAAATTAATTAGATGGCAATGGGCAGACCCTAACCGTCGGGCGCACAAAGCTACCTTTGGATGTCTTAACTGTTACAACGCGGACTGTACCATCCTTGGATGGATGTAAAGCTTCCACAACACCTAGCGGCCAAGAAAGCGGCGGTTGGTTATCTAATATTAACACAACAACGGTTCCGACCTCTATAGCAGCTGATCTCGTAGTCCATTTAGAACGAGATTGCAACTGGTGTAAGTATTCTAGCCGCCAGCGCTTCCAAAAGGATTGTACCATTTGGTCTAATAAAGCGTGTCTTTGGATGAGATGAGTTGGATTGTTTTCTACTTCTAGCGCTGGTAGAGAAGAAAGTGGAACTGTGTTGAGGAAATGAGCGGGTGTTAAAGCGGAAGGCTCTGCGGGATCACTGCTCAAAGTGGTGAGCGGGCGAGAATTGATAAGCGCTTCAATCTGCGTTAAAACAGTTATAAACTCTTCATAAGAGAGGAGTTGTTTACCTACAACTCTGAAAAGGTGTGTCTTAACCACCTTTACCATACTTTCCCAACACCCACCAAAGTGAGGAGTTGAGGGCGGTATAAATTTCCATTCAATGCGCTTTTCAGTAAGCTCAGTTTCAAGATTAGGACGAAACTCGTCAAGAAATTTATATAAGTCTTTCAAATACGAGCGCGCGCCTACAAAATTTGTACCGTGATCCGAGTACATGCATTGTACTGGACCGCGGCGCGAGAGAAACCTCTTTAGAGCGGCAAGAAACGCAGCGGTGCTAAGCTCAGTAGCTAGCTCAATATGGATAGCTCGAGTGGTGAGGCAAGAGAATATGCAAACCAAGCTTTACGGCTCTTGACTCCCCGAGCGCGATACGGCGTATAATACAGCGGGCCGGCATAATCGCAACCAGTGTGTGAAAATGCCTTTATCATTTGGTTGACGCGTTGGCTCGGCAGGTCGGCCATGATCGGAAAGGTTGGACGCGGACGCGATCGAAAACAAATGTTACACTTATTAATCCTTAGCCTAATGATTCTGCGAGCGGCTAGTATCCAATACCTCTGTCGTAATAAAGACATCAACATTTCAGGTCCAGCGTGTAGGTGTTTTTTATGATACATATCGATAAGGAGATCAACAATATGATCGTTTCGCGGCAATACGTATGGATGCTTATATGTATAACTTTCAATAGAATTCGATAAACGACCTCCAACGCGTAGAAGGCCTTGATCATCTAAGAAAGGTTTTAATTTTAATAAAGCGGAGGAACAATTTTCATTATTTTTTAATTTTTTAATATCTTCAAAAAAATAAATATTTTGAAGGACGCGGATTAACTTTATTTCAGCGAAGGCTATGTCAGAACTGGTGACCGAAGTGTTACCAGTGCGCGGTAATAATTTTAAGAAGCGATAAACATAAACAATAATGCGTAATAGCTTTGAATAAGATGAACAGCGATTAGACAGCGAATAAATAATTGAATCTTTATTATCAGCGGTTGAAATATGTATATTTAATTTTTGTTCTGGTATTTCAGTTAAAGAAATATTTTCTGATTTATTGAGTGGCCAATCAGAAGGATGGCTCCTCATCCAAGACGGGCCGCATAACCACAATGGATGGTTTATTAATTTAGCGGGCGAAAGGCCTCGTGAGAGACAATCTGCGGGGTTTTCTACACCAGCGACATGGTAAAAACTACTGGCAGGCACATTTTCTATTATTTTTGTAACTCTGTTAGCAACAAAAGTTTGCCAGCGATGTGGAGCGGCGTTAATCCAACATAAAACTACCTTGGAGTCACTAAAAGCAAATATATTTTCTATTTTGTAGCGTGAATTATAATTGTTAAAGACTAAACGAAGTAATTTGGACAACAGAAGTGCTGCGCAGAGTTCCAGTCGAGCTACTGTGAGAACTTTCAATGGCGATACCTTAGATTTCGCACACACGAACTGAACTGAGGTGTTGCCATGATTCATAATGTGTAAATACACGACTCCACCATAAGCCCGTTCACTCGCGTCAGCGAAGCCAACTAGGGTTGCCACACTGTTCTCAACAACTCCCAGGTGCCGCGGTATGCGCATCTCGTTCAGTGCGGGGAGTTCAGCACAAAACTTGTTCCAGGTGACTACAATATGCGGTGGTGGACAATCATCCCAGTCGCATTTCAGTGACCAAAGTTCTTTAATAAGAAGCTTGGCCTGAAGTATGACTGGGGCCACGAAACCCATGATGTCCCATAGTTTTGCGATAGTGGACAATATGGTGCGTTTCGTACACCCTTGACAAGGAGCTGCAACTTTAAAGTAAAAACAATCACTATATTGATCCCAGTGTAAACCTAGAATCTTTTGCTGAACGGATTTATCAAATTCAATATTCGAGGGCGACCTGTGAGAAGCGGGAATTTCGTTTAATACAGACTGCGAGTTACTAATCCATTTAACAAGATCAAATTTACCCATTTTAAATAAGTCAATAAGTTGTTGGCTTGCCTCAAGGGTTTTCGGTTCGCTCATGACACTAAAAACTATGTCATCCATATAAATTGAATTCGAGAGTATGCTTGTTGCGGCAGGGAACTTACTGCCCTCGTCAGTGGCGAGCTGCTGCACTACACGAAGAGCCAGGTAAGGACTGGCCTTCATACCGAAGCACACTCGAGCGAATTCATAGACTTGCAATACGTCTTGTGGATTAAATCTATATAAAATGCGTTGAAAACGGCGGTCAGATTCTCTCATACCTATTTGCAAGTACATCTGACGACAATCAGCGGATAGTGCTACTGCAAATAGCCTGAAATTTAAAATAATCGAGAACAAATCCCCTTGTAAATTAGGGCCTGCGTACATTAAGTCATTTAAGGACACGTTCGTACTAGATTTGCAGCTTGCGTCTAAAACTACTCTTAGTTTCGTAGTAGTTTTATCGTTGCGTATAACACCGTGATGCGGTATGTAGTAGACTGACCGAGACTCACAGTCGTCGGCTGGCGCGGGAAGTAAATATTGTTTATCAATGTAATCACGGATGACGTCATCGTATGCCGTTCGTAAGGAAGGCGAAGCTTGCAATTTCTTTTCTAGACACAAAAAACGTCTCTTAGCGGTTGTGTATGAATCACCTAATTTATTTGTATCGCTTTTAAGAGGCAACGCAACAATATACCTACCACTCTCATCACGTACAGTGGTGGCGCGGAAATAATCTTCGCATTGAAGATCATCTTTATTATGAGCGGGAGAAGACGTGACTTCTTCGAGTTCACAAAATCTTTTAAAAATAGTGTCCATCGATTCCGGTACACTAGTACAACACAATGTTGTATGCGTATTAATCTCATGAAACGCGGGAATCGAACCCATTATTACGTAACCTAAAACTGTATTAATTGCGGACGGCGAATTCTTATTCAATAATTTTCCTGGTAAAAGCAGGTGCGGAAACAAAGATGCACCTATTAAGACGTCAACGGGTCCTGGTTTAAAATAGGTATCATCTGCGAGAGCGATTGAATTTAAATGCGACAACATAGATATATCTACGGGCACCGACGGCAAATTATCTGTTATACTATCTATAACCAGTGCGGAAATATTATAGCAAAGTTCGGAATTAAAACGTGAATAGAATTTAATTTCCGTACAACCTTTAATAGGTTTCTCAGAACCACCGATACCTCGTACGGTTAAACTAGAATTGTGATAATTATTTATACCTAAACCTAAACGTTTACAACAATCCTCTGAAATAAAATTACTTTGCGACGCACTATCTAATAAACAGCGTATTAAATGTTTATTCCCTCGCGTATCATACATTATAACTTGTGCTGTAGCTAACAGTACAACGGAGGGCGATGCGCATTCCTGCTTATCACCCATCAACCCTTGCGAAGACTGCGCGCGGAATGACGTTGCACATATTGATGCATCGGTAATATTACGCGTTCCCGCCGTACGTACCTGTTCGGTTGATGTACTAGCGGGCGGCGGCGGCTGCGCGTGCGACGACGTACTACTAGTGAGCGGAGGAGAAACCGGTTTGTTATCTAGATGCAATAGCGAGTGATGCCGTTTTTTACAAATGCGACAATTAGCATTCGATTTGCAATTTGAAACTTTATGTTTATTACTTAAACAGTTTATACAAGCGTTGTGTTCTTTAATGAATTTAAAGCGTCCGGAAGGCGTTAAGGTATGAAAATGCGGACATTTATAATAATGATCATGATGCGTATCTTCACACAAACATTTCATAGAAACTGTAGAAGTAACATAAGTTTGTACATTCGGAGCAGCAGGTTTCTTATACGGTTTAGTGTTTGAGTTAACTGCTCGCGAGATGTTACTTAAAGATGCGGAATGTGTAAACACTTTATGTTGTTTACGAATGAAAGCGGCTAATTCACAGAATGTGGGCAAAGTGTTATTATTGCCTAAAGTATTTTCAAAAGCGCGGATAGTATCGGTATCTAATTTTTTAACGGAGATATAAAATAGCATCAAATCTGCTAAGTTATCAATTTTTAAATTAATTAATGCGTTTACAGCGGTTACAATTTTATCTATGAAGAATTCATAGTTAGCAGCGGAAGCGGAACCAGTTAATTTAGCATTTAATATCTGGTCAATATATGAAGAAGCAAGACAGCGTATATCTTTATAGCGATCTGTTAAAGATTTTAAAATTATGTGATAGTTATCACCACAAGGTGAAATGCCTGCGAAGGTACTTTGAACCTTGGGAGACAGCTTCCCAATTAGGTAATAAAGTTTTTCGTCATTAGTTAATGATTCATTATCATCTACTGTCGACTTAAAACTTGCGTAAAATAATGGCCATTTTTTAATGTCACCATCGAAGGAAATAAGTTCAATAGGCGGTAAGTATGACCTTCTAGGGGTTGTGGATGCAGCACAACTGGGTGTGGCAGTAAGTTGCTTAGCGATTCTTTTTATATAGCAAAATAAATCCTCAAAAGATGAGTACGCCTGATAGTTAGGTACTGCGTTAGGATCATTTAATAATAGAGCCTCATTATATTGATCTAATGTGCTTTCAAATTTAAAATTGATATCATCAAGCGTTTCTATTGAGTTTAAAAATGTGTTCTTATTTTCTTCATTTTCATGAGCAGTTTTAGCCTTATTGTAAATTTCTTGTAATCGTGAAAATAAGGCGTTACGCTTCATATAAAGCTAAACGCTTCTAAAATCGTTAATTTTATATTTGAGCTAATATCTTTTGCATCCTCATAACTTTCACAAGCATTTTTTGCGGACTTCTTAGTAGCCATTTCGTATTAAATAAATGAGATAGCTAATAAGAACAAACGAATAAAGTGCGATTGATTTTAACAGCGGTGAATAGGTACCTAACGGCGACGGTTATTTTGAAATGACACGTACAAGATAGCGTAAAAAACAGCGTTATTTTATTATACGACGAAATAGCGAAAAAAGAAAAGGTAATGCGTCTGGCAAAAGTGACCAGAATTTTATGTATCCGGCTCGAAGGACCAGCTATGGGGTATAATCGGCGAAGGTGAAGGACCAGCGGTGGAGCGGTAACAGCGATAATTTAAGTGGACTGTATTTTTGCGGTTTATGAAGCGACAGCGGGAGAATAAATAAAATAAAATTGTGCTTCCTAACTTGGCTGATGCACCCTCACAGGAAACCTGGTCTGAGGCGGAAATAGAAAGAAAAGAATCAGACCAGAAATAAGTAAGGAAAGCAAGTACCTGATGTGCTGGCACGGTGAGGGCGCGGTTGCCTGATGAAGACGTAGTGGTAGTAGAAGCACTTGGCGGCGCGGAGTTTGAACAGCGGGTGTGGCCTCAAGATGGCGTGCGGTAAAACAGCGGTACAGCGGCGCGGGCGATCTTGACGGCGATTCAAATGTAACTGTTGGTCGCGGCGGTGGCGCTGCCTACGCAGCGCGATGAGCATTGCGTGTACGCAATGCGCACCTCTCCTTCTCACACATAGGACTTGCGGCATATGGGAGAAAGGGATAGGTAAACAGGAAGGATTACGTGCGATCAGCCAAGTACACAGATACTAAATAAGTGGCGTTACCACTCCCTTTTGCTTCGCCGTTCGAGTATAAATGTACATACGTAAAATTTACTAGCTTTTATTTTTCAAAAGGTATTGTTTTACACCAAAGCAGTATAGAGGCATGTATTCGTTCCAGTCAAGGGTTTTTGGGTCAAAGACGAATTTCTGGCGATCTTTTTCGTCTAAACTCGACAACAACTCTTGTACACGGTCTGACTTCATGATGAACGAAGTGGATGTGAAGTTTTTTATGACGTCTCTCAACAAAATCGCTCGTGACTGCGCGTTCATGTAGCTGAAAAGTAAAACGGCGATAATTTAAGCTTAGTAATTAAGTAAAATTTGTGAAAAAACCTTTTTTGTTAAAAAATTGCTCTATCCTTTAGTCTGCTCTATGTCATGACTTTCCAAGATTTGTTCCTTATTAGTGACACTATCGAATGGTTTAATAATAGGTACATATAGATTAGGTTTTTTTAAAGTCAATGGATTCGATTCCTAGTCTAGGCATATCGATTTTTCAAAAATCCAATGATGCAATTTTAGTTTTCATCAAAATCGGGCCCCAGACGCCTTTCAGTAGTTCTGCTATTCCTCATAGTTTCGGGTTTTCCCCATTCACGGCGAAAAATTCACTCTGATTATGTTTTTATATGAACAAAGGACCATTCCTAATGCTTACCTTGGTTTCTTTCCCTTAGCTTTAAGGCAAAGATCAGCCAAAAATGATGGAACCACTTGTAATAGAAACGTCAACGTTGAAACCACGAGGGGTGATTCGGAAGTGTAAATCCTTGGCCATGGTATTTCCCCTAAAATACAACAAAATTAACGCAATTTATTTTCTTATAGGTACGTTTGAGAAAAATAAATGTCACCGCGCATAAACTCGCTACTTGATTAGATCGCAAGCGATCGAAAAAGTTAAGCAACGTCGGGCGCGGTAAGTTAGTTACAGTTCATTTTTATTCTCTTGTCTTATTTAGTAAACAATCTTGCCACTACTTTTTATTCAAAAAAAGTTTAAAATTGCTTTAAAAAAATAAATTATAGTTTCTAGAAAAGTGTTTCCGTATTAAATGATCATTTGTTTTTAAATTTTTATAATTTTGTGTCTGCATTATTTTTTAATCGCAAATTAAAATAAAAAGAGTGGATAAGATTGTTTACCAAATATGACAAGAGAATAAAAATGGACTATACCTGGATTGGTGACCGCTAGTGGTGAATTACGAGTAAATGCGCGCTTCCGTGCTTCGGAAGTTCGGAGAGCACGTTAAGCCGTCGGTCCCGGTTGTTATCGATTCGATAGCAGTCGTTGAACCTTGTCGGAGGCCCTGGGCGGTTAAAAAACATTCGACACAGGTTGGACACTAGCTAGCCCGTTTCAAGTATCTTAAAGTTAATAAAAAGGTAGCATAAAGGTAAAATAAACTTACTATAATCGAATTTATCACTGTGCTTCAAAAACAATTCCGCTCCTCCTTTCCACGTCATAGGAACCACTGAGTTGCTGCAGGAATTGTATACTGTCACTTCTTTGGGCCTGAAAGTAAAAATATGAACTGGTTATGGGTTTCTGGCTATAAATAAGAGTTATTTTTACAACCTATTTGAAGAAGCTCATTTTTTATAGTAATTGAGTAGCAAACGGACATTCAGGCCATCTGGTGTTAAATGGCCATAGCAGCCCGGTCGGTCGGTGGACGCCAGCAACCAACCTCAAATAAAGAAAAAGATCTGAGGTTATATGCGGGTGCTTTGCTACTCATGAGGACTAAGATGTTCGCCTCAAATAAGATTTAGAGGAAAAGGGGAGATCTCCCGCCAGATCTTACTCGAGGGGTCCGGGTTCGAATTCCATTGGCACGCACCATAATCAGTTTGTGAAAAAAAGTATGTAATAATGTTTATAAAATTAAATATTAGGTATCTAATGTTACGGTGAAGGAAAACATCGTGAGGGAACGTGCATGCCTAAGAGTTCACAAAAAAATATTCTCAAAGGCATGCGAAGTTGACCAACCCGCGTTACGCCAGCGTGGTGGTCTAAGGCCAACATCCCTCATTGTGAGACCGACCCGCCCCTCTAGTGGATCATTAATCGGTTACTGACAAATAGAAAAAAAAAATGCATGCATCCGGGAGTTCCGGCACAAGTGAAAACTTATAAGATGTGTTTCCTTGGTGATTTGGACGACAGTTCAATTAAAACACAATTGAGTTTCTCTGTAAGAGAAGAAACGACATTTAAAGCATTAAACGTCGCAATGACGACTCCAAAACCACAATAATAATTATAATATTTAGCTTATTCTATAACAAAATACACTTATTATTTAAGTATGAATGTTTTCTTTTGACAATTTCCATAGTTACTTTGACTTTTTATAATTATGCTTGTATAGCTGCGTCTCGTAACGGTGTCGCGAGTCCAGAGATTTTATCTCATCTATACTATAATACTATTATAAAGCTCTCAAAGTTTGCAAATTAAAGTGGCAATGGGCTGCCCACATCGTTCGCAGGACTGACAACCGATGGGGAAAAAAGGTCCTCGAATGGCGACCACGTTTAGGCAAAAGGAGCACAGGCCGTCCTCCGACCAGGTGGACTGATGACCTGAAGAAGACAGCGGGGAACCGTTGGATTCAGAGGGCCCAGGACCGGGTGGAGTGGCGTCGATTAGTGGAGGCCCATGTCCAGCAGTGGACTACTAAGGGCTGAAAGGAAGGAAGGAAGGTAAATTATAAAGCTGAAGAGTTTGTTTGTTTGTTTGTTTGTTTGTTTGTTTGTTTGTTTGTTTGTTTGTTAGAACGCGCTAATCTCAGGAACTACTGGATCAATTTCAAAAATTCTTTCAGTGTTGGATAGTCCATTTATAGAGGAAGGTTAAAGGCTATATTTTATTTTCAAAAAATTAGGTATCCGTAAGAAAATTGGATTGAAAACCTATTTATGTTTGAGCTGCAAAAACTATTGACTATAGAACAAAATGATGTACCACGGGTTTGTAGGTCTTATTACCTAAGATCTACAAAAAAGTCCGCGAGAGCACATATCTCACTATCATAGTTTAGTCACAATAACCGCAAGTTCTAAAATCCACGTCTAAAAAAATGCGTACCGCTCTAAAAGAAGTTTTCACTTCAAAAAACGCTTACTTGGAATCCTTCGCAGCCGCAACAATAGTCAGATTGCATACATAGTCCACGGGGATCATGTCAATAGAGACCTCTTTCTTCCCATACATGATTCGGGTCAGACCACGAGCTATGTCGCTGAAGATGGCTGTGGACGCCACCCAGCTGTCCACCCACCCAGGCATCGGGTCTTTGAACACTGGGGTCACTGGAATTAACGAACAATCTTTAGGGACGCGACTGAACAATCATTAGGCATGCGAGAGAAAAAAGAATAATTTAAGTTGTATAAGTTGTAATAGCGGTGATAGCCCAGTGGCTTAGAATTCGAACTCGAATCGAGGGGTCCGGGTTGGAATCCCAGTGGCACGCACCAATGACTTTGTGAAAAAGTTATGTGCGCTTTATAAAATTAAATATCACCTGCTGTTACGGTAAAGGAAAACATCGTGAGGAAACCTGCATGCCTGAGAGTTCACAAAAATGTTCTCAAAGGCATGTGAAGTCCACCAAACCGCAGTGGGCCAGCGTGGTGGACTAAGGCCTACATCCCTCTCATTACGAGAAGGAGACCCGACCTTGTAGTGGGTCATTAATGGGTTACTGACAAGTTGTATTTAAATTGCTTCGCAACAATCCGCACACGTGGAACTTGTTTTGGTGTGGGCCCACCACCCTCCCTTATCTCCAGGTAGGTAGGTATATACCATCGCAACTTATTCCAATAGCACACGACATAAGTAATTAGACACGAGAGAGAAAAAGGATTGGCGTTAGGGAAAGCTAATATTTTAATCCTTTAGTCCCATTGTTGGACACGGTTCCCTCTCGACAGCAGGGGGAGGCTGGAGCATACTCCACGCTGCTCCAATGCAGATTGGTTGAGAAATGGACCAGTGGCAAACCCATGTGGGGTGTTTTCAAACCGATAGGGCTGCTATCTTTTCGATAGACGACCGTCCGAAGCACGGAAGCGTACATGTAATTTGTCACTAGCGATCACCCATTCAGGTACTGACTGCCCTGGCGTCGCTTAACACGTTAATTGCTTCCACACGCCTGGCGGGCTAAGTAAGATTCACTAGCGGTCTTTCCGCCTGGCGTGTCCAAAACATAGGTGCTAACCAAAGGCCACAGAACTACTGTCATATTTTCTACCAAGAAACAATTCCGTCAAAGCATTGAAAGGTGAAAGGATGAAAGGGAAAAGGGAAAAGGTGAAAGGGAGGGGGAAAAAGAAAAAGAAAACAAACAAATTTGATAACAGCCATGTTCCTTCACATACATCTTACACGCGCTTCAGCTAAGGATTGAAGTAATTTTATTGTAGAGATACTTAACTGGCTGGAAATGTCATAAACTACATTTGGAAGTGTTGGTTCTTTTTAGTGTTATATGAAACTCTATTTGACAGAGGGAAACTTGTCCTCAGCTACCTAGTTGAACTTACCAATAGACGGTCTGACTATGATAGCTGGCATATGTCCATGTTCTTCGAAGACAAGCGATTCCGCTAGGTTTTTCGAAAACGTATAGGAGTTTGCGTGGCCCTCTATAAAAAAGAAAATAATGTGTACATTAGAATGGAATAGAATCGAAAAAATCGAAAATAATTTGTAAAATAATCTGAAAACATGCTTGCGGTTATAATCCTTCCTTCCCTTCCTTTCAGCCTGTGGTAGTCCGCTGCTGGAGACGAGCCTCCCCTAATCGACGCCACTCCACCAGGTTCTGTGCCCTTTGAATCCAACGGTATCCCGCCGTCGTCTTCAGGTCATCAGTCCACCTGGTAGGAGCCTAGGAGGGCGGCCTGCACCTTTTGCCTAGAGCGGTCGCCATTAGAGCACCTTTCTACCCCATCGGTTGTCGTTCATTCGAACGATGTGGCACACCTATTGTCACTTTAATTTGCAAATTTTGTCAATTACCATTACAGAGCTTTGTCAATTACCTTCGTTCTTCTACGAATTTCGTCGTTTCGGATTCGGTCGCGTAAAAAAGTACCGATAGCTCTTTCCATTGCACGCTGAGCTTGTAGATAAGGCTTGCGGTGAAGGACCACGTCTCAGCGTTTTTAAATAACTTACCTACTCTAAATAACATATTATTATATGATCATAAAACACGCGATTTTATACATACTTACTTGTATACTTGGCAACCTCTTCTTCATCATGCCCGTAATTTTTGAGGAAAAAGTAAACATCATCCAACTTTTTGGAAGGGGGATACACTATCTCTTCGATCAGCTGTTTGTCCGAGTTTGAAAATGCCGTAGATATGTGGACAAATTTCTGAAACATATATATTTATTTATCACTAATAGTCCTATTATTGTGCAAAATAGGGTGTTACGGCCTATGTCAAAAAGCTTTTTATATGAATTCATAAGTCATAAAAACCCATAAAAAATTGAAAAAAAATTTTTTGCAAACAAATATTATGTAAAAAAAGACTTTTCAATTTAAATTTCAAAAATCCCCGCGAAAACACGGTCTCGGCCGTCTCGACGGTGCCGCCATGCTTGTGACGTCACTCGCAGTGTAAACAATACATCTCAGTAAAGGAAGAAAGTTATACTCCATTGCTAATGACATCACGCCGATAGCTTGCATGGCGTATAGCGTTTTAGACATTTGAAAAACAGATTAAAAAACCTGAATTTTAAAATTGAAATAATAAATGTATACTACATTTTTTAGAACAGAAATCACGTGCAACCCGTTTTTTTTATTTTGTATGTAATTTGGTGAAATCTGCTTACTTCCAAATTCTTCATTTGTTTGCCTAAGTTCATGACATTCCGCGTGCCGTCCACATTTATTTTGATTATGTCCTTGAATGGTTCTATGAATCTCACTTGGGCCGCAGAATGGAATACTATAGACACCTGGAATAGGAATTAAGAGAAATTAACCCTTTGCTACGGTGCGGTTACGGTGAAGGAAAACATCGTGAGGAAACCTGCATGCCTGAGAGTTCACAAAAAAGTTTTCCCAAAGGTATGTAAAGTCGACCGACCCGCAATAGGCCAGCGTGGACTAAGTGGACTAAGGTCTACATCCCTCTCATTGTGAGAGGAGACCCGACCCTGTAGTGGGTCATTAATGGGTTACTGACAACCCTTTGTAGGTCGTGTAGGGTTTGGTACACCCGAGCGATTATGAAGGTGGAACTTTTTAAACCAATTTTTTTACAGTCGGGAATAAGTTAGATAACGAACACGAAGGCTACCTGATATTGAGTAGTCACTGTAGTCCATGGACGAACACATCCAACCTCAAATGGAGAAGAAATCCTATCTGAGGGTGTATGCGGTGTATGCCTCAAACAAAGTATCTCCATACACCCAAAGCTGAAGCCCAAGACATGAAGAACATGCTGCTTTACGACGGGTTAACCGGACGAGCTCGTTACTATAAATAACGCTTCACACTCATAGCCCCACACTAGGATTCCCTGTGTCGTGGGCGCCATGGACACACACAAGACAAGAACACAACACGCCCAGACCAGAAACAGGAATTCAAATTCATCATTCAAATCTCTGCTCTGCTGGGAATCGAACCCAGGACCTTCCGCGCAGCGCACGGGTGTCTTAACCACTGCGCCACTTGGGTCGTCAACGTACACATACTATGACTATACACCCAATACAACATTACTAACCTTATCGATAAGAGTTTGTTCATCTTCAGGTGTGATTCCCAATTTGGGTTCAGTGACGTCACCCGAGATTGCAACCACTTTACTCAGGTACTCAGGGCTTTTGTTCTTTAGTTTTGTAAAAACCTGGAAATTAATTGTGTGGTTAGTAGGTTGGCTACAAAGTTTGTAAAGTACATTTTAGATTCTTCAAAATACCGTAACTACTAGTTCTAGAAGTCTTACAAAATTAAATAATGGTACCTAAAAAATGATATTTTTTCTATTACTCCTTCTCGTTTACAATAGCAATAGTATTAAAGCAACACAAAATAAGCGGTAGTTTGAATCTATGTTTTCGTAGGTGCTTGTACAATGTAGGAAGGATAAATTAGGCATTCCTCCCACGATATCATAATGCAATTTACTTTATATTCGTGGTAGTTTTTAATTTTTTATCATAATAAATAAATATAAGTTATTACTATACTCACTGGTGCTTGCAGCAACTCTTGCAGTCTTTGTTCTGCAGGCGCTCCCTTCTTTCCTCGTATCAATACAAATATCTTGTCCAGTTGAGAACATTTTGAAAGTAGTTGTTCTATGAAAACCTATGAAACATTTATTGATGAAAATGACTTGAAATGAAAATGTAGATCGTTAGGTATCTACTTAGGAAAAAAGTGCAAGGTCTTATCCTAACTGGCTGTCGCAATACGACACAACCGGCCGACCAACTAACGCCTAAATTCGAACACAGTTATTTTAATGGCAGTACCATTCCTAACAGGCAATAAGTGATATGCGATAAATGTCGTTACAAAAATGACAAGGGGACACTAGTTATTATAAATGAGCGACTCCGTTTTGCTGAGATTTTATCCTGATTTGAGTGTTAAAAGTTATTTATGGCTTACCTTCCCCAAAAAACCCGTGGCACCAGTCAGGAAAACAGATTTACCGGCGTAGAAATCCGCAACAGACTGATATGGTTTATTTTCGTTCGATCTGTACGTAATTTTGTTGCTAAAAGAGGAAAAATAATAAAACAAATGAACAGTTTGTTTCCAATAACGAGCTTAAATAGAATCGATGGTCAGACATTTACAAAATGTTAAACCGCATTAACACGAACCGCAGAATAACGTTACCAAGAAAACAAGAATTTAATATTATCATATCAGTGTAGATTGAACTATAAAAAACTATCGCACTCGAATAATATCATCCTTTACGATTTCATGGCCAAATTACTGAACCAATTTTGATCAACTCAATTGCGGAAAAACACTGAAGCTATTAAGGTGTTTTCTATTTGTTATTTGTTTTGTAAAACATAAAAAAGCGGAAATAGTCCGATGGTTGAGAATTCGGCCTTTTAAATCGGGAGGTCCGCGTTTAAATTCCAGTCACGAAACTTTTATAAGATTTATAAATATGCGTTTTGTGAATGACATCTGCTAAAATGCGGCTAATTAGATGGAACTATGGAAACTGCCACAAGGAAACATTCATACTTAAATACTCTTATCTTACAGAGGAATTCAATTGTGTTTTAATTGAACTGTCGTCTGAAATCACCAAGAAAACACATTAAGTTTTCACTTCTGCCGGAACTCCCGGAGAGCACTTTTGTTCTATTTATTTATTCTGAGATTAGATTCCTGCAGTTGGTCGCTGTTGGGTTTTCGGTTATTATTTTATAAGGTTCACGAAATCAAAAACAGATTATAAATGCGAAAGTTTGCGAGAATGGATGGATGTTTGTTACTCTTTAACGCAAAAACGGCTGAACAGATTTGGATGAAATTATAACCGATAATAGATTATAACCTGGATTAAAATATAGGATACTTTTTATCCACCTCTTTGCAAATTTTAAGTCAACTTGGACGACATCGCGGAAGGTACTAAAGTATAAAATAATTGGAATATTTAATGAATAAACCTCTTTCGTACAAAAATTATACTTCCTACCTTTTAAAAACCGCCGTCGAATGGAATCCACAAATCGATAAACACTGACCTCGCCCAATCGAAGGTTTATAAAGCACTGTACATTTGACTACACTACGTATCATTTTCAAAAAAATATAGCCGTTTTACTACGCGACTACAAAGTCGGCATCTGAATGCAAAGTAATAAGTATGTTGTATACTTATAAGTTATTCGCGCACAGAATAATTTACTTACAGAGGCATTATCTATATGATAATTCGTCTCAGCATTACTTTATTTTCCTTTACCCGTGTATAGTATTTATTACTGCCTTCAAAAACAAAATTGTCATTTAATGCTGAAGAAATTTAAAGTGACTGTAATTTATTTTTTTTCAATAAAATGTAGTGCTAGGATTGTTTACTAAACAGAGCAAAAGAAAAAATTGACTGTAGACAGAAAATGTGCGGTAAAAGAGTGTGTTTGCAAATCATTAGTGGCCCACTGCTGGGGATGCTCTTACAATAGGAAGAATTATGCCTTATTTCTCTCTTCTGCCTTTTATAGAGCGGTGATAGCCCAGTGGCTTGGAATTCGATCTCGAATCGAGGGGTCCGGGTTCGAATCCCAGCGGCGGCAGCATAATTTTGTTATAAAAAGTTATGCGCACTTTATAAAATTAAAGTGCACGCGATTGGTTCGACAGTCGTCAGTTCGTCAGTGTGCGTCGTCCATTGGTCCAGCACGTTTTTTCGGCTGCTGTACATTGGCCGAAAGTATAGAATATCCCTACCAGTGATAATCTGTGTTCACGACTCATGACGGTTACTATAGTAGATAAGACAAAAACTGACTTTTGACAATATGTCTAAATTTCATAATCTATCAAAACTGTGAAATATGACAATTATGTATGGTCAGAATAAAATCCTTATGATACGATTATGACTCAATTATAATATAAGTAATTATAGTAAACTCTGCATGGAATAAGTGACTCACTCTACAATTATGCTAACAAATATTATGCTTATTCTACAATTAAACATTGCTGGTAGTATTTAATTTTATTGAGATCTATATCGTTATAATATATTTTAATTATGCTAACTTGTCGGACGAGAATTAATTCCCGTTGCTGTGGGAACGACGTGTGTTGACGTATTAGGCTTCACTTAACGACTGAGTTTTACTCGGATAAATACGCAGTAAACAGACGCTTAAAAACATTTTAAAAAAGTCAAATATCGGCAGAGAACGGTGATCGAAATCCAAAATGCATTTTTCGTTATTTTCATTCAATGAAAATTCGCCGAATAGAGAGCTTTGCCATAAGATATGACGCCATAGCATCACATATTTCATCATATTCAAGAAATAAAATAAAAAAATCGCTGGTTGTCATCTGCTGTACTTTACTCCAAATGTCAATAACGTAGATTGGGTGATTTTTTTTAATAATTGGACTAGGTATTGGTTTCTAATTTATGTGTTTCTTTTTATTTTTGTTTAACTAAATTCGATAATTTTATGTTATAATTTTTATTATTTATAATTTGAGACTGGCTGTATGAAAGCGCGCGTATTGAACATGAGATGGATATTTAAAAAAGAAAAAATGCGCGCGAACCCATTATGCGCGACGCTGCGAAACAAAAGAACATCGAACACTTCAAATTTGTAGCTAATTACGAGTCCATAGGCTTTTTTGTCTCCAAGTTTTATAATAGTTTTTCAATAGTCCATAGTTTCGTTGTTTTACCGTTATAAATATACATTTTTCCACATCAAGCAATAGTTTTCACTACGAGTTCACCCCGCCAACTACAGCCACTAACCAGTTTCTCCACCAATCCGCATTAGAGCAGCGTGGTGGATTATGTTCCGACAGGGGGAGGTTCTGGGGAGCCGTGCCCAGCAGTGGGATATTAAAAGTGCAACCTTTTAGCCAAAGTGACGTTACCACCGTTAACGCACTCTCAAACTAGTTTACTCGTATTTGGTTACAAAAGTAGACCCGAACCTCAAAAACAGTAAGCCTAAAGAATGTAAAAAAAAATATTTCACACTTTTTTGAAGTCGGTTTAATTTGTTTAAATTATTTTTTTTATAAACCTTCTTTTGTAGGTATTTCCTACCCCTATAGTTATTAATTAAAATGGGAAATATAGAATATTAATCAAAATAATTTGTAACAACTCTATATAGGTACCTTTAAATTTGTGCAAATAATCAATTTGTCTTTGTCATTTTCTACAAATATTACATCACACATAGGTTGTGTAATCACACACATAACCTACTCGTAGATTACCGGCTGGGTAGTCTCCTCTCACCGTGACAGGGATGAAGGCCTTAGTCGACCAAGCACGCTGCTGATTGGTGGTTCAAAAAAAAACTTTATTGGCAATAGGTACGAGTATGTATTATCAATTCCGGAGTGCAATGTAATTGAATGGCATAATTTTACATCAACAAAAGAATAAAATATTTTTCCGACACATAATAGCAACAAAAAGGTCAGCACATTGTTTTGCTAAACGATACTTTTTATTTATTTAAAATCTTTTTCTATTATTATGCATTATGCAATCTTTACGAATCATAATAATAATCTAAGTGGTAGTGACATAAAAGTGGGTACATTTTGCCAAATATGGTGATTGACCTCGCATGTCGGTACTGTTGTTTACCTTCATATTGAGGGCCATCCTTTCTCCAGTTAAATTCAGTTCGTACCTACAAAAAGCATCGCAGATGTTTTTGGAAGTTCGTTATCATGACTTCTGTTAGGAAAAAACAAAAAAAAATATCCTTTTAAAACAAAAAAAAAACAAAAATTAATAACAGTTTAAAACCCGTGTAACTGGCTGGCTGCAAACCTTTATATACCACTGAACACGGGTTTGCAGTTGGCTCACCCTACAATGTGGACTGTTGGGAAAATGGTCGACACGTGTCGAATATTTTCAAACCGCCCCTAGCATGAGCATGGGTTGACAACGATTCACGGCTGTTATCTTTACGAAACAACTGAGACTGACGGCTTAACCAGTGGTTGCTGAATGAACCGTCCGAAACATGGTATGGTGCCGAAGATACTTTATTTGCGGGTAACTTCTTAGTATTCTTAGTCCTCATGAGTAGCAAAGAACCCGCGTACGACCTCAGATAATATCTTCTCCGTTTGAGGTTGGATGCGGGTGTCCAGGGCGGCAGTGACTACCTTACACATCAGGTGGCCTGCATGCCCGTTCGTTACTCAATTAATATAAAAAAGGTCAACACCTACATGAAAGAAATTTTTTTCAGTGTACTGTTACGACCTCAGACAAAATTTGGGCTTACAGAGATAGGGCACGATTACTGTCGGTAGGTTTGTTTAGGTTCACTCGTAAATGCATACTTTGGGCCAGTCTTCCGTCTAATATTTTCGCAGGACTATGACATGGGGTTCTTCAAGAAGGGTGTACAATGAGCTCTCCCGAACAGCCGACAACGCGCCGTGTCCCTTGGTGTTGCTTTGTGCAAAAATACTACCATTAACCATCAGTTAGCCCATCTATGCTTCGAGCTTCATGCTTTGTTATGCGGTTTATAGTAATCGTAGATTTGCCATTAGTATGGGAAGATATCAAGACAGACTGACTATGGACAGAGACCTAGGAGGATTGATTGATTGGAAAGCGCGTAACATGATTTGAAGCGGGCCAGTTTTCAGATGAACCTATGAAAAGAAAACTTTTGCTTTTCCCCTAGTTTCCCTATTTTTCTGTGTTTATCCGTTATAAAATTACTTTTTCAATAAAAAATACTTAACTATGAATTAACACGTTTAAGTATGAAAGTTCAGATGGCGGCCAAATTGACTGCCGTAATAATAAAGCGGCCACGCCATTTCTCATATAAAACCAGTGACGTATGAACCCTATCAAAATCAAAGGTAGGTATATAATTTCTCTAAGACAGAGACAGACTACACATCTACTAATGACATGACAAGATATATCTACTAATGACTAGACATATCTACTAATGACCGAGGTTTACTCCATGCGTTTACTATACTATATTTTTCATGCTCACGGTGCGGTAGGTACCTTTGTCTGCTTTTTCAATGAAACAAATAAGTTATTTACACAACTTAAATATTTTTTTTGTTTCGAACCTTTTTGGAACTTTTTGGAACAACTAAACTACGCCACGATGTGAGTGCGATGGGAGCTCATGATAAAGGATCTCAGATAAATTCGAAACTAAGTATAGCATGTGCCTTTGCTATATTGCACACAAAAGTTGTTTGTACAACACCGCATACATTTTGTTGCATGCAGGTTTCCTCACGATGTTTTCCTTCACCGTAACAGCAGGTAATGTTTAATTTTTATAAAGCGCACATAACTTTTTTTACAAAGTCATTGGTATGTTTCGAGACTGAGATTCGAACCCGGACCCCTCAATTCGAGGTCGAAAGCTAAGCCACTGGGCTATCACCGTTCCTTACGTAATATTCTCTATTCTAACGATGTGAAAATTGCTTTTTTACAGACTTCAATAAAGGAGGTTATTTAATGTCTAAACGAAATAAGCAGTTACTGAAAACGTATTTAATTTATATTCATTACGTATAAGTAATAGGTTTTTTGTTTTTAGCTATTATAGTGACACTTTACGATAATACAACATAAAATTACATTTAATTAGGTACTTGGTCTACTAATTAGCTTTATTCATCGATTTAACCTTCAGCTGAGATGCTATTGAAATAACTTACACTAATACGTTTTTTACGGAGAAATCCTCTATCAGATCTATGGGGACAAACATATACATAACATGTAGATATGTTAATAATAAGTCCATACATACATACACCTAGGTATTCTTGTTTGGAAACTGTAATATACCAACATTTTGTACAGTTCCGATAATATTACATACATACGAGTCGAATAGATAACCTCCGTTTTTGAAGTCGGTTAAAAATTGTACAGTATTGTAAACATCGGTCAGTCTACCTCCCCAAGGGTTTCACTTTGATGCCTCAAATTCATGGACTCATCAATCTACGGATCCTCTTGAGACTCATACATTGTATATCTTGTTGATTGGTTTTCTATACATCGGTAGTGTGCTTGGAAATATATTTAGAAAGTTGAAATTAAAAATGACAATTTAATACACTTAAAATTATAAAATGCTGTAATTTGTATAGTTTCTTTGGTGTAAGATGAAGCGTATTGTATTGTACGTAGGCTTTAGTCCACCACGCTGGCCTAGTGCGGGTTGGTGAACTTCACATGTCTTTGAGAACATTTCCTTGTGAGCCCTCAGGCATGCAAGTTTCCTCACGATAATTTAAAGCGCTCATACGGTATTTATTAATAAAAAATAGACGTTATTTCACTTGGTATTTTTTATAAATTTCCACAATTAATCATTGTTTATTAACGGGACAGGCTTTGGTAACCTAACCTAACATTTAACTATAATACGTTATACTTTTAAAAAACTTCGATAGCGTGATTCAGGGTACGTGTGGCGCCATCTATCGGTCACTCGTAGACCCGGACGTCGCACTCAGCGGTGCCAGTGAGGCGTAGGGTCGCGCCCTCCCCCGCGCAGTCCCCACTCACGCGGGTCACGCTGGTGAGGTGACCTTCGCTGTATATCGTCACACAACTCATCTTGGGCAGAGATATACCAACCTGTAAGAAAGAAAGAAAATTTATTTGCACGAATATTTTTTCAACGAGAATTCAGGCCTGATATTTATAAAATTGGTCACTGCAATCCATGGACTGATATTACTTGGTCACTGCAATCCATGGACATCCATACCCAACGACAAATAGGGAAGAAATCTTACGCAGGTGTCAGATTAATCTTCAGAAACCATAAAGTCCCAACCGAAACACAAGACAAGGAGAACATGCTGCTTTGGTTACGAGGTTAACGATAAGGTACATCGGACAAGCTACTATGGATTTATCGCCTTCAGGGTTATAGTCCGATCAATCTAGACATTCGAATATACATAAAATTACAACAAGCTCCCCATCATTCCTGTGTATGGAAACTTAACTCTCATTTTTTAGTCTAATTTGACCGGACTCTTAGTTTAAAGTATCATTTAACATCTGATTTTCTTCATAGACACTGGTGACCACGGGTTTTTCCGCTCGACAGAAAAACGATCAAATCATTTGCTTGATTCACATATGGAAATTTATTTAGATCTCGCAGACAACAAGTAAATTAAGTTGAAGTGTTTTTATTTCCGTGATTGTTAATGCTACAATACATATACATTGTAGCATTTATTCTTTGCTGTCTATACTTTAATAAAAATAACCTGGTTCACTAAAGAAAATGAGCAAAATCAAATCGTCCTGAACGCTTATGTATTTAATTGTTAAATTCTTTAATATACCCATTCAAAAAATAAAGGTACAAAGGAGGAGTTAATGCTACTTTTTGTATTCTCTGTCAGTCTACCTTTACTACAAAGAATACGGATAATAGGTATAAAAGTGATGATAGATAAAAAGATAAAATTATAATAGTTATTGTAAAGATAATAAAGGATAAAGATAAACGCTTACCTGCAGATCCATATACTCGTCATCATAATTAGTCTCAACGTCGTACGTCTCCGAGTAAACGAGTTTAGAATCATCTATGCTGTCACATTCACCACACAGCCAAAGTCCTTTTTCGAAGTATGGTTCTTGAGCTGCAACATTAGCGTTAAATTGTTAACACGTAAGTTTTTCGAAAACCATTTTAGCATGCCCTGGGACATATTTAGCGACGTTTCTATAAGGTTCAATACAATCTTTCGTAGTCCATTGCTGGTCATTGGTCTCCCCTAATCGACGTGACTTTGGGACTGATGACACGGGTACAGACTAATGATAGAGAGAAATACAACAATTTCCCATTGCCTTCTTCAGGTCATCAGTCCATCTGGTTATAGGGCTTGTTCTCTTTTTGCCAAGACGTACTACCATTCGAGGACTTTTCTTCCTCATTGGTTATCCGTCCTTCGAGTGATGGCCAGTCCAATACCATTTCAGTTTGCTAGCTTTGAGAGGTACTCGTATGTCAGTTCATCTACGGATTTCATCGTTACAAATAAAAATGCAAATAAATTAACAGAATTATCTGACGTTTTATCTTTGTTATTATCTTGAAATAGATGCCCAGGCATTCCAGGCAACTATAAATTTTTTACCGCAGTGCTATATTAAAAGACTAACCATAATCAGAATGATATTAATTAGTTATAATTAAATGCAATGATGTTACGTTACCTCGTTTTTGTTCCTCGATAGCTTTTTCGATAGAATCCGTGTTATATTCATGAGGTTCGTTGTTCATTAGAATTTCAATTACATTATCCATTTCTTCTTCGGTGCTGGTAATCACATACTCAGACATTATGCTTACGACTAACGTACTGATTATAATATTTAATAACAGAATTATCTTTAACATTCTGAGGTCAAGGAGAAAAATCGTCAAGATGCGTGAATCTTGTTTTTATTCAATTTTGAACACTAGACTGATATTACACTTTCTTATGGGTTAAAAAGAAACTATTTCACTCTTTCTCACTTTGTAGTATGGGTTGTCTAGAACAAATAACTGAGCGATACGACCATTAGAATTGCATTACATATTTCTTTCTAATGAAATAAAGTTAAACGAATTGTAATAATTTTAGTATCCAAAATTTGGAAATTTTTTTGAAATTTGAATATGGATGGAGTTTTTTTTTAATTTTTGACATGGGTGCCGTTTTCAGGATGTTGGAGATAGTTAAGGATTATAAAAAAATATTAATTTAAAATCCAAGATTGCGGACTCGACTTTTTTGAACACTTGGGTATCGTTTTATGGATATTTTGGGATGAGGATTATGAAAGATTGTAATGATTACCAGACAGGCCACCTGATGGTGGTCACTGTCGCCTACTGACACGAGCAACATAGGTAGTCGCCAATGCGAATTTTGCGATGTTTCATAGATTTAAGAAGCTTTTATTAACTTCAGCCATAGTATTGGAATCTTTGCAAGTAAATTTCACTTCGAAATGTCAGATTAAGATAAATAATGGAACTCCGTAACTGATTACGACGGTAATGACTTTGAAGAAGTAAATTACTATTCTCATTGGCATTGCTAAAGTTAGCTATTTTCCATTTAAGTTAAAATCGAAGAGATTATAGTCATAACAGATAATGACAAGTTATCAAGATTGTAATTATTGCATCTTATTGCGTCTTTAAAGCATAAATAACTGAAAAACACAGTCAATTATAATTTAATGCGATTCCCGAATTAATATCTAATTATTAATTAATTAATAACTTAAAGTTTGTCTGTAACCCATTATTGACCCACCAGGTTCGGGTCTCCTCTCACAATGAGAAGGATGTAGGCCTTAGTCCACCACGCTGGCCTAGTGCGGGTTGGTGGACATAATTTATAGTAACTAGTATTAGTTTATGAATCTAATTTAAATTCCAACCATATTAACGATTATGTGAGCACTTAACTAACATTAATTAATCTACATATTGTATTAATTTCCTTCAATTTATTAGAATATTATTTACTAAGCCATAATTTTAGTCGTGTTTGTATTTTTTTGGTAATTAAACAGTACGAGTAGGTATATTCATTCATTTAAATATTAATTCGTCTTTACAAAAAAAATAATTAGAATTAAGTATTGTTTTTTTTGTTTGTACTTTGAATATTATTTTATCACTGTTATTTTGTTTTTCCTTATAATAGAAATCACTCTGATGAAGAAACTTTAAGAAAACCTTATATGCTACGGTGGAATTTAGACCATTAGAAAACCACTAGATTTTATGAATATTATACGATAACACAACTATTTTACGCACTATGTCTCCGTTCACTACTATAGAAATAATACTAAAATTCGATTTCTTATCGAGTACAGTTACTGAATTATCTGTTATATTCATAACAATATCATTGACCTCTTGATATCGATGTAAGTATTATTAATGAAGAATTTCACTCACTCTGTAGAACATAGAATGGTGCTAGGTATATCTAATATTACGAAGATTTGGGAGGCCATTTATTAAAATTTATTATTATTTACAGTCCATCAACCCGCAAAAGACCAGCATGATGGACTTAGCTTATATCCGTTGCATTGTTTCAAAACTAAAAAGCCTTTACGTGGCCTAGCAAAATAAATTTTATGTTTTCGGTAAATAATTGACGACACCTCCCCCTTTCCCCCCACTACCAGTTTACAGGTGATGGAGGGAAGGCATTACTTGTGTAGGTACTGTTAGTCCATCACTTACGAAACACCCTGTATAATAAAATTATTAATAAGTTTTATCGCCGAAATTCACGTTTCAAACGTGAGGGAAATATTTACAGTTTCGTGTTTCGTGGTTTATGTCATTAGCAGGGAACCACAACACACGGTATTTGCTGAATTTGACTGAAAATTAATTCATATTTTACCATCACTGGAAGCCTGACCTCAAAACTTTATAATTTTGAGTGCACACCATTTACCCTATACCGGTGTATATATTTACTTATCTACCGGTGAAGGTTTGCAAATTAAAGCGGCAATGGGCTGACCACATCGTTCGCAGGACTGACTACCGATAGGAAAGTAAGGTCCTTGAATGGCGACCACGTTTAGGCAAAAGGAGCACAGGCCCAGGTGGACTGACGACCTGAAGAAGGCGGGAAACTGTGGATTTCAAAGGACCCTTCAGTTTCAAAGGTCCTTCAGTGGATTACGAAGGGCTGAAAGGAAGGAAATAAGGAATTACGTATATATTTATTTCAGAAAGGACATTGATTCAACTATGGTAATAATTTTATTTTGTGTAAAAAAGACAATAATCAGTCAGTCAGTAACCCATTAATGACCCACTACAGGGTCGGGTCTCCTCTCACAATGGGAGGGATGTAGGCCGCCGTCCACCACGCTGGCCTACTGCGGGTTGGTGGACATAAAGTTACAGAACAGAACAATAACAATAAAAAACTACCACATAAAATTACACTATTATAAAAACCTAAATCTATTTATGACTTAAAAAATACCTCATGGACTTTGATAGACATAAAAACAATTTAATTACTTGAACTATAAAAAGTATTATCAGACACATTGCTTATCTACGAGTAATACTTATTAATTTTTTTAAAGTAGGAGCAGATATAGCTTGGCAAAAAAAACATTACATATTAATTTTGTGCTGGAAACAAAAACGCGTTCGTTTTTAGTTAGAACCTCAAAAGAGACCTCACAATTGATGACACAATTGGGAAAAACAGTGAAGTTGAGCTAACGGATATTTCAAACGAAATAGACTCTCAAAGAGTAATGGATCTGCATCAGAGAAAATATAAGGAAAGCTATAAAAGCCCTTTATCTGGTCTTTGAAGAAAAAACCTGCTATTTATTCAACCAGAAGTGTAGAGAGACCTTATTTTTTTAAGGCTTTAAGTGAAGTAGTAGCTGGAAGGTATGTTGATTCTAACAGTAAAAAGTGTGCTAAAAAGCACTTGAGAAGACCACCACAAGCGATAACAATAGCTGTATGCCCTGAAAATTGTTAATGCCCTGAACCTCGTGTGTTAATCGCCTAAGTGACAATACGAACTGACGTGATAAAATGCGAAAAATGTACGGAAAGACATTGTCGTACGAGCAGCTTGTAGCGAGTGACATGGCAATTGTAGTACGAGGGCTGCTAGACATTTTTCGAGAAGTGTTTGAGGCATCATAGAATTAAGTTAGATCGAAATTATATATTTGTGGCGCTTGCTGTAGAGACTATGGATCCGTGGTCTTCCGTCATGAAAAAGTTCATGTCAGAAATGTCGACCAGATTGGTTCTTGCCTCTGGTGACCCAAGAGCTGGCGGCTATTTCGCTCAAAGGCTGAGCCTGTGTGTTCAGCGTGGAAATGCCGCCAGCGTCTTGGGAACGATGCCTCACATGAGCACTTTAGATGAAATTTTTTTTTTATGAGTTTTTTTTTTTTTTGTATATAGATATTTTTAATAGTTAAGATTTATTTAAGTTTCTTTTTTGTTCTTTTTGTTTACTTTCTGTTACTTTCATTTCCGTCGAATAAATATAGGTAATACCTACAAAAAAAAGTTAGATCGATATTTTTTAATATCTGAACACCAAAAATGGCCTGGCTGGCGGGTGATGGAATTCAGCAAAGCCCTAAATGATGAAATAACGATTTTTATTATGATGGTGATTATGTGTGTCTTCTCTCTTCTTCTCTTCTCTAGACCTAGCAGTGGGACATAAAATGTTAGAGCCGTGCCGAATATGTGACACTATCTATGTACGTGTCGACGGGAATGGATCCGTTTCTGCGCGAAAGCACGTCGTTATCAGACTTCCAACCAAACGGATGTCCGTTATGTTATCTGTGAATTTGGACGCTTAAACTTGGCACTGAGCACTTAATCAAAAAAAAATGAATGTGTTTTATACTTTACTTAACCTACTGAGGCCGGTCTAGGATTGGACGCAATATCGTACGAATTCAACTCGTGCGTACACGACTACGTCCAGGACTTTAAAAACAATCCCGACCTTAGAAATATTACGACTCGAGTGGCGCAGTGGTTAAGACACCGGTGCGCTACGCGGAGGGTCATGGGTTCGATTCCTGGCAGAGCAGAGGTTCGTATGATGAATTTGAATTTCTGTTTCTGGTCTGGGTGTGTTGTGTTCTTGTCTTGTGTGTGTCCATGGCGCCCATGACACAGGGAATCCTAGTGTGGGGCTATGAGTGTGAAGCGTTATTTATTCATTTATTTATTTATTATGGGAGCGCTCACACTGCCTTCGAGTTACTCGTACGTCACCTTAGTCGCACGTGATGGACTAAGGACTATCTCCTTCTCGTTCTGAGAGTAGACGCGACCCTGCAGTGGGTGACTAATGGGTCTCAAATAATAATTGGTCTTTTTGGAAGAAAATCGAGGAAGGTTAATTTCTCATTGTTCTAGAATCAAATGGCTCTTTTAAACTTGAAAAAAATAGGAAGTTATACTGTTGCGAGTGAACTTAGCTCAAGAAATATTTTGTATTTGTACGAAGGTTATTTTTTTTAATAACACCACATTTATAAGTAAAATCTTATTTATTTTATCAAACGACGACAAACAATACAATCATTACACTATTTAAATATGTTTTTTTAAATTATAATGATAATATTTAATAATAAATAAAAATAATAGTTATAAATACTTTACTTAAATACTAAAAATAAAAATTCTTTAAAGTTATTTAACCTAGTATCAGTCTGAGTCTTTTAACTCCAGAGTGGATTCTTCTGCATCACTATTCGTAGCCGCTGATGATGTACTGGACTCTTCTAGAAGATATTGTTGTTCTTGCAGTCTCTTCATTTCATCCCTCTTTGTTCTTGAGAAGAAACCGTACTGAAGAAGGAAGAAAGACGAAAATTCTAATGAATTCAGAGTAGTATTTTTTTTAATAACGCTTCACTGTACTCCTGTGTCGTGGGTGCCATTGACACACACAAGACAAGAACACAACACACCCAGACCAGAAACAGAAATTCAAATTCATCATTCAAATCTCTGCTCTGCTGGGAATCGAACCCAGGACCCTCCGCGCAGTGCACTGGTGTCTCATTGCGCCACTTGGGTCGTCAAAGGTAGTTTGTTCATTACTTTAATTAAAGCTAAGTTGCACTTTTGAAAAGCTTTACCGAAACCCAAAATGGTGGTCGTGGGATAAGGGTCACGGCCCCACAAACTTGGATTTAAGTTTTCACTTACCAGGGGGGTAAGACTTTAGACTTTTAAGCGATTAACACACTGCCCCGCATCACGGAGCATAGTGCGTCCATTTGTATATAAAACGCATCCACGCGCGTACATGCAGATGCGTTTTCTGTGTGTTGGACTGAGCGTGTTTTCTATACAAATGGAGATACTTATTAAACAACGTTAGATCACGCATTCCCGCGCTACTCTGCGTGGTGCAAGGCAGTGTCACCAGTGTGTTAATCGCCTTAGTTTAGTTTACATAATTGGATATTTAAAAAAAAATATTATTGATTTTTTTATGTATTTTAAAACTTTATTATTAATAATATTATTGATATTTAATGCAAAAAACTTAAAAAAACATTTTTTTCAATTAGTTATACACAATTAAAAATTGGTGAAATTTAAATAAAGATCGCCTGACTTTAAACGCGCCATGTTTGGTCACCATAGTTGTGACGTCATAATGTTATAGCTATTTAATAACAGTACAGCGTTTACGGCTATTACACGTGACTAGACATTTGACATGAGACATAGTTTGTCATCTTGGGGAACATTTTTCTATCAACCGCAATGAGTGAAAACTAACATTATGACGTCACACGCGCTCGGGAGTTGTCGGCGTGTCTTCGTTACTGTATTCAAAACTTAATTTTTATTTTGAAATAACTTTTGAATTATTGCGGAAAAAAAATAATAGTTTTGTTATTAAACTTATATAATTATGATCTTTTCGTTTATCACAAAAGAATAATAATTGTCAAATACCCAATTATGCTTTCTTTATATACTCGTAGGTGAGGCTAATACAACCCCTATGAAACTTTTAGTATAGTTTGATGCTTACTTTATACAAAGCCAACACAATGGCCGCGAGTACGATTAATCCAACGATTAGTCCCACGATACATGGCCATAAGGGTTGAGCGGGGTCTAGGACCAGCGTGGTCGTTATTGACATTGACCTGAAATAGTAATAGTAATGAAATCTTAAAAACTTGTGAAAAAGTGTTGACAAATCAGCATAGTATTTACAAATACAATAGCGGTGATAGCCCAGTCGCTTAGAATTCGACCTCGAATCGAGGGGTCCGGGTTCGAATCCCAGTGGCACGCACCAATGACTGTAAAAAAAAGTTATGTTCTCTATATAAAATTTAATATCACCTGCTGTTACGGTGAAGGAAAACATCGTGAGGAAACCTGCATGCCTGAGAGTTCACAAAAAAAATGTTCTCAGAGGTATGTGAAGTCCACCAACCCGCAGTAGGCCAGCGTGGTGGACTAAGGCCTACATCCCTTTCATTACGAGAAGGAGACCCGACCCTGAAGTGGGGCATTAATGGGTTACTGGCATGGCATTTACAAAAGGAACGGCGAGTAATATTTTTTGTCCATGCATCCACGGAGATTAAATGTCTCATTTATCGATTTTTAAAGACAAATTTAGGGTAACATGTTATTATTATTATTTCAGCCCTTAATCTTATATTTTATTTTATTGATTTTTTTTTATTGTTCGAGCTACAATAGCACAATACACTACCATGAGCTTTAAAGCAATTTTGAAGTACGGAAGCTTTTATCCTCCACTTGACAAAGATCTCCACTTATCGACTCCATATAGTATTTCTATCAGCAAATATACAAAAAACAAACTTACTGAATTTTGTCTTCCAACACTAATATAAGTCTAGACGTGACATTGAGCGAGTTCTTTTCCTCCAGAATTTCTCCTGTTGAATATTTATATAATACATTATTTTTACAAATTTCATTAACCGTGACTACTCTGATAATGAGAAGAATGGATGGCATTAGTATTAGTATCATAATGCGAATACGTTGTTATTAAGCTGCATACTAATACTTATATGTCTCATGCATTTGACGATGATTGCTGTATGGTGATGAAATGTGTAATGACAAGAAAAGTCAATAAAATTTCCTTTTTGTAATTATTTGAACAATAACGTATTTTAATGCCCTACACAGTTTGTTTAAAGGAACTCACGATGTCTCCCGGTGTCGAAGCGTAACAGTAAAGTGACAGGCATCGACTTTTTAGCGGGCAACGACCAATTGCATTCTGTCATGTTGTAGCCTTCTGAACAGCCTTGGATTGTATTTGTCAAATTCGCCTGAAAATATTAATCATATCATTTGTGTTACATCTTCTGAATTATTTCACATTTCTAAGTTACTTTCACCACTATGTTTATTCTGTTGGTAATTCTAATGAAATCCGCTTCAAGGTTCAACTGTTTCATTGTTATTGTTTTAATTGTGAAGTTCATTTTTGTAAGTAATCTATATTCAAATTCAACCTAACTATTGACGGCTACGGAATTAATTTCAACGGCACCCACTGTCTTAGTAGCAGTGTTTTGTGTTATATTTCTGTTGGTATTTCTTTGCTATGTGATTTTCAATTTACCTCATCTGGAGTCAGGATATTCGCTTCCAAGCGGTACCAATCTGATGGACCAAAGTTCATCACCTATGAAGAAAAATAAGTCACATTAATATTTTTCAATTGTTTTTTAATTTTCTGAAGGGTTGTCGTACTTCTCTCACTTACCTCGAAAAAATGGACTATGTTTATGGTTTCTGCTGCATTGAAGTTTTCTCTTGACACTGGTACTGTGGCGTTTGGTAGAGCCTTACTGAAAAACCGCGTGATTTGAGAATGAAAAAGACCATATTCGATTAAAATCAAATAATTATTGAGTTACGATACTTTATTTTTTGAAAACTATTGTAACTGTCTTTTAATTTCAGATCTTCACCCAGTTGTAAGACCATAAAACTAACGGACTGAGGATACTAAGTATACACCTTGAGGTAAAAAGTTTTCATAGTAACATTCACGGATGGTTACGAAATTCGGACATTTTACTTACGTACTGATTTTGAATTCTGCTTTAGGCGTTACTGAGAACCGTAAAACCTCAATAACAGTTCCATTCTTATCTTTATGGAAAGGGTCCTCCAATTTAGCGGTAACCTTTAGTTCTTTGTCAATTGTGCCTTTTAGTGTGAACTCCAATTCTATATCCCATACAACTGTTTCCCCTTTATAGAGTGGGGATGGGACGTTACAAGTCACATTAAGTTCTTGTAAAGAACAATCACTTGGTAGTCTAACAGGGCTGGATGGCAGGTTCAGAAAGACTTTAGCACCGTATGCTGGTTCCTCTTTATTCGATACTTTTATCGAAAATCCCAATTTGTTGTCGTATCCTGGAACGTATGGACTGAAAAATAATTATATGATTGTAAATTTTATAGTTGTGGAGGTGTATTTACCGGAATATTTAGAGGCAATCTAATAGTCATGAAAATGATAATAACTAACTATGATGTAGAGTTTGTGATTGTCATCCATGACATAAATAATATATAAAAGGAAGAGTTAACGGTTTAATAAAGGTTTAATACATACTCGTATAGTATAAGACTTTAACGTGTCGGTTCTTAACTCTTGTCACTCAATGTTAGGATCTTACAAATCTAGTCAAAAGTCTTAAAGTTGGTTTAAACTCACATATCTCAACAAAATTGAATTGCGATTAGTGTTACTTTATGAATTATACGTCACTTTACGTAGTAATTTGAGAACTTATTCCATACCATACCAGTTGCAGGATCATACATTTATGACCGATATGATATTAAAGTTTCAAAGAAATGCAATATATTTAATAACATTTAATTGCTGGAAATAAAGATACTTAATTACATACTTTACAAACGGCTCCAAGCTCATAGTAAGCAACGGCCGACATATAAGATCCTCTCCACAGCCCCTTGATAACTGAATGTCGAATGATGAATGCAGTACAGAGTCTTCTGACAATCTCGCCGCGTTCATTATGAAAGATAGTGAATTTTCTGGAAATAACAACATTTGAGCATACTTAAGAGGTTTAGTCATTACAACTTAAAACACAACTAGATAATGGTAGTAGAGCTATAGCAAACCTTAGATATAATTTAAAAACTAAAACGTTTACTAGAACAAAAGACAACAGAATATTTTTAGTAATAGATATACGTACATACCTTTCATTAATTCTTTCGCTTCTAATGTAAATTTAATCGATATAGGTTTGGATAGATCTGTGGTAGACTGAAAAAAATATTGATATCAGTACTTGTTACAAAAACTATTATTCTTTAGCTTTGCACTACCATTCATATAGTGAAATCCAAGAATAATGTGCCATAATAAAAAAGAATCTTTTTGCTATTCTTAAAAATAAACTAGTCTAACACGTGTAATTACCACAATTTCAACAACTTGTTCTTCACAGGCGTTGTTGCCTGGTTTTATGTTTAAGTTATATTCATCATCTCCTGTCAACCTCGCTCTATTTCCTTCTGGATCTACAGTTATTTTAGCTTTTAGTCCTGCAAAATCACATTTCATATTATTTTATTAAAACCTTTGCAAATTATTTTAAAATAATTCTTCAATGTCTAATTTTTTTTTAAATAATTCATTCTTAAAAATAATAAATTTAATCATAAACTTTAAAAATGTTTTAAGACATTTAAATTTGCCTTACCAATTTTAATATAAGGCCACATTTTCTTTGCTGGAGTATTGACGCAAAATAGTGCAGTGAAATTCGTTGCATTTTGTGGTAAGTTCGTTGCATCTGGCACGTTGATAGAAGCGAATACTTGCATCGTCGGTATACATCTGAATATGTATGCTGCACCTGTTTTGTACGCTCCTACGGCTAAATCTGGAAAGTGAGTAGATATTAATAAAGATAATGAAACGATCATACTTAGTACTAGAAATGCATCCAATAGAAAGAAAGAAAACAAGAAAGGCAACGTTAATTTGTTCATCTAGAATATTTAATAATGAAATTAGTGTGTGCTCACATTACAATATTTCTCAATAAAATTCGCTTTATTACTTACCATTACAATTATTGCTATCGACATCTATTCCTTTGGATATGGATAATCCAAAACTTTGAGCGCCTTCTGCTGTTACTCTTTGAACATACGAATTCCGAAGTCCAATACGACTTCCTTTATAAATATACACAGCACCACTACCGTCATTCTCCCAAGGGGCTCCTATTGCAATTTCTGTAATAATTTTATTGTGATTTAGTTTTTAATTTTAAATTAGTACTACTTCTTCTTTGTTTCATTCATCTTATTTGGTTTGGTCATTATTGAGTTTCACAGAATAATGTGTCTTTTAGTGTGTTTGGTTTTTAAGCTTTCTTGGCAAAGCCAATAAACAGGTTATTGGCTTTTTAAACTCCACCATGAACTTAAAATTCCTATTTCTTACTTACTATTATAAACGTTTGTGTGTTTGTTTGTTTGTTTGAAAATTTGTGAAGATGGATGGATGAACGTTTGTTACGCTTTCACGCAAAAAGACGACTTCTGACAAAGCCGCTGCTAAAGTCTAGTCCAATTATATTTTTGATAACGTCATTATTACCGGTATATCCATCTCCGTCCACGTCTCCCAAATCGGCGATTGCTGAACCAAAACGAGCGCCGCTTCTTTGGGACCCAGTCACAAACCCAGCGTGGTTCAGAATGAAACTCTCGTTCTGTAAGTAAGGGAAATGAGAGAATGATCAGATTTTTCAACCACTAACAACGCTTTTATCTGAACTGTATTCGAGAGAATGTTCTGGCAGCATCTGTATCTACTAAAATAATTTTAGGTTAGACTGGCCTGCCGGCTCGCCTGGCTTAAACCTGACAGAACACGCGTGGGATGCTGTCAAGCGAGCTGTTTGGAACCGTCAGCTACCTCCCCAGACAGTGCCAGAGATCAGGGAAGCCGTTATCAAGAATGGCACAGGTTACTGCAAGAAATGCTGGATAACTTAATTCTCATGGCAAGAAAGATTGCCGCATGTCTTGTGTTCGAGCCATGTGATCTCAAACTTTATTTGATGTGTGTACTTATTACACTATAAGCGTTATATGTCGAGCACTTATTTAATTTACGTCTCTGTCGATTACGAACATTAAAGTGGAAGCCTGTATTAATTCTGGCAAGTTGCCCGCTCGGTCGTTTTGAGGTCGTGTGATGCAAAGCGTCTATAAATCCGAAGCAACCGCAAACCCGCCACAATTCAAATTTATGGACTTACTAACTACTGGTTACAGCGGTGATAGTCCAGTGGCTTTGTTGGCCACTTAGAACGGTCAGAGTTCGAATCCGTCACCTGCTGTAACGGTGAAGGAAATACATTGTGAGGAAACCTGCATGCCTGAGAGTTCACAAAAAAAAATATTTTCTCAAATGCATGTGAAGTCCACCAATCCGCAGTAGGCCAGCGTGGTGGACGGCGGCCTACATCCCTCTCATTGTGAGAGGAGACCCGACCCTGTAGTGGGTCATTAATGGGTTACTGACAGGCATTGTTATGATTCCCACCCGTCTTTCAGTCAGGTACACGAACACGGCGCCCTGGTCGTAGGGCTGCCCTCCGCCCTTCTCCACGTAGCTCGGGGCGCCCACCAGCAGGTCTACCACTCCATCGCTGTTCACGTCCACGCAGGAAACGGTGGCTCCGAAGTACGAACCCAGGTGTGGCCCGGAGACCCTTGCTTTGATATTCAGGTCGGTCTCCCGGTGCGACGATTCGAAGATTAGGACCTGTGAAAATTTAGTCTAGTTTCAAGATAAGAAAAGAAAAAAATGCGTTTATTATTTTTATTATTGACTGAAGACGACGATGTTGACAAGAAACGATGTTACAAAATTTTTTAATAATAAGTTAAGAACAGTCTACCCTGTGCGGGCATACAGTAATTCTGTCTTTGATATTCGGCCGAATTATTCGGTTGTAATTAAATATTGACTATAGATACTAACTATAGGTTGAGAAATAATTATGTCGACTTGAGGTTCCGAAATAAATGTTGATTCGAAGTTAAATTGCTTTCAGCTTCAAGAGATTTCTTTGACTTACATAATATACTTATATATTGTGCAAAACATGTCAATCAAATTGTATATTACCTATTAGTAATAAGTTTTAATATTTATATAACTAACATTAGTTTTATTTGTTTATTTTACTTTTTTAAATTTGCATACCTGAAAAGGTGAATATGGATTGATCAAAATGCCCTGTAAAACCCATAACTAACCCATATTCGTGCAAATAGATGATTTTGATTTTGATTTTGACTTAACATAAATCTTACATAATAATTTATGTATTTTAGTTCTATATGTGTTGAGTAGCTAAAGAAATAGAAATACACGAACCGAATATATTCGGCACCAAAACTTAACATAAATCTTACATAAGAATTTATGTATTTTAGTTCTATACGTGTCGAGTAGCCAAAGAAATAGAAATACACGAACCAAATATATTCGGCACCAAAATCGAATAATTCGGCCTAATACAAATACTGAAAAAAAAAAACTTGAGAGTTGTCAAGGGACACCCAGAAGGAACGAAGTTCATGACGTAAATGACATTGTCATTTACGTCATGAACTTTTTGCTGTCATGACGTAACTGAAGTCATGACGTAACTGACGTAGTCATGAACTTCAGTCATTGTCATTTACGTCATGACTTACGTCATGACAGCAAAAAGTGTCGTGACAACTTTTCGTAAGAATTTTTTCCGTCTAGCCCCCTTTCACAACGCGCGATAAGGAACTTCGTTCCAATATGCCGATCTAGCCGAATACCGAATGCCAAACGAATATCTCTAGTTGCCATCAATATAAAACGTAAGCACCGACCTGTCCATACCCTCTCTCAGAGCGTGGAGCACCCGCCACATATAAAGTTTTACCACTCGAGTCAAATTCACCAGATTCAACACTGTATCCTATAACAGAAAAAAAACTGCTAAATGGGATAGGTAATGAATGGAATTAGGATTATAAAATGTTATAATTAACTAGCTGTGCCCGCGACTTCGTCCACGTGTAGGTAATTTAGTAAAAAGTTATTGTTCAGTTAAAAAAGTAGCGTAAGTTACTCCTTATTACTTACATTAGTTGTCTGCCAGTGAAATCCCGTCAAAATCGGTCCAGCCGTTCCAAAGATTAGCCGGAACAAACAGACAGACAGACAGACAAAAATTGTAAAAAATGTTATTTTGGTACAAGTTATATTTATTATGAACCGTGTGTAGGTCTTTAGAAAAAAGCGGTTATTTTTTATAATTATTACAAACAGACACTGCAATTTTATTTATTTGTATAGATTGTCTAGTTGGTGTACCTTTGTACCATCGTTGGCATAACCAATAATTACAATTATAAAAAAAATTTGAAAAATAACATTTGAATTTTAAATGGTGATGGTAAACAAAATCATTAAAAAAAAGCGAGAAACTAACCAAACTTACTAAGCGATCATCTTAGTCTTTCAAAATAATTAAGTCGTCATTTCGTAGGTGGTGCGTTCATATGTATTTGTCGGTGGGTCCATACCAAAACAAGTTCCACGTGTGTGGATTGTTACAAAGAAATATAAATACAACTTATAGAGGGCACCGAGCTTTTTATACGTAATTTGTGTTCGTTTGATGTCTTGCTGTGTCGTTATTACGAAAGCTATAGCTATGCATTTATTAGGTAAGAAACTTCAGGATGTACTCTATACATCATGTGTTCGGGGGGAGCGCGGTAGCTCTGCGTAGAATGGGCGGAACGCGCGATATTTTAGGTATTTCCTTCTTATTATCAAACAAGTAAACATTTTGAAAATGTACAACGTATACGTTATAGAAAACATATCGTTTTTTTATTATTCAAAAACTGATAACCTTCCGTGAAGTATTTACGCCATACTATGCTTTTATTTAACTTTTAAGAGCTTACTTTGGATTTTTTTTCTATCGAGGAAACTACAAGTAATCGTGTTTCTGAAACACATGATGTCTAGAGTACATCCTGAAGTTTCTTACCTAGTAAATGCATAGCTATAGCTTTCGTAATAACGACACAGCAAGACATCAAACGAACACAAATTTCGTATAAAAAGCTCGGTGCCCTCTTAAGTATTTGTTATTTTTATATTATAAAAAAGAATTACCTAAATAGTCGTCGGGGCCCAAATTCTTCGTAAAGTAGGGGTTGGTTGTGAACTTGAGGCCCATTTGGACGGTCATGGCCTCATAATTCGGGTACAACATGTACTCAGATATTCCACCTGGAAATAAACCAGTTTGAGAACCTTTTGATACTTTTCGTAATCCTGCTCCAACTGATTTCTAAATTCCTGAAGACAATAATATAGCAAATCACGAAAGTACACTAGACAGCAAATAAACCGAGCCACCTGCCATCTTCTAATCCTTCCTTCCTTTCAGCCCTTAGTAGTCCACTGCTGGACATGGGCCTCCCCTAATCGACGCCACTCCGCCCGGTCCTGGGCCCTCTGAAACCAACGATTTCCCGCTGTCTTCTTCAGGTCATCAGTCCACCTGGTCGGAGGGCGGCCTGTACTCCTTTTGCCTAAACGTGGTCGCCATTCGAGGACCTTTTTTCCCCATCGGTTGTCAGTCCTGCGAACGATGTGGCCAGCCCATTGCCACTTTAATTTGCAAATTTTGAGAGCTATGTCGGTCACCTTCGTTCTTCTACGGATTTCATCTTCTAATACTTATTATCATATTTTCCCAGGAAGTATGAAACTTACAGCGATCATATTTATATCTACAGAAAGTGCGTTTTATGCTAATTGTCGCCTGTAAACTGGTTGCAACGAAGATCTGCTGATTCGAGCTGCGAGCGACCTCGCTTTGCCCAAAGCCCGCTTGAAGTAATGTAAGCTTGAGCTGCTTCCTGAGGTGTTGTATCCATTTTTACCCATAAAGATGGCATAGCAAATGCGTTCGAGCAAATGGTCTAAAGAAATGATTAGAAAATTCGACCACCTTCAATATCACAACTCTAGTCTAAACAGAGCAAATCGTTAACGTTTTGTTTGATGCTTGATTACAGTGTCAGTTGCCAGTACTTAAGATTAAATTTATGGTCATTTTAATTGTTATTAAATACCCTTTCTGTAGGTATGAGTTTGATGGGTGTACGTTTTCTACTTCCTAAGAAAATCGGATTAATGTTACAAGGTGGCGGGTGGCTCGGTTTATTTGCTGTCCAGTATAGTTCGACACCAATTCGTCTAATCAAATCGTTGAAACATTAGGTAGGTTACGCTATAAGGCCGATCTTCGAAATATCGGATCGGATCGTCGCATCTCTTAAGTCTTACCAGTCCACTGCAGGAGCCCAGGGGCACCGAGGATCAGAGTGTTCGCGTTCGTCACCTTGGCAGACATGCCCACCTGTCCGTATCCGTAGAAAATCAGGTCTAACCCGTATTCAGCGTACTCCTTGCGTTTACCATCTATCCTGTACGCTTGTCTATCTGGAAAATTAACGGCATTATGTATTTTACAATGTCAGTAACCCATTATTAACCCACAGGCTCTAATCTCACAATATGTGTATGTAAATATTGTGAAAAAAATGCTCCCTGATAGATAAATAAATAACGCTTCACACTCATAGCCCCACACTAGGATTCCCTGTGTCGTGGGCGCCATGGACACACACGAGACAAGAACACAACACACCCAGACCAGAAACAGAACAGAAAAGAACAGAAAAGCTTGTTCTTATTTATCTTCGTTCGCGTGGAATTCTAAAATAAAAGAAGCCTACGTACATCTCCTAATTACATCAGCTATCTGCCAGTGAAAGTCCCGTCAAAATCGGGCCAGCCGTTCACGAGATTAGCCGGAACAAACAAACAGACAGACAAACAAAAATTATAAAAATTTTATTTCTCTCGTGTATACATACATAATTATGCATTTAGTAAAAAGCGGTTATTTTTATATTATTTATTTGATAGATACCTTGCCTCTGGTGACCCAAGATCTGGCGGCTATTTCGCTCAAAGGCTGAGCCTGTGTGTTCAGCGTGGAAATGCCGCCAGCGTCTTGGGCACGATGCCTCACATGGGCACGTTGGATGAATTATTTTTATTATGATTTTTTTTTTTTGTAAATACTTAGTTTTAATTTAATGGTTAAGTTTTTTTTAATTTGTTAGAATTACTTTATTTTCGTTTTAGATACCTACACATGAGGAAGCAAATTCAAAGACGTATTTAGGCCAAAAACTGATAAATCTTACTCATTTCCTTCAATGGCATAAGCCAAAGCTCTGTGCCCTGGAGATAACAGGCTCCATTCATAAGTATATGTGTATCTTTGTATGGTGTACTCCATCGGGGCGCGCAGATCTGAAAACCAAATCCTACCTAGTAAAATTTTGGATTTTTAAATTAAATATTACACATTAATGACCCACTACAGGGTCGGGTCTCCTATCACAATGAGAGGGATGTAGGCCGCCGTCCACCACGCTACACTACTGCGGGTTGGTGGACTCCACATGCCTTTGAGAACATTTTTTTTATTAACTCTCAGGCACGCAGGTTTCCTCACGATGTTTTCCTTCACCGTAACAGCAGGTGATATTTAATTTTATAAATCGCACATAACTTTTATTACAAAGTCATTGGTGCGTGCCACTGGGATTCGAACCCAGACCCCTCGATTTCGTACCTAACGGGGAAGAAAAACATCGTGAGGAAAACATCATGAGAGTTCACAAAAAAGGCATTTGACCTCAATCAAACCGCATTTGGCCGTGGTCAGCTATTTATATATATTTATCAATTTTAACGCCTGCATCCTCATTGCCTGCTGTCTCATTGTGTGAGGAGACCCGACTCTGCGGTCAGTAACGGGTTACTATCGAAGGGTTATAGACAAGGTCGAATGTCAGGATATTAAGACATCTAAAATTAACGGACTACTATGTTTATTTAGTTACGAGTATATCTATGTGTGAGTTTGTTTTTGAAAATACTCTATCGATGAAGGAAAACATCGTGAGGAATTCCGAATGTCAGACATTCGGATTTCCTCACGATGTTCGGAGGTCCCCATAATGTTTTCAAAAGCATGAGAATTCTACGAATTGGTCAGCTTGTTTGATTATGACGTACATATTTCGTCTTTGGCTTTTTAATTGTTGACGTTTTCCTTCACGAAATCAAATTTAAAACTAGGACATGTTCGATGAGGTTCAATCTTACCAGTAATTTCCCTGTGGGTAATGCAGCTATGACAGCACCAAACCAAATTTGGTCGTGGAATAAATTTGACTGCGTCATAGATCTTGAAATCCCAGCTGACGAAAACCAAATCATTTTATTACTTTTATAAAAAAAACGGCATGTTGTCTTTGTCAGTACCCATTAATGACCCACCACAGGGTCGGGTCTCCTCTCACAATGAGAGGGATGTAGGCCTTAGTCCACCACGCTGGCCTACTGCGGGTTGGTGGACTTCACATGCCTTTGAGAACATTTTTTTTTATGAACTCTCAGGCATGCAGGTTTCCTCACGATGTTTTCCTTCACCGTAACAGCAGGTGATATTTAATTTTATAAATCGCACATAACTTTTATTACAAAGTCATTGGTGCGTGCCACTGGGATTCGAACCCGGACCCCTCGATTCGAGGTCGATTTCTAAGCCACTGGGCTATCACCGCTGATTATCGGTAAAATCGGCATATCTGGCATATATTATTATACTTAATATAAGTATAGATCGGCTGGCTGCAACCCACTAATAGCCCACTCTTGGGCACGGGTCCCACAACACCTTCCCTTGTGAAACATACTGCACCACGCTGCTCCAATGCGGATTGGTGGAGAAACGGGCTAGGGGCCAACTAGTGTCGTATGTTTCCAAACCGCCCATAGGGCCTCCAACAACGTTTACTGTAGATACTAGCAGGCTGTCATGAGCACAATCTTTATTGGTCGGTTCGACATAGACTGCGTTGCGGTTCACGCGATTGGTTCGTCAGTACGCAGTACCCTTACGTCTTAGTTTTAGCAGTTCCGAAACGAAACGCACACATACACAGGTTACCAGACGAAAATGCACAGTGTAATAACCAACAGAGGTAAAAGATGTTTAGAAGAGTTAAAAAATTAAAAAAGCATTAGACAAATAATCACAAAAATTGCTTTATTTTTAATTAACACTCTTTCAATAATATTAATGAAACATACCTAATAACCGTGAATTGGCCGTAATGCACGGTAAAATTTCGAACTCATATCCCGTAGGTATTAAATATTTGTAAGTATTATAATGTCTAACGATAAGTAGTATTCATATCTTTCGCTCCATACAAAAATTTGATTTTAAATTTTTTAACTTATTTGTTATTACACTGTGGACGCCTGTGTATGAATTACGTATCTATCCGAAACGCACAAACGTTTCGGATAGATACTTAAATCATACACAGCTAACTACACAGGAGTCCACAGTGTAATAACAAATAGAGGTAAAAGATTTTTAGAGGAGTTAATTTTAAATCAAATTTTTGTATGGAGTGAAAGATATTATGAATACTTATCGTTACACACAATAATACTAACAAATATTTAATACCTACGGGATATTATTAGTTCGAAATTTCCAGTGCATTACGGCCAATTCACGGTTATTATGTTTCATTAATATTATTAAACATTGAGAGAGTGTCAATTAAAAATAAATCAATTTTTGTGAGGATTTATCTAATGCTTTATTAATTTTTTAACTCTTCCAAAAATCTTTTTCCTCTGTTGGTTATTACACTGTGCATTTTCGTCTGGTAAGCTGTGTATGTGTGCGTTTCGTTTGGGAACTGCTAAAACTCAGACTAAGGGTACAGTTCGTCGTCTATTGGTTTAACGCGTTTTTCGGCTGCTGTTCATTTTCCGTCATCCATCGAGGTACTGACCGCGCCCGACGTTGCTTAACCAATTAGTATGGTTTCTTCTTCTAAGTCGCTACACTCTTGACAGAGTGGTCGTGGTCGTCTGTTGAAGGTTTGTAGCGCGCTTTACTGCTCGTCGCCACTCTTCCCGAACTGGATGGTGTATTAGTATGGATGTCATGTCAGTACCCATTAATGACCCACTACAGGGTCGGGTCTCCTCTCACAATGAGAAGGATGTAGGCCTTAGTCCACCACGCTGGCCTACTGCGGGTTGGTGGACTTCGCATGCCTTTGAGAACATTTTTTTTTTTGTGAACTCTCAGGCATGTAGGTTTCCTCACGATGTTTACCTTCACCGTAACAGCAGGTAATATTTAATTTCATAAATCGCACATAACTTTTATTACAGTCATTGGTGCGTGCCACTGGGATTCGAACCCGGACCCCTCGATTCGAGGTCGAATTCTTAGCCACTGGGCTATCACCGCTGCACTCCATTAGTATGGATAGTTACGGTCAAATCCATAGGGTCGGCAGGTGATATTCCTAGCGTCCAAGTTCTCTAAGGGACACGAGAATACTAGGCCAGGCGAGACTTGTCTGTTCACTCTGCTCTTGGCCTTCGGTGCACCAACGAAGAGCCTGGAAATGTTAACATCAAAATAGGTAATTAAAAAAAAATAAACTGACAACAAAAAAGTATGAAATAAAATTTCGTACACACTTTTAGGCTTACTATGTTTCGAGGTTGGTGTGTTTAGTATCAAGTATTTTGTTTCTATTGTTAAATATTTATTTATATTTAAAATATGTATTATTAAATATTAATTTAATAATATTTTAAATATTTATATTAAATATTATTAAATATCGCCTGAATTAATTATGTAACAAATTAATTTTATTATATACTTTTTTGATGTCGGTATTTTTATTTTGAGCTCGTGAGACATTTTAGCGACATTGTAAATATCTACTCTGTGTGCTATATCTATTCTCGAATCTCCTTCCTTCCTTCCTTTCAGCCCTTAATAGTCCACTGCTGGACATGGGCCTCCCCTAATCGACGCCACTCCGCCCGGTCCTGGGCCCTCTGAATCCAACGGTTTCCCGCTGTCTTCTTCAGGTCATCAGTCCACCTGGTCGGAGGGCGGCCTGTGCTCCTTTTGCCTAAACGTGGTCGCCATTCGAGGACCTTTTTTCCCCATCGGTTGTCAGTCCTGCGAACGATGTGGCCAGCCCATTGCCACTTTAATTTGAAAATTTTGAGAGCTATGTCGGTCACCTTAGTTCTTCTACGGATTTCATCATTTCTGATTCTGTCTCGTAGAGAAATACCGAGCATAGCTCTCTCCATTGCCCTCTGGGCGACTCTGAGCTTGTGAATTAGGCTCACAGTAAAGGACCACGTCTCGGCACCGTAGGTCATCACTGGCAACACACATTGCTCGAAAACTTTCGACTTCAGGCACTGAGGTATATCGGACGTCAAGACGTGTCGTAGATTCCCGAACGCTGCCCAGCCGAGTTGGATCCTTCGAGTGACCTCTCTCTCGAAGTTGGACTTACCCATTCGGATCGTTTGTCCCAGGTAAACGTATTCGTCTACAACTTCGAGAGCAGTGCCATCAACAACCACCGGTACGGGTGTGACATGGACATTAGACATGATTTTCGTCTTGTCCATGTTCATCTTAAGACCCACCCGTTGTGAGGCACTATTGAGGTCGCTGAGCATAATGCTGAGTTCCTCCAGCGACTCCGCCAGGATTACTATGTCATCGGCAAATCGGAGGTGTGAGAGGTGTTCGCCGTTGATGTTAATACCACGTCCTTTCCACTCCATCAGCTTGAACACATCTTCCAGTGCAGCGGTGAAAAGTTTTGGGGAGATGACATCCCCCTGTCGTACGCCGCGCTGCACGTGGATGGGGTTCGTACTGTTGTCGTGTACTCGGACTTTCATGGTGGCGGCATTGTATACACACTTCAACGCCTCGATGTACCGATAGTCGATCTGGCATCGCTGTAGAGACTCAAGCACCGCCCAGGTCTCGATGGAATCGAAGGCCTTCTCATAGTCCACATACGCTACGCATAGCGGCAGATTATACTCCTCGGTCTTTTGTATAACCTGCCGAAGCGTATGTATGTGGTCTATGGTACTATAGCCTTTTCGGAAACCGGCTTGTTCGGGAGGCTGGAAGTCGTCGAGTCTGCGCGCTAGACGATTAGTAAGGACCCTCGAAAACAGCTTATAGACGTGGCTCAGAAGCGCGATGGGCCTGTAGTTCTTCAGTTGGGTTTTGTCGCCCTTCTTGAAGAACAGTACCACCTCGCTTCTGCTGGTACTTCCATTGCTGATGACGGAATTGAACAATTGCTGGAGCGCGACTAGGACGGGTTTGCCGCCCGCTCTCAGCAGCTCCGTTGTAATTCCGTCATCCCCCGGAGCTTTGTAGTTTTTAAGCTGTTTGAGTGCCCCCCTAATTTCGTACAGACTGACGTCCGGGATATCTTCGGTATAGTGTCGGGTTAATTTAGCTCGCTTGTCGTTCGCCGCCTTGGGAACGGGAGCTCTTGAGGAGGTATACAGCTGTCCGTAGTATCTCTCAATTTCTCTCAGAACTTCGGGCTTAGACGTAACTATGGTGCCGGAGTCTGTCTTCAACCTCGTCAACTGACTTTGCCCAACCTCCAGATCTCTTGCGAACACTTTCGAGCCTTGGTTCCGCTCGATCGTGTTTTTTACGCGTTTGGTGTTATAAACACGCAAATCGCGTCGCCTACTCCGAGAGATCTGTTTGTTGAGCAGTCGGTATTTCGACATTGAGGTTGGAGACTGCACACATAGTTCTCGCCTTTCCCTCATAAGACCGAGAGTATGTTCTGAGAGAACTTGAGGTTTACCACCGGAGGTGGCCTTGAAATACTTAGACCCAACCTCGTGGACAGTGTCTACTATCCTGTTGTTGTACTCGTCCACTGAACTCCATGTTTCCAGGCACGCGAAACGATTGCGGAGTTCCAGCTGAAAGGCCTCGGAGTCCTGGATCTGGCCAGGTGTTGGTCGGAGCGTAGACTTCATCAGGCGTGACCTTTCCAGCTTGACATTGATATTCAATGTGCCTCTGACCATCCGGTGATCGCTTCCGGTTTTAAACCTGCTGATCACAGAGACATCATTGAATATGTGCGGCTTGTCTGCCATGATGAAGTCTATCTCACTCTTAACGGAACCATTGGGACTGATCCAAGTCCACTTGCGCTGTGGCTTCTTCTTGAAGAAGGAGTTCATCATATAGAAGTCCTCCTTCTCCAAGAAGTTAGCCAGCAAGTGGCCCCGGTGGTTCCGTTGCCCGATACCAAAGGGCCCCACCTTCAGCTCGTCGCCGTCTCGCGCACCTAGTCTTGCGTTGAAGTCCCCCATCACCACCGTGAAATGGGTCTTGGAGTTACGTATGGCCCTACTTACGTCCTCATACATAACTTCAACCTCATCGTCGGGGTGTGCCGAGGTCGGTGCGTAAACCTGTATGACCTTCAGCGAATACCGCTTGGATATTCTGAGTATAAGGTACGCTACCCTTGCCGACACACTCCCGACTTCCGTCACGTTGTTGACGAGGGACTTGTGGACGAGAAACCCGACACCACCTTGGGACAGATGTTCGCCCTCCCGGTGATAGAACAAGTTACCGGAGTTTAGGATTATCGTGTCCTCCCCCTGTCTTCGGACTTCGGATAATCCCACGACACTCCAGTTTAACTTGTCTATCTCGTCTTCCAGCTCACGGATCTTGTCGTCGGTCCTCAGTGTCCTGGTGTTGTATGTTGCCAGGTGCAGAAGTCGTCGTTTGTGGCAGCGCGATCTCTGCCGGAGATTCTTAGCACCCCCTGCCCCGCCGTTACCGTGGCCGCTGCCGGAGCCAGGAATAGCGGAGCCGCCGGGGACTGGGGGCCGTGGCTGACTTGTGCCGTACATATTGGGGGTTGAAGCCGTAGTCACCGCGCTTGGCAAGTGCGTGTTGGTGACCGCAGTAGGTGTTTAGTACTCAGGGAGACGCTGCTGCCCATCCCCTGGTAGTGATATCCCTCCGATCGCCTCTTACGATCTCCACGGGTCGACTTGGAGTGGCGCTATTCTAAGCCGGCAACCACACGGCACTATCTCGAATCTAGAAAACTAAAAATATTAAAATAAATACTTACCTTGAATCATTTAATAGTATGGAGTAACCAAAATAATCAGCACTATCATCGGCCCTAAATGTAATTTTCGTCCTTTCGTGGAAAATTCCCAAACTGTCACAATTTACTAAACTCATCACAAAAACACTACACCACAAAGTTAGTTTACACATTGTCTCAGCAATGGCATGTAATAGGTATTTATAGTATTGTATAATAAACTTAACAGTTCATAAGTTGAACATTATCGAATTTTACTCGTAATTTAAAAAGGACTGATTACTTATGATTTTGTGTCAATTTAGGGTTAGTAAAAATTTTAACCGTACCTAACTGAGGAACTTATTCATGATTTTTTTTTAAAGTTACACCGTTGTGGTACACACACAAACTTAAATTTATCACCGCAATATTAAATATTTATCTATTGTCATTTTTAATTTATTATTTGTTTGTTTTCGGGTCAAAAATCAAACAACTTTACACACACGTTTAAAAATATACTGTTAAAATAAATATTTATGAAAATATTCACGTTTGTTCTTTCACGTTTTCACAATTATTCTTTTCCACGTATTTTATAAGGCAAGTATTATTTGTTTTTAACACTCACAATAAGGCATTTTTTTTTTCGATAATTATGACTAAACAATGTTGTTTTTCGGATGACAAACTGACAGTATACTAATAATATTATTAAGACATTTACAATGTGTTCAGCGATAACAAGTTCGAGGGATGGACCGTTTACGTGGTTATAAATCGATTGGATCTACCCACATCGAATCACTCAGAGAGACTCGATTACAAGAATGTAAGCAAATTTAACATTTTTTTACTTTGTCAGTCAGAAGCGAAAGTTGTACATAATTTGTTTACTAGTTGACCCATGATTGATTAGTTTTATCTATGTTTTTAATATAATTCTTAGGGTTTTATCGAGCTAAAAATGTTTTCCACCCATTCTAACGTTTCCAACGTCTTTCCCTCGCCCATCCCTTGATAAGTTACATAAAATCATGGAAATACTCCACATTTAAATTTTACTTATACTAAGACTAGACTGTGTCCGCGGCTTCGTCTGCGTGGATCGTAGACATTGATGCAGAGAGGAATAAAAATTATCTTATATGTTAATCCAGGTTATGATCTATCTTTCAGCCGTTTTTGCGTGAAAGTGTAACAAACATCCATACATACTCACAAACATTCGCATTTATAATAGTAACAAATAAATAAGTAGTAGGATTTTTCCAAATCACATCGTGAGTTTCTAAGTTTATTTTCGTTTTAAATAGTGTTTTGATTTCCCCGGTAGAACCAACATTAAACCCTGAATAAATTCATTAAAATTTTACTCTAACACAAACTATGAAAAACATTACTCGTATATTTCCTGGCGGATTAAGTGGGCGCCGATAATTACTCTACCACATCTAATAAGTATTCTAAGTCTCGTTGGCAGAGATTCTTCACATGTCGTTCTGTGAGACATAACCACAGCCACAGTTGAGTCATCACCGAATCACTTGTAATGATTAATGGTTCGTCATTGGTGCACCGGAAGCTACGCGGGAAGTTACTAGTGATAACGGACGAGTACACCTCCGTAATTATCTATATGTTATTATCTATATTTATATATAAATCAATGCCAATTTTCGTTGTAATTTTATAACTCAAGAACGGGCTCACCTATCCAAACCAAATGTTTAGACTTTGTTCGGACTATTAAATAGATGGTTTATGTGAAGTTTGCACAAAATCGGCAGAGCGGTTCTTCGTTTATCACATTTTTTGTAACAAATTAATCCAATAAATGGCGGATCATGCTAACATTTATTTTTTACGTTTTCGACAATTTTTTATTTCTATTTTTCAATAATGTGGCATCATAAATACATACAACCCCAAAATTTTCACCCTTCTATCACCAACCCCTATTTTTAATACATAGTTGATTTTTAACGCTCGATAACTTATATGGCAAAAAATGGCAAATAAGCAACGTCCGGCGCGATCAGTACCTGGATGGGTGACCGCTAGTGGCGAATTACATGTGTGCTTCGGACGGTGAGTTAAGGCCTCGATCCCGGATGTTATCGATACGATGACAGTCGCTAAACCTTGTCGGAGCGGTTTGGAAATATCCGTCACAGGTTGGCCACTAGCCCTTTCTCCACCAATCCGCATTGGAGCAGCGTGGTGGAGTATGATCCAGGCTCCAGGCCCCCACTGGAGGTGAGAGACCCAACAGTCGGCTACGAAGGGATGATGGTAATGGATGGCTTATATAAAACAGTTTTATATCGTTTCGTATGTATGAAATAGCTAATCCGGAACGTTTGATTGCGGTAACAATAAATTAATATAAAAGCAATAAATACGAAGAAAAATGGCTGATTTGAGATTTCGTAAGTGCAGAGCAACGCCGAGCCGGCGTGCAATAAGACAATTTTCGTATCGTTCCGAAAGCGTTAAGAATCGCCACACGGAAAATTACACTAAATTAAACCGTCGCAATAAAACAAATAAAACGACCAAATTAGAAATAAAAATAGATTTGTCATTTAAAAATAAAATAGCCTACCTATTTTATATTAGTCACTGAAACTATAAATAATAACAATAAATAAATAAATAGGTACAATATTACAGTCTTAGTGCTAACTATAATAATATTATTATTGCACTCAAAATGTAGGTTAAGTAGTAAGTATTGTAATATGGAGTTTGGAGCTAGTAAGCGCTTATTTTCTTACTTAAAGCGGTTACAACTAGGCACTGCACGATATAATTTCCTTACTTAAAACTATTGATTTTGTAAAAACGGCAAGATTCCTTACTGCAATGCATCTGACAATCGTTTATAGGGCGTCAGGACTCGTCCCGTTCTAACGTACTGTATTCTTAGTCATTTCTCTTTCTATTGTAATATGGAGTTTGGAGCTCGTAGGCGCTTATTTTCTTACTTAAAGCGGTTACAACTAGCACTGCACAATATAATTTCCTTACTTAAAACTATTTATTTTGTAAAAACGGCAAGATTCCTTACTGCAATGCAACTGACAATCGTTTATAGGGCATCAGGACTCGTCCCGTTCTAACGTACTGTATTCTTAGTCATTTCTCTTTCTATTGTAATATGGAGTTTGGAGCTCGTAGGCGCTTATTTTCTTACTTAAAGCGGTTACAACTAGCACTGCACAATATAATTTCCTTACTTAAAACTATTTATTTTGTAAAAACGGCAAGATTCCTTACTGCAATGCAACTGACAATCGTTTATAGGGCGTCAGGACTCGTCCCGTTCTAACGTACTGTATTAGTCATTTCTCTTTCACATTGCCAATCTCTAACGTTAGTTAGTTATAATGCATCTATGAAATTATTTCTTCAACAGACTGATTGAGGTCACTGGAAAGGGTGTCAGTGGACGAATGATTGGGTGCCTCTGTACATTCTTGTTCTTTGAGTCTTTTCAACTTATCTCTGTTTATTCTTGAGAAGAAACCGCACTGAAAATAATGATATTTAAATTATTTTTAAGTATATTTAGTATCTGTACGTTATCGTATGATTAGTTCACGTCAAACCCCTACTACTCAAAACTACGTCAAAACCTACTATTAGTTCCCAGATCAAATTCAAAGTGTTCTTTGTATTGTACTTACTTTATACAACCCATACACGAGTGCAGCCAATAAAGCTGATCCCAGAATTAGTCCGACGATTAAAGGCCAAAGCGGCCATGTTGATTCTAAAACCAGTTTAGTGGTAACTTTTATTGTCCTGAAAGAGAAAGTTTTAAATACTTTATTTTGATTTTCATAAGCAACAATTAGGCATAGTTTGTCCAATTTCATCCAAGCTTTAATGTATTAAGTGAATAATCATAATGTTTAACAGTTTTTTTTGGTTCACACAAGTTATATTAATAATTATAATAAAAGAATATTATACAATTACTGAGATTTCTCGCCCAATAATAAAGTAACTTTCGAAGTAAGATTGAGGCCGTTCTCTTCGGATAATTTATCTCCTGCAAAAATAACAGAATTAAATATCACCTGCTGTTACCGTGAAAAAAACCATACATATTTACAGGTTTCCTGAGAGTTCTCCAAAATGTGCTAAAAGGCCTGTGAGACCTACTATACTATTATACTTTATACTATTATAGTTGCCGTCACGAGTGGTGAGAAGAACTTTTATTGGTCCGTTTGACATTGACTGCGCTGCGGTGCACACGATTGGTTCGACAAACGTCAGTTCGTCAGTGTGCGTCGTCTATTGGTCCAGCACGTTTTTTCGGCTGCTGTACATTGTGCGAAAGTATACAATATCTCTACCACTGATAATCTGTGCTCACGACTCATGACGGTTACTATATTATGTTCATTAACGCTGGTAGCACAACTCCACCGCGAACTCGCGCAATGGGCGCGAACTCGCGAAATGCTTGAATGTTTCACCCATTACAATTTACAACGGATGAACGGTGGCAAAACTTCAGTGGTTTCGCATTTCGCGATTTCGCGGCGAAGGTGTGCTAACGCGGTTAGTAAGTGTGATGAAAAACTTATTTACCATACACATCATTACAATAACGAGAAACAAGACATTGTAAAGCTTGCTGGGAGTTTCAATTTGAAATTATATTGAAAACTTTTTGAATTTTGTTCGCAACCAACTTTTTCTTCAAAAAACCATAATAAGCATATTATTACTATTACCTTGATATGCGATGTCAAAGCGTAGAAGTAAAACTATTGAAATTGATTCATTTGCACGTAAAGGCCAGGTACAGTCCAAACTGTCATAGTTACTCGAACAGCCATCCACCGGAATTATTAGATTTCCCTGCAAAAATCTGATGTTAAAAATAATAACCCGGGTATAAACACCAAAAGTTATTAGCAAAAAATTGTAACAAATTTCGTTTTTTGATCTAATTTTTTACATTTATGTTAATGAAAAAAATCCGCATTCCAATAAAAAAAATGAAAGGGCAATATCCCCTAAACTAAAAACTTAAGTTTCAACGCTGTGAGGATTCACATAGATGCACTTAAGAAGGGTTCGCAACATAACGACTTCATTGCAATAAAGGTATGTTTGTTTTATATTTGCAGTTCAGACATTTTTCATTATCAACAATTTGTAAGGCAATCATTTTATTTTTTACCTGTTCTGGTAGCCCGACGATGGCTTGTAAGTGATACCAATCTGAGGGGCCTAAGTTCGTCACCTGTAGAACAATTTTCAGTATTATTTATCTTATACATAAATTAATACGTGAAGCAAACATTTTGGGTACAATTTACAGCTTACAATGCGAATGGAGCGGTTTGAAATTTGCACAACGAAAGTTTACATGGAAAAGAATGCGCAAATTCTAATAATTTAAATAAAACTCAAACACGCCACGCACACTCCATAAGTGTGAGTACTTCGACATGCACACATAGACACACATGACGTGTAGGTACGTACATTTCGTTCCTTGTCAAATTCAAATTTAAATAAATTCGACAAACAAATAAAAAACAAACAACAACAAGAAAACAGAGGGCAAGCTTACCTTATAAGTATGTATTAAATCAACGCTCCCTAACTCATTGAATAATTCCCTCTTTACTACAATCATTGGTGGCAATGCCTGTCTGAAAAAATATCATTTTATATAATTTCATAGGCTTTTAGCCTGGACATTGTGGCCATAGATATAATATTAGGTAGATCGGCTGTCAAACGATACAGTAAAAAGTATTACTTACGCACTGACTTCAAACTCAGCTTTTGGTGTCACAGCGATATTCAAAACTCCAATAACGGTTTCATTCTTTTCCTTATTATAATCACCTGATCTAGCAATAACATTCAGTTCTTTTTCAACTGTGTCTTTTAAAGTTAATTCCATTTCAATGTCCCATTTAATGTCTTCCACTTCATTTATTGGAACCACACATGCTATCATAAGTCCTTCTAAAGTGCAAACACTTGGTATTCTAACAGGATTTAAAGGTAACTCTAGAAAGATTTTAGCACCATACGCTGATTCCATGTTCAATATTTTAATTGAAAATCCAAGTTTCTTATCCATTCCTGGAACGTATGGACTGAAAATGAACGATTAGTTATTATTCTATTTGTTCTTCTTAAGTTCATTTAAATTTGAGATGTGATAAATGAACATCGCAAATTTTAATGTTGGTGGGCTATTTTGATTTGTAGGTCAAGTGCTGAGTTAGGTTTTTTATACGGGATACAGATCACTAAATAGATACAAATCTATGAAGTAGGTAAGCTGTATCCCGTGCAAAAAAGTAGTCGTTGCAATGAGTAATTAATCGAACTTTATAGAATGTACTTTTAGACGTTCTTATATTTTCATATGCTTTAATTTGTACGGTAATTTGTAATATTTTTCGCTTTTCGCTAATACTGATGAAATTTATTTAATTAATAACATACTTACTTTATCCAAGGAACTAATGACACCTTCAGCAAGCTTCTTGTCAAATAAACATTAAATGTAGATTGTAGATTGGAGTCTTCTGATAGTCTTGCAGCATTTTCTATAAATGACGATGCTTCTTCTGTAAAAATTATTGAAAATTCAATATGTTACTCCACTTAATTTCATAGTTAAAAATTATGAACACTTTTAGTACATTACCTGCCATTAAATTAGTTGCCTCTAGCGTTATCTTCAACGATATAGGCTTCGATGGGTCATAGGTCGCCTATAAGAATAACTAATCATGTTAGAATAGAAAATTTAATTATAGAATTTCACTGTTGAAAATCACATTAATATTAAAAATTTTGCTACGGTCATTCAAGAAATGTAACATTGTAAATATGAATTATCTAGTGAATCACATTCGAAAAACTACCTTTCTGAAATAGATTGGTATTGAAAGTAATTTAAGTTACGTGAAACTCCAGAAGGACGAAAGAATGTAAATTAAAACTAAAGCAGTTACCACTATTTCCACTGATCGTTCTTGACACAAAACGTACCCAGGTGTGATCGATATGGGGTATTCAGTATTACCCCTCAATTTAACTCCGTGGCCTTTCGCTTCTACTGCTATTTTAGCTCTGAAATCTTTAAAAAAATTGAATCTGAGGTTCGCAGACCAATAAACTGCTGACTAAATATGAAGTAAATATGAAGCAAAAGTTAAATCTTTATAATTTTTATATATATAATAAGTAATGAGGAGGAAACAGGCATACGAGAAACATAATGTTAAGTGAAGCTGTACACCCACGTCCAAATTTCAAACAGGAAAGAAGTCCTATCCGAGGACGTGAAAGGGTGCGTTGCTAGTTATGGAGACAAAGAAAATCCTCCACATTAAGTCAAAGTGGATTACTTCCTTCTAATGGATGGATTCCTTCATTGTAAAAGGTGATCATATCCTGCAGTGGGTGGCTTACACTCATGGCTTGCATACCCACATATTTCACTCAGAAAATTACATACCAATCTTCGCAAGAACCCAATTTTTCATTGGCGATTCGATGCAGAACGAAGCATTAAAAAGCGTAGTGGACCGTTTCATCGCTTCAGGCACTTGTATGAAAGGTCGCACTTTCATTGTCGGTATGCATCTGAATATGTATGCAGTGCCTGATTCGTAAGCTCCAACTGCCAAATCTGTAAAGTCGCCAACAATACACTACAGTCTTTATTGTACACATTATATACAAAATCGTTAAAAGGAAAAACCCATTTGTCAGCCTTATCGCAACGAGCGATCTCTTCTAGACAACAATAAATAATTAGGTAAGGCGTTAAAGCAACAATCTGTAGGAACCAGGAAGCCAGGAACCTTAGGTGCATTTTAACTTTTAAGAAACTGCTGGGAGCAGCCATTCTTGGATTACGGTATCTCAGGATTTGTATATAAAAACTTTGATAGCATGATTCGGCAATCCATTCGTCTATTATAACTCTATACTCACCATTACAATTATTGCCATCAACATCTAGTCCTTTAGATATGGATATACCAAAACTTTGGGCACTTTCTGCAGTAATCCTTTGGGCATACGAACTTCGAAGTCCAGTATTACTGCCTTTATAGACATACACTGCGCCTCTACCTTCATTTTCAAATGGAGCACCTATTGCTATATCTGAAATAATAACAAACATGACTCAAAAAAGGTTATTCGTAACGCCTAATGGTTTGTTAAAATATATTGCCTTCTTATTTGAACCAGATTATTAAGGCGGCACTAATACCTTTCCAAGTTAATTAAAATAAAATAGAATAGATAAGCCAAAATGTAACAATAGAGAAAAATAAATACTAAAAGCAAACACAAACGAAGGCAAGAACACAACTATTAAAACAAGCTGATCCTAATCTTAACGACACAGTGTGCCAACTAGGTCAACTGCGTATACTAGTTTTTAGTGCGGCCTAAACCGCCAATACCATACCATAATCAAAATGTTCTACCATAATCATTATTACCTGTATATCCATCACCATCTACGTCTCCCAAATCTGCAATCGCTGAACCGAAACGTGCCCCGCTGGTTTTTGAGCCTGTCACAAGCCCAGCCTGGTTGAGGACGAAACTTTTTCTCTGCAAAGATCATCACTTGAAGAAATTGACTAATATCAATAGAATTTTGGTAAATGATCACTGTTAAGCCAAAGAAATCACCAATGCGTTGCTGGCTTTGAGAAAGAGCTCTTATTACACCCTTTTTATTAAAAAAACCAGGTTATAATTATGTTTGTGAAAATACAACAGCTATCGTAGAAGATTGTCCTAAAGCTTACACGAATGAGACAACACAATTGCAGGTGGTGAAATTGGAACTTCAACATTTTACTTGATAAGCAGTGTAATGGTTAAAAGGCAATGTAGGCATTATTTCGTGTAGCTTTGCGGAGCACTCACCAAGACAAAGACGGAAGAACATATAGAGGGAGCCGGTGAAAGATAGATAGCCTATGTGATTTTGGACGTGGATATCCATGAGCTCCATATCCATGAGGGTGGGCATAATCCCACTTGCTTCTCGTAATAATAAGAAAAAAAACATAAGCTGTTACTTTGAGCAGTGCCGTGAGCATAAACACAAAATCGTATAGTGAACGTCAGTCATTAGTATATCATAATTATGTCAACCTATCTTGAGTTTGACATTTTCCCCTACTAATGGCAGCTCGATACCATTACTATACGAAACCGGGTAAGTTCATGCTCAAGCCACAAAAGACAGTTTGATGTATCTTACCCGTATCTCTGTCAGATACACGAACACAGCCCCTTGATCATAATGCAGTTTATTGTCCACGTAACTTGGAGCACCAACCAGGAGGTCTACCACTCCATCGCCGTCTACATCAGCACAGGCAACAGTGGCCCCGAAGTACGATCCCAGGTGAGGTCCGAAAACCTTTGCTTTGATGGTCACCCTCGGTTGAGATTGTGACAGCGCGAATATCAATACCTGTGCAAGATTTTTAACGGTTTCACTTAACGTCAATTCGCGTCAAATATACGATTCTTTTGAAATGGAAACTAAAGGAATATCTGACCTGTCCGTACATCTTAGCTGATCGTGGAGCTCCTGCTACATACAAAGTCTTTCCACTGACATCAAATACTCCGGATTCGACGCTGTACCCTAAATAGAAAAACAATTATAAGAAAATAGTTGAAAGTTGAAAATAGTTGAAAGTTGATAATCCTGAAAGTGTCAATGTGAAAAATATCACAAGAAAGGTAAGTTAATAATTATGATGAAGAACTGCGATATTAAAATCTCACACGAAGAAGTAAGGCCGACGAATGATGAGAAGAAGTATTCAATTCATACGATACTATGGAAAGTAAAAAAAAAACTGGAACATTATAAAATTAAATTATGAAGTTAGCTCGATGGTTAAAAAATAATAAAACCTTACCCAAATAGTCATCCGGACCTACATCTATGATGTCGTTGTAAGGATTGGGAGTGAATGGTGAGTGGAATTCCATAGAACTGTTGGATTTTTGGATCATCTGGTATTCGGTTACGCCACCTTAATTATATAAACAAATGAATTTTAATTTAAACTTATGTAACATCCATATTTCGATATATCGACACGACTACTACTATTTTAAAACTTTTTGAATCCTATGCTTTTCGTCTTTTCATTGGTCGTAAGCTATTAATCAGAACGATCCACAGAAATTCAAACAAACTAAAAAGTAAAACTTTGTTGTCCAATTCTCCATCTTTCTGTTATGTTTTTAAGTACTTCCTTCCTTTAACCTACTTTGTCCATCGCTGGAGTAGGCCTTCCTGAATCAACGCAACTCCTTCCAGTCCTAGGCCTTTTCAGTCCAATGGTTTCCTGCTGTCATCTTCAGGTCATAAGGTGGTGGGAATCATGTTCTCCTATTGCATATGTTTTCAAATCCCTAAGCCAATTTTGATGACGTTTAATTTGAAATTTTTTTCTCTTTTTGGGACCATTTTTTTTCCAATTCGTTAAGTTTTAAGATAAAGTTAAATTTTTAAGGTTTACCTGTTGATTTCAACAGACCAGGATCTCCAAAGATTATGGTGTTGGCTTCAGTTACCTTCGCTGACATGCCCATCATGCTATTTTCGTAGAAGTGTATTTTGTTTCCACGTTTACCATATTCCTTGCGTTTTCCATTCGCTTCGAAGCCTTGCTTGTCTATAATTACAGATATATTAAAGAATTACTACTTATCAGGAGGGTGATAGCCCAGTTTGGATCAGTAGGGTGATAGCCCAGTGGCTTAGAATTCTACCTCGAACCGAGGGGTCCGGGTTCGAATCCCAGTGGTGCGCAACAACGACTTTGTGAAAAAGTTATGTGCGCTTTATAAAATTAAATATCACCTGCTGTTACGGTGAAGGAAAACATCGTGAGGAAACCTGCATGCCTGAGAGTTCACAAAAAAAATGTTCTCAAAGGCATGTGAAGTCCACCAACCCGCAGTGGGCCAGCGTGGTGGACGGCGGCCTACAACCCTCTCATTGCGAGAGGAGGCCCGACCCTGTAGTGGGTCATTAATGGGTTACTACTGACTTATCAGGAATAAAAGGAACCTCACAAGTATATTTTTTTATGCAGGCCAGTTAGTGCGTGAACGCTCGTTTACGTACTAGTTGAATTGGTACATAATCGCGTCCTAACTGAGCGCGGCATAAGGTGGTGTGCAAAAGTATAGAAATGAAAAAAAAAAAAAACTGGGTGACAAATGAATGTGGGTTGTCAGTAACCCATTAATGACCCACTACAGGGTCGGGTCTCCTCTCACAATGAGAGGGATGTAGGCCTTAGTCCACCACGCTGGCCTACTGCGGGTTGATGGACTTCACATGCCTTTGAGAACATTTTTTTTTGTGAACTCTCAGACATGCAGGTTTCCTCACGATGTTTTCCTTCACCGTAACAGTAGGTGATATTTAATTTTTATAAATCGCACATAACTTTTTTACAAAGTCATTGGTGCGCGCCACTGGGATTCGAACCCGGACCCCTCGATTCGAGGTTGAATTCTAAGCCACTGGGCTATCACCGCTTGAACGTGGGTTAAAATAAATAAATTCAAAGTAATCCTCACCCTTTACCAGTAACGGTACTAGCCACTGCCCTCTGTTTTTCCCCTGGGAGTCCATATAACAAGCACCATTCATAGCCTTCTCCCGGAAAGTCCATCGCGGTGCGCAGATCTGAAAGTTTCACGTATCCATCGAACAAAAACAATTATTCGAAGACTTAGCCCGCGTATAAGGCAGGCTGCGGCAGTCAGGCGAATATATGACTTTATATGGGAGTATTGTATTGCGGTGATAGCCCAGTGGCATAGAATTCGACCTCGAATCGAGGGGTCCGGGTTCGAATCCCAGTGGCACGCACCAATGACTATAAAAAAGTTATGTGCGCTTTATAAAATTAAATATCATCTGCTGTTACGGTGAAGGAAAACATCGTGAGGAAACCTGCATGCCTGAGAGTTCACAAAAAAAATTCTCAAAGGTATGTGAAGTCCACCAACCCGCAGTAGGCCAGCGTGGTGGACTAAGGCCTACATCCCTCTCATTGCGAGAAGGAGACCCGACCCTGTAGTGGGTTATTAACGGGTTACTGGCATGGGAGGCAAACATAACGTTGTATGACGTTGTATGGAACTTCGGGCTGCGGCCATTACATTACAACGTGCCTGTTGCACGAGATCCCATTGGCTTCGCGGACCCAGAGCGAGTGTTGACGAATGTATTTGGCTGCTGTCAGGCTCAGCGCACTAGTTGTAGCAGCCAGACGTATTTTGTGTTCCGAAACTTTTTCACAAAATGACTTTCGATGCACGCAATCACATAGGCTATAACTGCTCAAATATTTCGGCTACCTAGTGCGCGAGGAGTGTTCTTATCTCCTTGGTTGAACTATTAGCATTAGTACTGTTTTAATAACACAAAAATTTACTACGTTATAGGTGTTTGGTATTGTTGTAGGAGTTTAAATCTTACCAATAATTTCTTCGTCGGGATTGCGGTTACTACAGCCCCATACCAATATTCCGAGTCGGCTTTCACTGTTGACCCACCGACTGAAATAAAATATAAATTAAATAAACTTTTTACCGACTTAAAAAAAGGAAGTCATCAATTCGACACAATACATTTGTGTAATATTAACGGATCTGGGGGCTTATTCTGTATGACCATTCGGATTTCGTGCCGATATCGTGTGTCATCCAACCGTATGTCATTTTATGAACTCGGCACGACAAGGAACCTTAAAGTCTTTTCTATAAGGCACACAATAGATTGTCACGATATTTGACTTTTAAGCCTTTTTTGACTTTTTATCACGGGCAAGACACGACATTGCCGCGTTACGAGTGTGAATGGTCGTACAGAATCGGGCCCCTGGACAATATTTATTTACGTATGGTTGTGTGTGTGTGCGTGCGTCCGTGTGCGCGTGCGTGTGTGCGTGCGTACGTGCGTGTGTGCGTGCGTACGTGCGTGTGTGCGTGCGTGCAGTAGATTGATTCCAAGATTATTATCGACGTAGATTTTTACCATCGAACCCGAAAGGTGTGCAGCTGACATTCCTAGCGTCCATATCATGTGTAGGACACTCGAATACAGATCCTGGCGAAATTTCTGTTCTCACTCTGCTTTTTGCCTTTGGTGCGCCAACGAAGAACCTGTAAAATTATTTAAAAACAACTCAGCCAAGCATTGAGGTGAAAAATAAAGCGTCGTGTTGATCAGTTCAAAATCGCGATATTTCATTTTCTGTAAGATGACCTCTAAACAAACATGTTCCTAGTGATACATTCGAATTAGTTCTGATCGAAGGAGATATACACGAGTCAAGGAAGTGGTTGGTACTCGCATAGATTTCGCGTTCTTTATCCTGTGGAGTCTTTTAAGTCTAAATGTTTTAGTTCGCATCGCAATCGGTTCCTAGATTCCTTTCAGCACTATTCGCTATTCCTCATAGTTTCGGATTCTGGCAGGGTCGCCATGTACGGCTCTGATCGGGAGCTTTAGTAAAACGACCAGATTCTTTGAAGAGTTGTTTATTACTGACTTAACATACATTATATTAATAAGGGTTAATACACACTACACCCCATCCACGCACACTTGAAAAATTCATTCTATATTTTAAATACCTACTGTGTGTGACTAATGAATAATAAATGAATAGGTAACACAAATTAATTTTGACATAATATTTACTTACCCAAAATCACTTAAAAGCACAGTATATCCAAAATAATTCGCTCCGTCCTTCGATTGGAAGGTGACTTTCGTCTTCTCATGGAATATCCCAAGACTATAACCATTCATCAAATTCAATAAAAAAACACAACACGAAAACGCTACTTTACACATTCTAAATAACAATTTTAACACAAAACGCAGGTGTTGTAAAACAAGTCAGGTTATATAAACCTTTTTTTATTAATGACAATGCAATTCACACAACATACTCGTAGTTTAAACATAAAATTAAATTTAACAACAAAATAATGTAACGCCACCAAAATTAACTAATTGAAACTGGAGCGCGGACCGCTGATAACTCCCACCTACGTACTGAGTTAGGGAAAAAATTACGAATAAAATCTAATATAATAACTAATTATTACTATGCTGGTATGGTACCTATAAATAAATAACATTAATAATGATTCCTTCCTTCCTTGTTCTTCACTGTCCACTGCTGGACGGGCCTCCCCTGATCGACGCCACTCCACCCGGTCCTGGGTCCTTTGAATCCAATGGTATCCTGCTGTCTCTTCAGGTCGGCAGTCCACCTGGGGGCTGATTCTGTATGACCATTCACACTCGTATTGCGGCAATATCGTGGCCTCCCCGTGATAAAAAGTCAAAAAAGGCTAAAAAGTCAAATATCGTGACAATTTCTGTTGTGACTTGTGTGCCTTATAGAATAGACATTTAAGATTCCTTGTCGTGCCGAGTTCATGCAATGACGTACGGTTTGATGACACACGATATCGGCACGAAATCTTTTGGGACTTAGTGAATCTGATCGGAGGATAACTTGTGTTCCATTCTCCATTTGAGGACCGGTCGATCGGTTGTCGATCCTTTGAACGATGTGGCCAGCCCATAGCCACTTTAATTTGCAAACTTTGAGAGCTTTGTCGGGTACCTTCGTTCTTTCATTGTCAGTAATCCGTTATTGGCCCACTACAGGGTCGGGTCTCCTCTCACAATGAGAGGGATGTAAGCCGCCGTCCACCACGCTGGCCTACTACTGCAGGTTGGTGGACTTCACATACCTTTGAGAACATTTTTTGTGTGAACTCTCAGGCATGAATTTTTCCTCACGATGTTTTCCTTCACCGTAACACAGGTGATATTTAATTTTATAAAGCGCACACATAACTTTTCATTATACAGTCATTGTTGCGTGCCACTGGGATTCGAACCCAGACCCCGCGATTCGACGTCGAATTCTAAGCCACTGGGCTATCACTGTTCTTTCATTACAGGAAGCCAATTTCCAGCAGTGGACTATAAAGGGCCGGAAGGAAAGACGACCAGTACTTGCATTCACCAATTCAGGTGAGAAAGTTGTAAGTAGTGGTGGAATTCACATGCCTTTGTGGTAAAACCTCTACATTCTCTACAGTCGACTGCATGTGGTAGAATAAACACCACGCAAGAGAGGAAGCTGTGCCCAGCAGTGGGACTGTACTGGGTCGATGATATTTAGTGTCAGTAGAGATTATGATACCGTGCGTGTGTGCCAACAACAGGATACAAGTAAGGGTACCATATTACGCGGTTTTAGTGGGAATGTCCCAATTACAAAAATAGCACAGAAAACAACTTATGAGATCCGATCGGTCGACAGTAAGGGGACATGCGGGGCGGATAAGCCACTAATAATAAGATGTAACTTATCCATTAACAGACATTTTACGACAGAACTATAGACCTAAAATCGTTGAACCACTAAGCCTGCGTTCTGACATTGGATATGACGTGTTCTACCGACTTCAACATACCTACCTACTTTATCTGTAACCGATATTATTACACCAACACGTGAATCTGTTGCGGTTTTCCACGGACCGTTTTTGTTTTTCACGCACATTCTTTTCTCATATTATGTGAACACTTTGAAACGGTCTTCCGGCTGATGTATTTTCATAATTATGACTATGACGTGGAGTAAAAAAGGGCGTAAAAAGATCTCTCCTTCAAAGCTATCAACGCAGTGACTCCTCCGTGTCCCGTCTGCCTGTTTGCCTGTTCTGCGATTTTGTTTGTTTCTTGCTTTAAATTTATCCCGGTTTTTCGTTACTAAGTCATGGTGAGTGTAGGTGTAATGCAACCGAACTGTATCCCAATAATCAGTCTGTTGAAGGGGACATTTAGGGCTATTCCAAACTTTTTTGTATGTTTTTCTGAATACCTACAGAAAAAATATTATTACTATAACATCGGCTTACCATTACACTGAATTTCCCCATGAATTGGTGTTCTCACTTAACATAATTGTACTAGAATAATGAGAAATCAGCTCAAAATAGTCTACATTGAAAACATGGGAGTTGAGGCTTAGACACTTAAGAATGTATTTACTAAGTAAAGTAGTAATAACTACTACCTAATAGGCCTGCAAGCCAACTGATGTTTAGTGATCACTGCAGCTCACGGCAAAATACACCGATATTTAAAAAATATACAGATAATAATTATCATGATCTGAGGCATAGGTAACAAGAATCTTACAATAAAATAAAAAACAAGTTAAAATCAAGCTCTTGTAAATAGTTGCGGAATGACCCAGCGTGGTATTTGACCCTCTTGCATTCATTGTCGCTTCAAAGTTTTTAACTGAAATATAACTGGTGTTAAGTGTTGTTTGTCCTTTGAACAAAGAAGCCGACTCTATAGCAAGGACGGGTGTGAGTGAGTTTCAATGAGAGAAGAGAGAGAACTTGTAGAGAGAATATACCTTGAGAACAAGATATTCTACAAATAAGGTAAGTAGATAAAATAATGAATGAATTGTAATTTAATAAATACACTTGTATGAACTTTCTCATAGTAATTATAATAATATTATACTTGATAATAATTAATTGTGCTTTCTCCAGTGATTTAGCAGATTTTGCAATATTTGTTACTAAGAAATCGTTTTTCTTTTTCTAAAATTGAAAGGCCAGTTTATAAATCCCCATAAGTTTATAAAATATTTGCTGTAAATTAATTCATGTAGTTAACTTAACAAGTTTTCAATTATTTTCATGTACTTACCTAAATTCCAAAAGCTTCTTTTTATACACATTTTTTGCATTTTAATGGAGTTTAGCGCCATCTATTGTAATGGTTACAAACTAATTGCTATAGTATGAAGCAAATTAGTTCTAGCTGGCATCGTATTAAAGCCACTGGCGCTAGTACTGCAAGTTTTTACTTTTATTAATAAGTGGATACGGGTTAATTTTTGTGTGTTAGAAAATAAAACCAATAATATGTATTTAATTTTTCCTTAAATTAAAATATCTGCCATAGCGCCATCTGTCAAACAATAAAGTAACTAGTATGATTCGAAGCTATGAAAAGCACAAGTAGTTTGTCAAAGTCATAACAGATGGCGCTAAATCCGTATTTAAATCAATAAACATTCATAAAAAAATATATTATTTTTATTTCTTTCATATTAATTATTATTTTTAGTACCTACCTAACGACAAACCAAATTTTATTTATTACCGTGTTTTAAGATGCAATACAAATAAAGATTGATAAAAATTAAATAAACGTTAAAAAATACCTAAACATTTAATCACTATTTTAATTTATGCAAAAATTAATTCATATTTAATTCGATAAAATTGTTCACCTCAAATACTTTTCTCGGATATCAATAGGTGAAACTCATTAATTCCATACTTCGTACCTAATAACTTACTAATATTAATTGATACCATACAATAAAATCGTAGAGTTGAGAAGCTGTAATGAAAATAACCTTGATTTAGATGCAATCTTGTGCATTTGCCAAATGCAGTTGGGTGACAACGTTGTGCACTAAGAAAATGATTATTAAAAAACACGTAATTTTTCCGAGCAAAAACTTTGGTGTTTTCAATCTGTTATGATGTGAAAAAGTTAGCGTTCCAAATTCGATTTTCAAATCAGCGCGGGAAGAGAAAATTTGATGTCGTGCATTCCTAAAATTATATCACAATAATTACAATCAAAATTTCAAAGTGCACTTCAGTGTGAAGCAAAGTAAATAAGATTGATATTGTGGAGAATAACTTACAGTTTTCAAAATTAAGCACTTAAAGGGTGAGTAAAGCATTGAATTTGATAATTTAAAGCGCTTTATTGTGAGATAATACCAATACATTAGGTACATTACGTTTGGTTTTCGTTGTTTAATTTGTCTTTTAGTGATATTTAAGAAAGTATTACGCATTTTAAATAGCAATAATTATTTTTCATATTAATCTATTAAGGTACTCTTTCTGTCCTCTTTAATGGGTTTTCAATTAATCAGTTTTTATTATGTCTTGTTTTAAAATTTAGGATCTAAAGAGTATTAAGTGTTTATAAAAAGTGAAGGAAAGTAGTTGTATTCTTAATTATTATAGAAGTCAAAAAAATTGTACACAATACAGAAAGACTAAGAATACGGAAAACATTTCCTTTTGTAATAAATTTATTGATTTTTCCTCATCATGCAGGTTTCCTCACGATGTTTTCCTTCACCGTAACAGCAGGTGATATTTAATTTTATAAAGCGCACATAACTTTTTTACAAAGTCATAGGTGCGTGCCACTGGGATTCGAACCCGGACCCCTCGATTCGAGCTCGAATTCTAAGCCACTGGGCTATCACCGCCGTTAGAAATACTCACATGAAATTCATCCAAAATTACGCCTCGCATTCTACCATAAGTCTCATTAGATTTGACATGTACACATAGACAAACATGAGTACGTTGACTTGCACACATAGACAAGCATGACGTGTACGTACATTCCGTTCCGTGTCAAATTCAAATTTTAATGAACTATAGTCGAATTTTGACTACCTACTTAGCGATCAATAGTAATTATTATTACACCTAGCAAGGACGCCAAAAGGTCCAAGGCAAAAAAACGAAAGATAAAGGAAGGCCAGCAAATGCCTTTAAAAAAGTTAACGAAAACCATTGTTATGATATTATAATGTCCCATAAATCGTTGTCCTTTATTCTTGAGTTTTCCGTAATTATTCCGTAATTTTGATTGATGGAATATTAACAAAATTGAATTGAAAATCGAACCCGGGCCTGCTTGACTGTTTGACAAGACAGCGCTTTGTGATGTCAAGTTGATAGATAGAAGTTTCAGACGGATAGCATCCGATCGATAATTAATATTTTTAATTAATTACATGTCACAACAGTACGTTACGTGTGCCATAAATTAGAAGTGCTGATCGAAATGACAGACCGACATCAATGCAAATGCAGTGTGTTTTACACGCTATAAATACCAGAAATACCTACGATTTTCATATATAGGTTTCGATAGAATGATAGGCTTCGGATTTTTACGCGATAGGTTCGCGTGACACGCACCTTTTGACTTTTATAATCATTAAACATTATTTATCTATGATGGTGGGCCTGAAGTCGAAAGTTTTCGAGCAATGTGTGTTGCCAGTGGACCTACGGTGCCGAGACGTGGTCCTTTACTGTGAGCCTAATCCACAAGCTCAGAGTCGCCCAGAGGGCAATGGAGAGAGCTATGCTTGGTATTTCTCTACGAGACAGAATCAGAAATGATGAAGTCCGTAGAAGAACGAAGGTGACCGACATAGCTCTCAAAGTTTGCAAATCAAAGTGGCAATGGGCTGACCACATCGTTCGCAGGACTGACAACCGATGGGGAAAAAGGTCCTCGAATGGCGACCACGTTTAGGCAAAAGGAGCACAGGCCGCCCTCCGACCAGGTGGACTGATGACCTGAAGAAGACAGCGGGAAACCGTTGGATTCAGAGGGCCCAGGACCGGGCGGAGTGGCGTCGATTAGGGGAGGCCCATGTCCAGCAGTGGACTACTAAGGGCTGAAAGGAAGGAAGGAAGGATGGTGGGCCTTAATGACTCACTGTAGGGTTGTTTCTCCTCTCACAATGAGGAGGAGGTAAATATGTAAATGATAATGATGTATGAAGCTGGCCTTATGCGGTTTGGTGGACTTCACATGCCTTTTGAGATCAAGAGAACTCTGGCACGTAGGTTTCCTCACGTTGTGTTCTTTTACCGTTACAGCAGGTGATTGGTGCCCAAAAATTGCACAGAGATAAAAAAGTAAGGCAACTCAAGTTTCAGAAGCCTACGAATTACTTTGAGAAGCACTGTTTTTAAACAGTCACGAGATTCCCGACAGATCAACGAACGAACACGAGTTATATAGTGCCAAGTTCATGGTATTTTCGAATTGATGTAATGCAGTTGAATCAAATTTCAATCTACATTTAGATCGCTTACAATTAACATGACATGCGGATATTATTTCAAACATGTGCCTCGTTCTATCAAGTATTGAGGAATATAATTATACTTATATACATATTATATAGTAACATTGTAAACATACGTCCTGTTATGATGCTACTAATATCAAGTATAGCAGCGCAGGTAGGAAAATGCGTGAAGATGAATAATCTAAATCTTTCACGCATAAACGGCTGAAAATATAAAGGGAATCGGTATTATTAGTAATAAAAATAAAAACGATGAGCAATGAACGGTGACGTGACAGTCTTCTTTCCTTTCAGCCCTTGGCAGTCCGCTGCTAGACATGGGCCTCCCCTAATCGACGCCACTCCACCCGCTCCTGGGCCCTCTGTCTTACGCGAAATAAGGTCTTACGCGAATAAATTCCAAAACAAAAATAACTTTGAAAGCTGATTAATTTCTCTTAGGGTTTTCTACTATTTTTAGGCTAATACTTTTACGTCAATACTTTAGTAATACTGGTCTAAGTGAGTCCATAATATGTATTACATGTGGGAGGAACCTAAGTCATAAAAGAAGTTTCCAAGCTAAGATCCAATTATTGAATTATGGTTTATTGCGTGGAGAAGTGACTTCATCTTTGGTCTGGTTGCATAATTTATTATGGTGTATTTTTAAATTGAATGAATTGCACAAGGAGGCGTCTTTTGTAGTATTGGGGGGAAACTTTCTTGAAGATGCCCAATGACTTGAGGGATTATTATTCTTTTTCCTGAGAGAATAATTTTATGCCTATTTTAATCAAAGTGAAGTTTGTTTTCCGTGTAATTCAGTAACCGTTTACCAAGCACGATTATTCAAAGAAAATATTATGTGCGGATTATAATTAAGTACACATTTTTATATATTTCTAAATGTAGGTTCAGGCAATGAATGAATGGTATGAATTCCTCGATTGGATACGCTGACAAATTCATTGCAATGTAGTCAGACATCTCGGTGAAGATGAGTCTCGAACGCATTCAAACTAGCACGAGGAAAGCCGTCACAAAGGAAACTATAATAATACAGACCTACGACATGCATTTTAAACTTTGTATGCACCCAAATACAATACGCTCAACTGCGCATGTCTCAATCAATCTAAGTCACCCTTTACCTAAGCGATTATACGCCAGATAATTGCATAAGAAACTTTAAATAGCGCGATTCCTTGACAAAACACGTAATGCCTACAATTTAATAATATCCCCATAGGTACTTAATGCGCTAAGTAAATATAAGGGAATCGATGTATGCGCGCGCAAGTCTCTACATGGCTTCCTCCCTATACCAGGAAACCATTCTCCGTCTATCCCTTTCCACACATCAGCAACCATTGCTGCTATTACTCCTATCAAAGCTTTTGAAGATAGAATAAACTTTACAATGGATGACGAACTACCCGCATAAAAACTGGGGCATATAATTTCGATCAAAGCTCTGTATAAAGACGTGCTAATATAGGAGTTACAGGTTAGTCACGCATTGTGCTTCGTTAAGACGACAGCGCACTCAACGGCAGAAACGGTGCACATTTCAATGACTTTAAATCGGAAACATAAACAGAATCTAAACCCGACGGATACGTCCTTAGGGACAATAAAAAGATTTTTAATTCAGAACATCAAGTTCATTTCATAAACGGTGCGAGCGATAAAAACAAAAATGAAAGCGTAAATATAAACAACTCCCCTGTAAATAAAGCTTCGATCGTAACCTCTTGTGTCAATATTGTTTACAAAATAATCGAGAAGGAAGCGAGGAAAGGAGAAGACACCAGATCAGAGGATCTGGGGTGCAGAGTTCGATTTCACCTGTAATGGAGAAAAGTGAACGCTTTTCAGAGTACTTGTTCGCGAAGATGGGCCCGGGGGACAGGGGCCCGAAGACCACAGAAGACCGGTCGGCTCCAGTCGAGCCCACAGGTGCTAAGAAATGGTTTATAGACAACACGCTACTCGTTGTCACCCTGGGCGGAGTCTTAATTGGAATAGCTGTTGGTAAGCCTGATTTTACTACTATTGAATGTGAAAGTTTGTGAGGATGGATCGATGTTTGATACTCTTTCAAGCGTAAACTGTCAGCAGGGCCGGATTTAGAAGTCTGGAAGCCTCGGGGCAACAAAGGAGTGGAGGCCCCTTGGTCCCAAATTATTTTCCAAATAAAATCAACAATTTTTTTCAGTCGAGTTTTCGAATAAATAATAATAATAAATTAAAAGTGCTTATCAGGGCCATTTGATATTTTGATATTTTACTGATTGCCTAATTGATGAGAACAAAATATTTATTCTAATTTCTGTTAATATTTAATGTAATCATGGTTGTACAAAGTACTGTAGGTAAAGGTAAAACACAAAAAAAAATATGAAAGGAAAAGTTGTATACTAGTGTACTAGTCTTAATTTAAATTTTTCTCCCAAGTCTATTGTGGGGGCCCTTCTTTTGTGGAGTTGCCCTCCCCTAAATCCGGCCCTGACTGTCAGACAGATTGAGATAAAATTTTGTATGCACGTAGTTAATAACTTGGATTAATATTATACTTCTCTCTGGGCCAAGTTCTAAACTCTACGAGGTCGAAGCCGCGGCAGTAGTCTAGTATATTACAATTTAGTAAATTTATTTTTAATCTCGGTTACAGTCAAGTTTATCAAAGTTATTCATATTTTGTATTAGATAAAGTTATGAAAAGCCATTTAATTTTTGATTAATTTTTTTTCTTAAAATAATTTTCAGTAAAAATTACTGAATGCTTTTACGTTACGCGTAAACGTACGCGTGACGTAAAAGTATCTTCCAAATAGTATGTAGGCCATTCTTATGACCAATTTCAATTTTATATTCTGGTACACTATGTGCCATGTATAGTGAGATTTTATTAATATGCGTAAACGTACTGGAAATTCTACAAGAAACCCCTTCAATAGACCTTGGACAACACTATTCATAATGCTTCATATTTACAGGTTTCTGGTTGCGTCCATACCACCTAGGTGCGGATGCGTTGATGATAATATCGTATCCTGGGGAATTATTCATGAGGCTACTGAAACTCATGATCCTGCCTCTCATCATCGCCAGCCTGATAGCTGGTTCTGCGAGTCTGAACGCCAAGATGAGTGGAAAGATTGCAGTGCGGACGTTGCTATATTTTGTTTTGACGTCAATGTTTAACGCATTTTTGGGGATCCTACTAGCTATGCTGATTCACCCAGGACAACCAGATCTCAGAGACGATCATATAGGTTTGGTGCAGAACAAACGCGATCACAATATATTGGACAGCCTTCTTGATATTGGACGGTGAGTTGCCTTTCTTTATTGTTAACACTTTCAAATTTTGTTTCATATTGTTGGGTCCTTAATTGGTTTGGGGTTCAGACCCATAGTGAATCTAGGTGCAAGTTCTAACTTTGTACTACACTGCAATAAATTCGTTCGTACCTAAATATATTCATAGTATACAGTAGTCCTAACGATTAGTTGTAGAATCTTAGTTGATTCTAAAACCAAGGATTTCATTTCTTTGATCGGACTACCAGCCATCTATTACCTACCATGAGGATTAAAAAATTCAGATACGCATAGATAGGGAGGTTAAATATCATCCACTTAATAATACGTTACTTTTGATTACATCATAATTAACGTAGCTCAGCTAACGTGGAATGTAGGTGCAGTTTTAAAACTACATAAATTATATGTAAAAAAATATTTTGAACGTTCCTCCCACTACGCTTTAAAGCGATGATTCCAAAATCCATCTCAAAGGTGCCCTCAAAAGCTATTTATAATCTCAAAAATCTCGCGAATACAAAGAGTGCATTTCAATGGCAGTAATGGCGTGCAAGATCGTTGTGCTCTCGCATTGTTCTCGTTTCGAGTAGATCTTTTTACGCCCTTTCTGAATCATAATGTTGCCCATTCAAGCAAGAGTTGGATTCAAAATAGCCTGCATTTGTCGCTGATTGCTTTCATGTTAAGTGCAGTCCGGATTATTCCTAGCTAGCTTTAATTTACTACGCTTGTCTTTTTACGTCTGGTGTTTGAGCTATTACTGCATATACATTTATATTTAAATTTGTATATTTTATTTAGATTAGTAACAATTTATATGGAAGAAGAATCCGTGTAATGTTTTAAAGACAATCCATACGGTGTAATTATTCGGTCGGTCTATTGTTATTGTAAAATTGATCAAAATAATTGTCAATTAATTTAATTTTATTTGTCTATTGTACTTTTCTATTTTAAATGTACATAATTATAAACAATTCTATTGTAGAATTGTAATTTTCAACAATTAACTGACTTGATTTAAAATCATATTATTAAAAAAAATGATGTGTTTTATATCGTATCTAATAATGTGTTAAATCACGTTGCTTTGGTCAAAGTTCATACAACAGAATCAATCATCTATTGCTGTGAATAAGGTTAATACCGAATTGACCGTCGGTACGCCTCAATAGTTCAATACTATTAAATGCATAGATAATATTGATGTTTGCAACCAGAGCCCTTTCGGTGTCTGTCATTAATTAAAAGGTTAACTGATCAAGAAAGAATTTTCCACTGTTGATGAATTAACTAATCAGTACCTATTAGTACATTACAGTTGTATTTTATGAATATGTAGGTGCATCGTTTTTAAGATGTTTGCCAATAAAAGTCTCAATATTTGGCAAGACTTTGAAAAATTCAAGTGTAATGCATTAAAAGATACGACATTTTATAAAAATACAACGCGGGATGGTACAACCGCCGTAGTTAGATTATTTGGAAAAACTGTAAATATGTTATTAAGTCGCCAAGAAGCAATATTTTTGTTTTGAGAACTAAGATTTCCGAAGAGATAACAACAAGACAGTCATCTAGTAAAACATCATCAAGACTAGAAGCGAAGGCATTTTCAGCTAGAGCTACGGTTTGTTTTAAGTCGTTGTTGTTGTTTTAACCCATTAATAACCCACTACAGGGTCGGATCTCCTCTCACAATGAGAGGGATGTAGGCCTTAGTCCACCACGCTGGCCTACTGCGGGTTGGTGGACTTCACATGCCTTTGAGAACATTTTTTTTTGTGAACTCTCAGGCATGCAGGTTTCCTCACGATGTTTTCCTTCACCGTAACAGCAGGTGATATTTAATTTTATAAATAGCACATAACTTTTTTTTTAACAAAGTCATTGGTGCGTGCCACTGGGATTCGAACCCGGACCCCTCGATTCGAGGTCGAATTCTAAGCCACTGGGCTATCACCGCATTGTTATAAGTCGTAATTGTCCATAATTCAAGTATTTGAAGTCAACATCGTGATGAACGTCACGTGCTACTTAATCATAAGTTTTTTTTGAAGCATGCAAGCAAGCCTCGATACAAATTGATTGAATGCTTCTATTCAATCAATTTTTGTATCCATCTAAAATTGAAGGAAAGCATTTTGCAATATGAAACGTTTGTGGCATACCTCATCGGAAATTGACGTAAAAGGGCAAGTTTGTATAATCTTCATTGTAATCTTGATAGTGACTGTTCGTTTCGTCTATTATTAATAATATTATGTTATGAAATACTGTATGACGTCGCCAACGTCACATCTATTTTTGTTCGAAACAACTCCGTACAATTAACGTAACGTTCAAATATAAATAGTACGCTGCTGTCCCTATCACCTAGGTCTATGCATTTATATCTGCCATTTACCCACGCATCTTAAACTTTCGTAATTTGCAAGTGATCAAGGAAAGATTTTATTAAGGCCCCTGAATCATTGTATTCTCATAGGTTTTTGGATTCCTAAAAGTGAAATAGAAAATAGGAGTATAAAGAAGAATGCACAAACACACCACCATACTGTGACATGCACACATAGACGAACGTGTCTAATTCAAATACCTACCTACAAATAGCGACGTCTAATACCTATAAATTAATAAAAACATGTATAGTAAATAAACTCATAACCATTTACAACATCGTTTCGTTTACAGAAACATTTTCCCGGATAACATAGTTCAGGCCGCGTTCCAACAAGCCCACACGGTGTACGCCGAAGCCCCACCGATGTTTGCGAGGAATACCAGTGAAAATGACACTGCACCCACGCTCATACGAGTTGTTGGTTACAGGTATGATATAACTTATATCTTTGACAGCAACAAACATGACGTGTCCAAAGCTTATTATGTTGGAAGAAGAAGAGAATTAATAGACAAACTAAAATAAGTGAATACGTAATGTATCTAAAGCTAATTACGTTGGAATTAGGAGAAAATTAATCAACTAAAATTTATAGAAAGTAAATCTAGCAAAAAATATTGTATCGAAATATTCATCTACAAACGATAAATAATTAAAGAATTTAAAACGTACAAGTGAAATTTCTTGAATGAAAACATTTCTTTTGAAATATCGAGAAAAAGTTGAAGTATATTTCTACGACACCCCTAAGCACAAAATGTTCTTATTTCTTTTATACAATGGTTAATTTGCTCAATAACATCGAGGGGTTAGTAATGTTTTATCAAAAATCTCCCTAAAACTAAAGGCTTATAAGTTTTACAAAATTGTTATTGTCATACATTAGTCTAGCACCAAAAAAATTTTTACTCTGAAAATCATAAACTGAAAGAAATTTTCTTGCAGTTTATAAACTTCTGAATTCATCCTTATTTAAATCCTCCTTAAATCCTATCCTACAATCTTTTTCATTACCTCATTCACAGAGCTGGTACCAACACTCTCGGCTTAGTTTTCTTCTGCTTAGTCTTCGGAAGCCTTCTGGGCACTCTCGGCCACAAGGGCCAGGTGGTGATCGACTTCTTCCAAGCCATCTTCGAGGTGATCATGAAGATGGTGACAGGAGTGATGTGGTTCACGCCTATCGGTGTGAGTAGCGTCATCGCTGGGAAAATACTTGGCGTTAGCAATGTTGGTAAGTTTCTGCTTATTCCTCTTCTTTTGTAGTGATAGCATTTTTCGTTATATCCCGAGGTCCAAATCAAAATGTATATAGACCTTTACTATTACGAGGTACATTTACTGTCAGAATGTTCATATTCTTATCTAACCCTACTTAAATTAAAGCAATTTGTGTAATTTCCATACCTACCACACATACCACACATATCCCATACAAAATAATTCACAGTTTAATTTGCTATTTGTTATGTCCCGTCCTTTCTGTAACTTAATTTTTTTTTGTACTGGCGATTTTGTAATCCCAAATAATAGGTATCACTGATTTTTTAGAAACGACTGTAAAATAGATTTCTTTTTTTATGTGACTTGTTTTTGTATATTTTAAAACTTGTAGGCTGCTAGCAAACATCGTAACTGAATTTTTAGCGTTTTTGCTATTACAGCATACCTGCAAATAGGCTGTGTCATTTTGTCAATTCCTTTCTTCATTCCATTTCTTTTTCTATGTTTTAAAACTATTTACCTCTTTACGAAAATCGTAACCGATTTTTAAGGATCTTCAATTCTTCAGCGTTCAGTTCTTTACTGATCCGATTTTCAATATTCCAGGGCAAGTAATGTCCCAACTAGCGTGGTTCATCGCCACAGTGGCTGTCGGGGTGTTCCTCTACCAGCTGATCGTGATGCAGGCTATCTACTTCGTGTTCTTGCGGAAGAACCCCTACAAGTTCTACTGGGGCCTTTCGCAGGCGATGCTTACGGCCGCCGCCACCGCCTCCACGTAAGTCGGTGTGGTAATCGCGTTTAGTGTTCATTGGTGTTGCGTGTTTGTTTCGCTTAATACGGTGGTAGTATGTTTCATGGTCGTTTCTGGTGTTGATTTTAAGGCTGACAATGATATTTTAATTTAATTTAACTTTGATTTAACGATGATAAAATCAATTATTTTTTATTGGTGCTTTTTTACGATCTGCACTTTCCTTTGATGTTTAGGTTAGTTTAACAATCGGTACCCGCAGTTATCGCAGACCTTAATTCAATTTTTTTTGTATGTACGGCATAATTACTTGCATAAAAAATAAAAAATTATGTTTAATAGATACGTTAAACATAATTTTTTATTTTTTACTTTTTACTTTTTACTTTCATATTTTATAATTACCCTGAGATAAAATTATTTGCTTTCTACAGAACTACGTTATGCTGCTCGACGTAATTATTTAAATTATTTGTCATTATTTGTATAAATTATAATATATAAAATTCTCGTATCATTTTAAATAATTTAATAATTTTTCATCCCGCTCGATAACCTAATGGCAAAACAACGTTTGCGGGGTCAGCTAGTATTATCTAAAAAATGCACTGGGTGGCTAAAAATATCTTAATATCTCGCCCAAACAAGGTAATACAAATAATAATATATTATACTCGGAGCGTTTGCTCACAGACAACACAACGGTTATTTTCCAAGACAACTTCCAAATCACAATGCCTATCAAGTCCGGTGAACACAAGCTTATTATCGTAAAAATATCCAATAAAAACTTTTATTATTCGTAGATAAAAACAAAATAGAATTTTTAGCGATTTTTGAGATACTTATCTTTGCAGTCGGAAGTGGGGCATTTTTGCTACTTCTTCTTTGCTTCGTGTCGCCAATGAATTTTCCTTGTATTTAATGAATATTTACTTATCCTTCTCCAGAGCCGCAGCCCTTCCAGTGACCTTCCGTTCCATGGAAGGTCCTCTGCGAATCGACCCTCGCATCACGCGGTTCGTGTTGCCCATCGGTTGCAACATCAACATGGACGGTACCGCTCTCTTCCTCTCCATCGCGAGTGTCTTCGTCTGCCAGATGAACAACATGCATCTGGGATTTGCACAGCTGGCTACTATATTGTAAGTTATCATAATAATATAGTACCTTTTGAACCGGATGAGTAGAGAACGGATGATCTGTATGACTTTCATTAAGTGTGCACAAATTGTACCTAATAATGAATAAAAGCTTTTTAGTTTGAGTTTAACGTATAACCATGCTGTTTGAGTAGATCGCAAGGAATCTCATGCCCAACAAACATACCTGAATGAGGGTGGATAAGGAATCTTATAAATTGAAATTAAATACGAGATGCTGTTCCCAAAACCATCAGAAATTGTGTTATTTTATTTTCAGCTTCGCTATTGTTGGATTCAGCAATTCGATGTCGTTATCAGCTCTTTATATTGTTTTAAAGTATTTTCATATCTCCAATATTCATTATAAATGTTTATTCGTTTTCAGTTTAACATCAACGGCAGCATCTGTTTCATCAGCCTCAGTACCGTCCGCAGCAATGGTGTTGCTACTGGTGGTATTGGCTGCAGTGGACGCACCGGCCCACGACGTATCGTTATTGTTCGCTGTTGATTGGCTTGTGTGAGTATCATCCATTGTATTATTTAGTACTAGTTGTCCTGGCACACAAATATCTACGATTTTCAACGCATTTATTTTCTCACCCTATAAATCTTCCTTGGACTTACTCGTATATGAACATATTATTATCAAAACTAAGGTGAGCCAAATGGATGTTTCAGGGACCGCATTCGAACGACCAATAACATGCTAGGAGACTGCTACGCAGCGGCTGTTGTAGAACACCTTTCTAAGAACGAATTGATGGCTTGCGATGCTGCTTCTATGGTAAGATAAATTTACTCGTAACTAAAGAATAGTTTGTAATTTTTGATCACTGATGATCTGTATGGAATATCAATGATCAATGGAGTATTGTGCAGAAGAAACTGAGTTAGATTCCAAAAATTTATTAACTTTAAAGAATATTAAATTTTATTTATGAGCTATGAGTTAATACAAAGTTAAACGACTTTGCAGCCCATGAATCAAGAAACCAAATTAATTTTTGGGCAAAAGCTGTTGATTCCTCTTAGATTAAATGTGGAATTATTACTAGTATTATTATTATTACACTAGTCCACTAAAACACTCTAACAATTTTATTTTCTGACACCAACACCTCTCTATTCACTACTCAAGATCTTACTGCTCAATACCACAAAGTGTAACAGTGGATCTACGTGTAAAATTATTAAATGTTTCTTAAAATTGAATCATCAAAAGAACCTTTATCACCTCATCACCAATATTCCTTATCTTCTTATCAGGAGCCAGCAGTAGCAAATGGTTTATTACCAACACCGAACACGGAAGTAGAAGAAGGTACAGCATCACCGAAGAAATCGTTGCCGTCTGATGACATCATCATTGATATGCATTTACCAAAATCATAGTTTATGTGTAGACTCGTAACAGTAGACTTAGGACCACGCCAGTATTTTAGTGTAAGCTTGAATGGATTAATAATGGTGGCAACATTTTCTTTAGCGTGTCCATTTGGAAAGATTTTTGAAGTTTCAAGTTTGTAAGTTACAAATTATGTTTAGTTTTTCAAACTGTGAGTTTTGTTTCTGTAATTTTTAATCATTGGTCGAGATTGATCTATTAAGCTGGGTTGTGTTCCAGTTTTCATCTTGTTTTAGTTTTCGATTTTGTTACGTTGTATGTATAAACATATTTTTTTCGAATCGAATCTTTCGTTGCTACTTTATTAAATTCTTTTGATTTTATGGAGATTTTATGATTATATTGAGATTTTGATGATGGTATAATTTTATTGTTTTAAAAAAATGAAAGTTGGCCAAATTATTTAACCTCAAATTTGGTCTTTTAACGTCAAACTCTATATCTATATATCTTTAATTGGATCAATGTTACACCTAATAAAATGTAAAAAGACAATCATAGTGAATTAAAAAAGCAATGTTGAACACGTCGGCCTTAATCGCGATAAGTAGAAATAATGTTATGTCGTTGTAAGGAGAGTGAGAATTTGGTAAGAAGTAGAGTTAAGAGGTATATTTAAGTTACAATACGGCTTTTTGTATAATCATTACTATAGAAGAAATAAAAGTTCATCATTTTTTATAAAATAAGTTGATATTAAAATGATGAAATAGTGTTCAAATTCAAAAAACTAGTATCAACCATGAAACTCATGTCTGTATTCATAGGAAGCAGTAAAAAAGCTTTAAAAAGTAGGTAAACGGTAATTGAAGGTCAATTAGTAATAAAAGACTTTGATTTCGAAATTCACTGTTTCACCACCTATATGTAGGTTTAGTTATTATTATTATCTTTTTGTAGGACAATAGAATTTTAAACTATGTGTTTCGAAATAATTATTCCTAATAATTTTTGTGTCTGACATCTATTAATTTCGTAACATAATCTTATTTTATACCTCTCAAAAGCTATAGAATACAGTATTTAAATTTATCCTTTTTTAATGAAACTAGACTGGTTTTACCTTCATTGTTGTTATAAAGTTTCATTTTATTATATATGACGGTAACAAAATATATTGATTCGATTTTTTAACCTTTTGGAAGTGTATTTTTATTATGACATTATTAATTACTAACCAATTTACTGTTACCCTGTTGTAATCATATTAAATAATAATTATTAAGTTTACATTATTATCTACATGATTGAACACAACTCAAGCATCCCCATTATTCAAATTCGTTCACAAATTCATCCATTTCTAAGTGTTATTGTTGGTCTATTTTTTGTTTTTATGATTGTGTTTGATGAGTACAAAACTATAATCGAAGAGTTGTTGAATTGATATACTAGGTTTTTTAGTGTTAGTTGTACTAATTTTGTTATAAGATTCATTTTTGTTAGATTTGATGACTGTACATTCATTTTTGTTAGATTTGATGACTGTACATTAGTTATTTTAATTTTAAGTTTTTAGTTTAACGTACCAAGTACTCTGTAGTAAAGTATAGACATTATATCGTGGCCTTTAAATGTTGTGTTTAATACTATCTTATGTATCGCAAAATTATTATAGATTCGTATAGAAATCATGGAATAAAAAACATATGATTTACTCATGGCTCACTTAAGGGAAAATAATAATTATATCATTATTACCTATGTGTTAATTAGCAGCAGTCGAATCGCGAGTTTTATGTGGTATATTTTATAAATTTTTGTATATTTCGTTGTGTCATTTGCCTTAATTGAGATATCTAAAGATGCAAATAAAAAAGTGCTAAAATCAAATTGAATTTCACCGAAAACATAAAGATAATTATGTATCCATTGTATTACTTTAAAATAAGTTAGATCTAAATTAACTGGGCTATACACAAATTAAATTGAATTTGTAGGCCTATAACATTGAAGACTTTGAAATTGTCTTTTCTAGTACCTAACAAAACGTTTCTTTTTTGGTTGCGGAAGTGAGTATGTGTAGCGGGCATTTCCAAATTAATGTATTTTATCATGTATATTATTCACTTAACGTAGATTTTAGATCCAACTGTGATATTTAATTCATTATTTTGTAATTTTCCACTCATAAACGATCATGAATGTACGAGAAATAAAACAAAAATTTTAAATTTTTTACATTTTATTTACTTTTCTTTAAAATTTGATGGAGACAGTCGTTTGGAACTTAACATTATGAGACTATTTACAGTTGCCTACACTTCGTTGTTAATAAACTGATACACTTCTAAGAAAACAATTTATTAATACTATTTATAAGTTTTATGTATCAATTTACACCCAACAAAGTGCTCTGAGCAATTTCGATACTAAGACAAAATCACAGTACATGAAAATATGATTCTAAATATTACATCAATCGAAATATGATCGGGAGGCACTCGTTATAGGACTAAAAGATAATCACAAAAAATCAATAGAATTACAAAATATATTTGTGACTTTATTGCAAGAATACAACTGGAAGTAAGTAAAGCTTACACAACATTGCAATATCCTAGAATATCCTTATAGCTTACAGTAAAGCTGATTTGTTTGTATTTAAAGTACAATAACATGGCAGTCTTCATTTTATATTATACAATGCACTAAAATATACAACCTAATATGTACAGTTAAAGTTAGAACCCGAATGAAGACGTTATATACATTTACCGTAAAATCGGTAATAAGCGTTTACAAATCACTTTGAGCATATCCAGGGCAATAAGTTTTACAAATAACATGCACAAAATGATAATAAAATATAAAGAAACTAATCCGATTACATCGGTAATCAATAAATATTGCTACATCAATACTTGAAGGCAAACAGTCGTTGCATACGTATATACAATTAAAATACTTAAAAAAGGCCTAAAATTATTTTCATATCCTCATAGTAGAATGAGGAGGTTTTCTATTTGCGGGTGCAGGTGGTAAGCCTGGACCAACTAAGGGTGACATTGATGGTGATCTAGTGGCAAGGGGAGATAGAGAAGGCGAGAAAGATGGAGACATAGCCGCAGCTGCGGAAAAACCACCAGCAACATCGTGACTTATAGGTGATCTAGGTAATAAATGTTGCGGTTGCCTACACGACAACGACGGAGCGGGACAACTCCTAGGAGCTACTGTAGTTAACAATGGTGGGGGTACACTTTTGCCACCAGATATGGAAGTCCCTTTACTCTTAGCACTAGAGGCACCACTGTTTCCACTTTGAAGCGAAACCGCATCGTCCTTTAACCGAGCTATTTCTGAGAATACGTGAGCTAATGGCTGATATTGAGGGCCCCAATCCAGCAAGTAATCCCAATTATAACTACCAGTTAATTCTTCTTCCGAGTGAACTATAGAACTAAGACTTCCTGTCATCGATGGCCCAGCTGTAGGTACAGCAGTATTTTCGCCTGGCGCACTAGGAAAAGCACCTAAAGCCATCGCCCGTTCAACAGCTGCACTGGCCTCATCTGCACTACTTGCTCTTTCGCTACCAGTTACTTCATTTAACTTAGCATAAATTAAGTTTGTTATATCATTTTCATGTCCACCATCTTCATCAAAAATATGCATAGAATCGATTGGGCCATGATGTAACATGGTGTCTTTATTCCCAACATTTTCTGAACATCTCCTGGACGATGTTGATGCGCCACCACCTGTTCCAGTATCAACGATGCCTAGACGTGCTAAATACTCTTGAGTATTATGAACGGAAACATCTGATAGGTTATCATCATCTACTCCATTGGCTGTACGGTGTATACCGGATTCTCTTTGAAGAGGGCCTTCATTGATCATTCTTATTTCTTCGTCTTCACCATCTTCTCCATCTTCAGCGGAGCCTCGACCACTTGAACCTGATTGGTCTGAACCAGATAACTCAGATGTGGTAGCGGCGCCGGAGTTCGAACTTGCGGTGTGAGCACCATAGGGAGGAATTTCATCATATTTAGGAGGAGCAAACTGATTTGCTGCATTGACGGCACCGGTGTTACGTATTGGAATTGTATCAAAAGCACTCGGATCAACGTAACTGTTAGTAGCACCAACACCTTCAGAACTCAGTCCGGGTTTATTAACCTTCTTATGTCTTTTATTTTTCATGTGGAAGAACAGAAGTAGAAAGACAGCGGCGAATATTATTATAACACAAATGGAGGCAATAAGAGATCCCAATGCCCAGTCGGAGAGGCCACTGCTCTGAGCTACTGCTATGTCGTTTATCGTGTTCGAATCCGAGACTACTGCCAATGGATCCAAAAGTATTTCGACTGCAGTTTTATTTGTCAAAGAACCTTGTCTTCCAGAACTTGCTGTCACCACCAAGCTTATAGACTTATCAGCGCCGAAAAGATTTAACACAGATTCAACTTTCTTTTTCAGTATGATTACTCCAGTAGTTCTATTTATCTTGAAGTATGAATGAGAGGTAGACAGTTGATATACGATTCGACCATCAATTCCTTTATCTCTATCGGTTGCTGTTGTCTGTCCAATAATATAACCAGCCGGTAGAGGACCTGACTTGGGAATTCCAAAATTATAAGTCTTTTGCGTGAATTGAGGATAAAATTCGTCTCGACTTTCAACATCAATGCGCACCTTTACAGTAGAACTTTTGCCTCCAAGATCTGAAGCTTTTATTGAAAATTCGTATTTGTTTTGCTGCTCATAGTCAAAAACTGCGTTTGTGTTCACTAAGCCCGTAGCAGAATCAATTTGGAACATTTTCCAGGAATCTTCATTTCTATTGTAGTTTGATGACGCAGGGACTATGGTATAGTTTAATTTACCGTATCTACCTCTGTCTAGATCAGTTGCTCTCGCAGTAAATACAGACGTGCCAACTCTTTCATTTTCTCCAATGGTTTCAAAGTACTCATTAACAGGGAATGTAGGTGTGTTGTCATTCTCGTCGATAATACCAATTACAATGTATACTGCATTACACAAACACGGTGTCCCTTGATCACAGGCTACAATGATAAGCTTATATTTGGTGGGACCTTTGTCATAGTCCAAAGTTTTATTAACTGTTAAAACTCCTGTTGATGGATGGACGTAAAATAAATTCTCGTCGTCACCCGATGTAATGTTGAAAACGATGGCTGAATTAGGTGTCCCATATAAATCTGCATCCGTAACCGTTAGCTGAGTCAGAGTATAACCAATTTTGACATTTTCGCTGACCGATAACTCAAAGTCATTGACGGAGAATACTGGAGCATTATCATTAGCATCTGCAACGGTTACGAATATGGTAATAGATGTTTTGTTTTGATGGTAAGAGAGGACTTTTCCTTGTTCAACCGCAGCTAGACCAAGTACGTAAGAATCTTGAGTCTCTCTGTCAAGTTTGTTGACGAGTATGAGTGCTCCTTCTGTCGTGACGTCAAAAGCATCGCCTTCGTTGCCCGAAATGATGTGAAAATCGAGATTGTACTTCTTGAGTACGTCATTTATTCCTCCAATTTGCAGTAGTGATGAACCCTTTTCTACATCTTCATTTACGGTTATCCTGAAAAAGATAATGCACTAACGTGAGATAATATGAACATTGAACATCTTTTTTATTATAAACTGACTTTATAACATAAAAGGATATTATAGCATTTGCTAGTATTTAATAATTTTGACATGTTTGTGAGCCTATAAAATTGACTTAATTTTCTTTAATTAATCATAAATTTCACTGAAATACTACAACTGTTTTAGCTATACGAAACACTATATAATTCTGTAACTTGTTTACTATAAACTAATATGTATAATAATTCATATAAAATATTCAATTACCTATAGGTGTCCTGTCCAATGAAGGGTTTTATCTCCGATGACGCTCCAGTGCTGATCCTGACAGATGCAACTGAACTTCTATTGGGTTTTCCGTGATCTGTTGCAACGACGGCTAGTTGGACATCTCTACGGTTAGCTGGTAGGGCGCTGTAGTTCACGAAGAGGGTTCCAGTGATTCCGTCTATGTAGTAGCCAGGGTTGGCGTTAAGGATGTGGTAAGTGATCTTCCCGTTGTCGCCACTATCGCGATCTTTGGCGCTAACTGAACCGATTTTCAAAGTTCCTGTACCCTCTGAAATTAAAAATATAAGATTTCGTAAGAAAATATTACAATCAGATTTACTACATACATAATAATTATTATTAAATAGGAATATCGGTACATATAACATTTGATGTGGCAGGAATAATCCAATATTGTGATTGTTGTTATTAGACTTAGACTAGATTTACTTGTATATACAATAAATTATGTACATTGTAAATAATCTTTTAAAATATAAATCATGTAAGTCCCTAAACGACAAGATATAACAAGTACAATGATAAAGATATCATACAAACTTACCAGGCAAGACTCTATTATACGATACGTCATCAAAAACTGGAGTATTGTCATTGACATCGGTTACTTTAACAGTCAGGGTCGTTTTTGCAATGTGCTCGCTATCAGACGCAGTTATATTGACTTCGTAAACTTGTTTTGTCTCGAAATCCAGCGGTTTATTCAAAACGATCTTTCCGCTGTATCTGTCTATCGAAAATGTATTGTCTTCTTGTACAATCGCATATTTAAGGGCTGGATACGTGTCAACGTCGTTTGCAGTAACAGATGTCAGCACCGAACCGACTTCCGCTCCTGTGAAAAGGTAAAAAATAAATAAGAGACCATTCCGATGCCGACGCTACTCTCGTTTGACTGCCACTTTAAGGATTCACAAAATAAAATCCTAAAACAAAACCCCAGTCGCAGTACAATGATATAAAAAAGGAAACAAAAAGAGAGGAGCGCGAACCGTTGGCCGGGGACTGGGGAGGTACCACTAAAACATGCACTCGAAAAAAAATGTAATACCGTCCAATAAATATTGATCCTAAAGGAGTCCCTTTTATTTAATCTCGGCGCTGGAATCGAAAAGTCGCAATGTAAGCCAGCCGAGGAGTCGAGAATACAAATTGTGTAAAATGCCTCCCTCTTTGTAAAACGCTTTTTGTTCTACCAATTTATATCGAAAAGTCGATAGGCCGCCCTACAGCAATTTAAAACCGAATACGTAAGTGGGTGCAAAAACTTGGAAACAAACCTTCCGATACTGAGATGACATTTGGCGGTGGGAATGTCGGCTGATTGTCGTTTACGTCCACAACGTTGATTCTCAGCGTGGCCGTGCCAGTCATCTGTGGATCTCCCTCGTCCGTAGCTATCACTGTGAGCTTGTACGTTTCGCGAATCTCTCTATCCAGAACAATATTCGTTTTCACCGATCCAGAGAACGCCGGCTCTATTATGAATGCGTTATCATGGTTCCCGTCTACGATGTGGTATAAAATTCTTGCATTTGCACCGCGATCGCCGTCTTTTGCCGCCAATTGAACGACGAACTCGCCTTTAGTATTTCCCTCGAGGACGTTTGCTATATATTGTTGTTGCGTAAATCTGGGAGCGTGATCGTTTTGGTCCAGCAGATTTATTGTTACATCGCAATAACCGTATAAGATTGGAGTGCCTTCCGTTCGGGCGACCACAACGAGTTGCCTGCTCGGGCCTGGGTACGATTCGTAATCTAGATTTGCTGAGTTGTTCACCCTTATTACGCCCGTATTAGAGTCTATTTCAAAAGCGTATTGGTCATTTCCATTCCCAAATTCATAAATGACTCTTTGGCGACGTCCGTCGCTACGAAGTGCAGTCACTTGCATAACTTCTTTGCCGTAAGCGAGGTTTTCTTCAATGGTTACATTGTAAGTTGCATTTTGAAAATTCAAAGTCGGTGTATGGTCAGCAAAATCACCAACACGTATTTCGATTAAACCGATTGAACTTTGAGGCGGATTTCCTTTGTCTTTAGCTAGAACTTTTAGATGAATTAATTTTCCGTTTTCACTGGCTAAACTTTGAGTTGCTGTAAGGACGCCAGTAGTTGGGTTGATACGAAATTTATGGTTCGAAGTATCGAGTAATTCAAATAAGATTTCAGCATTCGTGCCAATGTCATTATCAGTAGCTGACACGCGTAGTAAGCTTTGGCCTGGAGGAGTAAGTGTAGCCATTTGTTCTCTGAATGGATACTTTGTAAATATTGGTTTGTTGTCGTTCACATCTTTTATTGTTACTTCAATTGAAACTCTTTGAGATCGAGCTACATATCGCCCTTGGTCGGTTGCAACAGCTTCAAAATGGTAAACGCTTGTTTTTTCCCTGTCAAAATACCTGCAATAAACAAAATAAGAAATAAAATATCTGAAAATTTTAAAGACATTTTGCATACATTTTTTCAGTGCAAAAGAAAATATTTTTAAACAAAAAAAATATGTGCTTACCCAGTAGTATAAATAACTCCCGTTTTGTTATCGATTCTAAACAAACCCTGACTTTCATTTGCCAGTGAATAAACAATACGCTTATTGAAACCTAAATCAGCATCTGTCGCCCGGACTTTAATAATAGAAGTATCAATAGAAGCATCTTCAGGAATTGCAGCAGAATAATGTCCAGTATCAAAAACAGGGTCATTATCGTTTTGGTCTTCTACGTGGATTGTAATATTGCACGTTCCTTGTAAGGCAATTGGTGATCCGTGGTCAAAAGCTGATATGGTCAGATCGTATTTTGATTGCGTCTCTCGATCTAGTGTTCTAGCTGTCAGTTTCCCTGTTGTCGAATCTATTGAAAATTTATTACCATTGTTGCCTGAAATTATACTATACGTAATAACCCCGTTGGCACCAATATCTTTGTCAGTTGCTGTTACTATATGGATTACTTCGGGATCATTGTTTTCGGGTACTGCAAGCGGATAGCACGATCCCATTTTGAAAGTAGGTGGATTATCGTTGACATCCAATACACTGACAGAAACTGTTGCTACATCAAAATTCGTAGTAGACTGGAAGGTGCTAGCGTCAGTGACATAAACAGGAAACGTATACTGGTCAGTTTCTTCTCGATTGATTTTAGTTTTTACCGTCACAGTTCCTAGTCGTTCATCAATTGTGAATTTATCGTCAGCAACTGAACTTGGAATCATGTAACTGAGTGTACCTAAAAAAATAAAATAAACATTTTAATTTAAATCCTGGACACAAATTTTTGTTATTTTATGAAATTATACATTTTAAGATACCCACCGGTGTGTCCTCGTGATGATTTTGCAGATAGTCTAGTAACAAAACTGCCTGAGCGTATATCTTCACTTATATTAGCTCTATAAAACGAATCTGTGAACCTCGGTGGGATATTTGTAGACTCTTGTAAATTAAGAATCAACGTCATGTGACTTTGTCTAGGGAACGGCACTCCGTGATCTGAGGCTGTGAGATTCAGCTTATACTGTCCTGGTCGGACTCGAGCGATATCTGAAGAATACTTCTTTGATAATGTAAGTTTTCCAACATCATATTCCATTGAAAAATATGCATGATCGTTGCCGCTTGAGATGTAATAAGATATTTTGCCATTATCGCCTGAATCAGCGTCTACAGCCAATGCTTGATACAGTGTTCCCGACAGAGTGCTTAATGAGACGGAAACTTTGTTAGCCGATACGAATGTTGGAGTATTATCATTAGCGTCAGTGACTGAAATGTGAACAGTGACAGAGGTAGCCATTCTTTCAGACACATTGCTCGCCAGATCAGTAACTTCGACCACTAGCCAATATTCTTTTAGGTATTCAAAGTCTAATGGTGATGTAAGAGTTAGCGAGCCAGTGAGTGGATCCAGATTGAATATATTTTTAGTAACTGGCTTAGAAGAAACAATGTGAAAATTGAGTTCACCATTTGGACCAGCGTCTGCGTCTCTTGCAGTAAAATTGTAAACTGTCATCCCAATTGGAGTTATTTCGGATACTTCTATGTTTATGGGATCTTCAGCCCACTGTGGTGCATTGTCATTAACGTCAACTATTTCTATTCGTACAGTTACTGCGCTGCTTTGAGGGTTGTTGGTTGCAGAAGTATCTAAAGCTCTAACTTCTAATCTGTACTCATCTTGGATTTCTCTGTCTAATTGTCTCGCTACAACTAAGGAACCTGTTCGTCTATCTATTTCAAAGGTGCCCGGCAAATGATCTGATGTTAAAGCCATTAACAAGTACGATACTTGTCTTTCTTCATCCCCATTTATGGTATTACTTTGAACATCATTGTCGCAGCAAGCCACTGTACCAACAATGTGACCTATTTGAGCATCTTCTTTTACCTGTAAATTATTTTTTACCTTATGAGTTAACTTGAAAATTTCAATTTATTCTTAATTACTTTAATTAATTACATACTTACTGATAGGCATCAGATAGGAAGCGTAAAATTTAAAGATTTGATAAATCAATATTTTGAGTACAAAATTATAAATTCTATAGTTACAAGTGAACACTTTACTTACTTTGAAAGACAAACTTGAGCTGGTGAAAGTTGGTCTGTTGTCGTTGAGATCCAGTACTTCAACTTTAAGCTGTCTTATTGTTTGCTTTGGTGGATGTCCTCCGTCTGTTGCAGCTACTGTTAGTCTGTAGATAGACCTTTCTTCGTGGTCAAGAACTGTTGTTCAAAAATTAAAGGTGGCATTAATACAGCTGATCTATTAAGTTTATTAATTAAAATTCGATCTATGAGAAACAAACTTACCAGTACTAGTTTTAATTATGCCCGTTTTGGAATCTATAACAAACACTCCGTAACCTTCCATGTCCCTTTCATTAAGTATGGAATATGAAACAGTAGCGTTGACTCCATTATCCCTATCAATCGCTTTAACTCTTGCTACTTCTGCGCCAGGTTGCTGCTCTTCTCTTACGCTGACTACATCTTCTCTGGGATCAATAATTTCTGGAGAATTGTCATTAACATCGGATATTTTTATTGAAATAGGCACTCTGATGGACCTTGGTAGTGATCCCTGGTCTCTCGCTTCAGCAAACAGTGAATAGGAATGCTTTAGCTCTCTGTCCAAAACTTCTTTAGTTGTTATTATTCCTGAAACAATGAAATTTGACTTTATTACGAGTACCTATAGTGAAATTGATTTGTTTTATTATTTTTTATAATTTCTCCCTAAAATTTTGCTAACGATCATATTCAAATCTAAATTTGAACCTCTTTTCTGTAATTATTCATCAATTATAATGACTACTGCAAACTTTTCAATCATAATCATCTACCCGGGCTGAAGAATTTTGTCAATTTCGAAGCGATTATCGTGGTTTTAAAGCCTAAAATTAGCCATTCATAAAGAAGATCGCCTGCGGCAGAATGCCTATGATTATCTGAGGGACCACTCCGTATTCGGAACCTAAAAATCGTCTTGACAGAAACTTGGGAGGACGATAAACGTGATTTCGACAACCTCGCTGCTGTAATCGAAACTGTATCTAAGCGTGATAAGGTTCAAATTACATTGGGGTGTATAAAACTGTCTGGATAATAAGATGTGGCAGAGACCGTCGTAATGAGCGACGTGAAGCGAGTTCTAGAAAAAAAAAAATTCCGTCGTTATTTCCCCGGTGCAAACAACTGAACCATTCCGGATTTTGTTTCGATGATATTAAAGTAAGAATGCGATGACAGAAATATTTATGTATCTTGCGACTGAATCTAAACAACACTCTGGATGATAACGATTGTTTGACTCAGAACTTTAACCCTAAACAGTTCTACAAAAGATTTCTGCTCTATATACTTTGTAAGTGATATATACTGATAATTAAATTTGTAGCTAGTTTAATAATTCTACGTTTTTAATCCTTGCATCTTAATTGTATCTCAACAATCCTAAATTCGCACGTGTTAAGCCCATAAATTTGTTCTGTCCATTAATAAGTCACTCAAACGCTTGTAAAGTACATTCCACTATCAACGACCTCAAGTATATAGGTACAATTAGAATTATTTATATTCAATCTCTGCTTGGATTCCGGCTACATTTTACACTTACAATTCATTTGCGAACACTTGAAAATAAAAGGTATCCGTCAACGGAATAGCTGGAGAGCTGGCTGTATTTTTCGAGAAGTGTTTGAAGCATCATAAAATCTTGTTGAATAGATTATTTGAACTAAGTATTCAATACATAAAATGAAGGACTGCCTTGTATGTACTGAAATTTGGTCGAACTGTAAGAAAAGAGTTTGAGACGTTTTGAAATTTTTGTGTAAAATCCCATCAAAATGGTTTACTCTTTTTAAAAATAGTTGTTTTTATTCACAAATATTAGGCATTAGTTAGTTAGTTATAACAAACGTGCCTCAATTTTTCCTAAAATAATTTTGACATAATTTTGTCATACTCGATACAGCGTTTTGACTTAATTTAAAAAAAATTCAATACTTTTTTAATGTTATTAAATAATTCAAAACAGCTTTATCACTTTTTCGATGAAACAATTTGTTCTTTTATAGTTTAGGGCTTAGTTACATTACATACCCGCCAGCCAGCATCTTAGATGTTCAGATACAAATAACCAATCAACGTACTTTTATGATGCCTCAAGCCCTTCTCGAAAAATGTCTGACAGCTCTTGGACTAGAACGAGTTGTAGGTCCACAGTTCGTCGTACGAGTACATTTGTAACATTATGAGCATTAAATAGCCGACGACAGTATCTGGTCCTGCTCAGCTCGTAATAAAACATGGCAGAGAATGGAGGGGCGGCTACGTAGCGATATTTTAATAATAGTTAATGGCGGGTCAACAGGCGTGCGATTGCGTTTATAACTTGCTATTGGCTGCCTTTTAGGCCCACTGTTGGACATGGGTCTCTTCTCACAATAGAGGAGGTCTAGAGTTTTCTCTAACACGCTGCTCTAATGCGAATCTGTGAAGAAACGGATTAAAGCCGACCTGAGACCTCCGAAAAGGCTTGGCGACTGATATCTTATTAACAAACGGGACCGATGGCCTAACGTGCCCGTAAGTCGTCAGTATGGAAGTGCGCTTTTAATTCGCCACCCATCCAAGTATTGACCGTAATGTGGCGTTACTTTTAGATTGCTTGCGATATACTTGAGCAGAAGGGCTACGCGCGTTTCCTATTGACGCGCGAATATCCGTCGATAAGTCTCTACCCCGGCCTACGAGAAGAGCAATCCGAAGAAATTACTTTAATGATATTAGAAAACTAAATCACAAAATAAATGAAAAATAAAAACGAGATGAAGGAAAAGATTTGAATGTCCCTAAAGATTGAAAAAAAAAAACAGCGAGTTTTCGCAAATATTCCCAGCGTTGCAAAATAATTGTCAGGCGAGACTGATTCGGGTTTTCTCGATTCGGCATCGAATAGTCTTTGAGGCGCCGACGTATAAACGAAGGGTCGGAACGATTATGGACATAAGAGCTTGGGTATCGCCCTCCGAAAACGTAACCACCTGTTGAAATCTGAATTCCCTATCAACGGAGCGGCCCGCATACAGTTGTCATGAGTGATTTACGAATTTTGCATCTCGGGGTTGGTCCGCTAAAGATGCGCTAACTAGCTCTCGGGGTGTTGATCTTTGATAAGCCAAATTGAGATGGAACGGTACGCCATTCATCAGTCAGTTATCGAGGCGATAACGATGCGAGCGAGCTTTTTATTGGCCCATATCGAGAGCGAAAAACTCACACGATTCCGAAGATTAGGATCGGTTTTTTGGATCGAAATTGGTCTCAGAGTTCACGGGTCCGTTCCTTGTTGAGAGTCACGAAATCGCCCACATTTTCTCCTATTTAGTACGACCATTTATAATTCTAAAACATCTGGACTAAGCCTCTTATAAGGGTCGCGTAGGGCAAACATTGAATGTAAAACGAAAATAGTTTGCTTCTTGGAATTTGAATAGGTTGCTCTCGGGCTGTTTATGCCAGGTATCTAATTACACAAGTTTTAGTATCATATACAACTTTTATAAATAATTTATTAAGACACATCATTACTGTGTAATATGATTGAATGCTCAGTACCGATCTTTTTATCAGGCCAGACAATTCCACAATATTGATTGACAATTGTTGTTGATCGCAAGATACATTACTGTGCGGATTTTGATTAATGTGGAACAATTTATTAAATTTCATTACTATATTCTCTTCCAAAAAGTTTCGAATGATTTAAACAAAGATTAAAACGTACTTAAACCAATTTAAATGTAGAGAAGTCCATTATATTATACCTTTAGGTATTAATTTGATGAATCAGAAACAAAGGTTTTTGAAACAAAGGTTATTTTAGATTTTAAAAGTAACAAATATAATTAAAATACTATCTGAGAACATACACCGATCAAATCCAATACCATTACTGAAAACTCCATCAAAATCAGACCAGTAGTTTTTGAGATAAAATTAAATGGCAACATTGGTTTGCACACACACACATCCTATCAACCCCAAACGCATAATATACAGTCTCAGTACCGTCGTGGGTAAAAAAAGTAGTGAAATATTAAGCACCCTTCATTGATACATATCGAAAGCGTTCGATCGATCGATTTAAAACCGGAGCAGAAACAAAACTGTAATCTAAAACGATATTCATGGAAAGGACAGTAAACAAGCACTCGGCTGTGCTCCCTATTTCTTTAAATGTTCAGGTATTAATGTGGTGCTGTGTACTCGTGCTATTTGCTCAGTCGATGAGTCTTAAGTCCCAACACACATTGGGTTTTAGCTTTCAAACACGCCGACAAACTAAACAATGCTGAGTGGCTGGGTGGCTATATAATTCTTGACTAATCAAATAGTAGTAGGATGCCCAAGTCGTTTGCATTACGGTAAAATTGCATTGTTATAAGCCGGTAAAATGCATGCCATTAAGTTAACCGCATTGTTTTGTGCCCCGAACGAACACAATGCAAGCGACGATTTTATGTTACTATTGTCAGTTCTTTTCTCTCTGTCTACCTCGAAAATTGAGTATATTGTTCGTATGCTAATGTAACGTTTTGGAGGTTGTGGTTCGCTAGTCTTGTTATATCTTTAATTCAGTACCGATATTTTGAATGACGCTACATAAACGTGTTTCGATCTTGAAGGATGCATTTAAGTGGAATTGGATTTCTCTGTTCTGTCGTATTATTTGTATTGCTTTAGCTAGATTCTAAGCCTGTTCTGGTGGCCGGGCAGCGAGCTTTCCATGGGCAGAATATTATTTATTTCCTGGTTGAGTAACTACAAATATTACAAGAAGCGATAATAATCAGCACTCACCTGTAACCGGGTTTACGATGAAACTGGTATTGGATGGAAATAGGCTGTATCTAAGAACGGAATTGTCGCCCAAATCGGCGTCCGTCGCTGCAATTTTCCCAACAAACGCGCCGGCGTTTTGGTTCTCTTCAACTTGGAACTCGTAAGTTGTTTTTGAGAATACTGGATCATTATCATTTGCATCCACCACGTTGACAATGAGACTGGCTGTCGCAGATAGAGGCGGGATGCCATTATCAGTGGCTACTATAGTCATCCTGTGTTTAGCTATCGTCTCCCTGTCAAGTGGTTTCGCTAAGTAAACCCAGCCAGTAGTCGGCTGCACGTTAAAATGATCTTCATTTGTGTTGTTTTCAGAGACAATCCGATAAGTTATGCGCGCATTGTTGCCTGTGTCTTTGTCGATGGCTTGGATTTCCAAAATCTGTAAATAAATACGTATATATTGGTATAAACATAGTTGCTTCTTCCTACTATAAATAGTGGTTTAAAAAAGAAAATCCAAAACAATGTTAAGTTCGAATAAAATATCTTTAAACAGTTACTTACTTACACAAATCGTAACCCTTATTAATTAATGAATTGAAAAATAAATTAGGACATAATAGCTTCCCACTTGAAAGTATAAACAAAGAGGGAACATGAAAGTCATAGCTACATCATTTGTGCAAATAAGCTGTCTCTTAATGTAAAGTTTATTATATTTTAATACATTTGATTAAAATAAATAAAATAAATAGTGTGCGACAACTCACACGTCTTGGCTTTCTGATCTAATCTGTAAGCTGTGAGCTTAATGATAAAGAATTTTTCTTCTTACCTTAGTTTTCACAGCTTCTGATTCCAGGACATTAGCACTATAAGTGTCATGCTCGAAGACCGGTGGATTGTCATTCACATCCTGAACGTCTACCGCAAGGGTGAGATTGGCGCTGAGCTGTGGAGATCCTGCATCCTTCGCAGAGATGATGAGAGTATGGCGGACGAGATTTTCGTAGTCCAATGGCCTGTAAGGATGAACATTTTAATGCATTACAACTTAGCATAGACACTAGCAGGTACTAAAAATATCCTTTAAATATTTGGTACAAAAATTTTATTAGCGGTATTCAATATTTCAATAGTAGATTTACGCTTTTCATTTCCAATTAAAACATTATTTCATTCATTTCATTCAGAACACTTTGTAGGTTTAACATAATTTTTAAGTTTGACTATCGCTGTACAGTGTTTAGGAATACAATAAGTGTTTAGGAAAGGAGATGCAATAAATAGCAAGAGCATAGAGATAGCACACCTAATCAAGGATTGATTATGATAAGCAAAGTTGACGTAAATTATGATCAACTCCATAGAAAAGAAAAGAAAAGAATACGTTTATTGTTGACTGTTACATGAGAAAGATGTTACAAAAATTATAATAAGTTTAGAATAGTCTACCCTATGCGGGCCTACAATAATTATGTCTTACATAACTAAAACTTAATTTTATATTTCATGGCAATTATTGCTAAATTATATTTATTTATTTATTATTTTGTTCAGCAGTCCAAATTATTTGTTTATTTTAATATTTTACCTATTCGAACTCATCAGCTATGCAATGTGCCACCCATTACTGGGCAAAGAGAGCAAAAGGCGGAGGAAAAAACTCTCGACACAGTTTTAATTTCATAATCATTAATTTAAAGATATTTGTAGCACACATTCCCACGGCTTTGTCCAAGTAGATTTTAGAACTTGATCCTTGAGTATAAAAAGTATCCTATATGTTAATACTAGTTATAAACTACGTGCATACCAAATTCCATCCAAATATGTTCAGCCATTTTGATGCATGAAAAAGTAACGTTTATCCACCCATCCTCACTAACTTTCACATTTATAACAGAAGTAGGATTGAATGACAATATAAATACCTCAACAAAGTCACAAGCCCATGTTGGGCGTTCACGGCAAAGGTGTTCGGTGGTCCACTAGCTGACACCAGATGGTAGGTGATCAGTCCGTTCTTGCCATCATCCTCATCAGTAGCTCTGGCTGCGTACACCACGGAGCCGATAGCAGCCGACTCAGCGACTGAGACCCTGACTGATGAGGTCCCAAATTCAGGTGCATTGTCATTCACATCTTCGAGCGTTATCTGGACCTGTGAATGGGCAAAATGTTATGAACCAAATACACACGAAGATAAAAGAGATCTTTTACCTTCTCTAGAAGGTTGTAACGAAAGAACTTACTTGTGTCTGATCATAGCTCGTTGGGTTGCCATTAGCGGCTCTGACGTTGAGGAGGTAGGATGCAGTGGTCTCCCGATCCAGCTGGCCAGAGGTCCTGATGGCACCAGTGTGGGTCTCGATGCTGAACTTGTGGTCCACGTCCCCGGAGACGATGTTGTAGCGGACTAGCTGTTTACCTGTGGAATAATTAGTTGGAATCAGTGATGGGTTATGAAAGAAAAGAACAATATAGTCAGTTAGATAGGTCAGTAAATAGAATCATTTTTTACACATCAAAAAATATGTAAAGGGGAAGCTACGAATATCGAAACAAGTAGTGATAAAAAAGTACCTATTTAAAAATATTGGTACAAATAAAACGTTACGAATGTCAATGTTCCACCCATCTATGGACACATAATAGGAAGAATCGAATACAACACTAAGCATTCATAACTTAATAACCTCATATCGAAGAACAAACATTAACTTGTTAACTGTCCCTAAAGATAACTATGATAACATCATACAACAATGTTGAGCATCAAATATGTTGTTCGCTCATCTTCTGAGCCTCTGAATATTTCAACTAGGACTGACACACTGATGAAACGTTCGTCCAATATACTTAAAAAAATCTGTCTAAAGTCTAATAAATTTAAAAAGTCCAAGTCAGTTTTATGTAGCAAGTGGTCGAAAAGAAGCGCTGTCATTTTCTACGATTAAAATCGAAAAGCTTAGACCAGGAGCATTGATAGTCTGAAGACAACAGCTTGTATCCGTTGGATTTAAAGGGCGAGGTCGGGGCGGAGTGGCGTTGATTAGGGAAGGCCCTGTCTACTGGTAGATAAAGTAGAATTAAAAGGAAGAGAAGTAAGGAAGATTTATCAATTACCTACAATTTCATCTGCTTTTATTTCAGATCCTTTGAAATGTCGTACAAATGCAAACGATATTTTGTTTCACAAATCGATATCTTGTTCACGTTACCTCGTTACTATCAATAATAAAAGGATCAATACGCCGTAAAACCGATGACAGTTGTCGATTACCATATTTGGACGCTGACTTTTTCTACCAATAATTATACACTAAGGTCCTAAGGCTCGGATCTCAAAAACAATAGTCAATTTAAACCTGTTTTATTGAACATACGACCTTATGTGGCACGAAAAAGTGACAAGGTATAAAGTGAAACGTACATTTGATATTTTTGTTGCTGTGAAGTATTTGATGGGAAGAAGGTGTTATGTTATACTACAAAAATGGTTCAGTCTTTGATTGGATTTACTAAATAATAGAGAAGAATAAGGAGCAGGAGCAGGATATAGAAAGCAAAGCATAGAAAAAATTGATGAAAGGATTTTCAATCAATATGGAAATTCGACGACCGCAGTATAGCAGAAAGAAAATATTGCAGGCTGAATAATATAAACATTAGTAAAAATAAACGACAGGTTTATCATTAGGAACTTTAGAAAAAAATGGTTTCCTCTAATATTCCTTATTCGGAAACTACCTACCCAAACATTAGCTACTGAAGTGCGTGTTACCTTCCTGTACATTTCTTCATAAGTTTCTAGGTTGGTTGTCAATCAAAATATTTTTTTATGTATTCATCACACCACCCAGCCGTATGTCTTCTTCAATATAGAGATGACCCCACTCGTCTCAATTTTCCAGATTACAGGTATTTGAGCGGAATTGACCGCAGCGCTATTTATGGTCTCCATAAATATTTATGTAGGTCCATATCATTTTGCTTTCGACTATGACGCTCCAAAGATCCGTTTAACGTTACGACAGTCGGATGAAATATGCAGAGAATGTCTCGCCTAGTGACTTATTGAATTTTAATTGATAGCTTTAATAAATTATTATGTATAATGTGAATCATTTTACAATGCATTACTTTTCTCTGGTTATTTTTACGAATTTCAGGTTTCATTATCGTTGAAACATTTTTGTGCTATATACACAGAAAGTAAGACATTCATGGGTTTCTTAGTCCTTCAATGCAGGACTGAAGTATACTCTTGACTTACAAGATATACGAGTGAAAAGTTTTTCAAGTGCAAATAAAAGACTGATGGCTGGTACGAAACGACAAAACTCTGAAATGTTGCACCAAGACAGCACTTGTCATTTGCCATTATGATTTTTATATTTGAAAATTAAAAATATTAAAAAAATACAGCAAAGTTAACAGTGCCCATTATTACACAAACACAACGTTATATTAAAGACTGCCGTATCGAGCAACATAATTCTATTTCAAATCTTCAAAGGCAGCATTAGTCATGGGATAGACTATCTAATTGGATGCATTCATTAAAACCAGAAATGACTCTAAATGTTCTTTAAAGACATTACCGACTGCTAGCCTTGTTAATTATGCTTCATCCATGCCTAAATTAGTATCAAACGCAAATATTCAATTGCTTCGGTGTTCTGTTTCAACCATTGTTTTGTCCTTTAAATTTGTTTTGATATCTACATTTAAGGCTGTATCGCTAAAGATGTGATTTTTCCCCTTAATTGTATCCTTGCAACTACAATTGCGTGGGTTCGCTTGGCTTTTATTTTTAGTGTTCCGGTTTGTCCTGTGGTTTTTCTATTAATGTTATTATGAGTCATAATTTTAACCTTCTTTAATGCGGTATGTTTAAGGAATTCATAACCGATATTATTTGAAGTACCAATATAATTTTCTTTCTCTCTTAGGAGATATAATTAATCCACATGGCTCTGCTTGCGAAAAAAGTAGAAAGTAGTATATTCAAAGTTATTTAATGAAAAAAAAAAATGTATTACGTTGGAAATTAATGGCTAAGTACTGATAAATACAGAAATTTTAAAAGTATCCAAGTTAGAGTTATCTTCAACCTAAGCACTAACATTAAGAAGAGCATTCGCAATCTATAGCCGCTTGTAAACGAGCGCAGTTTCCACCAAAACGACATCATGGATTACCCGAAAACCGGGTGCACCGAAAACGGGAAACCGCTTTATATCTATCAAATTTTAATTGGCACTTCTCACAGCGCATGCGATTCATTGTCGAATGCTTTTTTACCGTGGAGCGCGTTTTTTTGCGAGCGAGTTTTTTCGTGGGTCGTTTCGGCCGGGACAGTTGACGCGGCGAGATTGATATACTGACTTATTCGTCGACGTTCCCGGCAATCTTTGTTTCTGTAACTGGTCCAGGGTCCCCCGCCTTACCCGCTTCACCCCCGCGTCCTCCCTTTGTCCCTCCTCTTTATACAGTCAGCAGCGTTGTCTTATTTTCGAAGATATTACGGGCGCGTCTTTTAATGCCGCGATCGGTGTTTGTTTTTGAGTTGGAACTTTCGGCGATTTTTGCAGATCCACCGATAGACTGCTCTCTACTGCGCTTTTGGGATCAGATCATTGTCATGATTGAAAAATATTGGGTATGTTACTGTAACCATTTTTTTTATTTTGAAGCAAGGAGATATTGATATAACTGATACCTGGTACATACAGTACTAACAGGCAGAATGAAGATTTCTGTTATTACGTTTAATTTTACATTATTGACCAACAAAGTAAGTAATTAGACACCTTCTTTATCTCTATTTATTATTACATAAGATGGCCAAATTCCAAATTTCAATAGATCCAAGGGCCCGTAGGCCAAAGGAAAAAAGTTACAGAATTGAGTTGTTCATTCACCACAGGTTTTTGAAGGCTAGGCTACGAGAGTCCACTAGTAATTGAATTCTTAATAAAATAAACGTCCACAAACTAAATAAACTTCACATGTTTTAGGAGCTACATACATCGAGCAGACTTGATTTAGACCAGCTTAAAGCATAACATTTCTGTCCCATAACTTCTAAAACCCTAAATTCATGTTGCTTGTAACCATTAAATTATCATAAGGCCTGCCTTCTCGGATTACCGAATCAATGAAAAAAATGTTTTTTGTCCAGTCTTTTTAAGGACCATACCATATGCGTCGAAGCCTAATTTAATCAATATAGACGATGTTTCATTTTATTTATTGCTACAGAATAAGTAAGGAAGAGAATCGGTTGAATGTTTGCAACACAGTGCCACGGGATGTGCCAGTGGCAGAAATCAACAGTGAAGATAAAAAAATTGCAATTGCAATTAACATAGAAATAAATATAAATGGGTATCATAAACTGAATAGAGAAGTAAACATGAAATATGACTACCACATACATAGGATTGAGATACCTATTTAAATTGTCGCATTAGAATATATTATGTATTCTAATTGTTAAATTAAGCTAAATTTCATTATGAAAAAAAAATCTATTTAATTGTAAATTCATACAACAATCCATGTAGGATAATTACTTTTCTAAGATAGTTTAGATAGTTTGATATTATCAAGCAGTTAGATATCGTTTTCATTGCTTGATAATCATTTAAATTTGGGTGGCTCAAAAGCTCATTTGTTTTGTACAAACCAAAAACGTCTCCAACAAAAAAACCTACAGTATTCTGAATACTTTAATTTTCAGTTTCATTAGCTGTCGGATCAGTGGCATACCCGCCCTGTTACAAAACAGTGCCCTTCTAAATTCAAATCATTAATGGCTTTCGATTATCTTACTCACGAGCCCCCATTGGACTTCAATTAAGACTTGTAAAGATCGCCTATGCGAACTGTTTGATTCCCGATTTGAGTTTAATGAATTAATTATCGTCAGATTATCTCGAAAGGGCGCTGGGATTAAGCTCGGAAAGGCATTGTTCAGATTGCCTATCGGTGGCCATCTTGAATACGCTTTTTAACATAATGCCTATTTTAAGCTATCGAAGACGGTGTTTGTGGTTTTGTATGGTTTTGTTTCAGGTTTGCTTTGATGATTTAGTCCTTTATAATTAAGTATTTTTTCGTTTTCTTCACTAAATTATTAGGATATGTTGCGTGAGGTTTAATCAAATTTTTAAAAACCTTTAGTTTTCAAATTCTTTACGTACACCATTTATGATTTTTTGATTTTTTTGTGTTGTGAAGTCTATACTGCAGATACCGATGAGTGTGAAAGCTAAATTACAAATAATAATTTCCTTTTACACATTAAGGGGTCGTCTCCAATTTAACGGGAAGTATCCCGTTCGGATAATTTTGGGCAACTACGTACTGATTCGAGTCACCCGAAACATTTTAATTCCGTACTTTAAGTGGGTTTTACAAAATACGAAAAGTAACCGGCTAGCGCGCAGCACATAAATCGTGTGAACAATTTCAGTTGCAGACCGAGTAACGGCGGTAAAAAGTCGAAAAATAATTGAGGAGTCTCAAAAAAGAAGTCTAGAATGGCGGCAAAAACGCTGCCGAGGGGCGTTGACCTCGACGGGCCCTTCCCGGCTACCCACCACAGGATTGAATTTCAAATTTTCAGCAGTGTCGAAATACAAGAAAGCGTGAACAGGCCACATTTTTTCGACGCAAAAACGTAATAGGTTTTAGTGTTGCCACTGGCAACTCTGAAACCGTGTTTACAAACAGCAACAGAGAAATAACAAACCGACTTAGCTCTTATTTGATTAGAAACAGAAAGTTATAGAAATGTTTTCTATGTCATGAATTAATTCGAAATGAACGTTATATATTCTAATAAAGAAATAAATATGCATTTGAACAGCGTGTAGTGTATTAATAGTGTGGAGTGTATGTTATGTACAGAATGACAAATTATATTCTATGAAAAAACATATTCTAAATATTCTAGGACTATATATCATATTCTAAATGTCTTGTTATTTTAGCAATAATTACAAGGATCGGCACAGACTTCTCTACGTGCCTCCAATTGAAACTGAAGAACTTGTCAACTTAACAGAGAGTATTAATTTATTTGCAGCGGTGATAGCCCAGTGGCTTAGAATTCGACCTCGAATCGAGGGGTCCGGGTTCCAATCCCAGTGGCACGCACCAATGACTTTGTAATAAAAGTTATGTGCGATTTATAAAATTAAATATCACCTGCTGTTACGGTGAAGGAAAACATCATGAGGAAACCTGCATGCCTGAGAGTTCATAAAAAAAACATGTTCTCAAAGGCATGTGAAGTCCACCAAACCGCAGTAGGCGAGCGTGGTGGACGACGGCCTACATCCCTCTCATTGTGAGAGGAGACCCGACCCTGTAGTGGGTCATTAATGGGTACTGACAATTAATTTATTTATTATGACATCACTCTCTGAATGTACTTCGTAAAGGACAAGCATTTACACAATTTAGCAAATACCAACTATAATCATGATAAGCATAACCCGTGTGGTCCTGACAGTAATTAATCAAGATTTCATTAAAAGTTACAAGACGCTAACAATTGTAGGAACTATCAGGGCAATTAAAGTGAATAAACGTAAATAAGATGCCAATAGATTACGTGAAGAAAGCGATTGTAGTAAAATGTAAAAGCTGTAAGGGCTTATAAGAGGTGTTAGTGGCGTGCAAGAGAAATCACAAGCATTGAACAAATAGACAGTCTTGATCATTTTACTCATTCAATTTCTAACATTAGAAGGAATACTGTATATTCGTAAAGGCATTCAAACAAAATTGTTGTTTCATCTTAATAATTTAGGTGAAATCACATGAGCAAGTAACACGTCAGGACCTTTTGCTGTTATTAATTTAGCAAACTGTCAGTTATCAAGTTTCATTTGACTTACTCGTATAACAGCTTCGAAAACCTTAACAGTCTCAGTCCAAATCTTCACGATTGTATTTTACAAAACGCTATCCAACAAGGCTTTCGAACGAATTAACCGTTGACAGATTTAATGACGCCTTTTGTTAAGAATAATAGACGCGGAGAATCTCTTCTCTCCAATAAAATTAAGTTAAAATGTGTTTATGAAGTCTAATTTGAATTAAAAGCGCATAATTCAAACGTCGCCAACGTTGGAACGTTTTATATTATGATGTTGAGCGCGATAATAATACACGAGTCAATATTTACTACGGCAGATGTATGGGACTTGCCGAAAACTATAAATACGGATTTCAATAACAATAAATACTACTCGAAAACAAAGTCAGTGCGTTGTGTCGAGTTTAAGCAATCACAGCGTTTCAAACACGTCTGTCCAGACTCATTAAATTATATTTTTTTAATTAATGGATGCTTATCTCCAGGCAACTCGGCAATAAATCTGGTGGGGGCGTGCGTTTGAGCATTGAACTTAAATATTATGGGGCTCTTTCTAATTAAACTCAGAGCTGGCCTGTCCGGTGATCTCGGGCTACAAAGCATAAGCGATTGGACGTTACTGCCTATTTCTTTATTGTATCTACACCTCGAAACCAATAAGCTTAAGTATTACATTCATTGTTACTTTTATAGGACTTTTTATAAAAAAATCGTATTACTTGTTTTATATTTTGTTTAAAATTAATATGGAACACAATTCAAGAATATTGTACTTTATTTTGAGGTTGATTTGCAATAAAGGAAGCGCTTATTAATTTGATGATCTTTTTTCTCTCCATTTAAATATTTTTTGTAAAAACTTCGAAAACTTGTTTTATATTTAGTTGTAGCGAACACATAAAAATCACACAATAAAAATCAAGGATAATTGCATTTTACTTTGGGTGTGATTTTAGGACAAAACTACTAAGGCCCCGTGGCGGTTTGAAAACATCCAACACGTATTGGCCACTAGCTCGTTTCTCCACCGCACCGTGGAGTATGCTCCAGGCCTCCCCCTGCGCAGCGAGAGACCCGTGCCCATCAGTGGGCCATAAAAGAGTTGTAGCTAAGCATTTTCTCTGTTGTATTTTATGCTGCGGTTATAGCCCAGTGGCTTAGAATTCGACCTCGAATCGAGGGGTCCGGGTTCGAATCCCAGTGGCACGCAATGACTTTGTAATAAAAGTTATGTGCGATTTATAAAATTAAATATCACCTGCTGTTACGGTGAAGGAAAACATCGCGAGGAAACCTGCATGCCTGAGAGTTCACAAAAAAAAATGTTCTCAAGGGCATGTGAAGTCCACCAACACGCAGTAGGCCAGCGTGGTGGGCTAAGGCCTACATCCCTCTCATTGTGAGAGGAGACCCGACCCTTTAGTGGGTCACTACTGGGTTACTGACATTTTATGCATACAACGTTAAACCCTCTAGCTTAACTTTATAGTTACCCAGCTGATTGATAACTCGTTGAAACAGCTCTCGGAGACATTTCCATAATATGGAATATGGAGATATTATCTCCCTCGTGATACTTGTAGCGTGAGCGGTTAATACTGAAAATATTTGTATTGCCGATCGCTACGGTGATTGTGTTACAGTTATATCGAATATTGGTATCGATTGTAAGTGCGGTGTTTCCCACGATTATTCAAATTTAACTCTGTACGAATATAAATTATTTGAATTCCTGATATAGGTAAGTGAACATGCGTTTCTGATTTTGATTTTCTGGAACGATATTGTGGTTTGTTTTTAAATACGTTTGAAACAGGTCAGTATTAAGGACTATTGTTGTTTTTGTTTTAAAATCATCTTTCAGATTGATCAAGAAGTAATAAGTAAGAGCCTCTTTGAAAATTATCAGCAAAATATAGTTCGTGTTCATCTTATTTTTACTATACAATCATCCTACATCATCAATTGTATCCAATCGGATGGAATTATCATAGATATTCGGTGTCTTACGTTGTTCGAAGGTTCAGCATTCATTGGCATTTATAAAAGTTATGTGGGTTGTATAAAATTAAATATCTAACCGCGATGTTCTGTATAATATAGATGATATATTATTATGTTCTAAATGTCACTAGCTATATAATACCTAACCGTGAAGGAAAACATCGCGAGGAAATATCGTGCCTAAGGGATCCTTTAATGTCCACAAAGGCATGTGAAGAATCACTCAGTCACTAACGTGTTACAGACAAGTCAAGTCGCAATACCAAAATTAAAAAATATTATATATATATTACAAGTTTATTTAAAAATCGCTTCACATGCTCCATAAGCGGTTCACATTGCACCACACTCAAACAATACAATGTGGGATAATTTTTAAACGATATCTTCTCAATCTCCAGATTTGATTTGCAATATTGCTCCCCTTGATACGGGGTTAATTACAACAGAATTTATTAATATCGTATGCCACACGGGTTTAAAAGTTTTATTGTAGGCGAATTGGGCTTCCTTATATGTGAAGTGTTGTTTATGTTTAACATTTATTACTGTTTCTTGAGTCTTTCTTAGTCCACTGTTCGGACACGGACCTGCCTGAATCGACCTGGGCCCTTTACATCCAACAGTTTACAGCTGTAGCCATACTTCATATTTCGTCATTCAGCTACATTATCGACTCGGCATCGATCTTCATCGATCATTGTAAATATCATCGCATCGCATCAATGCCACAGTCATCCCCGTCTCTAGTGACAACCGCGAGCAGCGCGTTTCCTAGAGACGGATTAACATGAGACCGAGAGTCATTATTGAAAATTTTTCTCATACAGTTCGCTATTTTTTGTAATCTTGTATATATTCATTAGAGCCTATAATTCTTTAGCTGAGGCGTGGTCGCCATTCGATGGCCTTTCTTCCCCATTGCTTGTCAGTCCTTCGAACGATGTGGCCCGCTCATTAACACTTTAATTTATTGTACCTATGTTGCTCTGGCACCTTAGCGCCACCTTCATAACCCGCCGTGGAACACCACGTTCATTTTGTCATTTTTACGGTAGGTATAATTATGTTACCTATGCTCAGGAAAAGATTAAGAAATAAAAACCCTTAGTCCTTAGATATAAACCATAAGGTAAGTATTATAAGCGTAATCACGCAGCTGTTCATATAGCAAATAAAACCAAAAACAAGAGGATTGTATAAATTGCAGCTATATACTACATAGGTTTATACTAGTGATAATGTTTTCTTGGCAAGCAGTAAAACGTATCAATAGTAATTGTTTCAACAATAGCATTAACTCCACTTTATTTATTGTGCAGTTTTAATGAAATCCGATATGGAAAACCTTCAACCACTATACGAGTCGTTTCAATTACTTCGAAATATCAACGGTTTATCGTGATTACAGTGTGATTTGCTAGTGTTAGGCACTCGTCAGATTGTTAGAGGTGGAGCGAATAGTCTTTTCAACGTTTGAGTCACCACGGCTATTTTAAATTGAAAAATAACGCTGAAAATATGTAGGCCTTAGCTGAAAGACCTTCCTAGCCTGATCTTTTGTCAGCCGAAACTTAAAACGGTCAATCTAAATCATGAACAATCTCAAATGGTTTTGAATCAAAGTTTAGAATTGTGTTAAGCTAAAAATGGTTTCTTACGTACCTACTTAAAATTATTTACAGGAATCATCTCGTATATGAAGTACCTTAGCTTTCTATTTGAACAAGTAAGTAAAATCTTCTTGTTGCTATGTATATTATGTTGTTGTGATTTTTAAACTGCCTAAATGGCTGACTTGGTTTGACTGCTATCTAAGGCCGCCTAATGTACTATATGTATTTATAGTGCTTGTATTTTTGGTGTACAATAATGTTGCGTGTTGTCTATGGTCTGGTGTATTGTCCTTCACATAATCTATATAACTGGGTGGTCCTGAGTTTTTGAGTTCAAAGACTTCCCGCTGTTTTCAATATCAAGAAGTGCTCAACATTTGAAGATCTTTCACCTCTATAAGTCTATTCTATCTAGTCATTGACAATTGTTGTTATATACAAGTGAGCTACAAGAATGGTCACATGTACGATATAATGTCTTTGACAATAGTTAGGTGTATCTATGAAAATATCTATGACATTTATATACAGTATAATTGTTATAGATATTGGAGCGAATTTAATGGCTGTTAGTTTAAAAAAATACCAAAATAATTTCCTAAAGCTATTTTTGATAGCAATGTTAACGATTTTTCTTATTTTCTCTAAAAAGCGAATCCTCGCATTTAGTTTATCGTAAGCGATATGACACGGTTCTATGTAAAGGCATTTGTACAAAGTTATCATTTGAGTGGAAGCGAATTTAGCGAGCAAATGACAAAAACCCATGACTTTTGCCCTTCGGAGATAGATCCAAGTCGATAATTCAAGGATTTGGCCAAATGTGTGTTACTAACAATCCCATTTTATTCGGTTAATATGAATGAAGCCATCAGTCTGTCTGTTATTTATCAATGGGACTCGGTGACTTTGGTGGAAGATATAGGGGAAGTTCTACAGAGATGCTAGAACTTTCCTGCATGCGTTAGTATCATAGTTATAGTATAGTTTTATCTAGTTGGTAAAATCCTACATAACATAATGTCTACCCCAAGACACTGAATGTCTTCTAGAAGTTTCTACCCCCAACACGAAAAAGGTAGACCGCCCTTTGTCCAGGTGGACTGCTGAAGAAGATAAAGAAAAAGCGAAAAGGGCTCAGGATCAAGTGGGTGGCGTCGATTAGAGGAAACCCATGTCGTGAAACGAACCACAACCGGGTAAAAGGAAGAGAGGAAGGAATAATACATTCTATGTACTTACTATACAAAATAGAATTGAAAAGGGAAGCCCGTATCCAGAAATGGATCACAAAAGGCCGAAAAGAAGATGGGAAGGATTAACATACTACATTCTACTTACTGAGTAGAATTAAATGCGTACGTCATTTACTTTCACGTTTCTCAGTAGAAAGTGCAGCATTCACCGTTGATAAACTAGGAAAGCTATCTCCTTCAGTGCGTTATGTTTCACTGATATTTATTCAACTAGCCAGACTTTCTATTCTGATATTGATGGCATACTTGCACTCGTTGGTAAGGTAGGCTATTACGCCGCCGCCGTGTTGTAAGGGATAATCGGTTTTCTGGGATAGGTTTTAGCTGATTTTTTAATGTAAAACCAGGTAATAGGCAAACGGGCTATCTGATAAAAATAGTGCACCATTGGCCATGGACACGAGCTGGACCAGTACCCTTGTTCTGAGTTTTAGCAATGCCGCACACCGCTCTCAATGATTTCCTTCACCGTAACAGCAGGTGATATATAATTTCATAAAGCTCACATAACAAAGTCATTGGTGCGTGCCACTGGGATTCGAATCTGGACCACTCGATTCGAGGTCGAATTTTAAGCCACTGGGCTATCACTGCTCTCCACTGGGCTATCACCGCTCTAGCCGGATTATCAAACTAAAATAGATACTCTAGGGTATGTTATTGACACTGACCATTAGTATGATTTTACTTCAATGTATTTTAAATGTATTCGCTCTAAGTATCACAGACTCCTCCGGCAAGCCACGTCTCTGGTGTAGCTGCTCTGTAAATCACCGCGGCCCCGCTACGAGTACGTGCACTTGTCTGAGGGAATTCCGCTTTGGTATAGGATCTATACTCACTTTACTGCTACAAGCAGATATAAGAATTACAAAAGCTTGTGAATGATGTATGTTATGAGATGAGTTATTAAACTAAATACCACCTGCTTTAACGGTGAAGGAAAAGCAAGCCTGAGATTTTTAAATCATAGTTATCTAATTTAGTTTAAAAATGAAACCAGGCTAAATATTAGCCTGAGATTTATCATAATGTTCTCAAAGTTACGTGAATTCCATCAACTCGCATTAAGCCAGCGTGGTGGACTAAAGCCTTCACCCTTTTTATTGTGAGTCGGGACACGACTTTTTAATAGTTTACAGACAGATTCTGTTTACTTTATCAAAATGGGTATCTATAGTGCAAGTCGCATTAAGTTATGTAATGACTATAACTAACATTTTAAACTGCAAATAAGATTGGCTCCGTAGAATTTGAATGAGATTAGCCATCTAAAATTAGCTTTATTACTCGTATGTAGAATATGATCTCTCTCTCTTTACTAAAATTTCTTACCTAGAACGCGTGAGTTACTTATGTAGAGTCTAACGTTAGTCTAAATTCTCTATAACATAATTACAGTTCTCAACCTAGAGTGCGAACCCGTCCCAACCATTGTTGCAACGCTATTGATTCATAGATCGTGTCGTTGCGTGTAGGACCGGACTGCGCCCTTTGTACGTATCGCTGATGGAAAAATATTCCTAAGCGAAAGTCCATCATAGTGGCAAACTGCTAAGTGGTTGGCAAAATTTCATCGTTTACTATCGTTGATGAGATGTAATTTGAAACCTATGAAATAGTGGCAAAAAGCACATGAAAGCAGATGAAAACAATGAAAAAAGATAAAAAAGAAAATTAAATGATTTTATTCTTTACGTGAGCACAAACTACGTTTTCTACAGGAGTGTTGTAGGGTTGAAGGTGTGAGTTGTTCCACAATATGTTTATTTATTTAGAACGGAGGTCAACCAGGAACATATTGTACCACGTTGCTCAAATAGCATAGATTATGAGATGAAAAAATTTAAGCAAAATTAATAATGCTTCATTCAATTCTACAAAACGAATATCTAAAAAGGCCAAACATAAAACAGTAAATATCGCAACTTTTATCTTGAAAGCTTTATCAAAATTTGATCAAAATAATCTCAACCCTACTATGTTAAAGAAAATATTATTCCAACATCGAAAGTTGTTTCCAAGCCGATACTAAATGCCCCATATCCAGTTAATAAACAACCATTTAGCACCGCACTGAAGCGATTTCAATACAAAGCCGGGATATTAGAAAGTCAAGAAGAGTATAAAGAGGGGGCAGACGCTTGCTCATCATGCACTCGTGATAGCGCTCAGACAATGGGTGATTGCATACTGCTGCACATAACTGCAGGTTAGGATGCAGTACAGGGTACGGAAGATAGCGATGAAAAACACCATAATTTGATAGATTATGAGATGATCATGATAGTAATGGTAATGATGATGAAAATCAAATATTACACGATGAATCTAGCTTTTCAAAAGTAGTATATGTAAGGTAAGCTTTCGTCCATTCATCAGCACTAGATATTGTGTTAGTAATATACACTACTGAATAGTTACTAGTGAAAGTATAATGTCTGGTGACTGATAATAATGGTATGCAAATCAAACTTAAAATATATATATGGCTATAAAATATAGCCATAGATAGCGAAGAAATTATGAATACCACTCAGATAAATATTGTTTTTAAACCCAAGTTATTAAAGGAAAAGACTGCTGTAAACACAGTGATAAACAAAGCAAGAAATCTTTTGGCAGTCATGACGATATCGATTCCCATGCATTGTCTTTAAATACGGAATGTCCTGGATAGTTGGCTGCTATCCAGTAAACGTTTATGGAATTCGCTTGTTTTTGAGTAAAGAGCATAATTATACGGACGTTTAAATAATTTAATTTATATGCAACAGACTTAAAAAAATAATTTAAAGGTACCACCCAAAGAGATGCGAACTTAGCTTATTTTAGCCATGACGTAACAAATGTTCTTTAAATCTTGGGTTTCGATAAGGAAAAGGTTTGTTTTCCTAACTCCTAAATATGGTTTCTTACTGCTCAACGAGTCGGCATAAAGAAGAAATTCAACTAAGATACGAGAACCCAACATATCTGCAGACTCAAATTCCTCTTCTATTTGAAATTGTCACATAATATAAATATTTAGTATTATTTAGTACACTTGCCGCTATCCGCGTTTGCTTTAAACAGCGCAGAAGTGGCACGATTTCAATAAATTTGTTAGGGCAAAATGAAGCTATAAGGTAACTCGCTGCACCGGTAGTCCTTGGTATGCCTACATTAATATTTACTCTGTCTCTAAGTGATTTTCTTTGTATGTAATCACAAACATCTGTTTATTTGTTCGTGACGCTTTCTATACGCTGCCTGTTATTTAGACTGGGTTACGTTTCGATTTCTGTGTAACAAACTTTGTTTAATTTGATGTAAGACGGTGGTTGAAGCATGTAAGCCTTGCTGCTGCTGAAGCTACGGCCTTCACGGACAATATAGAACTAGGAAAGGCAGGCGCAGAGAAAGAAAGAGAAGAACAAAGATATTGAAAGAAAAAACTATCAGTATTGTAATGAACGTAATATAGATAAGATTTTTAAGTTGTATTAAAATTATGACTGGAGCTACGGCCTTTACGACCAAATCAAGAGCTAGGACTGGTTCGCGTAGTGAAAAAAAAGAAGAACAAGGATGTTGAAAATAAGAACTGTTATTATTGTAATGGATGTATAAAAAGGATTCATTAGTTGTATGGTTTCGTTTTATTATTTAGTGTTTATTATTCTAATAAATAGATCTATGCTATTTCAGTCTCTGTATCGCTCTCTTCGTTCCCGGTCATTTAATAACTAGACGTGTTTTGTGGTGCTCCATTTGTATTCTATAACTCACAATTTAGAGTTATTACAATAAACTAAGTATCCAGAACCAGTGTGTTTTCAATCAGATAAAATTCCCAGTGTATTAAAGCAAGTATAGATTCAATATTAATCAATTTCGGATTCCCCTAAAATACTTAATGAGAAAATAAGGAGAAATAATATTTTATAAAATTAAATACACTGACCTCTATCACCAGCTGTAGCTTTGAGGCTTCCAACAATGGTGCCACTTCTGGCGTCTTCCCGCACCCGAAAATTGTATCTCGGCTTGTCGAACAACGCGGATCCAACGCCAGCAGGAATCACGTTAACGTGGACAGTTGCTCCTTGTGGTGCGGTCAGTCCTCCTCCATCAGTAGCCGATACTTCCAAATCGAACTTCCCATTTGCTTGTATCAACGCTGACTTTGTCACAAATATCTCTCCTGTACTCCTGTCTATCCTGAATACGTCATTGTCATTTCCATTATTAATTCTGTACGTCACTGTTCCGAATTTGCCCGAATCGGCATCAGTAGCGGAGACTGCCACTATCGGCTCCGTCGAAGATATCCTCCCTTCCTTCAGAGAAACGTTGTAATCTTTAACAGTGAATGCTGGAACGTTGTCGTTGATATCGAGAAGTTGGATCTTCACCATGGCGGTCGTCGACAGGCCCCCTGCGAATAAATAAATAATTGGTCTCGTGATTGTTTGTATTGTTGTAATACTATGTTTAATTGACAGCCGCTTGATTTATGCGGATGTCATCGGGTTTTCGATGTTCAAGTTCGGAGATAATAAAATGACGAACACAACTGGATTTAATTGTGATGCGGAATATTTGAGCGCAGCAAGATCCCTCTAAAAGCGATGGTGGGTTCGAAAATACAACATTATTCGCTGCTTTACTAGAGAGATTAGTTTACAATGTTGCAGTACAAAACGAGGAAATGCACGAACCATGTGTTCTCGCTAGGATGTTAATGTCGCTTGAGATTTACTGTTGCGATTGAACTATTTAAATGCAATATTACAATAACAACATGTTGTTAGGTCGACAATAACCTGTTGTCTAGTACCAAAGACCTTTGTTAGGTTTGCGGAAGCAAATTGTTGAAATTTTTCTGAGTTACTGTTTGAATTTATTCGTCGATTTTAAGATTAAATCGCCGGTATACCTTAATTTGTTAGTCAATACATGGAATTAGATCCAGGTGAACCTTGTCCGGAATTCGCAATAAATAACCCTGTCTGTTTGACTATCGAACTCCGAAATTACTACCGAAATTCCCTTTCCCAGTCGCCGCTTGGTCGAAATAAAAACGCGAAGTAATAGTTGGACGCTTCTCGCCACATAAATCAATTGGGGCTTGCAAAGACAACGGCGACGGACACTTTTGGAATTTATTCGCGGCGGACGCTGGTGCTTTATTTCGAGCTGATTCCGTATATTCGTATACATATATGGCTATATTTTGTGCGTTTACGCCACCTGTCAACGTTGAACTTATTGCCTTTCGATAAATGTTAGGGACTTTTTTTATTTTTATCCGGTAATTGCGGCCTACAATGTGCTGGTAATAAAGCTTTAATGATGCATGGTCGATATCTCCTGTCGGGGTCTCTCACTCGACATGGTTTCGTAATGAGTTATTATTTTGTAGTTCGTTATCCATAGCCACATTATCTGTGTCTTGTTGCCTTCTTATTTCTTTAGTATTAACCGTGGTATTACTTTATGTTTTGCGAAACCTATGCTATTGAAGCTCGTAATTAATTAAATTTTATTTTATTCTATCTTGTTTTATTTATTGATTTTTATTATCACTACCTGAATTATATTCTAGTTTCAAAAATTACAGAAACTAAAAATGATCAGTAAAAATAAATTTAAAAAAGAATCATGTAACTCGTAATTAACTTTTAAGCAGATTAATCATTATTCTACACTTTAATTTTAACAATATACAATAGTTTTTTTCGCAAGTTTCGCGGTTGTCCACTACATTTGCAAAAATATTTATGAGAAAATTCTCGCGATCATGGTGCATGTCATTACGTCATATTTCGAAACCCAAAAACAATATAAATGGCGGCAAATATCGTATAATGTATTTCTCTTAATACAACAACAAAGATATAAGCATGACCTAATACAACAGTTTTCAATGGTGAGAAAGAATAAGAAAAGAAAGAAGAATAAAAGTTAAATACAAACCTCGATCAGTAGCAATGACGGGGAACTCGAAGTCAGCATTGGCTTCATGGTCCAGGGGTGAGGAGACGCAGAGTTCTCCAGAGTCCGGCTTGACGGTGAACTGCGGCTTCGCGGGACCCTCGCCTAGGGTGTAGTTCACGATGGCATTCACCCCGCAGTCTGGATCGATGGCTGACATCTGTGAAAAAAATAAAAATTAGTGAATATGAATACAACGCATAGATTAAAATTTGTAACATGGCATTTGGGAGAAAGCAAATGAAAATAATTGAAATTATTAAAAAGAAGTTCTAATCGGAACAGATAGATATCGCAGAGGATGAAGTTCAATGTAATGTCCAAAGTTATATTTAACTAGACTTAGCCCGCAGCTTTGTCCACGTAGAATTATAATTTAGCCCAGAAAGGGATAAATATATCCTATATGTTAATCCGGATTATAAGTAACATGTATATTTCATCTAATTCCATTAAACCATTTTTACGTGAAAGAGTAACAAATATCCATCCGTCCTCACAAACTTTCACATTTATAATTGTAAGAAGGATGTAATATGTATGCAATGTTTCTGGAATCTTTATAATATTATTTTAATAAAATAAAATATATTATCTTTAAAATCTCATAAAAACTATACAGCCCAAGCATTTAGTACAAAATCATAAGAAAATAAAAGAACAAAACCTATCCGCGAAGAAGTTAAGTAGAAACATGAAACAAATTTGAAATATTAAAATACTGACGTTTACAGCATACTTCCAGCCAACAGATAAGCATCATAAATAATTAGGGGGATTTGATTCAACTGAATTGATTGTACCTCCGTGTGGTCCTTGTTTATGACGTCCAATGAATAGGACATACGCAGGAAGCCAGGAATGCCGTGAGTCCTTGATAAAGTGGAAGTCGCATGGCTGGCGATCGTATGGAATAGAGCAAAATTAGCCCTTATCTCCTTAATATTTGCGTACTTAAAAATGGTAAATATAGATTGATCTGAATAATTTTTAACAACTCCATAGATAATATTTGTGCAAATAAACTTTTTGTCTTTGTCTTTGTAGCTTAATTACTAGCTTAGTTACTATTGTTTTGCTGTTAAACCAAACAGAAGGACCAATGTCGAATATAAGTCGTCGTGTTTTAAGTAATAATTTTAGGTTCTTACTTAATTTTTTATTGTACTAATTAAAGTTCTACTGATCTTTTTGAACTTTCCTCCCTAATTTCTATAATTTTGGTAAACATAATACGACGGAAATCATGTAATTCAATTTTCATATATTAAATATGTATTTCTACAATTCTACAGTATCTCACCAATGAGTTAAGGGCTTTATATTATGTTAATAGAATACAGTCGTATCACTACTACGTAGATAGTTAGTTCTAAACCAACAAGTTTCACGTCAACAGTGAAACAAGTGGTCAAGGTACTGGTTTGCATTAACGGAAGCTCATGTAATAAGTCATTGTGAAGCTAAATGAGAATGGTCATCAACAACTGACGGATCTTTTTGTTCAGCTTGTTTGTTGCGCACCGTATAGAGATTTATTTCACCCATTATATATCTTTTGTAATATTCCGCACGTAATAAAGACACGCGTTTGTCTAATGCTGGGAAACATCTGTTTGTGAATTTATTACCGTTATGATTCTCAGCTCCGATAATAAAAGTCATAAGTATCAATCATTCGACGATTTGAGAATCGGGTTAGTCGAGATCAAAACTTTGATTTACAATAAGCGGGAATCGTTCAGCTAAAAGAGCCGTTCCAAGGACCCAAATTGCGATTTGATCGAGTGATTAATTTCTCAACATCATAAAGCAATCATCGTAAAGACCGGCGACTGTGTTAGTCGTGCTTCCAATCTCTAAATAATATCGGGATCCAAAATGCATTTCGGCGTTCGCGATCGAAAAGAAAACAACAAATTGGCCGGTAGGTGCTAAGTGGTGGAAAAAAGGAGGACTCGTACAACATTGTCCGTAATTAGCTCCGAATCATCTTTTTCTCTTTATCACTGTACGTCGTACAGTCGGCGACGTTTCCCCACGTAACTGTCAGGTATGTCCGGGTAATTTCACACTTAGTTGGACGGAATTCGGTATGTAATCGCGTGCGGAGATTTGACAGTCCGTGTAACCGGAGTCGCGGTGTGTACGTGACAACACCAGCTGATTAATTGCGTTGGGTGTAGCGAAGATAAATGGTTGGGCTTGCAAATGCTTGCAGCCCTTATTACGGTGCGTTAAGTTCGACAATCAAGGGAGCCTAGGCAACGTTAATGTTAGTCATTTTCCGCGTAAATTTCCTGTTGTCTTCATCCGTATGGATTACATTAGGTGATTTCGCAAAGTTAGCGGGAATTATCGCTTCCTCTTCAGTATCACGTACTCTATAAATTTTTACTCTTACATTTGTATTAATAGGATAATCTTCCACCATATTACCATCATTTATAAATCCCTTATTATCATTTGTATTTTATTCAGTATCACATTTTCTTTTGACGAAGCAATATCTAAATTCTTTGCAAGAAATAAGTATGAAATCAGATTAAAGTTGATTGAAACAACATCCAAATTCAAACCTTTATCATTATAAAACCTGAATGCTCTCTGACTGATGTTCTGATCATACAATGTTGCATGTAAAACAACCATTGCTTTCGTACATCAACCGGCAGAGTCTTCCCATTCATTGTTGAGATCTTCAAGGAATCGTCAGCTTTATGTCAACTGAGTATGATTGAATTTTGGTTTCACAACTTTTGAGTTTACTGCTAAAAATAGGTGGAGTCACAGAGAGAACACTTATTACACCCAATCGTAAATATCTGCAAGAACACGTATTTTTCAATTTAAATAAAATAGCAGGCAAGTTCAAGGACCGTTCTCCAGTGCATTACGGAAGTTAATTGTAAGCAAGATAAGAAAACCGAAATTTGAATTTTTGAAAATGTTAATTGTACTCGCCTCAATAATTTTGTACTTACTTGTTTTAAAAGTACGAAACAGATTCAGCTTTATCATCATAAAGCTTCAGAAAATGAACCGTTTGAGCGAATTGTTTAAGTACCTATGTAATATGATTTTAAAATTTTGTTACATTTAAAACTGAATCTGTTTCGTACTTTTAAAACAAGTAAGTACAAAATTATTGAATTTAATACCATATTTCATGAATTATTCCTGTATTTGATGAAATACAGGAATAATTCATGAAATATGGTATTAGCAAAAAACAAAAGACAGTGTGGGTAGCACTAACTCATTACCACATAAAGCGGTATTAAAAAAGTAATTAGCAATTCTGGCCTTTGTGCTCGACTCCACAATAATGATGATGACAGGCCCTGACGTCTCTGACACATACTTTGAAAGTAATAAAATGATATTTATTTGCTCAGTATGAAAATTAAGAGGCTTACAATGTAATGTTAGTGAGAGGAACGCTTTTTTCGATCCCACAGCTGGAGAAGTTTGTATTTACAAAAACAGATTAGATTGAGAACAGTAATTCGTTCAAAATTTAGGGTTACATTAAACAACTTAGATCAATCTCTCTAACAAACGCCACTTCGTTAGATCTTGGGCTTCTGGATCCAGCGGGATTTTGCTATGTTCTACAGGACGACAATCCATCTATTAAGACGGCGGCCTGTGCTTTTGCCTTGCCAAAGTACCAAGTGCCTTTTCCGCTATCGATATGCACTTTCAATCAACGAGACCAATTCAATGCAATATGAAAATTCGAAAAGGAAACAAAATTGAAAACACCGTACATTACTGACACAACAATTATTACCAGCAATATTGAAGTCACCAAAACAAAATACTATCATAGATGTAAACTATTTAAGTCAAATAAACTAGATCTCAACATGGTTAACAATAAAAAAGCAGTTTCAGCAAACCGAATGAAACAATAAATCGGGTACACTGCGGGCCGCAATAAATCACCAACAATATCGACCGTTTCAAAATATGACACACGAAGATAGTGGCAAAACGCGGACGGCTCCAAGATTGATACTAAAGTGCTTAAGTTGTTTATATTTAAATTTTCAACTGAGTTGACACAGGTTATTATCGGCTACCTCACTATAGAGATAAGAGTAGCCACTACGAGATTTATTACACACTCTCGTTAACACACAGTGTTTAAAACGTTTTTGTGAGTGTTACTCTGACTGTCTCACACATCTCAATTAGGAACATTAATGCGGCTGCTAATATTTTTTTCGCCTGAGACGCTTTGAAGATTAAAATCGCCGTAGAGGCCGGCGTGAATGAAGTTTTTAAAGCAGCCTCAGCCCGCAATACCATACATCAGTGTGGAGCTCGTCGTTAAAGTAAAGTAATCGCCTAATTCACTCAAGAGACGTGTTAGTTTTTCTCTGCGATTAAATAAGCGTAGTGAGAGCAGAAATTTTAATAGGATCGTTACTTCTATAAATTGCGTCTATAACGAATGTTATGCTGATAAAACGCTACGCCAATACATGCTTTTATTAATCCCTTCGAGAACGTTATGTTTGCACGTTGATTTTATCATTTAAATTTGCATAATTAAAGCGGTGCGAAATGCAATTTTCTCTACCATTTTGATATCCCAATACGTTTTAAAAAATAAAAGTAAAAGCCGTGTCTAGTCAGAAAAAATAGTACACTCCTACACGTCCGCAAGTGTTGGCGTCAAATTCAAGTTATTTAAATTCAAGGGACGCATTCAAGTAACTTCGCTCTCATCTAAATAAAGCGTACAGCTGCCTTGTTTACTCGATGCAAAAACGTATAAATAAATGATTTGTAACAAAAATAATAAAGATTCCTACTCAGTTCGGTCGTAGCTAAAGGACATTGTAATTCAGCCTGATTGGCACACAATAATGGAATCAAACATAAGCCATTTAAAAATTGTCCGCGCTAAAAGGAAAAAGGTAGACGACAGCGGTATAAAGAGAAAATAAAAGGGAACAGGGACAATACCAGGGCCCGATTCAGAAGGATTTGTAGTTCCATTAGTTGAACAGTTCGGAGATAGAACTGCAGGACTCCAGGCTTTACGACCTGAGGAATAAGGAACAAAACAGAAGACGGTGTCTGGTGGAATAATTAAAAAATACAACGGAATTGTGACCTGCATTCCGGAGCTATCACCGCCTTTATAAATTGGTTTAAATTGGTGCTACTGTAATAAAATTTCCGAGAAAAGGTTTTCGGTTTAGAAGTTATTGCATCTTGCTCTGATTAAGGGTAATCGTTATGGAGTGCAATTATGAAGTTTACAAAAAGTTTACTAATAAGGTCAGATCGTCGTTTAAGGGGCGATATCAAAACATTTATCGGTATTAAGGCTCGGTACCAACAAGATATTGAGATGTTTATTGATTTTTGTCATTTAAGGATACCTAAACCATTGCAAAACAGGGGCTACCGAATTATTTCAACGTCTGTTTAGTGACTACTACTAGTACCTACAACATTATTTTGTTGTCGAATATAATAATTATGTTTTCGGTGCTATAGCTGGCAATTTTATTACTCTATAATCCATTCTTACACGTACAAATGGGATCTACTATTTCATACATCTTTTTTCAATAATATCGAAGAATTACACACAAACTTAAACGGAAGCCATCTAATTAACACGTTGACAAAAACCGACACCAACACGTTCCTGACAGCCGTCAGTTAAGGTATTCCTTCAAGTTCGTTAGGCACATAAGTTTCTCCACCTACGAAGCGGGTAGTTCCTCAAATTGAGGGCTTGTTAGTTTCTTACAACTCTGATTGACGTAGACAAGGATGTAGAGTAATAGATGTGTAGAAATGGCCGTGTACTTGACACTTGTAAGCATGCACTTGATACGCAATTCACAATCAACTGGCAAAACAAGAGTTGCAAGAGTCTGTCTGTCAGTAACCCATTAATGACCCACTACAGGGTCGGGTCTCCTCTCACAATGAGAAGGATGTAGGCCTTAGTCCACCACGCTGGCCTAGTGCGGGTTGGTGGACTTCACATGCCTTTGAGAACTTTTTTTTCTGAACTGTCAGGCATGCAGGTTTCCTCACGATGTTTTCCTTCACCGTAACAGCCGGTGATATTTAATTTTTATAAAGCGCACATAACTTTTTTACAAAGTCATTGGTGCGTGCCACTGGGATTCGAACCCGGACCCCTCGATTCCAGGTCGAATTCTAAGCCACTGGGCTATCACCGCTATGCAAGTTGCAAGAGTAAAAAACTGTATAATATTTATACGATTTTTGATGAAGATACACCATTTAAATAAATTAGATGGACCTTCAATCAATGACTATCCTACTGCTATGAGTTCTACTAGGTACTAAATTGCAAAAATTTGTGAGGTTAGATAGCTGAGTTTTTAGAATTGGATATAAAAAATGTCCTTTACGTTATGCTATAAAATATCTGTCTTTTACAATCTATCCAAATTAAAAGTGTAAGAGTGACAGACATCCATTTTGCCACCCATAGTCAACTATTTTTACGTTTATAAATAGTAGTAAGATATTAGTAGGAAGAAGTGCTAGTAAAAGTAGGAAGGAGTATTATAGAATATATGATTTACCTAGTAGGATAGAATCTGTAAGTCATGTCTACCCGCTATGCGGTCTATGGAAGTTCAACGTATATGAAACATTCTGATCTACTTTTATGTAGTTAACATTGATGTCTACATCTTCTTCAGTTTTTAGTTGAGTCTAACGATCTTTGTGTAAAAAATTGCTACTATGTTGCAAGCAACATTATTGCCACCTTAGACTATTCTACGCTTAAGATGTGATAAAGTTTAACCGATGGATTAGAACTACAGGCTGGTTCCCGCGTCTTCGTCTTGATTTAGGTTTTAAGATAGACCTACAGTGCAAATTTTAGAAATATTGTAATTTAATAGGTACTCATTTAAGACAACTAAAATCGGTGGGTATAATCTTTCCTACTTATATTTTTACTATTATAAAATTGCGAAAGCTTGTGATAGCCCAGTGGCTTAGAATTCGACCTCGAATCGAGGGATCCGGGTTCGAATCCCAGTGGCACGCACCAATGACTTTGTAAAAAAAGTTATGTGCGCTTTATAAAATTAAATATCACCTGCTGTTACGGTGAAGGAAAACATCGTGAGGAAACCTGCATGCCTAAGAGTTCACAAAAAAAAAATGTTCTCAAAGGCATGTGAAGTCCACCAACCCGCAGTAGGCCAGCGTGGTGGACTGAGGCCTACATCCCTCTCATTGTGAGAGGAGACCCGACCCTGTAGTGGGTCACTAATGGGTACTGACACACTCTTTCACGCAAAAACGGCTGGTCAGATTGGGATAAAATTTGGTACATAGGTAGATTATAACCTGGATTGACATATAGGATGTCTTCATCCCTCACTGGAGCAAGCTCTAAAAACCACGTGGACGAAGCCTCGTATTGAATATTTCAAAGTATAGTCAAGTATTGAATATTTTAAACTTAAGCACTGGTTTAATTACCTCTTAATTTACAATCTGGTATTTAAAGTCAGCAAATGATATATTACGGGGCCCGAGTGTGAAAATATAGATAAAAGATAAATAAAGATAAATATAGATAAAAGATAAATCTTTATCCATAAAGATAGGCTGCGGAATGAATTTAAAACGGTCTTATTTTCAAAATGTTGGGTACCTAGTGAGTACAATAAGACTCCATATAAGATGGCGAATGCCTATTTTAGGGTTCCTTCGATGAAAATAATTTTATTAAGACTCTTTGATTTATCTTCGTTAAAATGTGGAACGGTGAAGCGGTCCGATACCTACGGTTTCTAGTGGAGTAAAAAATTTTAAGATTAGTTCGAATTTATGTGCACAAACTTAATACCTACTAAATAACCTGCAATCAAATTGACCTACTAATAAGTTAGCTCGGTTCTCACAAGGAGGCCTATATTCGAGCTGGCAGAATGCCACTTGTTAAGTGGACTTTGACAACTTAGAAAAATTTTATAGAGACTTATTAAACAGTTCTCACGATGTTTGATATGTAATTTTATAAATCACACATAACTTTTTTAAGAAAATTATTGGTGCGTTCCACTGGGATTTGAACCCGGACTCTAAGCCACTGGGCTATCGCTGCACAAATTGACATTTGACTGACGTTTACCGTACGAATAGGTGCTTTGACAATAATGTTCATGCTCACGGCACAAGTAATCGTACGGAACCCATTAAGTGCGCAAATTATCGCTTAACCACTTTTTTAATTGACAATACACCTTCGTTGACCTTTTCCTCCTTATTCCTTTTGCGCGTTGATTGTACGCACCTTATTTTATTTATTTTTAAGGGAACAATTATTTTTCAGACCCTTATTTAAATAGGGCTAGCATTACGCTCATTGTTTTCTGAAAGGAAGTTACATGGACTGGACTTTTAGGGTCTAGAACGTTTAGGGATTTCGTGATTTTTTAGTAAGCATTTAGGAATCCTGGGAGATTTATAGTTTGTAACTATGTATCGTAACCGTCATGAGTCGTGAGCACAGATTATCAGTGGTAGGGATATTGTATACTTTCGCCCAATGTGCAGCAGCCGAAAAAACGCGCAGGACCAATAGACGCCGCACACTGACGAACTGACGTTTGTCGAACCAATCGTGTGACCGCAGCGCAGTCAATGTCAAACCGTCCAATGAAAGTTGTGCTCACCACTCATGACGGCAACTATACCTAGTATTTTAAACCGCAGTCACCCATTAATGACCCATTAGAGGTTCGGGTTTTCCTTCACGGTGACGGCGGCAGTAGTCTAAATAGTTATCTTTTATTTAATTTAATTTTTAAGTTCGTGATATTGTGAAAGAATCTGTAGTTAATACAGAACAGTGGTTACTGTGGCAGTGTGTCGTTGTATTTTGGGTTCGATTCCCAGCAGGACAGACATTTTCATATCAATAATCACTGTTTATTTTATTTTTTTAATGTAGCTGCTGCAATTATAGGATGTTTATTAGTGTTTAACAAAAAATCAAACTATATGAACAATTATAATCTGATTTTTCGGTATTGTTAAACATAAAAGATCACATATCTTTCGACCAGCCGATAAATTAAAAAAAAAATCACACAGAATTCTGTAACCTCAATAATTTCTTGTTTTAAAAGAAATTCGAAGTATAAGTTTCCCTCAACCCACACACGGTTCAAATAACAAGTTTAATGATTCGATCGCAGATTGTAATGAATCTGATGTATAAAGGTACAGTCAGCTACATAAATTTATAACTACCTATATGTATATGACGTCAAATACGGTCGATTATTGAAAGTTGGTGGATTTACATACGCCTGGACTTCAACAACGCGTCCAAAGATGGCGTCACGGGTAACCTAAATCACGCTATCAAAGTTTTCTACATTATTAGCATAATACTATTGTCCAAAACTTCAAGTTACGTCAACTTTGAAGTAGGGTCGCCTCCCAGGCCATAACCACCTCGCTTGATGGGAGAACGCCCTTTGCCTTCTTTGAGAACAGGCGTGCAGTGCCGTGAACCTAAACACTATCGTCAAAGTATGCGTATCGTCAAATACCTCAGTCGTTAGTAAGCTGTTATATGACAGCGGTGGTAGCCCAGTGGCTAAGAATTCGACCTCGAATCGAGGGGTCCGGGTTCGAATCCCAGTGGCACGCACCAATGACTTTGTAAACAAAAGTTATGTGCGCTTTATAAAATTAAATATCACCTGCTGTTACGGTGAAGGAAAACATCGTGAGGAAACCTGCACGCCTGAGAGTTCACAAAAAAAAAATGTTCTCAAAGGTATGTGAAGTCCACCAACCCGCAGTAGGCCAGCGTGGTGGACTAAGGCCTACATCCCTCTCATTACGAGAAGGAGACCCGACCCTGTAGTGGGTCATTAATGCGTTACTGGCATGTCACTGTCTGACACGTCCCATACTAATGCCATCTTGATACGATTACTATACGAAACTTCCCATACTAATGCCATCTTGATACGATTACTAAACGAAACTGCGTAAATTCATGCTCGTGGCACTAGAAACAACTAACGACACATTACTGCGTGGGATTCGAACCCAGACCTATTTAGTGAGGGACTAGCTCTACAAAGCTCAGCGGCAGATTATCGCCCCGCGATCAAACCGCGACCGCAGTGTCGAGTGACCCTTCCGCGAACACGGTTATTCACAGTGATAACCCGTAGTGTGAGATTTAATATTGAAGACCAAAGGCTTTTTATATGGCCAGACGGAGTGATGCTATACTAGGGAAACGCAAAAGTGGGGTCTACTTTTCAAAAATACAATAAGGCTTTTAATATTGTAAAAGACTTTTATATTATGATGACCAAAAATAATCGAATATCGATAGATTCTTTTTGACCGCTACAGATAGAGGTTTGGAGTTCGATTCGATCGCGATCTACTCAGTCTGCGATGCGATTCTACTTACCAAAACATTTAGCGTTAGAGTTAGCGTTCAATACATGGCATAATAAATATTTGACGACCCGAGTGGCGCAGTGGTTAAGACACCGGTGCGCTATGCGGAGGGTCCCGGGTTCGATTCCCAGCAGAGCAGAGGTTCGAATGATGAGGTTCGAATTGAATTTCTGTTTCTGGTCTGGGTGTGTTGTGTTCTTGTCTTGTGTGTGTCCATGGCACCCACGACACAGGGAATCCTAGTGTGGGGCTATGAGTGTGAAGCGTTATTTATTTATTATTATTTTTTTTGGGTGGAACCCTAAAACCTCAGAGGTCTTGAACAGATTATTTTCTTCGACACCCGAAAATGCGTACTGTCACTACAGATTCAAAGTGTCGTTTTGAATAAGCGTCCGAATGATTTATTTGCCAATATTTTTCGAGTGAACGTCAAGTGAGGTTTAAAAAAGATTTTTTATGTCATTTATATTTGTAATATGCACAAAAAGAACTGGATTCTGCGCCCGGATCGTGTTTCGTAAACTTTGAGAGGCGTTGAGGTGTGAACTTATATGACGTCAGGGACCAAATTGTTATACGTGTAATTAGTTCTGTTTTTCGCTAGAATTTGATTTCAGAGGTAAAAGGTATGCTCATAATCCCGATTATAAACCATTTGTGTATCAAATTTTATTCTAAGTCATAAACGATTGTTGAAAAAACACACAACACACCGACCAACAAACGCGACAAATTTTAATATCGAACACGGGTCACTGAATGGATCTGTTTTAACTGGCAATACGCACTTACATCGACAAATTTTAATGTACCTACGTATGACATTGTTGTGCGACAAACCAAGGAACGTTTATACAGTGAAAAAATCTGAAAGGAAAAAGTAGTAATTTCTATATTTGGCAGAACGAAGTGTGCTGAGTTAGCTAGTTTTCTAAATAAAAAAAGCTGTCAGGAATTTCTCTATCACAGTTATCTCATAGAAAATCGTTTTATACAACTAGTTCTGTGGGAGCGAGACGAACAGCTGTTAAACTTTATGAGTGCAATAGCGATAGCGATAGCGAGGCAACTATTAAATTGATATTTATTTCGACCTCAAAACAGGTCGCTCTTTCAGTTAGAAATGGTTCCCAAAAATAATAACCATTGATTTTTATTGCTCTGTTGCTACTACGGTATTTCAAACAACAAACGGTATTTCAATGATAAACAATGATTTGTAAGGACGGAACAGTACATTTCTGAGGTGGTAAAATTATTGTTAAACTAGCTTATGCCCGCGACTTCGTCTGCGTCAGTTCAATTTTATTACAAGTTTTGTCTTGAGTGCAATATAAGCAGCACTGTCTCCTGAGTAATAGATGAACTTGAATGCCAGTAACCCATTAATGACCCACTACAGGTTCGGGTCTCCTTCTCGTAATGAGAGGGATGTACGCCTTAGTCCACCACGCTGGCCTACTGCGGGTTGGTGAACTTGAATATAATACCAAGGAATCACGTTGACCCATACAAACTTTTCCCCCTGTATTTCAATGCTGTATGAGTATGAGGGTGCTTTGCTACTTATACTATGTAGGTACGCCTCAAATAAAGTGACTCCGGAAACCGTATTCTCTTACCCGAAATACAAGAAGAACATGCTGCTTTACGACGAGTTAAAGAGCTAGTTTGGCCCTGACTCTGTAAGTCCCAAAAGATTTCGTGCCGATATCGTGTGACATCAAACCGTACGTCATTTCATGAACTCGGCACGACAAGGAACCTTTATGTCTTTCCTATAAAGCACACAATAGATTGTCACGATATTCGAATTTTAAGCCTTTTTTGACTTTTTATCACGGGTAAGACAGGACATTACTGCATTACGAGTGTGAATGGTCATACAGGATCAGGCCTCTCACTTCCCCGGGCTCTACCTCCTATGCTCTACTATGCTCTACCTCCTAGACAATAATATATATTATAATATAACCATTAATATACCAGTGATTCAACAAATTCTCTCATTATAACACGTTTTAACAACTTCTTTAACATCTCCATATTATTATCTTAAACTAATAAATCTATAAAAGTTGATATCCAAGATATAAATTCAACTGGCAATTAAGCAAATCTTAGCCATCGCGGTTCAATGAACTCACTAATTACTTCGTTTCATTAATCTATGTATTTATAAATACAGAAGGGTGTTTGTTTATTCCTAATTATTATTGTCTATTTCTTATTTATTAAAATTAATTATTTTTATTTATGGTATTTTATATATTTTGAACTCAAGATACTCTTGTACTTTTTTAATGGCCAAGAATTCTGCTCATACACAAGGGGTCCCAGTTCGAATCCCAGTAGCCGATGAATTTCTCAGTTATGTATATGTATAATCTCATCTGCTGAAACGGTGAAGGAAAAAATCGTGAAGAAATCTGGATGCTTCAGAGTTGTCTTCTTAAAGGCATGCCTACCAACCCGTACTAAGCCAGTGGAGTGGACAAAGGCCTACATCCTTTTCATTGTGAGAGGAGATCCGAATCTAAAGTGAATCTTTAAAGGTAACTGACAAAAATACATTTAACGCAAGCAAACCCCGGTTTTGATCTAGCTATCTAATAAAAACACAGTAGAATGCAAATTTCCGTGGCAAATTCAAATTGATTATTTTAATTAACTTTTTTGCAAACAGATTACTCATGTACCGATCTGTTTCTAGACAGTGGTATCTCATTAGGAATAAATGTACATGTAAAACACGTCATAGTTCATTTTAATTCAATTACGACTTGTATCTATTAGCTTAGTATCTATCTAAGAAAGTACTCAATTAAGTGTACGGTGTTATTTATTATTTTAAAATTGGAATACGTACAATAGGCATGATGACTAATTTTCAAAAACTCTTCTATGATATTCAGAAGTTTCTATTATGTCTAAAACATATCATATTTTTGTAGAAAATTAAGGTTTTTGTGTAATAAAAGTACATTTAAATTTTAAGTTTCAAATTCATTCCAAAACGCTCGCCCGTGTCATGGCGTCTGTCATTGCGCCACGGCTCAGTAAAAAATGCCAGATCGCGTATAATATGCTTACGAAAAAAATGACGTTAACTAAGACGTGACGTAATTTGACGTAATTCGATCTGATGGGTGTTTTAGCTATCATGGCGGATTGTTGTATTTTGTAGATTTATTTTAACAAATAAATTATTAATCTCGACATTAATAAGAGAATAAATACATGTTTCAAAATCTTTGAATCCTATTTCATTAGATCAGATAAATATTTTGGCGATACTTGATTACTGTCATCATGCCTATTACCGGTAATAGGTACCTACATAGAACGTCTTATGTAGTCCACACACGCGTTCGATATCAGGATTTCTATCCTATATCAGATATATTTGAAGTTGGACGTACCCAGGTATCAATTAGACAGTTATCATGCTGAAAGCGTTGTCCTGTTTGGTGGTACAGAATCTGAGATAATCTCCAAAAACCAATTTTTGTGACATTTGAGGCAATTTTTAGAACACCAAAATGTAGATGTAGGAATACGAGGTTACAACCTGTTTTCCGATCATTCCGAGGTAAAATCCTTTTTTGACTCGGCTAGCTCTTTTTGTCTCAAAAATACAACTTAAAATAGATGAAATAAGTGATGAAAGTTTGTATAAAAATACGACTTTTAATTTGTTTGGTAATGTCCTGTTGCTACGTTATTTTTATTGTTGTCTGTATCTGTGTTTATTGTAATTTTGCTACTACATGTCTTGTTGTCACTTGTGTTATTGTAGTAATGATTTGTGACTAAAATAAACAATTCTATTCTATACATCATAGCTCTGCTCACCACCAATTCTAGACCACATTAGCTCTGTAGCTCGTACGATAAGTGGTCGACCCACGCTAGAAATTTTCATAACAGGTCGAACGAGAGTTTTTCTTTGCTTTGTCAACTAACTGTTAGTGTCGCCGGGTTTTTGCGACGAGTGATCGGAGTTCGATTCCTGTTCGATGTTTAGTTTGTGCTGCGTTGTATTGAGGTTTTTAGAAGGGCTTTTTAGAAGGGATTGGAGGGACGCGATTTATCTAAGTAGCTAACTGTCCTTTGAAATTCACTGCTTGCAATGAGCTTAGCCTTATCGATGTCACTCCTCTTGAAATAAATGAACTTGAATTTCATTTATTTCATTCATTTCCTTCTCTCTTTTTTAGGTTGTATAAAAAACATATTTGTGCATAATATAATGGAATATACGATACTTCAGTCTTCTGTTCTGAAATTATGCCTTATAAGTAGTGCAGACAGCTGGGTATCTTAAGAGTAATTCTTATTACAATTCTTCTGTTTCATATACATATATCGAAACTGATAAAGACTGATTTTCGAACGCAGGCCGGAACAGTCGCTTCGACTAACCGAACCAAGATGGCGGCTTGCGCAACGCTGAGAGTAATCTCTTCGGCGATAACGAGACACTAATACGCATCCGATTATTGGTTAATCCTATAGATATCCGCCTCAAAACGGGCTTAAATTATCACGAGAATGAACCCGTGGACAGACTGGTATTTCGTCACAAATTTCGTCACCGAACAATCGATTCAGATGATATTGACGGACCAACGATGCGCATATTATTGAAAGCATTGAAGCTTGTTTTCTATTTTTTTATTATTGTTTCATACTCTAAGGCCTAGTCCCAATTGTCTGACCTAAAATTTAAAAACAGCTCTTTGTATGAGACTGTCCTATGCGACAAATGATGGGAAAGACGTTGTTTGAAAAAAAAAAGCGTTAAATTCGAAGTAGGTATTTAAAAATTCTGGAGTAGGACTCAATGGACTCAGGATCTTTAAATTTACTTTTGTAAATTTAAACAACCGTTTTGCTTCCCATGCGGGCTTATACAAGTTCCTAGCTAAGAGATATCTTATCATATTGAATTGAATAGGTCCTAGGATTTGATTAATACCCACTTTCAATACATGATTAGGTGACAGTAACCCATTAATGACCCACTACAGGGTCGGGTCTCCTTCTTGCAATGAGAGGGATGTAGGCCGCCGTCCACCACGCTACACTACTGCGGGTTGGTGGACTTCACATACCTTTGAGAACATTTTTTTTTTGTGAACTCTCAGGCATGCAGGTTTCCTCACGATGTTTTCCTTCACCGTAACAGCAGGTGATATTTAATTTTATAAAGCGCACATAACTTTTTTACAAAGTCATTGGTGGGACTCGAACCCGGACCCCTCGATTCGAGGTCGAATTCTAAGCCACTGGGTTATCACCTACCCAATTGATTAGGTATTTTAAGATTATTAAATGATCGTCTCTAACTATAAATAGATGAATATATTTTTGCGTTCATAGCTTAGTGGCTAACAACTCGGTGTCTTCCTCGAGAGGCCTGGGTTCTCAGTAGCAATGACCTTTGTAAGTTATGAGTATTTTACAATACATTATATCTGCTGTAACGGTGATTTTTTTTTGAAAAGAATACGTTTATTGTTGACTGTTACATGAGAAAGATCTTACAAAATTTTATAATAAGTTTAGAACAGTCTACCCTATGCGGGCATACAATAATTATGTCTTATATAACTAAAACTTAATTTTATATTTCATGGCAATTTTTGCTAAATTATATTTATTTATTTATTATTTTGTTCAGCAGTTCAAATTATTTGTTTATTTTAATATTTTGCCTATTCGAACTCATCGGCTATGCAATGTGCCACCCATTACTGGGCAAAGAGAGAAAAAGCCGGAGGAAAAAACTCTCGACACAGTTTTTATTTAATTTATTTGGTTATTTATACGCGCGTTACTACATTCCTGTTTATAATTGTTTATCTATGAACATAATTTACATTGAAATTGCGAACCATCCATTCATTATTCCGTTCGTTATCTGCATTTTTGTGTGATAGTGCATTCTCTCTGATTATACCCTGGTATAAACACAAGGAAGCACTTGAAGTCGGCAGCTTTACAGGACTGTAAATGTAGCCTCTGTCCTTCCTGAGATTGTTATTTTATTTTATCGTTAAAGAATTCCTTTACGGTATAATAACCTTTTTTGACCAGCCACTGTTTTAAAGACCATTTAAATTTATTGATTGGTAGTTTTTTTAGTTCTGGAGGCAAATGATTGTATATGCGTATGGCAGATGTATACGTACTTTTTTTATAAATTCTACATTTTATTCTAGGTAAATACAACAGATTTTTATCTTTTTGTCTCATGGGTACATTTCTTACACGCATATCAGATTTATTTTTAAACAAGTGCATGTTTTTTACGACAAAAAGACATATTTCAAGAATATATATACCGGATAACGTCAGGAAATTTTCTTCTGTGAATACCGCACGTACTGATTCGTCACTCGCTTTACCATATAGTATTCGCATACAGCGTTTTTGCAAAAGAAATGTACTGTTTGCATTGACTGAGTCACCCCAGTAGATTACGCCGTATAATATGATGGGAAACAATGTTTCGAAATCACTACAGGGTCGGATCTCCTCTCACAATGAGAAGGATGTAGGCCTTAGTCCACCACGCTGTCTTAGTGCGGGTTGGTGGACTTCACATGCCTTTGAAGACTTTTTTGTGATCTCTCAGGCAGGTTTCCTTAAGACGTTACAGTAAGTGATATATTTTTTAATTCATTTACATATCAACAGTCAGTACCTAATACTAGTATCATAGTGTTGTTCATTAATATCGGCTGTCAGTCCCACAGTGAACCATTAACGTTATCTCACTATTGCTTGCTATGTATAAATCTCACTAATGTGCATATCTCATAATCTCACTAATGTGTAGATTTACGAGTATCTCTAAATCTCTCGACTTAATTAGAGAACAGTGGGAACGTTTGGGAGTGATGAAATTGTATGATGAAATTGTGATTAAATTGTTGAATTGTACGTGTCCAGATATTGGTATCGAAAGTTGATTATTTTTAAAGTGCTTATTGATTATTATGAAAATCAGAGTGTGTCGAATTGACAAAGTTGGTGAGAGAAAATAAATGCTATTACTATTTGTTTATTATTTTTTTATAAGTACCTACTAGGTACATATTTATTATGTCCGAAAATAGTGTCCGTCCAAAAATAAAAAGTCAGTGTCCAAAAATAAAAAGCATTCCTATTCTTTTCTTATTTTGTTAAAAATTTAAAAGTTTGTGAAGATGGCTGGACGGATATTTGTTACTATTTCACGCAAAATCGGGTTGTATTAAATTTGGTATGTACGTACTCTATAACCTGGATAATAGTCCGCGTGGATTTTAGATATTGGTCCAGAGGGATAAAAAAAAGTATTTTATACGTTAATCTAGGTTTTAAAATACGAGCATACCAATCGTCTAAATCTATTCAGCCGTTTTTTCTTGAAAGTGCAACAAACATTCATACATCCATCTATCCGCAAACTTTCGCATTTACAATAGTAGTATATAGTACCAACAAAACCATGTTTTACTAGCCTGTTAGTCCTGGTTGGATATGATCAAGATTGCAAGCTGACAACGGGACAAAACACAAATATTAAATAAAAATTATCAAAGCCACCCACAGAGAAACACAGTAGTGCGAAATCCTATACCGCAAATACCATTCAAAGCGAAGAATGATCGTTCAGGTCTAAACATCCTCCCGGTGATCTAAAAGTAATTAATCACTGATATGGCTTGAAGCAGTCGGATTAGCGCTGGCCGTTATGCGATGAGATGATATGTAGCTGCTGAGTGGATGCGCTTATAATTGATACTGTGGGTGCAAACGCAGGGCTGTTCCTAGACTTTTTGCCTGCATCCAACCTCAGATAGGATTTTTTCTCTGTTTCAGTCCATGGGCTGCAGTGACCATTTTATCATGGCATATAAAAATCTAGAAACAGCCCTATGTATGCACCTACAACTAAGTGGGAAAAGGACGAGTTAGTCCACCATGACCCACTACAGGTTCGGGTCTCCTATTACAATGGGAGGGATGTAGGCTTAATCCACTACACTGGCCTAATGCCGGTTGGTGGACTGCACATGCCTTTGAGAACATTTTTTTGTGAACTCTCAGGCATGCAGGTTTCCTCACGACATTTTCCTTCACCGTAACAGCAGGTGATATTTAATTTTATAAAGCGCACACATAACTTTTCATTACACAGTCATTGGTGCGTGCCACTGGGATTCGAACCCGGACCCCTCGATGGTCGAATTCTAAGCCGCTAGGATATTACCGCTTTTTGACTACCGTAGTCAACTAAAAATAATTACGAATAATATAATTCCTAGGGCTTACGGTAGTAATAATATGCAGCGATCATTTATGGAATAACGGGGTTTCCGTTGCACCAATCCATCTCCTATCTCCGTTGGTTCTATCTCGATAATTAATTAGTTTCCACTAACTGTTACAGTTTGGTTAATTTACTGAGATTTTTTGTAGATTAGCGATGTTAATTTATCACGATGTGTTCGATAAGATTGCGGTTGAATTGGTAAGCAACGTTTTTCTGTTTGGAAATATTTTCTTAAGATATGCCTAATTAATTGATTGTTGGAGTCAAATGATTTTATAAAATGTATTGTAATGTTCTTTATATTGAAGGCTTTTCTGATACGATTGGTGCCTGAAGCGCGCATAGCCCCGCTGCTTGAGTAGATCGCAAGCGATCGAAAAAGTTGCTACGTCAGGCGCGGTCAGTACCTGGATGGGTGAACCGTAGTGGCGAATTCAATACGCGCTTCTGTGCTTCGGAGTCTTTTTTGAGTATCTTTTATGTGTTTTATTATTCCCAATTCTCCATCAAGCCGTATTTAAGCACGTTATACAAATATATATTATATTATATTATAACAGTAAAGCGGTGATAGCTCAGTGGCTTAGAATTCGACCTCGAATCGAGGGGTCCGGGTTCAAATCCCAGTGGCACGCACCAATGACTTTGTAAAAAAGTTATGTGCGCTTTATAAAATTAAATATCACCTGCTGTTACGGTGAAGGAAAACATCGCGAGGAAACCTGCATGCCTGAGAGTTCACAAAAAAAATGTCCTCAAAGGCATGTGAAGTCCACCAACCCGCAGTAGGCCAGCGTGGTGGACGGCGGCCTACATCCCTCTCATTGTGAGAGGAGACCCGACCCTGTAGTGGGTCATTAATCGGTACTGACATGACATGACATACAAATATAAAATATTTTTCAGGTTCAGTAGAGAGTCGTGCACCCAACTGTGTGATCTACAAATCTTTGCACATACTACAATAATTGTCGATTAAAGCTCTATCATTCCTGTCTACTCTATGTGTTAAATATAAATGAATTATGATAATATGAAAGGCGGATGAAATATAGAGAGTATAATCGCAAGATTTCAAGTTCTCTAGTTAGAAATGTTCTTGTAAAATTATTGCCGGCACGCGAAACCCAATTCCAATGAGAAATGGTAAAACATGACCTTATGTTGCGTAGAAATGACATTGAACACTATTTGTTAATTTTACCAAAATTGACCTTCTTTTGTTTTTATTTCATGTTTTTTAGTTTACAATAAAATGTTGGTAGATATGTCAGTAACCCATTAATGACCCACTACAGGGTCGGGTCTCCTCTCACAATATTATATTCATATTCATATTCATATTCTCTTTATTGTGAACAAAAGGTAAATATACAGATGACAATAGTTTCACATGGTCACATTTGTCCTGCCTTATAGGGGCATAATGAGAGGGATGTAGGCCTTAGTCCACCACGTTGGCCTACTGCGGGTTGGTGATACCTATCGTATTTAACTTTATAAAGCGCACACAACTTTTACTAAGTCATTGGTGCGTGCCACTGGGATTCGAACCCGGACCTCTCGATTCGACGTCTTTGTGAGAAAAATTGACAAGCCGACCGCCGTTTCTATAAGAGCGCTGTTCTGTGTTAAGCTGTTAAGCTGAGCGCTTTCCTCTGTCAGCAACATTCGCGGCAACCCGAGGCTGCTTGCGCTGCGTAGGCATAGATCAGATGGAATCGGTCCACCGTCGTTAACAGTTAGGAAGCGGATGTTAAATTTCATTTAAATATCGAACGGATTTAACGGTAATTTTCTCCCCCTCTCTCCTTAAGATCTGTGCTGTATGGAAACAATGAGAGAAAGAAGTTTATTTCAATATTTCACTGCAACCTTCAATAAAAAATTAACACTAAATAGTAATAGTAGTAGGTATATAAGAATTGGTTAATTTAACATAGATAACAAATCGTTAGCACGTGAATGATATTGAAATTAGTGACTGAACTTAAAAATCACTAAGAAAATATTCGACTGATAAATAAGCATGAAAACTAAAAGAAATAAGTGGAAAACACGTTTTCAGGTACTAAGTACAGTACACGGTAGTAGGTTAGCGTTTACTACTAACTAGTACGCAAACTTTAGTAGGTACTAAGTAGGTTCACCTATTAAATATTGGCGAAAGCTGCCGAGATTTATCTGCATCTCCCTTCCTACTACTACTACCTTAGAGCGGATTGGTAGAGAAACGGACCATAGGCTAACGCATGTCGGGTGTTTTAAAACCACCCGTAGCATTGGCTGACGTCCTATTTGATTCTAATTTTGATTAACGACTTCTATCGTATCGATAATACCCGAGTCAGTCAGTCAGTAACCCATTAATGACCCACTACAGGGTCGGGTCTCTTCTCACAATGAGAGGGACGCTGGCCTAGTGCGGGTTGGTGGACTTCACATGCCTTTGAGATTTTTTTTTCTGAACTCTCAGGCATGCAGGTTTCCTCACGATGTTTTCCTTCCCCGTAACAGCAGGTGATATTTAATTTTATAAATCGCACATAACTTTTTTTTTTACAGTCATTGGTGCGTGCCTCTGGGATTCGAACCCGGACCCCTAGATTCGAGGTCGAATTCTAAGCCACTGGGCTACAGCTATCACCGCGTCCATATAATCCAACCCAATAACAGCATATCAGCGCAGTGTCGCTACCGACATCTGTTGGAGTCAGACCGTATCTAGGCCGAGCGGTAGCTGAATGCCTAGGTCTATATGGCCTCAATCTGTTATCATGGGATCGACCTCCAATACTAACGAGAGGTTTAATGGGACCGGAAGAACTTACACCTGTTGTTATGGTGAATTAATGAAGCAATGTTTTTAAGGATTGTAAAAATTATGGGAAATGGTGGTTGTCAGCGCCTTTTAAAACCGTTTGTTATGAGGTCTTACCATACAAAATCTTTGAAAATAATTGCGTTTTTGAATGTTTAATCAAATCTATTTTTAAAGCCTGATGATATTTTCGCTCTTCACCACGTTGCGGAAAACTCCAATGTCAAATAATGATAATGTCATCTTATTGAGCCAATGAGTTTGCTGAAACTTGATATCGACGACATTATACAATATAGTGTATAGTGTTGTGTGCTATATCAAAGATCAATATGGCGCCATCTTTGAGGGATTTTTATTTTTCTAGAATAGTTGTTTAACCAATTATTTTTTATGTAATTAGTTATGTTCGAACTCATAGAACAAAAGTTGTTGCTTATGGTGTAAGCTATCTAGTGGTGCGAGATTGCTCATGTTTTACGGGTAACCTGTATATTCTAACATTATCTGACACAATGGTTGTCACTGTCAACCCAATATATGAGCGAACGGACTACACCTACCTACCTAAACACGAACAGCTATCATAAAAGCGATAAACTTGACAGATATTCAGTCGTTCGAACACCAATCTCTAGCCAGTAACACTTTCACGTGTACCAGGAGCCCAGCATCGCCCTACTTAGTTTGAATGATAACTGTGTACATAATTGCCTTCTATCTAGGTTACCTTAAATACGGTTCTAATGGTTACTGCAGCCCAGTGCTATCTGGTCGAACGTGCGTTGCTTCATCAGAAGCTTGGTTCATTATAATCCATCAGGATTATACCAACCTAAATACATTTCAAATGATGATACGAGTATCTCGGCGATCACATGTCAGAATAGCTAGAACGTTCTAGTCTTTCAGCATTGTTGGGCAAACTGTAGATTATCCTTTAAAACATCTGTATTTCAATAACGTTGGAGAACATCACTAAAAAAAGGAAAGACAAACGATTATTTTCAGAAATATTGGTATTATAAATGGATTTCATATTTCTAATTTTAAGACTTTTATTAGATCATTATCAATATAATTGAACTGTCGTATACTTGTATAAAACTTTAGTTATGTTAATTTACAGGTTATTAAATACTTACGTAATGATGAACTTTGGTTAGCCAGTAACCCATTAATGACCCACTACAGGGTCGGGTCTCCTTCTGGTAATGAGAGGGATGTAGGCCTTAGTCCACCACGCTGGCCTACTGCGGGTTGGTGGACTTCACATAACTTTGAGAACATTTTTTTTTTGTAAACTCTCAGGCATGCAGGTTTCCTCACGATGTTTCCCTTCACTGTAACAGCGGGTGATATTTAATTTAATAAAGCGCACATAACTTTTTTACAAAGTCATTGGTGCGTGCCACTGGGATTCGAACCCGGACCCCTTGATTCGAGGTCTAATTCTAAGCCACTGGGCTATCACCGCTTTGGTTACTTACTAATTATTATTAGTAAATTTGTTGAGTACCTCGTACAGTTACTAACGTTGACACACATACGAGCCCATCCTACATTGGCTGTTATCGATAATTTGAAGTGACAGTCGTCAACATTAATTATTTAAATCGAACGCATTACTTATAATTTACCTGCGTTATATTATGTAGAGTACCAATCATTTACAGAGGAGATTAACTTGACAGATATTTAGCGACATTCGAACACCTAAGGCAAAGTCGCTTTAGCTCGTAACACTTTCTCTGATAACCGAGGTTTAGCGACACTGTCTGAGTCTAAATGATAAGTTGCCTCTAACGAGCAAAGTGTCTATCTCACAAAATTCAATAGGTAATTCAGAAGTGATTACAGAGAACAGTGTCTAACTAAAAAAGCTCAACATTTTAAAACTAAACATTTGAAAGAGTTAGCTGACGAAACATTACGTTATTCATTTTTTATTTTATTTGGGGTCAAATGATTTTTTTAAATAATTTCTAACAACAATTTAACAAGCTTAAACTTTATTAAAGTTTCGCTTAGATTTTCAACAAGAATATCGAGCAATATAAAAAAAAATCATAATCACTACAACACAGAACGAGTAACTGACGATTTAAGTTGAACTCGTCCCTATTAAAGAGAAAAACAACTAAAACATAATTTTGCAAAATTTTGAGATAGGACATTCTTGTCACCGCGGTTCCGTGTAATGGCCTTGTATCTAGGTTGCCTTAAATGCCTATCCAGGAGTTATGGACGTCCGCGAGCTGCTATTATCTACCCTCAATCTTCAGCTGGACCTAATGTCACACCATTAGGTATCCGTTAGAAAATGACGGCTAGATTTTTCATAAACGAATCCATTTTGTACCTGTTGGTAAGATGCAGATTTGAAACGATCTCATTAGAGCTAATGTGGAGTTATCACGCGAGTGTCTCTCAGCTGTGATCTGGAACGATCGATTTCTCAATAGTGACGAAGATGTGAGGTCAATGTACAGTGATTTGGGATTTTTTTTTTTACAAATGGAGCAAGCAAACAGTCAGACTGGCCACCTGATGGTAAGTGGTCACCGTCGCCTACTGACGCGTGCAGCACCAGGGGGTCGCCAGTGCGTTGCCGGCTATGAAGGAGAGCATTTTTTATGCCCTTCTTGAAGAACCCCATGTCATAGTCCTGCGGGAATACATCAGCCGGAAGACTGTTCAAAAGTTTGCATGTACGAGGCAAAAACGTTCACTTTTACTTTTACGGATTGCCACTTTGTAGCGTTTAAATGCTAATGAGTATACCCGAAGTGTTTACCTACTATAAGCTATAGTTGAACTTAGATAATCATAACCCTATTTCTGATCACCCGAAACTCTAGTTCATCTTTCATCTAGTGAATAAAACAGCCACAGTGAATATACCATAAAAATCTCAGGCTCAGGTTTTCTTACGATGTTTTCCGCCACGAATGGACATAACAAAGAAAAGACATTGGGATTTGTACCTGAACCTCTAGGGCCGAATTCTTAGCCACTGGGCTATCACCGGGTAGAGTGGTGTCGATTAGGGGAGGCCCATGTCCAGCAGTGGACTACCAAGGGCTGAAAGGAGGAGGGTTATCACCGACCCTCTAAGTTCTGCTATTATGTCAGTAACCCATTAATGACCCACTGCAGAGTCGGGTCTCCTCTCACAATGAGAAGGATGTAGGCCGTCCACCACGCTGGCCTAGTGCGGGTTGGTGGACTTCACATGCCTTTGTGAACTTTTTTTTTTTTCTATTTCTATTTCTGCTATTATACTGCTACTAAACTGTTAATAAATCTATTTCAACAAACCCTCCAAAACCGTACCATAGAAAATCTAAGATCCAGTTAGGTAAAGCGACTAAAGCGTGCTATTAATTTTCTATAAACATGTCGGGTTTCTACGCCGGAGGGCAGCTGCAAAGGTCTGTAGGGCGTCGGAACTGGGCCGAGGGCGGATGGGTTATTAATACCGTCCATTTGTTGAGCGGTTACCTCCTCGTGCTATTGAATAAATAAATAGACAGGTGATTTAGAATGCGTGCTATAGACAGACGATTTAGAATTCGTGCTGTTGAATAGACATATAGCTAGACGATTTAGAATTCGTGGTGTTGAATAGACATATAGCCAGACGATTTAGAATTCGTGCTATTGAATAGACATATAGCTAGACGATTTAGAATTCGTGCTATTGAATAGACATATAGCTAGACGATTTAGAGTTCGTGCTATTGAATAGACACATAGCCAGACGATTTAGAATTCGTGCTGTTGAATAGACATATAGCTAGACGATTTAGAATTCATGCTATTGAATAGACATTTAGAAAGACGATTTAATATTTGCGGACCCAAACCACAATTTTCACTTCGACTCTTAGCAAACCAACAATTTACTAAAACACCATTATTATTAATTTCAGCTGATTTCCAATTAACTTTAGCCAGTAAAGCTGGTCATCTGATCGGCTATGAGTTATGCATTCACCGGGGCAGAGGGTATCTTCGTTATCTAGACAAACCCGGGGCGGGGAGCACTAGCTATCACAATTTAAACGGGTTGCAATTATCTTCTACTTTACCGGCACCTTTCGTTCACAACACTATTACATTCAAATTGGCATGGAATTTTAACCTTTACGTCTTAAGTAATAAGGTCTATATTCGTATATTTGCTGGGAATGCGGTAATGGAAGGTTTAGCGATGTTCAAGCTAATTCTATAAGGGAACAGGTGTCCTAATATTTAATAAACACGGCACAGCTATTTGGTAATATTGATAGCGAAGGCATTAGCTTTCTAAATTCCTTTCTTGTTCAGAAACGAAGTCTTAGTGTTCTGCTGTGGAAATCTAGGCAGTTCCAAGTTAACTCAAATACGGAAGTTTTCTTAAACATTAAATTTTGCCCTTTGAAATACAGGACTTAGGTACATATTTTCGTATTGCCGGGAAGAAAATTTTTTAACCAATTTATTATATTTCAGCCAGTCATTCATTCCTCTTATCGAAGTAAGTGTTTGGATGAGGAAAAGTGGTTTTAAAGAGGGCTATAGGAGGATAGGTGCTGTAGAATAAGATAGGGCCCTAAATAATACTACCTACAGTGCCTATGTACAGCCCTGACAACTATTAAGATGATTATTAAGTTAATTATAATTAAAAAGGTAAACTAAATACATGCCTATGTGACAACACTTAACTATAAAATTAATACATTCACTTTCGTGATTTCCGAACAAAGAACGGTGTTACAAACGGTCACTAACTCACTACTATCCCACTATTATCCTATGAGCATTCCGCCATGCCCAATCCGACTACAATTCATATTTATAATGAAGCAAGCGAGCAAATATTCCGATTTAATTGGCCGGTGGTAAATCAAAAGCTTTCGGTTTTCAATTAAACATCCAAATAGGTGGTGCATTAATCATTCGAGCAGAGTGACCCACAGCCGTACCACCTACAGCTGGTGGGACGTGGGGCTAGTGGGACTAGACGCGGCTGTAGCAGAGTTTTAATTGGGATTTCGAAACCATTCACAATTAATTTCAAAATGTAATTCCCATAAAAGAGTGCTGAAAAGCATCTGAAAATTCAACTCAACTTACAACATCTTGAAAAAATGTTTTTTATTGCGTGCGAGGTAATTAATAATAATATCCGACTTAGTCTAGGGCCTTGTTAAAATTGACTGTCATACCCGATTGACCACCCATCAAATACGCATTGACCAAAAAACATTGATAAAATAGTATTAAAATTATTATTAGTGTTACGTACCTAATATTCTAAATTTCTAAAATTTTACAATAGGTTTACGCTCATTGTGATATTATCGCTGCTGAAATATATTGAAAATTAATTAGTGTCAAAATCATATAAGTGAGGTCGTTCTCTGATACAGCTTTTATACAAAAATTCAACAAACTTTTTCAGTTATATAACTGAATGCTGAATTTAACATAGTGCTAATGACATAAGAAAACGAATTATAAGTACGTTTCATAACAAAAATCCCGTGAAGCGCGCTTTCATATTCCCGCTAGTCTCTTCTAAACACTTTATACCCGTGTTGTATTCACTCGATATTAATTTAATAAACGCATTGAGCTGCTGAGCCTACAGATATAACGGATTTATGCTTTTCCACTAACTTTCAATACGAATGTTATGAAGTATAGAAAATAGGAGATAGGTTTGTAATTAATAGGAATGTAATAGGAAAATATATAGGCACTACTGAAGTTATAAGTTCGTTCTTTCTGAGAAGTAAAAGAAAAGAATTTTTGAAGGATTTTAATTTGATAAAAAAATGATAAACACTTTAATGTACCTACTGAAGCAGGAAATAGTATTAGCTGTGGTTGTAAAACCGATGCCGAGGGTCCTGGGTTCGATTCCCAGCGGAGCTGAGATTTGAAGGATTGGGTTAAATTTCTGTTTCTCGTCTGGGTGTGTGTGTTCTTGTACAAGACAAATGTCATGTATGTCCATTGTCCACCCACGACACATAGAATCCTAGTATGGAGCTATGATGATTGTAGTTAGTAGTAGCCATGTTTCTACATTTCAATATACTATAGTGAGAATTTACACGAACTATATAATAAATGTATCAAGTCAATGTGAGAAATAACATAAAAACACATACAAACCTTCGCATCTATAATACTGTAGGTACCCATATATGTACCTGCTCTAATAATGCAACAATACACAATACACACCTTGTAAGTAAATAATAAACAAGGGTACAATAAGTTATTTGCACAGAATTGCATCGATCAAAAATGCACCGCATTATTGGAACCAAACTGGTTACATCGGGATTCGAATTATATATAATATACTCGTACCTCGTTACGGACCCAGTGTAAGGGCTGCCGTAGATACGATCGATGTAGAAAATTAAAATTGGAACATTAAATTTATATTTGAAATTGGAAGCTACTGCAGATACGTTTGCTGAAAATTAAATTGGAATGTTTTATTTATAGTTAGACTTTATTTATTTAATTTTATTTATTTCATTTTTCACATTTTATACATAAAATAGGAGTGAAAAAATGAAAACATTAAATTACAATTGATATTGGAATTGGTTTACGAATATTTTTTTTATTTTTCTCTTGTACAGGATTCTTTCAAGCCCGTTAGATAATTATGCCAACTACTAAAAATATCACATCCTAGAAGTATTTCGTAAGTGTTACCGTAAACTAGCTTCCTCTTGATCACCTTCGAGTTCACCTTTGATACACGACAATATTATATCACAAAGAAAGTATACAAGTCCATGCCCACCCCAGATCAGATTTTAACAGTCCACCTATCGATCACTAGATCGAAAGCGACCATCACTAGTATGGACGACCACCCTAATCAGTCCTACCGTTCTACATTCGTCCCACGTCCGTATTATTTAGTTAGACACGGCAAAAAAGGTACAGCCACATCATTAGTGACCGAAACCAGTCAACGGATACGTCTCACTCGGGGAATAAATAAGATGGCCGATGTCTAGCGAAATATAGAATGCAAACGAGACGGGAAAAATGTGGCAGCGCATTAACATAAGGACATGGCGAGATGCGACCGTTTTGTTGGCTCGTTTATTTTAAGGTTGTGAACTGCGGTGAATCGGTAAATCGATGCAGACAAACGTATACGAAACGTACTGTTTAAATAGAGTTACAACTTTGTTGGACCTTTCGATGACATAGGGCATTCGCATATTTGATCACAGGTCCAGAACCGAGTATGCTATTTTACCACAGCGATTTAAACAGCTGAATGTGCTCTCGAAGTTTGCAAATCCTGCCTTACTTTCAGCCCTTGGCAGTCCACTGCTGGACATGGGCCTACTCTAATCGACGCCACTCCACCCGGTCCTGGGCCCTCGGAATCCAACGGTTTCCCGCTGTCTTGTTTGTAAAGTTTGCAAATAAAGTGCCAATATTACTACATGTTATCTTTCGAAAGACCGATGGAAAAAGGCTCTCGAATGAAGACTGTGTCTATTCGAAAGGTGAACTGGAGATCTGAAGAAAAGAACCCGCTGGATTGAAAGAGCGGTTAACTGGGCATAGTGGCGTCGATTAGTGGACGCCCAAGTCCAGCAATGGACTACGGAGGGTCGAAATGCTTCACATTCATCCGAAACGATTGTATCGGGTCCCACTGCCGTACAGAACCTCAGTTACATATAACATATGAGGCTCGTTATGAACGAGCAATCACATCAGCTAGCAGGACAAAAGCTAACTCTGACCTATCCCAGGTGTGATACGAATTACATCATTATTTGAAATGCAAGACAATCCCAATTTTTCAGGTCTTTTCTTTCAGCGCTTCGTAGTTTACTGCTGGACGTGGGCTAATCGACGCCACTCCGCCCGGTCCTGGGTTCTTTCAATCCAACGGTTTCCTGCAGTCTTTTTCAGGTCATCAGCCCTGGTCGAGGGCAGAGTCGGTCATCTTTCTATAAGGACCTTTACCGTACCGTATTAAGCAACATTTACAAGTAGAAGGTAGGTGACTCGTAACTGAAGTCTCCTCAAAACTTTTCACAATTCTCCGCAAAACAGGAAGGTCTCAGTAAATGTCTTTTAAAATACCTACCGTGTGGTTATCCTTTGTAGTTAATGTGAGTGCAGCCGACTACCGTCATCTGTGGCCCGCTTTCCTCACCACAAAATAATGACCACCAATTAATATTACCCCACAATGTGAGAGGCTATGCACTGAGAATGGAAGTCCGATTCTTCATAGTATACACTCGGGTAACATTAACAATAGGTATGTGTAATGTAAAAAAAGCGGTGATAGCCTAGTGGATAAGAATTCCATCTCGAATCGAAGGGTCGGGTTCGAATCCCATAGGCACGCAATGATGCCTCACACAATGACTTTGTGAAAAAGTTATGTGGACAACACGCGGCTTTACGGCGGAAAATAAGGGTGGCGGTATGTAGCCCTAACAGCCCTCATATTCTATTTTTATACAGTTATGTACCTAACAAACTATTTTCATGCTTTGACTTTCATAATGAAAGTTATAAAGCAATAAGTAGGATCATTCTATGACAAAACATCAATAATATTCAAAAGTGCAAAATACTGCACACCTACCTATAAATCAGAACTAACAGCTCCTATAATTCCACACTATAACGGAAGTCCACAGAATAAACAAGAGTCAGAGGCGACACGATGCAATTTAGCGGCTAACCACTGCCTTCCCCTGGCGAATTGAAACCGCCCGTTTGCGACCATAACTCCTCCTGTCATCGGTGTTATTATGTTCCTTCTAACTCGATATAGGACGTTGCCTACGGATATATCTGTATATCCATTTTAAGGTGTTATTATGTTCCTTCTAACACTACTTTATATAGAACATTGTGGATATATCTGTCGGAGAAAGACCATTCTACTCGACATCATCATTAGTGGTTACGTGTTCAGTGGTGGGCGTCATTTGGGTATAATTCAAGCACAAATAAAGTACTTAAGGTTTACACACTATTTATTCAAGGTATCACAATATTCACACACGTACAAGTTAGTTTAACATCTACATGGATGGCCTCAAACTCTTGAGAAAGAGCAGCGAGTTCGTGACACCGTTCTTACTCCACCAGAGCCTTAACTCGCAACTGGTCCACCACGACCCCATAATCCCTCGCATCTCCAACAACTCCACACAATACATGGCGAACTAGAACGTGTACCGACCACGCTGAGTTATCCTCTACTTTCAGCCTATTTCGTAAACTTTCCATTACAATAATTATCACAATACAACAAGATGTAGAAAATCTATTGACATTCCAAACAAGATTTGACAGATTACACTTTTTTTTAAAACAAGTTCAAAATAAGGTTCTAAACATTCTCGCATTGTATGGCCAGCAATCAACTTGGCTTGAATCCTTCTCCGACATATCTATATTTATCTAAACCTATATCTTGTCTTGTGTGTGTCCATGGCACCCACGACACAGGGCATACTAATGTGGGGTTATGAGCGCGTGAAGCGTCATTTACATGAATACTATAGAGAGCTATATCTTTATAAACCTACCTTCCAATACCCAAACATGTATCGATAAAGGTACATCTAATAGATATATACCTGTTTGTGGTATAGGAAACAAACTTAAGTTACGGTGGTAGAGAAAATTAATGATCCTTTAGGGTCAGGTCTTCTCTCACAATGAGAAGGATGTAGGCCTTAGTCCACCACGCTGGCTTAATGCGGATTGGTGGACTTATTCACATATATCAGATGAATTGTAGCGGTATGTAAAGAAATGCAGTCGCGTCAATGTCCAAGAAAGCCAGTAAACCGTTGAATGAAATAATAATAATAGAGACTTCTCAATTATTCCTTACACCTGCTCATAATCTAAAATATAATAACTAAATTCCAACGATCCGCCTAGATTACCCACAAGAATAATCTGCATTTAAAATCCGCTGCAATTACATCAGAAATGACACAGCAAATTCGCCCTAACATTATCTCTTCTCGGAACTATTATTATCGGTAATTTAACTAAAGCTGCCAATTTAGTAATTATATTTGGAATAAATTTACTATTTCCTGCACACGTTTCGTCTCCTGGTGTTACTTGCGAATATTTCTATGATATTATTACCTTTGTAACAGTATGAATTTTAAAATTATGACATGTCGTTTCTTTTCTGTTTAATATTGATGTGTTGTCATTCGCTGCTACATTCGTGGTAGTTGCTATTAAATAAATAAAGAGTTTTTTTTCTAAAATAAAAAAGCCGACATAAATTATTTTAAGACCACTTAAAACAAACCCACAACCTCAAACTAGGCCAAAGTAGGTACTTTGATCCAAGATTGCCTCAAGTCACCAGGGTCCTGATTCACTAAGTCCCAAAAGATTTCGTGCCGATATCGTGTGACATCAAACCGTACGTCATTTCATGAAATCGGCACGACAAGGAACCTTAATGTCTATTCTATAAGGCACACAATAGATTGTCACAACATTTGACTTTTAAGCCTTTTTTTACTTTTTATCTTTGTAAAACTACCTTCTTATTTATTTCGCAGCGGGATATAATAGTGGCGGGATGTACCTTCCAAGCGAGCTCCATTCTTTTTACTAGCTACAAAATTTATTTATTTATTCGTGTGGCAGTTAATAACATTTTGATACTCGTTACTAAATATCAAGTTAAGTGGCACCCAGGTTTTTCGCTATCACTCCTTATTAAATCGACTTCTCAATAAACTTGGATATTTAGTAATACTAAAGACTGAATAAATTTATATTCGGCATTGCTCGGTTGCATTACTGGTTGACACTTGTCTTGTTGATAATTTTCATTTCAATTGAGTTTAAGGTACTCCCAGATCCAGGTGTCTTAAGTAAAGGCACGTATAACTTAGAAGGCTATGTCAAAAAGTTTCAATGGGTAACAAAAACCTGTAATAAATCTAGTACCTACCTACTTGTAGTCAATTTTTTACACTAATTGTTCCATTTGGTAAGTAAATCTTAGCGCGTCCTTTTTATTTTAATTTGCGATTTAGAAATAAGGCCAACACAAAATTATAAAGATTTAATAACAAATTTTCATTAAATGCTGAAACAAACATCTAGTCAATGGAATTTACTTTTTAAAACAATTTTAAAATTTTATTCCATGAAAAGCAGCGCCAGAATTGTTTATCAAATAAGATAAGAGTAAAAAAGCTTGTAAAAAACGAAATGTATAAGCTTATCGTGCCCTCTGAAGCACGGAAGCGCGCATTAATTCACCACTAGCGGTCACCCATCCAGGTACTGACCGCGCCCGACGTTGCTTAACTTTTTCGATCGTTGCGATCTACTCAGGCCGGCCTATACCAATATATTAACAAAATATTAACGATATAATAAGAACCTGTCCTTAATCCTGAGTACAAGATAAATCCAACCACGATTTGGTGTCTATGTAAACAAATTCTCAATAATCTCGATCTAGACAACAGCAATTGTCCCAAAACACGATTTACGAGATCGTTCATTTGTATCTTTCGTTAGATTCCGACTAGTTACTTAAATGGTGTTGAGACATTTATTTCATTGCCTTGTTCTGAAGATTTTCGTCATTAATATTTTCCGTAAGTATTCAAACGATAAAGCTATACAATAACAAAGCAGTCTTGTTCGAGAGGTCCGGGCTCGAATCTCTATGGCACGCACCATTAAATAATTCACAAAAATATTTCTTATAATAAATTATGTAATTTGAATCGTAACTATACCTACCACTGTTTTTCAGTTCCTAATTTATTTTTCGAAAACTGAAATGGATTCTTAAAATAATATAAAACGTAGACATTTGCAAGTATCGTCGTCTATAACATTAAACGCAAATTGTCTTAAAAATAAATCAATGCAGATTTTAAATAATGTACCTACCAAATTTTATCCAAAAACGTATCCAAATGCAGGCATTTTTACGTCAACAACTAACAAAAACCGATCCATCCTTTCGTAAAACTTTTGCATCCATAAAAGCAAGAAACAAGACAAATAGCCAAGATAACCGACTCCAACAATTATTCCTTGCGCATGATTTACGGTCGCGTATTAAACCTACTCAAAGACGCAAATCAATTTTCAATGGTCGTCGGGAAAAAGGGTTTGGCTATTTTTCTTAACCCCTAAGAGATGGTTACTTAGACCGTTGGTTTATGGATAAATATGAGCCAGTGCTCAGATATGGTGGTGAGCGCGCGCTTTGTCATGTCCGCGTAATGGTAGTACTAGGGATGCGACGATCCGATCCGATATTTCGAAGATCGGATCGAGGGCATACGACCCAGCCGATATTTGGATCGGATCGAAACCATACGATCCGAATGCGGATCGATACAACACTTCAAGTATCGGAGTGGAAGTAAGCGTATGTTTATCAATTCTAAGTTATATTTGGGTAGTATGCAAATGTGAAAATAACGACCATACTCTTTTAATTTAAAAAATTAAAGCGATTATGGCTATGGATCGATCTTTTGGATATCGGATCGAATGCAACGTTACAATCCGTATCGAGCCCAAGAAAGTCGCATCCCTAGGCAGTAATGATAGACTTCTACCATTAGATAAGTTGGTGAGCTTGAGCTGCGGCCAATGCGGCTTATTGGCTGCGGCTGCGGCTGTAGTCTGCGTTTTACAAGTACCCATACATTTTTCGAACGATTTAGTCAGTCGTAATTCATTACTGAAATTCGACCAAATAATAAAAAAGCCATTCCGCACACACGCACAGCATAGCACGCACACACACCCACACGGAGAGTTCTCATGTAAAGTTATGAAAGGATGTCAATACGAGTCAATTGAGATACTTTTTATAAACTGTCTTATATTTTGTATGGCGAACACACGGAATGACGTCGTAGTTTTTTCAATTTTTTTTATTGTTTTCGCGCTGAGCAATCGGAAGCCGCATGCCGCTAACGCAAGCCGCTGCGGCCTCCCTAATAAAACGGCTGCGGGACACGGCAATCTATTATGCCAATGTTTTTAATCGTTGCTGATATTGAGCTTAGAGGCTGCTGTGCACTTAGTGTGGTGCCGCCTTCAGCTTTTTTATACGTCTTGCAATCCTAGGTTTGCTAATGGTGAAAATTAGTTAAGATTTATCTATTGGTGCATTGATTATGACTATTATTGTAAGGGTTTACTAGAAAAACATCCAAGAAATTTCAGTTTCACATCCAGGCTACCCAGTATTAGTAGGTATCTTTAAAATATAACTTTATTTTAATACGAATAAATAATTTTCTTAGAAAAAAAAACATAAATAATTATAAAGTTATAGGCACAAAAAGCCAAACTCTAATTTCTAACAAAAATATTAAAAAAAAATATATATTCAAATATACAATTTCATTTTAATTTAGGTAAAACAAGCTAAATAAAATGAAACTCAAAATTCAAATTTGGAATCTTTTTACGAGTCACGATCTTTTCACTTGGGTTTTTCAACAAATCCTTACGTCCACAGATTGAGTAATTACACGTAATCGTCCCATTCGGACGCTTTCGGCTTCCCTCGGCAATTTTCGGGGCGACATTTTTTGCGCTTCATTCGCGAGAGTAATTTTTAATTAATTCTTACCACTTTCTTGTTGAAACTATGCGCAACGGTGTTGTATGTGGAAATGATTTTATTTTTTGCGCTTGTTTACTTTGTTTCCTTTTTTATGTTGGCAAGAAGGTACGTAGGCCGTGAGTACAAAGGATTAGGTATATCAGAAAGGTATTTTACTGAATACACCCATGCATTCATATCTATCTAATCTTCATAGACTATACCAGCTATAATGAACTTAATCCTATCAATTTTATTGTATATTGACGACTTCTTAAACGATCAAAAAATAAAATCCAGCCTTGCGAAACTATTAGTAAACTAAACCTATAAAGGTAAGGTAAGGATTAAAACCATTAATTATTTTTTCCTTCGCCAGATAAAAATAGCGCTGCTAAAGATAAAAACGCGGTAAAAATCGAACTAAAAAAACCAAACACAAAACACACCTGAAAAACTGAACTTTTTTACCTCATTTTATTTCTTGCTCGCCATAGGCTGGCTGTATAAAGTACTCGTAAAACCGCCTAATTGAATACCAAAAAAGAAAAAAGCACGGCATCACCCGCGCAGGTATTCGATTTTCATAAATAAGTCAACAGGGCGAACGATCGAGTCAGTGCATTGTTTCAAATTTTAATTTTCGAAGCGTTGATTGATCGGTTCTCATAACCAAGATAACGCGACATGGTCAGCCGACACCTTGGCGGGCTTTCTGACTTTTTGTTTTTTTCGTTATTTTTTAAATTCTTGTTTACACTGCGACGTCCCCCACGCGGCCTTTATCAAGATTTTCGAGCGTTTATCCGAGATGCCGTAAGAATAATGAGGTGTTTGCTCGTTTTTGAAATGCGATTGAGTCGGTCGGGCTGCTTTTAAAAGGTGTAAATGAGTTGATTTAAGTCAGTTTTTGTTTTTTTTATTAACATTATGTGGTGTCACTTTAAAGTCTGCGATACTACTTTTGTAGAACGAAAACCGAATGATTTTTTTCTAGCGTCACAAAATTTAGACAATATAAATAATAAAAAGTATTTCTTTACAAAGTCTTTTAGGGTTCAGTACTATACCGAATACATTTAGCCACTTTTATAATTTTTAAAATATAGGCTTTATCAAAAGTTTTTGGCATTACCTATTCTAATACGTAGTAGCACCTACGATCAATTTCCATATCGAAATAAAAAAAAAATCTGAAAATCAATTTGAATTTCGAAATCAGAAGATCCGTATTTGTGCCGAATGTCACAGTCCCATAAAACTTTTATCAAGATTCGAAACTTTTTTTCGGCATAGTCCGTTCGGTTTCAGATACGATGTCGGTGGACGTTTATGCGAAGTAATTGCTTTGAGGTATTTAAAATGGATTATGAGAGGCGGCAATTAATTTTGAGTCTTCTTCTTTTGTGGGAGGATTTCAATTTGGTTGTGGGGTCTTGGAATTATTTTCGGTCCTCGAGAATGTTGATAAAGCCGCGTATTCATTACATTTGTCACCCTCTGGCACGCAATGATACATATTTCGGTGGATTTTTTTATATGTTTCATAATTTCTTACAGCATTGAAAGAACATTAATTTTATTGTTTTCATTTTTTGGCTGCTTAAAAAAAGTGTTAGAAAAAAATATGTTAGAATTTTAAATTTGAAGGCGTAATAACACAAAATCCATAGATTTTTTTACTGAAATTGATTCTGATGATCGTTAAATAAACCACATGAAATGAAAGACAGAGGTGCAGTACTTTTATCAAGTACCTTTTCTTTTGTAAACTTTTGATATTGTGGCACTGTATCATTTAAGAAACTTAATTTTATATTTTTGCTAGCACATATCATTTTCTTGTGGGTGCAAATCCTATCTTATCGTTTGTGAGTGTTTCACCCGTAATAAAATATCTCCATCCTCGACTTCTTTCCATTCGAACCAAAATAGGTAAGGTACATATAGGTAAACCTCCCGAATTATTGGCTCAAAGGAGAAGAAAAATATTCAATTACGATAGAGCTCCAAGTATCTAGAATATTCGAGTCTTCGCCCATCCATATAAAATTTTTTCGCCCTTACAAAAAGCAATAAGAACCATAATCGCGTGTACAAATCGGACAATCCATACGTCTTGCTCATACACAAGGAACGGGTTTGTATCGCAAATTGGAATTTATTGCTCATGCACGTATCCAGACATTAATTAATTTCATAGTTAATATATAAAATATGCTTTTGATAGGAGATCAATTTGTAGCTATATTTAGCTCAAAGTGTACGCACTATCTTTATTGATATTAAACACCCTATAGGGCACTAAGAAAAAATACTTAAAAACACTTAAGCATAGAGTAAGTCTGTCCTATTACTTATTAGCGACTCATCTAAGGTTCGAATTTTTTTTTGTAAATACCTACTTAGTTTTAATTTAATAGTTAAGATTTTATAATTTGTTACAGTAAGTAATAAATATAGAAATTTATACATATAATAAATAAAAGATAATATGAATGATAAATAATTAATTAACTATAAATTTATCTAATAATATCTTAATTATTAATTTTCAATTTAATTTAATTTAATTTTTAATTTGAATAGAATAATTGCATGCATAATTTATTACCATTTGTCACTGTAAGATTCATATTTATTGAGTAAATTATTATTATTAAAAAAAATACTCAGGTTCGAATCTCTTTTTATAAAAAGGACGCAGGCCACCACGCAAATCTAAAGCAGGTTGGCGGACTTCACATACCTCTGAGAACGTTATGGAAAGCTCTCGAGTCTCACACATGCAGGATCCTCGCTAAGATTGGTTTTCAACGAGGTTGCCTTACAATGTTTTCCATCGCCGTTGTAGGTCATCTCCTATCTCAGTCTGGACGAGGAATCGACGCGATAGGCTGAGTCGGTGATACTACTTGAATCCTGTAGCCCATGGATAGGCAAATTCAATGATGTCCAATACTATAGTCATTAGTCACGTCCTATCACCTGCTGTTACGGTGAAGGAAAACATCGTGAGGAAACCTACATGCCTGAGAGTTCAAAAAAAAATGTTCTCAAAGGCATGTGAAGTCCACCAACCCGCATTAGGCCAGCGTGGTGGACTAAGGCCTACATCCCTCTCATTGTGAGAAGAGACCCGACCCTGTAGTGGGTCATTAATGGGTCATTACTAACTAACACTGGCTAATAAGAGAAACAAACAATAAAATAAATCAAACCTATCCAATAAATCCTCACAAACGTATCTAAAATATCACTCACACATCCCGAAAACCTAATTGAAAGACCTACGCCTAGAAAAAACCGCGTTAAAGTCGCAAAAACCCTTTGAGAAGCGCAAAAACCCGCGAAAGTACGTTTAAAGTGCAATAACTCACGTCTGCATGTGAGAATAGTCGCAAAAAGTACAAAAAGGCCACTTCGCAAATCTATATTTACCTTGTAAATGTACGTTTTTACGAGCGCAGTAGCTTTAGAAACGGGTGAGGACATTTTGTAGAAGCGAGCGGTTGTTAATAATATTGTTTTAAAGTTATTTCGAATTTTCAAGAAAAGAGCGATGTATTGTCGCCTAATATTGAATTGGTTAGGTACGAATGATGAATATGAATAGTTAATACTTCCACAACTCAAAAGGATACGAGAATTATCTACTGTTAGAAAATATTTAGTTAAGTCCTTTTTCTTCTATCCTACTGTATGTAATTAGTACATTCAGAAGATTGGACACTATAATAAAAAAAATGCTAAAAAATAATTCCATTAAATGGAAAAGCTTGGTTTTTATAAAAGTGGATATTCACTACAACCTTACTTTTAGCAAAATCTATTTGACTTTAATTGCTGCTCTGAAATTTCAGTTACTGTTATCTGAAATTAGGGCCACAGAAATGTTGCGTTGCACTATCGACAAAGCGCTCGCGCTCACTCCCATGAAATCGCTATCGTTTATTACCAAGCACGCTACCGAGGAGTTAGCGACACGAACTGCGAAGTGAGCGTTTGAAAGCTTTATTCAAACTTACTGGAAGTTGAATGTTATGCAGTCTATCTGTCCGGTGAAAACTCAAAACGTTTTGCAAAAAAACCTGATTGTGGGTTCGGAACACAAAGGTAGCCATAAAAACTTAAAATGGTCCATAAAATGTTTTATTGTTATACTTAAAGGTTTATAATTTCAGCCCTAATATGATGTTTTGAGATTGACTTAAAATTAAGATTTTATGTTAATGTCAGTCTTTGTTAATTTTATTTTTGAGTAATTGTAGTATCGGTTTAAATATTTCATGATAATAATATGAGATATAAAATGTGAAATTTAATTGTTTATTTTTGTTTTGGGGTCATGTAATGTAATGGTCTTGTTTTCCACAACTTTGCACTCCAGACGAAACACTAGACAAGAATAACATGCGCATACTGTACTTTTTAATATTACTTAATAAATTAACATTTCAGTATTTTTTTCTTACTCAACTTTCAAAAATTCAAGGATTTGATAAAGGATTTTTGTGAACTCTACACCGAAATACTCGTAGGTTGCAATTAGAGCTGTTTTCCTACTAATGATGTAGAGTGTTGTTTAACCCGTGAAGGCATGCAACATTTGCATGTTAACCCTTACCGCATTGCACAGTGATCAATTAGCATTTCTCCGCTAGGAAGAACTTTAAAACCGACGACACGATCACGACCTAGTCCTTTGGTACAGGTTAGGATTATTATTATACATGATATTTGACATGAGTATTTAATTGAAAGATATAACGTTCGAGATGCGCTTGAAAATTCATAAGAAAGCCTGAAAATGAAACGAATAAATAACGGACCAATACTTCGTAAAAAAAATGATGGCACAAATAACTAACTTATTAAAAAAGTTATTTCTTTTTTTGTTCATTTTATAATTTGTATTTTCATCAAATATGGTATTTATAGAGAAGAGTTTGTTTCAATATATTTAAAAATTCCAGATAAGAGGGAAATTTAATAATCTAAGTTTAAAATTTTTAATTTTTATTTAACCCTCGCAGAAAAAACATACGTCAACAAACATAATATGTCAATAGAACACAAGCAAAGAAAAAACAACCCTTTTTGTCGAAAATCGTACAACACTCGTGTCGTATACACCTCAGACGTCGTCACCTGGTGTACTAAACGGACTTTTCCACCGGCTTCTTCGTGTTCGTAGAAGTACTTTCTGAATAGGATACCTTTTTTATCTTTTTTCGTCGAGGCCGTGACCTGGGGCAACCTGGCGCTAAACGTCCTTTTATGCTGTGACACACAGATAAAAAATGTCCTATCCCTGTGTTTGAACTGTTATAATATTATGGATAGAACAAATCGCGAATAGAAACTAGAAATCTGATAAATCGGTACAATTATTTATTGACTAGACTTTAGAACTTGATTGGATTAGATTTAATAATTTGGTCCAGAGTGATAAAAAGTATTCTATATAATAAATCCAGCTTATAAACTACGGGTATACCAAATTTCAGCCAAATCTAAAGAGAGAGAGATGTATGTTTGTTACTCTTTTGCGTAAAAGAGTAACAAATATACATCCTCACAAACATTTATTAATAGCTTATTTATTGATTGTAACATTTGTACGCATCGCTTCAACCGCCGACAACCAAAATATCCTATGTTGGAAATCAAAATAAATAACCACGAAAAAATTAGCTAATTAAGACGATATTTTATATTCACATTTCGGTTCATGTTATATTATAAGGTTAGATAATTCTCTCTTATCGTGTACATGTCAAAAGCAGCGGTGTTGTAAGGGGCTGTTATCGCGGCT